>OX578146.1:108654694-109854694 GCA_951213105.1 Amaurobius ferox
CAATTTATTCGTGACGTTGCAAATGGCCAACAGGTATCCAGCTCATATTTTAGAACAGATGTTGTGACAGAACTTCGTGATGATACCCCTCCCAACAATGCTGAAGAAGCTTTTTCCCAAATCTTGAAGTTATTCGAAGAATTTGTCAGCCGAGGCTCTGGATGGACTTTACAAAAGATGCGAAAGATAGATGTTTTCTGTGCAAAGTATAAGCCTCTTGCAGCTTCTAGCTATATACCTTTGCCAACAAAACTTGCAGCCAAGAAAGCTTTACTCAATATTCGAAATGAAGACGAGAAATGTCTGGTGTGGTGCCTATTAGCCCACAAATACTATATATCTCGTGAAGGCCATCCTGAAAGAGTGTCACATTATCAAAGTTTTGAAAATGACATTAAACTTGGAGATATTCAAAACCCTATCTCAGTTGTGAAGATTCCTCAGATTGAAAAATTGAATAATATACGAATAAATGTATATGGATATGAAGACGAAGAGATTTTTCCTTTGCATATATCCAAACGTGAAGATGAAGACTGTGTGAATCTCCTGTTGATTAGTGATGAAGATAAGCAACACTACACTCTCATAAGAAATATGTCACGCTTGCTGGGAGATATAACTAAGCACAATGGAGCCCAATATATATGTTATAGATGTTTACATCGTTACAGCAGAGACGATCTTTTACAAGATCATGCTCAATATTGTAAAGAACATGCACCTCAGCGCATTAAAATGCCCTCGGAAGATCAGAAATATCTCCAATTCACGAACAAACAGTATCAGCATTCCATCCCTTTCATCATTTATGCTGACTTTGAAGCCTTGATCGTTAAAGAAGACACTACTAAACCCTCGAATATTAGATCTTACACGCATAGACTAGCCATTCATGAACCTTGTGGATATGCTTATGTTATCATAGGGCCTGCTGGAAAATGCCTGAAACAAGCTACTGTGTATCGAGGTATCGACCCTGTGAATCATTTTCTTAACAACTTGATAATGGAGAAACAGTATCTTGGAGAAAAATTACGTTATGTTAAACCACTACGAATGACTAAGGAGAATGAAATTGACTTTGAAAGAGCTACCCATTGTAACGTGTGCCATCGTGAACTGAAAACAGATCGTGTGCGTGATCATAATCACGTGACTGGAGCTTATAGAGGTGCCCTGCATAATGCCTGTAATCTTAACTATAGGCAAAGTATTAATATTCCTGTAGTGTTTCATAATTTAAAAAATTATGACTCTCATCATATTATGCTGAGTTTTGGAAAATTGCAAGACCATAAAATTGATGTGATTGCCACTAATATGGAAAAATACATATCTTTTAAGATTTCAAAGAAAGAGGGGCCCCGTGTCTGTTTACAATTTATTGATAGCCTACAGTTTCTGAATGCTTCCCTGGAAAAGCTAGTTTCCAATTTAGACTTGAGCGAATTTCATGTTCTCAGAGAACATTTCCTTGATATAGTGCAACAGAATGCTCTTATTAGGAAAGGAGTATATCCCTATAGCTATATGACATCCTTTCAAAAATTTGATGAAAATGTGCTCCCTCCCCCTTCTGCATTTCATAATGATATTAAAGGTGAAGATATTAAGAGTGAAGATTATCGGCATGCCCAAACTGTATGGGATACCTTTAACATAAAGAACTTGGGAGAATATCACGACCTGTATGTGAAAACAGATGTGCTACTATTAGCCGATGTATTTGAGAATTTTCGAAAGATTTGCAAGAAGAACTATGATTTAGATGCCGCCCATATGATGACCGCCCCTGGACTAGCTTGGCAGGCCTCTTTAAAAATGACTGAGCAAACCCTAGAACTACTCACAGATGAAAATATGCTACTGTTTATAGAACGTGGAATCCGCGGCGGCATATGTATGATTAGCCAGCGTAGATCCGAGGCTAATAATCGTTATTTGGAAAATTATGACTCTACTAAGCCTGATAAGCACATTATCTATCTTGATGCTAATAACCTATATGGTTGGGCCATGTCTCAACCACTGCCCTATGGTGGGTTTGAATGGATATCGACAGAAAATTTGAATGAATCCTGGATAATGAGTCTAAAAGATAATGCCCAAGAAGGATATATATTTGAAGTGGATCTGGAGTATCCTGAATCCTTACATGATTATCATAATGAATACCCTCTAGCCCCTGAAAGGGTGAAGATTGAACGAGAAATGCTTTCCCCCTATGCTGAACGACTGGTTCAACAGTTACATCATGGACATTTTGTTAGTACTACGAAATTGGTACCCAATCTGCATGACAAGAAACATTATATTGTTCACTATCGTAACCTTCAGCTATACCTATCATTAGGTTTAAGACTCAAGAAAATTCACAAGACCTTAAAATTTAATCAGAAGCCCTGGTTGGAGAAATACATCCAATTTAACACAGAAGAAAGAAAGAAGGCAAAGACTAATTTTGAGAAAGACTTTTTTAAATTGCTTAATAACGCTGTGTTTGGAAAAACGATGGAGAATCTTCGAAATCGAGTGAGTATTGAACTAGTGAATTCTTCAAAGCGGGCCCTGAAGGTGGTGGCATCTCCAGCTTTTAGAGCTATCAGGATTTTTAGCGAAGATCTGGTGGGTGTTGAACGTGTAAGGAATTGCATTTTAATGAACCGGCCTATATACGTTGGCTTTGCTATCTTGGAGTTATCTAAGCTCCTGATGTATGAGTTTGATTATAAACATATTAAAAGCCAATATGGCGAAAAAGCTTCGCTTCTCTTCACCGATACTGATTCATTGGCTTATGAAATCCAAACTGCTGATATTTATGAAGATATGAACCAACATAAACACCTGTATGATTTTTCTGACTATCCCAAGGATCATCCCCTCTTCAGTGAAGACAATAAAAAGCGTATTGGATACTTTAAAGATGAACTGAATTCAACCCCCATTCAAGAGTTTATAGGACTTAGACCTAAAATGTACTCTATTCTATCATCTGCTGGAGAAAAGAAAAGAGCTAAAGGTGTTTCTACACATGTGGTTGCACGGAAAATTACACACAATGACTATAGACAATGCTTGTTGAGTGTTAGACCTACTATGGAAGAACAGATTAGAATTGATAGTAGCCATCATAAACTATTCACTGTATGCCAGAACAAGGTGGCTTTGTCACCCATTGATGACAAAAGATATTTACTCGAGGACGGCATTACAAGTTATGCCTACGGACATTTTAAAATAAAAAAATAAAAAAAAGGAAAAAGAGAAAGAAGGAAAAAAAAGAAAGAAAAAAAAGAAAGAAAAAAAATAGAGATTGTGGCGGTGTATCCTATACACCGGGTGGAGGTGGGACCACAATTAAAAAAAAATATATATATTTTTCTAACAGCATCTAATTTCCTAAAGAGACATTACTGCATTTAAATTTTGAAATCCAAGACGAAAGGATTGGGGAAACATACCCCCTCCCATACACCCAATCCCCGAGATTCCCGAGATTCCCGAAATTCCGCTACTTTGAAACACCAATTCACGCGATTCTGCTACTTTAAAACACCAATTCACGCGATTCTGCTACTTTAAAAACGCGTTTTTGTTAGTTTTTTACAAGTAAAAAGTATGTTTTTGTGAAAAAACGTTAAAAAATAGCACAAGTGCGAAAACCTATGTTAAATTCCATAGAGAAAACAGCACAAGTGCGGTTTTTGAAAAGTAAAAAACTTACATTTGCGAAAAAATATAAGAAAAAAACTTGCATTTACGAAATTTTGTTAGTAAAAATCGCGTTTTTGTGAAAAAACGTTAAAAAATAGCACAAGTGTGAAAACCTATGTTAATTCCCATAGAGAAAACGGCACAAGTGTGGTTTTTGAAAAGTAAAAAACTTACATTTGCGAAAAAATATAAGAAAAAAACTTGCATTTACGAAATTTTGTTAGTAAAAATCGCGTTTTTGTGAAAAAACGTTAAAAAATAGCACAAGTGCGAAAACCTATGTTAATTTCCATAGAGAAAACGGCGCAAATGTGGTTTTTGAAAAGTAAAAAACTTACATTTGCGAAAAAATTTAAGAAAAAAACTTGTATTTACGAAATTTTGTTAGTAAAAAGTATGTTTTTTGTGAAAAAACGTTAAAAAATAGCACAAGTGTGAAAACCTATGTTAATTTCCATAGAGAAAACGGCACAAGTGTGGTTTTTGAAAAGTAAAAAACTTACATTTGCGAAAAAATATAAGAAAAAAAAAACTTGTATTTACGAAATTTTGTTAGTAAAAACAAAAAAAAAAAAGAAAAAACAATATACGTCATAAACTCCACTCTCTTCTGTGACGTCACCTTATGGAACTGTGCTGCCTCACACCGACTTCTGAGAACCCCTATGTTAAAGCATGGGACTTTACCACCGCCTCTGTTGATGCACTCATTTTCTGGCCTCGGAGGGTTCCCCATGTTAAAGTATAGGGATTCACCGCCTCTGAAGTGGCGCTGAACTCTCCCTAATCCTCTACTAACAGTTAAATGACGAACTAAGAATAATTTATAAGTATGTAACTTTAGATTTTTTTAGTTAAATAGGGATTTCAGCTAATTTTTAGAGGGATAGAAAGGTATACTAAAGGGTGTACAACAAATTTTTAGAAGGGACTTAGGGAATTTGCTAGCTAAATAGGGATTTCCACTACTTTTTAAAGGGATATAAAGACATACTAAAGGGTATACAGCAAATTTTTAGAGGGGACTTTGAGAATTTTTTAGCTAAATAGGGATTTCTACTAACTTTTAAGAATAGAAACACGTACTGAAGAGTATAGAGCGTAATCATTACTAACACCTAGTGCTAAAATGAGGAATTAGAGTAATATTTTGGGGATGGGACTTTAGATTTTTAAGTAAATGTTATATTTAAAAACTTTTAAAGTAGCGTAAATACCTACTAAGATGACATATGCGATACACATAGCCAATACATAGTTATTAAATAGGGAAAAGCTAAGATAGCTTTTTAGAATTTTCTAATTAAGCGCAATATATCAGCACTTAAAGCAGACAAATACGAAGATTCAGACGGCATGTGTGATACACATCGTGGACACATAATAGTTAAATGTTAATTTAAGTAAGTTTTTAAGGATAGAACTCCGAATTTTTTGGATAAATGAGATGTTTAAGAACATTTAAAGAGTCAAAAACACCTAATAAGGTGATATGAGATGATTTCATCATCATCAGATAACAGCGAAATGGGGATACTACAAATATTTTAAAGGGGAATCCTTAAAATTTCTAAGTAATTAACCTTTAAAGGGGCTAAAAATATGTAGTCAAGTTGTGTAGATAATACAGATCATCGACATTCTAAAACAGACAAGACATGTCTATACAAGATAAAAAAATGTTGTACGTTAATATAAACATACATTATTCTATGTAGCAATGTAATACATACCCCAAGATTTATATAAAGTAAGCGTAAATCTATTATACTATTCCCATCAGAAATCAGCTAAAATAATAAAATTACCAAGTCGAATAATATATCTAGGTACTAAAACACCAACAAACTACATTAAATTGATAAAAATCTTAACTAAATAAAATAATGAAGCTGTAACATACTATAAAAATACTAAGTTTAATAAAATTATAGAATAAAATCATATTAAAACAAGTACTTACATGTTCAATCCGACTCAAAAATGCTGCATTGGGCGTACGCCAATGAATAATGACAGATATAACATCTCCAGCTTTGCCAACTAAAACCGACATATTCGCAGAACAACTTTAAACGCGTCTTAACAGCACGAAATCCACAGCAGAAATGACAAAATTCATACTTGAACGTCACCGACACCCCCTACACGACAAGGTCACATCAAGGTCATATCATGGTTACTGTTAAACTATGGTATATAAAATAGAATCACATGTTAAAAAATAATGGATTTTAATAAAATGATTAAAGAAAATCCCTTTGTGATTATGAATGGTCTATCTATTTTTATCGTGTGTATGTGTGTGTGTGTGTATGTGTGTGTGTGTGTGTGTGTATGTGTGTGTGTGTGTGTATGTATGTGTATGTGTGTAATTATACCTTAAAAAGCTATATATCTGTAGTATCCCAACGGATACTAATATTTGTTTTACACATTTAGTTAAAACTTTTTTTAATTACACTTAGAATAAGTGCAACTGAAATAAAGTTTTTCTAAGTTTGAAGAACAGATATTAGTATCCGTTGGGATACTACAGATATATAGCTTTTTAAGGTATAATTACACACATACACATACATACACACACACACACACATACACACACACACACACACATACACACACACACACATACACACGATAAAAATAGATAGACCATTCATAATCACAAAGGGATTTTCTTTAATCATTTTATTAAAATCCATTATTTTTTAACATGTGATTCTATTTTATATACCATAGTTTAACAGTAACCATGATATGACCTTGATGTGACCTTGTCGTGTAGGGGGTGTCGGTGACGTTCAAGTATGAATTTTGTCATTTCTGCTGTGGATTTCGTGCTGTTAAGACGCGTTTAAAGTTGTTCTGCGAATATGTCGGTTTTAGTTGGCAAAGCTGGAGATGTTATATCTGTCATTATTCATTGGCGTACGCCCAATGCAGCATTTTTGAGTCGGATTGAACATGTAAGTACTTGTTTTAATATGATTTTATTCTATAATTTTATTAAACTTAGTATTTTTATAGTATGTTACAGCTTCATTATTTTATTTAGTTAAGATTTTTATCAATTTAATGTAGTTTGTTGGTGTTTTAGTACCTAGATATATTATTCGACTTGATAATTTTATTATTTTAGCTGATTTCTGATGGGAATAGTATAATAGATTTACGCTTACTTTATATAAATCTTGGGGTATGTATTACATTGCTACATAGAATAATGTATGTTTATATTAACGTACAACATTTTTTTATCTTGTATAGACATGTCTTGTCTGTTTTAGAATGTCGATGATCTGTATTATCTACACAACTTGACTACATATTTTTAGCCCCTTTAAAGGTTAATTACTTAGAAATTTTAAGGATTCCCCTTTAAAATATTTGTAGTATCCCCATTTCGCTGTTATCTGATGATGATGAAATCATCTCATATCACCTTATTAGGTGTTTTTGACTCTTTAAATGTTCTTAAACATCTCATTTATCCAAAAAATTCGGAGTTCTATCCTTAAAAACTTACTTAAATTAATATTTAACTATTATGTGTCCACGATGTGTATCACACATGCCGTCTGAATCTTCGTATTTGTCTGCTTTAAGTGCTGATATATTGCGCTTAATTAGAAAATTCTAAAAAGCTATCTTAGCTTTTCCCTATTTAATAACTATGTATTGGCTATGTGTATCGCATATGTCATCTTAGTAGGTATTTACGCTACTTTAAAAGTTTTTAAATATAACATTTACTTAAAAATCTAAAGTCCCATCCCCAAAATATTACTCTAATTCCTCATTTTAGCACTAGGTGTTAGTAATGATTACGCTCTATACTCTTCAGTACGTGTTTCTATTCCTTAAAAGTTAGTAGAAATCCCTATTTAGCTAAAAAATTCTCAAAGTCCCCTCTAAAAATTTGCTGTATACCCTTTAGTATGTCTTTATATCCCTTTAAAAAGTAGTGGAAATCCCTATTTAGCTAGCAAATTCCCTAAGTCCCTTCTAAAAATTTGTTGTACACCCTTTAGTATACCTTTCTATCCCTCTAAAAATTAGCTGAAATCCCTATTTAACTAAAAAAATCTAAAGTTACATACTTATAAATTATTCTTAGTTCGTCATTTAACTGTTATATCGAGTATGTGTATTATACTAGTCCATTAAAAGTTTCTGAGTATGTACATTTACTTTGAAATTTGAAGTGCAGTCTTTAACCGATATTTAAGTTTTCTTTTCACTGTTATATATATCGGCGTTGTATTCATTCTAAGTCATCTCGCTGGGCGTTTTCATTTCTTTAAAAACTAGTATAAATTGCCTTTTATGTGAAACTTCTAAAGTCTTTACTTTAAAAAAAAAAAATTTATCTTAGTGAATAATTTCAGTGCTGGGTATCTTGGGTAAGTACACCCCCATTCCGCCTCATTAGATGTTTTCATCCCCTTTAAATGTTTCTTGATATCTCATTTAGTTCCAAAATCTAGAGTCCTATCTTTAAAAAATTTTCTAATATCCCCTTCCTAATGTGATATGCTGCTTATGTGTATTATACAAAAAAAAAAAACCGGTAAGTGCTAGCACCCTCTAATATTTAGTAGATTCTTCACTTAATTGAAAAAAGTTAAAGTTATATCTTTAAAAACTGCTCCGGTATCACTTTTCCGCCACTGTGATCGGAGACATGTGTATTGCACATAGCCCATTAAAAATTTCGAAACACCTACATTTACTTAAAAATTTGAAGTTCGGTCTCTAAACAATACTAAAGTTTTCCTTTCGCTGTCTTATATTAGTTGTGTGTATTATGGATGCTACCTTATCATATGTTTATATCTCTTTAAATGCCTCTAAATACTCCATTTACTTAAGAATCTTATGTCTTCTCCTAAAAATACTATCTTAGATCTGCATTCCACCGGTGGGTGTTGGTTATATGTATTATATATATATATATATATATATATATATATATATACACATAACCCCTTTCGCTATGCATTTCTCCCTTTGCAGTAGTTAGTAGAAATCATGTTTAATTATAAATTCAAGTTCTACCCCTAAAACATCAAAACTTTAGAGTCCTATACTTGTAAACTTAGCCTAGTTCCTCATTTTATTGGCATGTATCGTTCATTCACACGCTAAATAACCTCAAATACCTTATTTATCGAAAAAAATTTCAAAGTCTCGTTTTTAAAAACTATCTCACCATTTATTTTCCATCGATTTGTGCTGAGCGCATGTGTCATATGTATCACCATATTAGGCGTTTCTTCCCTCTTAGAATAACGCTCGAATTAAAACATGTTGGTTTAAAGAAACCCCCTATGGTAGTAGTGCACTTGTAAAAACATATGCATACAGCCATTGGTATCTGCTATTAAACTCCAAGACTTAATCAGTTCCTTTCATTAACTTGTGGGATTCATAACACTCAAGTATTTTAGGCATAAGCAAACTTTCACGATTATTTAAAAATATTTATTTAAAATTTTGAAATCCAAGACCGGTGGGGGAAACACACCCCCTCCCATACACCCGATTCACGCGATTCTGCTACTTTGAAAACTCGCTTTTTTATCACATTTTTGTAAAAAACGCACATTTTTGTTGTTTTTTTACGTTTTTGCAACATTTTGTGCGAAATGTTAATTTTGCCCATTACCACATTTTTAGTGGCATTTTTGTAAAAACGCACATTTTTTGTAAAAAAATTACAAAAGTGCGAAAACCCATGTTAATTCCCATAGAGAAATTGGCATTTTGAAAAAAATCGCAAAATGTTAATTTTGCCCATTACCACATTTTTTGTTACTTTTTTACGTTTTTGAGACATTTTATGCAAAAAGTTAATTTTTCCCATTACGACATTTTTTGAAAAAAAATGACAAAAGTGTGAAAACCCATGTTAATTCCCATAGAGAAATTAACATTTTCAAAAAAAAGACGCAAAATGTTAATTTTGCCCATTACCACATTTTTTGTTACTTTTTTACGGTTTTGGAACATTTTAACAAAATGGTAATTTTTCCCATTACCACATTTTTTTAGAAAAAAAAAAATTACAAACGTGTAAAATTCAAGTAAGTACAGATATATTATTTCCCCTCATCATACAAGATTCTCAAGTATCTCTTCATACGATATTTTCAAGTATCTCACGCTACAAGATTCTCGCAGTTCACTTCGTAACCGCGATATAGCGGAGGGATATTGTAGGAACGATGGTCTTGGTATGCCTTCAGCACACTCCTTTGGTACACCCTTGGTACGCTTTGACATACCCCTTGACATGTCTTTGACATGCTCCTGGTATATAGACATTCAATACTTAATCAATTAATTTAATTAACATCCTTTAATTAACTTGCGAGATTCATAACACTAATGAATGAAAGATTCTTTTTAAAACATGTTAAAATTTAATAAGAACTTCTTTAAAAGAGCCTCTCCCAGCTGAGAATACAATGATATTTAGTGGTGTCTTTTTAATCTAACAACACAAGCATTCTATGAGCCTGTAAAAGCTATCCTCCACCACAGATGTTAACAATAGCAGCGAGAGCAGTTCAGTCGACCCAACTCAACGCGGCAAATAGCCTCGAGTTATAGCCTGGTACAGAACCACGCTCTGATAGTAGTATCCCATCTTTCCCGCACTGACCATACGATGTAACTATCCGCATTCACGCGAGGTGGGGAGGGGTAGATCTGTCATCGTGATTTAATGTACTCTGTGGTTTTCTAAGAGATTACATGTTGGTTTAAAGAAATAACATATGCATAAAATAGCACGCATATTAATTTAAACTCCAAGACCGGTTGGGCAAACACACCTCCTCTCATACACCCAATTCATGCGATTCTGCTACTTTAAAACATCAATTCACACGATTCTGCTACTTTAAAACACCAATTCACGCGATTCTGCTACTTTAAAACAGCAATTCACGCGATTCTGCTACTTTAAAAACGCGTTTTTGTTAGTTTTTTACAAGTAAAAAGTATGTTTTTGTGAAAAAACGTTAAAAAATAGCACAAGTGTGAAAACCTATGTTAATTCCCATAGAGAAAACGGCACAAGTGTGGTTTTTGAAAAGTAGAAAACTTACATTTGCGAAAAAATATAAGAAAAAAACTTGCATTTACGAAATTTTGTTAGTAAAAAGTATGTTTTTGTGAAAAAACGTTAAAAAATAGCACAAGTGTGAAAACCTATGTTAATTTCCATAGAGAAAACGGCACAAGTGCGGTTTTTGAAAAGTAGAAAACTTACATTTGCGAAAAAATATAAGAAAAAAACTTGCATTTACGAAATTTTGTTAGTAAAAAGTATGTTTTTGTGAAAAAACGTTAAAAAATAGCACAAGTGCGAAAACCTATGTTAATTTCCATAGAGAAAACGGCACAAGTGTGGTTTTTGAAAAGTAGAAAACTTACATTTGCGAAAAAATATAAGAAAAAAACTTGCATTTACGAAATTTTGTTAGTAAAAAGTATGTTTTTGTGAAAAAACGTTAAAAAATAGCACAAGTGCGAAAACCTATGTTAATTTCCATAGAGAAAACAGCACAAGTGCGGTTTTTGAAAAGTAAAAAACTTACATTTGCGAAAAAAATATAAGAAAAAACTTGCATTTACGAAATTTTGTTAGTAAAAAGTATGTTTTTGTGAAAAAACGTTAAAAAATAGCACAAGTGTGAAAACCTATGTTAATTTCCATAGAGAAAACGGCACAAGTGTGGTTTTTGAAAAGTAAAAAACTTACATTTGCGAAAAAAATATAAGAAAAAACTTGCATTTACGAAATTTTGTTAGTAAAAAGTATGTTTTTGTGAAAAAACGTTAAAAAATAGCACAAGTGCGAAAACCTATGTTAATTTCCATAGAGAAAACGGCACAAGTGTGGTTTTTGAAAAGTAAAAAACTTACATTTGCGAAAAAATATATGAAAAAAACTTGCATTTACGAAATTTTGTTAGTAAAATGTAAAATTCCCGCAGTTCACTTCGTAACCGCCATATAGGGGAGGGGTATTGTAGAGCCTTGGCATGCCTTCAGCATACCCCTTGGTATACCCTTAACATACGAATAGGAAAAGTACTCTTTTCTTAGAAGGCGGAGGGATATTGGCGTGCCTTCAGCATATCCCTTTGGTACACCCTTGGTACACCGTTGGCATACCCCTTGACATGTCTTTGACATGCTCCTGGTATACAGGCATTTAATACTTAATTACTTTATTTAATTATCCTCATTAACACCTTTAATTCATTTAGAAAAAAGAAAAAAAAAAATCCCAACTATCAGAAAAATCCCAATTTTAATTCTCCTTTCTGCCGCTAGGGGGGGCTGATGGCACTGCTCCGCCTTCGTCGGTGTTGCCATCCAGAAAAAACTTTCTTCCCTACTTAGAAAAAAATCTCATTTAAAACAATTTATTTCCCCCTCAACCCCTCGTACAAGACTACAAAATCGTTGCCACCCGACAAAAAGTTTCTCCAAAATTTTTACCCCCACTTTTTTTTCATTTACCCCCCTTTTACACCCCCGTCCAGGATTACGGAATTCAAGATGGCGACCATTTTGCTCCGCGCTCCGCATTGCTCCGCCTTCGGCGCAGAACCGGCCTTCCTTATCTACTGATATTTTTGTGTCGACAACGATCGGCGAACATACGACGATCTGACGAACCTGACAACGATCGGCGAACCATATATTTATGCGCATGCGAGTGTCGAATTGCAGCGCACTTATTTATGAAGCATATCAAAAGAGTTTATTTAGGCCGTGTCAAAAGCGTATCTGTATTATTTAAGTAGCGGGTGCTTATTTAAGATTCGGGTAACGCCCGGTACATGTACTAGTAGTAATTAATATTCAAAAGCTGGTTATATGTTTCATGCATGATTTTACGTTTTAAACCGATCTTTTTCAACTTGGTATTTATTCTTTGCTTTATTGGTATAAGAACAAATAAAATCCTGGGTATTATCTTAATTATTTTAATCTATAAAATATAATGCTTCCTACTCTCCCCTCCTTTTTACTTTCCCTGCAATACATGGTAATGTATAGGGAAAGTATTGGAATCATGCCGAAAATCACAACTCGAGTTTTCGACGGATCTACACGTTTCGAGACCTCTAGAGTACGAAAAAACCATTTTTAGCGTGACGTCTGTGTGTGTGTCTGTCTGTGCAGATTTTGTATCCACTCTAAGTAAAAAACTAATGGACCGAATTTCACAAAATTTGGTAGGTAAGTCACTTGTGAGCGAGTCTGGTGCTGATTAGTTTTGGGTACGATTTGGAATTAAAGAACCCGCCTTTTTTTGCGAAATGGCTCGCAAAATCTTGTATCCACTCTAACTGAAAAACTACTTGACCGAATTTCACAAAATTTGGTAGATGAGTCACTTGTGGGTCACCCTGGTGCTGATTAGATTTTGGTACGATTCGAAAAAAAATAACCTGCCTTTTTTTTGCAAAATGGCCCACAAAAATAGTCAAAATCTGAACTAAAGAACTAGGTATACTCAAATATATCCATTAAATGCTCAGTTAATACGTAATTTTTAACGACGAAAAGAATAAGGCCAACCCCATTACACTAGGACTAGCCGTTCTCGAGATATTTTAGTTTTTCGTACTTTCCCTACGCCACCTTTGAAAATAAGCCCGGTTACCGAATGAGAACGAAAATTGAATTAAAAGTGAAATAAATTTAATTAAAATAAAGAGAACGTTAATATAAGTCTGCAGGGAAAGTCATGTGCTGCCCACATCAGATTTTTAAAACTCTGTCAAAACTAATATAAAGAACAATGTCTTAAAAAATTTTAATGGAGCAAGACTACAAAATAGTATTCGAAAATTTAAAAATTAGTTGTCTAGAGTACAATTTAAAAAGTCTTATTTCTGCTGAGTTGTCGTAATACAAAACTAAATTCAAAACTTTGTACGCCCTGATGGGAGATCATAGTTCGCGGGGGATTCGAAGATTTTATTTGTATCGCGAGAATGATTTTACTTCAAAACAAACGATTTGGAAATTGAGTATGGTATTATCTGTATCTGTATTATTTAAGTAACGGGCACTTATTTAATTGAAAATAAAAGTGGGAATGATTTTGATTCAAAACGGACGAATTTGAAAATGAGCGATATTATATGTTTTTGTATTACTTAAGTAGCGTTCACTTATTTAGGACCCAGATAACTTCAATAAAGTTTAATAAGTTTATTCCAGTGGCGTCATCAATGACTTCATCACTGACCACCAGTGGCTTCATCAATGACTCCATCAATGGGTCCATCAATGGGTCCATCAATGGGTCCATCGGACTGGAACTAAGGCCATTATTTTTGAACATATAGTTTAATCTACTGTTGCAAAGGGATTAAATAATGTAGTGAATGTGTAAAATTCCCTCACCGGAGTCTTTTTTTTTTTTATAGAGAATCAGACTGAGAAAACACGTGTACTAGCTTACCCATAACGTGAACGTAGGGTTGCCAAAATTTCGAAGAAGGATTGCCAGATTTGGCGAATTATCGCCAATTCGGCGACTTCCCGAATTTTCTGAAAGCACCTCGAAATAACGATTTTTCTACATGATATGAGAGATTTCCAGAAGTTTCTATGGCGAGTCTATAAAAGTAATCGTCATTCAATCGGAGAGCAGTTACTGTGATACGAGCTACATTGAACTGTGATTTTTGTCAATGTTTTGAGAATGGTAGCCTTTGTTTTGTGAAATGACTTTCGTTAATGTTTTGAGAATAATATCGGTTATTTTGTAAAATTAGTGAAGCATTTAAGTGTTGTTTTACTGTATATTGTTCCTATTTATGCTGTGCTTGTGAATAAACGTGTTAGTTACCCAGAAATTTGGACTCATTCTTGTATCCTAAACGCACACCCGCAATTTCAGAGGATATGTCGTAACAATAAGATACCGGAAACTTTGACATTTCAGTCATTTCATTTTTGCATACAAATACTTATCTTCCGGTCTTGCTGAAATAAACTAGCTACGGAGAGATCATAATATTTCTTTCTTTACCCTTAAAAACTTCAGTAAACTTTAAATGACAGTGTATGCTTTTCTATTATAATAATTATTTATACCGTTAATTATTTTTTTAAAAGTCAGACAACGCTGGGTAGTATCTGCTGCCAATTTGCTACGTAACTAAAAATCTTATCCGTCAGATGAAAGCCAGATATCTAAGATTGAGTTAAATATGTCCCAGTGGCAAATAGCCCAAATCAATTCGATTTCTGTTTTCGAAACATTTTATAATTAAATAAACTATTAAATAACATTTTATAGTTCAAAACCTTTTTACATATAAATATATTAGCATGTAAATTCCGTTTATCCAAATTTAAATAACTACATTACAAATATACTTTTAGCAACTATTTATATTAATAATATTTTCTTACATTAGTTATATGTAAAAAAGGAACATATATTTCAAATATTAAATTAATGCGCAAAATCATCATAATTTAATAAAGCTACTTACATGCAAGTTCATTTTTTTCTATGTAATAGTAGCCACTTACCTAAAAATATAAAATGAATAAATTAAAATATATAATTGAATATATTTATGAATAACAACTTATGCAAACTTTATTTAATTTGAAACCAAAATTTCAATTCACACAACAATTACAAAACTAAAAAAATCTGATGTAGGCAGCACATGACTTTCCTTATATAATGCAATGAATTTACTACTTTTATAGTTAAAAAAATGTTATTCTTATAATAGACACTTATATTCTTTCCAAGATATTTTGAATTTTCTTTAATTAATCGTCATTTTCATTGTTTTAGCGTCATTTTTATCCATTTGGCGAGATTTTTTTAATTTAGCAACATTTAAAAAAAGTCGTCAAGTTGGCGACATTCCGCAAAATTCGTCGCCAAAACACCGCCAAGCGTTATGGACGGAGAAATATGTTATTCTTACAACAGGTAAATGACTATTGGCGTTCAAATACAAAAGTATTACTCAAAGTGTCTTTTCTCGTAAATGGTGTCTTTTCTCGTTATTTGTTCGTGAGATATCGTCTCCATAGACTCACTGATACACACACACACACACACACACACACAGACATCACCTCAAAAATGTTCGATTCGTAATCAGAGTTGCCTGAAACATGCTCTCCCGTCGAAAACTCGAATTCGAATTTTCGACCCCATCACAATACTTTCCTTATACAATATGTATATAAGGAAAGTAACAGGGAATAAAAGTATTTGGAAAATCTAAGCTCACATTTGATATTTAGTCTAACTGGCTATTTTACAAATGATGAAATATTGTCATATAGTTGAATATCCGATAGTTATCAATTTTCATGTTCCAAAAAATATATATATTTATTTTATTTTATAGCTCCTAGAAACTGTTGCTTGGAAAAAATATTTGGGAATGTCTTTCATGACTTCTAATGAATGAGAAAGATGTTTAATATGATTAATAAAGTTTTAATGCATATTCACTACGACCACGAGTACGAAATGATATACTGTTTTTTTGTTCCGCATGGAAATCCAAACTAACACTACTAAACATGAGGGCACTTTGATGATGCGCTAACAGAAAACATGATATGCTTACATTTTCATTCATATCAATAACGACTATATGAGTTTCAAAAATTACAGGTAATACAGCCACTAATGGAAAATGATTAATAAAATTGTGTTTTCAAATTGTAGAACAGATTGTACGTTAAACAAATACTGCAAAAAATATCGATCTTATTTCTTATTACTTTAAAACTCAAAGGACATAAAATTCACAATTATCAATTATTCAGTTATACAGCTCAGATATTTTAGGAGCTTAAGCGCAGTTTGGATTAAAGTCACACTTGTAATTCCAAATGCTATAAAAAAAAAATCTGAATTGAATTATAATATTTTCCTATTTAAAATAAGTAATGTATTCGAAATTTACACATTAATATATCAAAGTCTGAGACAATGTAAAAACATTTAACATCGTTAAACAGATGGCGTTTCTTTACAAATTATCTTCCGCAAACTCATGCAAAATTCCAATTTAATGGGAATAAAAATTCAACTTTTTTTAGTTTGAAAATATTTTAATTTTTAATATATCAACTCTTTTATAAGCATTTTGAAGCTAATTTTTCTTGTCTACACTTTTAGAAATTTTTTTTTGTTGTATCAGATTTTTTTAAAACACTGATGTGCATATCATTTTCAGTAGCAAACATACACACAGGTATAATTGCAATGACATTATAAAACCGAGTCATTTATTTGTATAAAGATTTCTAAATCCCAAAATGATGACTTTTACTATACCAGAAGGGAAATAAAACAAGAAATCTGTGGAGGAGCATTTGATGGCAAATGGTGTTTGTTCACTGAATTTTTGACAGAATTATTAAGCGTTTTTATTCTTATTTACATACTTATTTCGTACAGTTATACGAATTTTCAGAAAATCGAAAGTGATATCTCAAGAACCGGAAATGAAAATCCATAGTGAACCTTCCATTCCCTCCGGAATTCGATACTGATTCTATATCAATCATCATCTAAGCTATATTTATAGCCAATCCTCAGAAATAGATGCTTCAATGAAATGTTTTGAACCAGAAGAGGAAATCTCTAGTTGCCCCCTCCCCTCACCTCTTGTGGAATTTAATGCTGCATTCATATTAGTCGTCATCAAAGCGTGCACTTCCTGTTTCTTTTCCATTTCCGGTAAAGAAACCGGAAGTGAACATTCTTAGTGAAGTATCCTACCTCCTCAAGAATTTGATGTTGAATTCATATCATCTAAGCTCTATCCATAGCCCATCTTGAGAAATAAATGCTTTAAGTAGATTGAAATTTTTTGAATTGGAAAGAAAAATTAACAGAAGTGTAAATCTTTAGTTACCCCCCCCCCCCCCCCTATTCTCATCAGACATTTTATGCTGAATCCAAATCAGTCATCACCTGAGATCTATCTACGATAGACTCTAAGAAAAGGATGTTTCAAGAAGACATTTTTCGTAGAAACAATAATTATATGTCTAAATTTTTGCCCCCCCCCCCCACAAAATATAAATAAATAAATAAGTAAAAGAAGAAGAAGAATATTGAAATTATAAGTAACCACACCCAAATTCAAACAAATGCAATCGAACTTCACAGATAACCAACCCCATAAGAATGTTTATCGACACAGCCACAGAAGATATGTCTCCAAATAACTTCATGGCAAAAAAAAAACAATTTTTTTTTCATAATACCAATAGTAAACTTCAGATAATTATTATGAAAAGCATAAGATGTAACTGCTGACAGATTGAAAAATAGGTCGGCCCTTTAAAACAAATGAAACCGTGACAAATTTTTCTTGTCTCCCCTTTCGGAGAGGTGGGGGGTGGAGGGTGCAGTTGACGCTGACAAAAGTGTAACAGATGCCAGAACAGTCTCATAACATTATGAGCTATTATGATATCTAATTTCGTCGGGAATTGCGGATAACGCGACACCAAATATATATATGTGTATCGTTATTCACCAGCAGATCCAATTTCTTTTCAACTACTCCATAAGGCAAGAATAAATTTGTAGGAAAGCATATAGATTAGTAATCCTTAGGTGAGTATATTAGTTCCTTAAATAAGAAAAGAATACAGCCACTCATCAATTTATGCTACTTCTCAAGTGTCTGTTTCTGAGAAACATATTTCATAGATTCTTTTCCGGAGCCTTTACAAAATCACTTATATATAATCACTTATATACTAAAATTCCACATATGAAAAAGGGTGGGAGTTGGCTTCTGCTAACTTTCCTTCCCGGCCGTCCAACTAGTTACTCTAAGTCCTCTGGACGAGTCGGACGGTCTGGGTCTTCAACATATGAAAAAGGAACATTCACAAAATTCCACATATAAAGAATTATTTATACAGTTACACATATGGCAAAACTATTCACAAAATTCATGATATGAAAAATGACCATTAACAAAATTCTACATGCGACGAACAATCCACAAAACTTTTTATGCTCAAAACAGCCATTCATAATACGTCACATATACAGAGTCACACTGAAATTTTTGAGATGCGGCTAAGTGGTACAAGTTACACTTACCAACTCTTAAGAGTGTTCAAAGTACTTCCCTCCAACATCAATGCACTTTTATAGGCGAATTTTCTAAAGATTAAATGCTTCAAGCCATCCATTTCTTGGAATCGATGAAAAATATGCATTTATAGTCTCATCAATCTCATCTTCAGAATGAAAACGACGTCCACGTAATTCTTTTTAGATTAAAAAATAGCCATAAGTCACACATGGCAAGATCAGGAGAATAGGGTGGATGTTCTATAACTTTGATGTTTTTTGTTCAAGAAATTCAACTGTCATTCTTGCTGAATGAGAAGATGCATTGTCATGGTGAAGCATGAGTCCAATTTACTTCCTGAAGAATTTCTAGAAGGGACTTAGTGGTGTACCAATTAGCTGTAACTGTCTTCTGTCCCTATAGCTTTACGGCTTTGACCAGACCTGTATTTCTAAAGAACACGGCATACATTACTTTTTCTTTGCTCGTTGTCTTTTCACCATTGTTGGTTTGGGGTCATCTTCAAAGACCCATACTTTACTTTCTTGGCGTGTTGGAACGTCAAAAAACGGTATGTACGTTTCATCACCAGTTATGATTTTAGAAATAATGCGATGTCCACCATCGTTAAGTAATTTTAGGGTTTCTTCACTGATTCTGACACGCTCCGCTTTTTGGTGTTCTGTTAAATTATGGGGGACCCATCGACAAACTAATTTTTTCATATGCAGTTCTTCATGAATAATTTTACGTATAGCTGCGGATCCAATGTTAAGTTCCTTCTGTATCATTTGGCAGGTACAGCGATTATCATCGATTAGCATTTTTCGAATGTCCGACACATTTTCTGGGACTACAGCTGACAAAGGTCTTCCTGTGTGTTCTTCATCCAAGAGCGAATTTCGAAATCTTCTAAACTCTAATCCATTTGAATACAGTAGCACGACATGGAGCATCATTTTCATATGCTAATTGTAGACGTTGAAGACATTCTTCTTGATTTACCCCACTTTAAAATCATAGCTCGAGATGATGCTCTCGTGTCAACTACATTTTCTTTTCTTTCAAAATTTATTCTACGATAGCTAAATTGTAATTGTTGCCACAAATTATCGTCTGCGGACATAAAAGAATTCAAATTGATATATCCGACTAATAGTTTTTTTTCTAGCGCATATCGTCTGCCCCTCTCTCTAAAAATTCAGTGTGACCCTCGTATAAAAGGACCATTAGTAAAATTTCACATATAAAAGAATAATTACTAAAATTTCAAACATACAAAAAAGTACATTCAGTGATGAAAAAGGACCATTAACAAAATTCTAAATGAGAAGAACAATCCACAAAACTTCTTATGCCCAAAAAAGCCATTCATAATACGTCACATATATATAAAAGGACCATTCATAAAATTCCACATATACAAAAGTACCATTTATAAAACTACATATGAAAAAAAAAAGAATCATTCACAAAAATCCATATATGAAGAACCAACCATTCACAAACTTCCATACTTAAAGAAGAACCATTCATAAAATTTCACATACAGAGATGGAAAAATGTTTAAGGGCAAATTATAAATTTGTCAAATTACACTAAGTTTTTAATCAAACGAGATGAAATTTAAAGCAATGTAGAACATAAAATTAGAAAGCATTAAAATACCTTAATGTCAAATTATACCAAAATTAACACATACTATATCGTTTCATAAATTTTGTATTGATCGAAACCTGTAAAAAAGTATAAGAACAACACCGATTATGTTCTGTAAACACGTTAATAATTAATAAAATTGTCCTCCTTTCCATTATCTTAATTATTCCTGCTATCATTAATAAAAAAAAAAACAGTAAAAGCTTGTTTAGGGATTTGCTCCCAAACAAGTTAATAGCTGACATCAAATTATAGTTTTTAGTTTTTACATTTTGTGCCATTTTTATATATTTCTCGGGATTTTTATATATTCCTCATAGATGTCCTACGGGGTCAAAATCAAGATTTTGGCTGGCTATTCAAGCCATTCTGGAAAATTGGTTTGAAACCACGCTTTTGATGTGGCAGAAACATGAATTGAATCATTTTCCTGATGGAAGAAATATTCTTCAGAGGTAATACGTGGTGCCTCGGGCAGTAAATTTTCAGGTAATGTATTTTATGATGCCTCTGAATTGGTTTTACTTTACAGGAAAACAGTTGGAATTATTTCTTTTGCTGCAAAGCTACCTCCACACAATCACAGATAAATCGCCAAACTGACGCTTCGAAAAAAAAAAAAAGGCCTCGTTTTTACGAAGGTTGTGCCAGCCAGTAGTAAAGGAAACCATTTGATCCATCAAAATTGAACTTATTTTCATCCGAAAATATAGCATCTCTTCCCTCACTTTGATACAAAAGCAATGTGTTTCTGAGCGAATTCTACTGTGTGTCTTTTTTGCTGTTTTGTAAAAGGAGGATATGGCAATCATTTTGTCATTCGGATTCTTTTACAAAACACTGCGTACAGTTCGACTAAACATGAGCGCCCATAAGGTAATGCAAGAGAGGACATTTGCCTCTGAACGTTCAAGGTCACAAAGTGGACATCAAGCTAATGGATGTTGTACGTCTAATATGGCTTATATATATATACAGGGTATCCAGTGCTATCGGTGCCCAATGGCTATTTCCTCAACCGTTAGTCACAGAGATATACTTCCAATTGCAAAAATGTTTTAAAGTTTAAAATCTATTATCTTAGAAACAGTTTAAATCAATAAATGCATTTCTGAAAGAAATACGAAATACAAATTTTTATACAGTCCCCCGGTCCTACCAATTTTATTTAAGAAAATCATCCTTATACAATTTTATGCAAAATAAAAAAAAAATATCCTTTTACGACCAAAATTGACCGGCTTACAGCTGTTTAAAGTTGAGCACTTTTTGTGCTGAGAAATGGTCAATACGGTCCCTGATTGGTTGGTTGCCTGAAACGGGACATTTTTATGCGCGAAAAAGCGACTTAAGTCATAAAGTTTAATGCTTCATAATTCCGTGAATTTTGGTCGTAAATGGGAAGATTTTTTTTTTTTTATTTTGCATGAAATTGTATGAAGATGATTTTCTTAAATATAATAAGTAGGACCGGGAGACCGTATAAAAATTTATATCTCGTATTTCTTTCAGAAATGCATTTATTGATTTAAACTGTTTCAAGATAATAGATTTTAAAATTTAAAACATTTTTGCAATTGAAAGTATATCTCTGTGACTAACGGTTGTGGAAATAGCCATTGGGCACCGATAGCGCTGGACACCCTGTATATAAAGTAAACCATAAAGGAAGAATGAATGTGGAAGCAATGTACCAAAAATTAGCCGGGGGGGGGGGTTGTGACCCCCGCTCCCCGGTTAAGCAAGCTTTATGCCGCGACGACACTCCCGGTCGAAGTAAGTACATTGTCTCTTTTCAATCCTAAAAAATTGTGTGCTTTTTTGGAATTTTGAAAATTTATAAAATGCCAAAAACCACTGAGTGAAACTCAGTAAGACATTTGAAGCTAACACATGAAGAAAATAGAAAATGCAAATTTTTAGTGTGACGTTAAAAAGACTGTTGTCTTTATACATTTTTCCCAAGATATATTCAATTAAAAATTATTTAACAGACTATCTAAATCAGTTTCAAAATTATTAAAATAAATTCTACAAAGAAATGATCGTTTCCACCTAAAGACATTGTCATGTTAGCATAATTTTTTATCCAGGATTTTTCTCGAATTGGCGATTTCTCGCTTGTCCTTTAAGGGTTGTTACGAATTTTGTGCAGGCTTTCTTTTCGCATTAGGAATTTTGTGAAGAATTTTACATTAAATTTTGTAACGTTCTTTTTTTTCCCACCCGCATTAGGATTTTTGTGAAGGATTTGTTTTTACATTAGGAAGCGTTAAAGTTTTTAAGGATTTTATAAAGATTTTTTACTTTCCCTACAATGCATATGTAATTGGAATTGTGTCGAATATTGGAACTAGAGTTTTTGACAGATCTCCATGTTTCAAGACCTCCAGAACACGAAACTGACTGTGCAATGTATGTATCGACTCTAGCTCAAAATTATTAGACGATAGACGAAATTATTAGACTATTATAAAACTATTAGACGATATTTAAGTCGCCTTTGAAAAAATGTCCAGTCGCCAGATGAAATTGAAAATAAAAATCGAATTAAAACTACACATTCTGTGTGATTTCAAATAATAATCCATGTAATTTTGAGCAATTAAATTAAATTTAATGAATTATGAAGGAAAGAAAGAGAAATTGAATTTAAGTCTGAAGGAAAGTCATGTGTTATCCATATCATATTTTTACATTAGAAAATTTCTTAAGCGTTTGTTCTTACATTAACAATTCTCTGAAGAATCGAAACCAGATCGAGATTCTTTTCTAAGCAAAACCTTGAACTCACAAACCTACTTGAACTCCGCACCTCTTCAAGGAACATAAACAGAATTAATGAAAAATAAACCCACCCTCCTTGAAATAATTGAAAACCCCCGTCGCTCCCCCCCCCCCTCCTTCTTCCCTATAAGAATTACTCAGGGGATATCCAGCTGCCCTTGACATTGACAAGAATACAACAGCTGACAGAAGTCGAGAGTTTACGGAAATTAAAGCATAAAATGACATTCAATTACGAAGGGTGACAACCTTACTCAATCTAGACTCGAAAGAGCAAATTTCACACTGGGGGGTCCTTCAACGTAAAAGAGGAATAAAAAAAAATTCCTAAAGGGTGAGAATTAAAGTGCATGATGAAGCTGGCGATTTGTTATGAATTCATAGAACAGCTGTGAACAGCTAACACCCCATTGCACGAAAACTTCTCATTCGGCACATATATTATTGGGGGAAACTATGTACAATTCAAGAATGACAAGAAGGACGAATATTAAATACAAGAAAAGGAAAGGAAAATATGCAGAAGAGAACATGACATCTTATTTATCAAAGATGCGCAAACTTTGTTCGTCCTACCCCCCCCCCCCAATCTCTTTACAGCAACTTCAATTTTCAATTCCCCCCCCCCCCCGACTTATAGAAAAAAAACCTCTGATATGGGCAGCATATTACTTTCCCCACATTCTTAAAATTATTTTTTTTTATACACATTAAAGTTTAATTGAAAAAAAAAAATCTGATTAAATGGTCCACAAAAATCGACAAAAACTGAAATGAAAAAATAACAAGAATGATGAATCATGCATAGAGCATTGATTATGAAACACTTTCCAACTTCAATGCCATTTCATTTAAACATCTCTAAAATGTGATACATTCCTCGGTAATATTTTAACAAGAAAGATCAATCATGCATAAAGCATTGATTATAAAACACTTTCCAACTTCAATGCAATTTCATTTAAACATCTCTAAAATGCGACACATTCCTTGGTAATATTTTAAAAATTATCACAATACTGCATTAATTTATTATATTTGAAAACTTAAAAGTTCATCGAAAAAAATGAACATTCAAATAATATAAATCACCTGGCTCCTCGGTAATGTTTTTAACATTATCATAATACTACAATAATTTATTATATTTGAAAATTTCATCAAAAACAACTGCAATTTATTCAAATGACGCCATCGAAATATAACACGCCTAGGCTCTCTCTACAAAAGCAGCATTTCATTCATAAACATTTTCCTATTCATTTCATTCATCACAATACTATAATAATTTATTTTATTTAAAAACCTAAGACCATGGAGCTACAAGTAATTAAACTCTATGCTTAAAACTTCATTGAAAAAAATCGTCCTTGTATCTGTAAAATCAATGAATATTTCATTCATATCAGCTATGCAGACTCCATGAGCTAAATAATTTTGTGTTAAAGAAATACAGCAATTCTTATACAACTCATTCTACACATTTTGCTGTTTACATTTTACATAAGTGAAAAATAGGCTTCGTTGTAGAGATAATCAAATTTGGATGATCATTTAAACACAAATATATTGTAATTGCGTTGTTTCAGTATGTAGATGCACAGACTTTAAGCAAAAATAAAGCGGTTTTAGGACGGATACAACACTCAATATGAATTAAAAAGAACTTTAAAAATCACGAGTTTGAGACAAGATGGATGCCATATTTCATTTTGATGTGGGTCACGTGATCGCTACATAAAATGGTCACGTGATCGCTTCATATAAGACGTGTTATTATTATTTTAATTTTTATTTAAAAAACTACTGAATATATTTCGCTAAATTTTTTTTATATATTTTATGGAACAATTTGAATATTACCTAAAATTTTCGAAGCAATTTGTGAATTTTAAATCCGCTTAAAATTTTTTTTGAAAAATTAGGTCCCATAGGGCTCAATGTATTTCATTTTTTCAACCCGGGTTCAATCCAAAACTAATTGGGTGATATTATTGATTTATATTCCCATAGGTCCTACAGACCGTCTGAACAACATACTAAAATTTCATTTTGATTAAGTCATTTTTACGGTAGTTATCGTACTAACGGACAGACAGACAGACAGACAGAATGAACAAAGTCATAAACACTTTTCAACTTTGTTGTAAAGTGTTAAAAACGACAAAAACTGAAATGAAAAAATAAAAACAAATATGCTTACATGTATTAATTAAATATTGGTTTTTCCCCCCCGTACTTTTGAAAAATAAAACAGATAAAACTACCCCCGTTTCAATAGAGTAAACAGTTCTCGGGAATTTTAAGTTGTTTGGAATTTTGGCCTTTTTAGAATAGAATAATGAATAGTGAAAATTATTTTATATAATTTTAGAATAATGAAAATATAATTATTTTTAAAACGACAAATTCTTGATGTTATTTCAAAGTAACCATTTTATGCGTTATTTTGCGCAACTAAACTCGAATGAATACAGGGTTCTTAAGAAAGTCGCTAAGCATCCCCAATAACTTTGTAAGGAACGGTCCATGAGTGTACACAGCTACGTCTACCTGAAGTAAAGTAATGTTACAAATATGTAAAAAGTTTCACTGTGCTTTGCTCTTATTCAAATAATACATATCGGATCTTTGCTTCCATTCAAGACCTTTGCTCAATTCAAGGAGAAAACGCTTTTACAGGCAGCCATTCCTATTACGTGAATAATGAAATAATTAGAGATAAATGAGATAATTTTGAGTCGTTTGACTAAGATACATGATACTATATAAAATTTATACTAAACATATTTTTAACACTTTACAACAAAGTTGAAAAGTGTTTATGACTTTGTTCATTCTGTCTGTCTGTCCGTTAGCACGATAACTGCCGTAAAAATGACTTAATCAAAATGAAATTTTAGTATGTTGTTCAGACGGTCTGTGGGACCTATGGGAATATAAATGAATAATATCATCCAATTAGTTTTGGATTGAACCCGGGTTGAAAAACTGAAATACATTGAGCCTTATGGGACCTAATTTTTCAAACATTTTTTATGCGGATTTAAAATTCACAAATTGCTTCGAAAATTTTAGGTAATATTCAAATTGGTCCATAAAAAATATATAAAAAAATTCAGCGAAATATATTTAGTAGTTTTTTAAATAAAAATTAAAATAATAATTACACCTCTTATATGAAGCGATCACGTGACCATGATATGAAAAGATTACGTGACCATGATATGAAAAGATCACGTGACCCACTTCAAAATGATATATGGCAGCCATCTTATCTCAAAATCGTGATTTTTCAAGTTCTTTTTAATTCATATTGAGTGTTGTATTCGTCCTAAAACCACTTTATTTTTGCTTAAATTCTGTGCATCTACATACTGAAACAACGTAATTACAATATATTTGAGTTTAAATGCTCATCCAAATTTGATTATTTCTACAACTAAGCCTATTTTTCACCTATGTAAAATGCAAACAGCAAAATATATAGAATGAGTTGTATTAGAATTCCTGTATTTTTTTAACACAAAATAATTTAGTCCATGGAGTCTGCATGGCTGATATGAATGAAATATTAATTGATTTCATAAAGAGAAGGACGATTTTTTTCGATGAAGTTTCAAGCATAGAGTTTAATTTTTTGTAGCTCCATGGTCTTAAACAAAATGTTTAAATAAAATAAATTATTATAGTATTGTGATGAATGACATGAATGGGAGAAAGTTATGAATGAAATCCTGTTTTGATAGAGAGATCCAGGCGTGTTATTTTTTCTATGACGTCACTTGAATGAATTTCAATTGTTTTCTATGAAGTTTTCAAATATAATAAATTATCGTAGTATTATGATAATTCTAAAATTATTACCGATGAATGTATCGCATTGTAGAGATGTTTAAACCAGGCAATTTATATTTCAATGCCGTCATTTGAATGGAGTTCATTTTCTTCTATGAAGGTTAAAGTTTTCAAGTATAATAAATTAATGTAATATTGTGATAAGTTTTAAAATATTACCGAGGAATGTATTGCATTTTAGACATGTTTAAATAAAATTGCATTGAAGTTGGAAAGTGTTTCATAATCAATGCTTTAAGCATGATTGATCTTTCTTGTTTATTTATTTATTTATTTATTTAATTATATATTTTTTTTAAGATATCTTTGACACATCTGAATTTTTATATTTAGTAACTTTCATTGAATAAACATTTAAAATAAAGCACATCTCGAGAATGAACGTTACCGCGTACATTGCAGGTGTCCTAATGAAACGCCCTGCTATGCCCTGATGAAACGACTTTTTGGCAGATATTTATTTATTGCCTTTCGATTCGTGCGTTTCTGCTGTCAGTTCCTACTTAATCCTGCAACTGTGTAATTGGCTGTTTTCGTTTATTACTTTCATTATATACATAATGTATAAGGAAAGTATTGTGTCGGGGTCGAAATTTCGAATTCGAGTTTTCGACGGGAGAGCACGTTTCAAGCATCCCTGATCACGAATCAAACATTTTTGAAGTGATGTCTGTGTGTGTGTGTGTGTGTGTGTGTGTGTCAGTGAGTCTGTGGAGACGATAACTGACGAACGAATGGACGGATTCGAACGAAATTTGGTACAAAAATCACAATCCATAAACACTGGAAGCCTATTGTTTTTATACGCAATCGAATGTTCAGAACTCCCCTAAATTTTCGAGTGAAATTTTGAAAAAATCGTCAAAAAATGAAAGCCGGTAATAAAGATACGCAAATAGACATTTCTTATGTAATTTTTCATTAGAAAACGATTGACATAAATTTTAGAACGCAACGGTGACCTGTTCTCGAGAGATTGCACAATTTTTAAAAAAATTATCAAAAAGTCATATAAAAAAAAATATTTCCTATTGAGAAACATATTCACTTCTCACATGTAATACCATGCGATAAATTGGATGACATCATTCTCGTGGATCTAGCTCGTTCTATTCATGAAAAAAGATACTTTGAGTAATACTTTTGTATTGAACGCCAATAGTCATTTATCTACTGTAAGAATAACTTATTTCTCCGTCCATAACGCTTGACGAGATTTTGGCGACGAATTTGGTGGGATGTCGCCAACTTGGCGACTTTTTTAAATGTTGCTAAATTAACGAAAAACTCGCCAAATGGATAAAAATGACGCTAAATCAATGACGACTCATTGATGATGACGACATGGAAAATGACGACTCATTGAAGAAAATTCAATATCTTGGAAAGAATATAAATAACTACTATAAAAATAATCTTTTTTTTTTACTGTAAAAGTAGTAAATTTATTGCATTATATAAGGAAAGTCATGTTCTGCCCACATCAAATTTTTTTGCTTTGTTATCGAGTTCATTATCCTAACTTTTTAAATTCTCCACTAGGAGCGCTGAAGTCCCTTTTTAGATAGGGCATGATCCCTTTACTAAAAATAGATCTAACTCATGGACCTTTCATTACACATTTATATGGGTGCTTAAAGAGTTTCCCGATAACCATGTATAAAGAAGGGGGGGGAGGGAAATTTGAAGCTCGTAGGGAAAGTCGTGTGTTGCTACATCAGAATTTTTATATTAGAATATTTATTTCAAATGTTACTTCGTAAATGGAAGGACATTAAAATGAACCTGTAATTTTTCTCACGGTCTATTTTTCCAGCAACTTATTCGTTCTATTCTTCTTGCCGCCAATCGATCAATCTTGTCTCGTTTTTCGACGAGAGATTTTGTATCTTAAGTATGTTTAATAAATATCTTAATAAGAAGCCGGCGCATCCCAATCTCCAATCACCCCCCATCGATCGCAACGATTAGCATAAGACTTCCACAATGAACTCGCCCATCTGCTTTTGGGCGAGTCCAACGTCTGGAGGACTGTCACATGACGGAATCCTGATTGAAAAGGCAGTATAAGTATATTTAAATTTTAACTGATGGCAATAGTTTCTTCCCGACATTAGTTGAACATCTGGATGTTGGTTGATTAGTTAGCGAATGATTTGAATAATTCATGCAAAGTACTGACACCGCAAACATCCCAGATCGATGCGAGTAATTTTCGTTTAAAACGACCCTGCACCATCATTTACTCCTTAATTGTGGTTTTTCGGAATTCCTTCTTTTTTTGATTTCACCGAAGATTCGTTCGCGGTGAGTCATTTTTTAAAGGCTTTTTACCACTTGATGAATTGTTTTTTACCTTCTTCGTGCATTTTGATGAGCTTATCTTTCTCAAAATACACTTGAAGGTAGATGACCTGAATGTTTTTTATTTTTTATTTATTTTTTTAATAGATACAGGTGGCTTAAATGGTGCAATTTCGTTGAACGTTACCTGGAAAAACTCAAATTGATTTACTAATGCATATTCCATATTTCCACTTTCATCTGTATTGCGTTCACTATAAGAGTAAGAGAAATCTGAAGCGGGCAGCACAATAATTTTAACTACCGGCTTAAATTCATTTTCATTTACCCTAATTTTTTTGACTTCCCTAAAATTTTTTTTTTTAGAATTTCGTCTGTGTGCGTGTGTCTTATGCGTGTATTTCTGTGTGTGTGTGTGTCTTTCTCTATGTGCGTGTGTGCGTCTGTTTCTGTGTGTGTGTGTGTATCTCTCTCTCTCACTGTGTATCTGTTTCTGTATGTGTAGTCTCTCTATGGGTGTGTCTGTCTCGGTGTGCCTGTGTGTGTATATGACTGTCTATCTCTAGTCTCTATATGTGTGTGTATGACTGTCTATCTCTAGTCCCTATATTTGTGTGTATATGACTGTCTATCTCTAGTCTCTATAAATGTGTGTGTATATGACTGTCTATCTCTAGTCTCTATATGTGTGTGTGTGTCTTTGTGTCTGTTTCTCTATGTGTATATGCTTTTATGTGTGTGCGTTTGTGTGTCTGTCTGTGTGTATGTCTGTTACTATATGTGTGTCTGTCTCTCTCTGTGTTTGTTTGTGTGTGTGTATGGTTCTCTCTCTCTCTGTGTGTGTGTGTGTGTCTCGTTATGTCTATTACTGTATGTGGGTTTGTCCCTCTATGTGTTTGTGTATCTATCTTTCTGTCAAAGTGTATATGTATGTAATGTATGTATCCACTCTAATCCAAAAACCATTCGATAAAATTTTTATGAAATTTAACAATTACTCTGGTGTTGATTGAATTTTGATACAATTCGGAAAGATAGGATTGGATTTTTCTTTCGAAATGGCCAGCAAAAATCAAAAATTATGAAATAAAAGATTCGTTATAATTTCAAAAAAGAATCTGCTCCATGTGTTATTTTGCGCAATTAAACTAAATTTAATGCATTATGGAACAAAAGGGGAAAAAATTAATTTGGGTATGTAGGGAAAATTTCTTTCATCATGTGTACACTAAATTAAAATTGATCGCTCAAAATGACACATATATACTTACTTCAAATTATATCCAATTTGCAGTTTAAACAATTATATCTTTCATTTTTAAGCTTAGGCATTTTAAAATGGAACTATCAACTCTTCATTAAGTCCGAACACTTATTTCCTTTATTTGCAAAGAAAGTATCAAATGCATGACCAACCAACCTCACGTAGAATTCAGGCAGTGAAGCGAATCTGGCGATATGCAGGAGAAGGACTAAAAAACAATATATATCTAAGGACATCCCCATTAATATGGCCATATCTCGCCCTTGTCTGATAAAAATCCCCCCCCCCCCTCTCTCTCGTGCACTTCAAGATGTGCGCATTTGTCAAAAACTCGGTTTGGAATTCTAAAACTACAAATATCTCCATTACACAACATAAATATCTTTATACAAAATATCTCCTTGCACATCAAATAATGTAATAATGTTTTCTGAAAAAATACTTTTAAAATAACCTAATTTTTGTTTAATTTTTAAAGGAACGGCCTGAATTGTTTATCAATAAAAAAAAACTTCAGCAAAGAAAAAAAGAAGGAAAGTTTTGTAAATATATAATTTCCATATTTGAGCGTTAATATTAAGGAAATACATGTTTCAAAATTTTTTACACAAAATTCCAAACAAACAACAAAAGCAAAAAAAAAAAAACTTTTTGCAAACTTTAAAATTGAGTAAAGTAAAACCACCAAAGAGAGTACCTCTCATAAAATGTAATTTATAAACACAACAAAATTCACTTCTAATATTTAAGTATAAAAATTTATTCTAATTCCATTCTATAAATTCCATAAATTCTTAAAGCATTATGCATATTGCAGTAGGTACTAAAATAAGACGAGCCGCATATGGGTGAACACGGTCGCAGTTACAAGACACCATCCTTATTTAATCAAAACAGAAATTAAATTAGCGGTTATCGAAGTAAAGGGAGAACGTGATGACAGAATCGAACACTATCCTTTTCAGGGTAAAAGAAAAAAAAAAAAACATTCGAATCGTGATCCGCATTTCTGCTGGGGGTTGCGAACACAATGAAAATTCTATTTCCATCCATTTTGGAACGCAGACGATATCCAAAGTGGGTTAGTGTTGGTAATGGAACGGACGGAATTCTTCGAAATCTGTTCGAAACGTGGTGGTGAAAAGAATGAAAAGGTTCCAAATAAACAAATTCGTGAGGCGAAGAGAATCGAATGAATGTAACAATGGTTTCAAACAAATCATTCGTTTCTTGTTCGGCCCAAAAGTATATACGATAGGTACTTTAGAAAAGGAATTGTAAATGCATTAAGTAATACAAAGAGAGTGACATTTTGAATTGAAATAGCAGATACTCAGGCGGAAAAGAAATTGACATCATTAGTTGTATTGTTGAACATACCTAGAAGTCTTTCCCTATCTTAAATGTAAGCGCGATGGAAAACAACTTTTACAGTTAACCAATGGGTCATTCCCACAAGATATCCAATTTTCATATAAAATATTAATTTGGAATTCAAGATTTTTAAAGCATAATTTCCTATGAAGAGGTAAGATAATTCCCGTAACAATGTTGATATTATTGTCAATTCGAGAAAGTGATAGTTTGAACTATGCTATGGATGTAAAGGGTATTAAAACAATATCCATGGACACATTTCAGGGTCATTCCAAATGAAGACACCCCTTGTTGTACCATTGTCACATTCTTTTTACTTTCCTTATATACATAATGTATAAGGAAAGTATTGTGACGGGGTCGAAAATTCGAATTCGAGTTTTCGACGGGAGAGCACGTTTCAAGCATCCCTGAACACGAATCAAACATTTTTGAAGTGATGTCTGTGTGTGTGTGTATCAGTGAGTCTGTGGAGACGATAACTGACGAACGAATAGACCGATTCTAACCAAATTTGGTACAAAAACCACAATCCGTAAACACTGGAAGCCTATTGTTTTTATACGCAATCGAATGTTGAGAACCCACCTAAATTTTCGAATGAAATTTTGAAAAAATCGTCAAAAAATCAAAACCACTAATAAAGTTACGCAAATAGACATTTCTTATGTAATTTTTCATTAGGAAACGCTTGACATACATTTTAGAACGCTAACATGAACCGTTCTCGAGATATTGCACATTTTTCAAAAAAATTATCAAAAAGTCATATAAAATAAAAAAAAATATTTCCTATTGAGAAACATGTTCACTTTTCATATGTAATATCATACGATAAATTGGGTGACATCATTCTCGTGGATCTAGCTCGTTCCATTCATGAAAAAAGCTACTTTGAGTAATACTTTTGTATTTGAACGCCAATAGTCATTTATCTGCTGTAAGAATAACTTATTTCTCCGTCCATAACGCTTGGCGAGATTTTGGCGACGAATTTGGCGGAATGTCGCCAACTTGGCGCTTTTTGAAATGTTGCCAAATTAACGAAAATCTTGCCAAATGGATAAAAATGACGACTAATTGCCGAAAATTCAATATCTTGGAAAGAATATTAGTATCTACTATAAGAAAAACCTATTTTTTTTACTGTAAAAGTAGTAAATTCATTACATTATATAAGGAAAGTCATGTGTTGCCCACATCAGATTTTTTTTTTATTTCTACCAATCATAAATATGGTATTGAAAACTTCAAATCTAAATTTGTAAAATATTTTGCTCAATACTTTACAGAGCTACAGACTTTTCAAAAATGGTCATTATTACCAAATGGCGGCCATCTTAGATTCTGCACCAATGTCTATAAATGCAATAACTAAAGAACTAATGATTCGAACTTGATAATTCTGTCACAAACTTAAAGCTATATAGAGTAGGGCAGACTAGTGGATTGCACTCGCACGACCCGAGTTCGATTGTCGGCTCTGCCTAAATTGTCCCCATGTTCACACGGAGTACGGGCACGTTAAATATGTGGGTCCGTAAGTTTTTTCGAGGGGTTGGTGGTAGGGGAAGGAGGGTACGGTCCCTGTGGATGCCCGCGTCTACTGGATTCCGGTCTACATTGTGTGGCACTGTTTCGGCCGTTCAAACAAATACCTTACACCTTCTGGTAGGTCGGACGGCCTGGGACGAACAAATGAGCAAAGCTATATATTACAAGTATATATTAGTAATATCAAAACAATAGTAAATTTACATTTTAATATTTGTATTGCATGTAAAGTGAAAGAAAAAGTTAACGTTAATGGGCGGTGAGAAAAAGCCCATAATATTATTTTCCGAAACTTGTTAGAAACACTAATTAATACGTGTGATGTATGTAAAACAAAAATTGTATGTCAATATTTCTTATTAACTGAGAAAATAGCTTTTAAACATTATATACATCTGGTAAAAGTTTGAAAATCAATATTTCAATCATTTTTACAAACACATTTAAAAAAAAAAAAACATGTAATAAAAGATAACACAAAAATGGAACTATTAATATTTTAAACAGTAAAACCAGAACCAATGGATTTAATTTATCTTGAAGTTTTTGAATAGTAATTCAATAAATTGATTTTCCTTGAGTGTAATGTGTGTTCCTCCTGTAGTAGTCGTGTTAGAAGACACAAGTTTCATTATGTGTTCGTGTGGAATCCAACACACATCTAAAATATTTTGGCCATATATGATACAAAAATTTTAAGCTTCGCCAATTAACGTACCCTTTTCTTTCATAATTCTTATTTTAAATTCCTATCTCATTTCACGCGCTTATTGTAACCACATCAAAATCTATCCCAAGCTCTTAATATTATCAGAGAAAGCCCATACTCGCTCTTTTCCTCTACAACAGCATATTTGGCCACTAATTCTAACCACAACGTAAATTTTCTCATTACATTTCTTCTTCTCTCTCAGCCTTGAATACCATACAGTCATAGACTAAAAGATAGTCCTAAGATAAACTTTCTCATGTGTAATTGCAACCCTATCCCATTTTTACTTTCCTTATACACCTTGTACGTAATGTATAAGGAAAGTATTGTGACGGGGTCGAAAATTCGAGTTCGAGTTTTCGACGAGAGAGCACGTTTTAAGCATCCCTGATCACGAATCAAACATTTTTGAAGTGATGTCTCTCTCAGTGTGTGTGTTTGTGAAAGTATGTGTGTGTGTGTGTACGTGTGTCAGTGAGTCTGTGGAGACGATAACTGACGAACGAAAGGACCGATTCGAATGAAATTTGGTACAAAAATCACAATCCGTAAACTCTGGAAGCCTATTGTTTTTATACGCAATCGAATGTTCAGAACCCACCTAAATTTTCGAATGAAATTTTGAAAAAATCGTCAAAAAATCAAAACCACTAATAAAGTTACGCAAATAGGCATTTCTTATGTAATTTTTCATTAGAAAACAATTGACATAAATTTTAGAACGCTAACATGAACCGTTCTCGAGATATTGCACATTTTTCAAAAAATTATCAAAAAGTCATATAAAATAAAAATAAAAATATTTCCTATTGAGAAACATGTTCACTTTCATATGTAATACCATGTGATAAATTGGGTGACATCATTCTCGTGGATCGAGCTCGTTCCATTCATGAAAAAAGATACTTTGAGTAATACTTTTGCATTTGAACGCCAATAGTCTGCTATAAGAATAACTTATTTCTCCGTCCATAACGCTTGGCGAGATTTTGACGACGAATTTGACAGAATGTCGTCAACTTGGCGACTTTCTTAAATGTTGCTAAATTAACGAGAAACCCGCCAAATGGATAAAAATGACGCTAAATCAGTGAAAATGACGACTCACTGACAAAAATTTAATATCTTGGAAAGAATACAATATCTACTATAAAAATAATCTATTTTTTTTTACTGTAAAAGTAGGAAATTCATTGCATTATATAAGGAAAGTCATGTGCTGTTCACATCAGATTTTTTGTTCATTATGGAGTGGTCTGATGGTTTCTTATTTTCCCATAGTAGATACAGAATACTGTTGAGTAACATGATATCCTAGAAAACAATGAGTTTCGTTTATAGCTGCAAAGCTATGATTAGACTTAATTTCTGTAATTGTATATGACCTTTCATATCTCTCTACTAACAGACAGTCAACATTTTCAATTTAGATTCTGCTACAGTAATTTATTCAAATCATATGCATTCAATATCGCATCCTTAAATGAACTCTGGAAGCTTGCTTTGGTGGCCATGCACTTTAGGGTGCTACTCATGGGGATAAAGGTAAGGGGGTTAAAATTTCATATTAAGGGGACGGTGGACATTGACATTTTTTTTTGTTTATTTATTGACTTAGAAACATAAAAATTTGTATAAATATTCCTTTTAACATTACTATATAAAATACCATTAATTTCTTTTCAATTTTGTTATAATTTTGTAATTTTTTTTAACGAAAATTTGAAAATGCTCCTTGCGTGCCTTTTGTTCACATTTTTGATTAATTTTACATTATGATCACTCAAAAACACATTATGAACAAATTTGGGTATCCATTTTTAAATCCCTTAGAAAGTTAATTTTTTAAAAATATTTTTCTTCGTTAAAACTTCATTTTCATCATTTAATTAGGTTCTTATTCTCTTTCAATTACCTTAATAAAGTCCAATTATAAAATGCATTACCAGTTTCATTAAAAGGTATGAAAAGTGTCGTCTTGCCAAATTTCATGCATTTCAGACAAAAAGTAAGACGCATGGAGCATTATAAAAATGTAAACCTTTAAAAATTCCGTTTCGAAAAAAATGCATTCAACCTTTTGCTTACGGGTGGGGCAGTGTCCATCCCAAACCTGCACCTACTGCCACCAGGTGCAATTTTCTGCCAGCGATTTCCATGGACGCCAATGCCTGCAAAGGGGGATCGGACTGTTTGGGATAGGGTATGAAAATACCTGCCTTTTTAAGGGGTTCTTCGTTTGGGATGGGCGCTGTCCCACCCGTAAGCAAATATTAAATGTGTAAAATAATGTTATATATTAAAAACTTTTTTAGTCGATTTTTGCTCATTTCAACGTCCACTGTCCCCTTAAGAAAACACTAATATCGTTTGAGACAATCATTCAGGTGGCGCTGGGGTAAGATCAGTAGTCTCACATTGCATTCATTTATATAGCGAAAGGCCTAAAGTATTTATTTAAACTGTCAATATTGTAAAAATAAATTAGTAGCGCAATACAAATTAGAACTGAAACAATAAAGAATATTACTACGTATTTAAAATTCTTTTACCTTTCAATTTATTTTATCTCCATATATTCTGTACTCTATTCTACAACTATGAAAAAATACTGATTAAATATATTCATAATTAGGGAACCCTTAATTTAAAATAATCAAAAATACATATACTAAACACTACGTCTTTCTGTTATGGCCACTAACAATAGCGACTACTTTACTAACACCAACGCCACCTAGATACAATTTTCAAAGCATTATGGCATTTTCAAGCGATAAATTTCAAGCGATTTCATAGAGTTTTATCTCTTTCTTTCTAACTCCATAGTGCTACTTATACCATCGCAAGCTCTTTTTCTCAGCAAAATGTACTTGAGAAGCAAATGGATATTAATCATGGGTCCAATTCTCCAACAATCCTTTGTTATCTCGGTGGAGATAGAAATAATAGTTTCTATTTGTAGCAGGAAGTTGACAACTTGGTTGAGTTGCCACTGTTATATTCGTAAACAAACCATTTTATGCTATAATTATAAATAATGTTCATCATAATTATAAATAATGTTCATTATAAATAATGTTCTTCATAATTATAAATAATGTTCATTATAAATAATGTTCATTATAAATAATGTTCTTCATAATTATAAATAATGTTCTTCATAATTATAAATAATGTTCATTATAAATAATGTTCTTCATAATTATAAATAATGTTCACTCTTAGTTTTCGAAATAAAGTGGTTATAATTTCGATATTTTAGAATTTTAATCTAGGTTTTCTAATGGGTGGGAAAGCTGTAATATTTAAAATATGAGTGCTGCAACTTACTTCTTAGTGAAATATTTGTGCACAAGCACGAGATGTTTTGTTTTAAAAAAATTAGGAAGTTAAATAAAATTGGACATGCTAAAGACGTTTAATAATTGATGAAGTTTGAACAGAATAGACTGAAATGGAAATATACGTATTTAAGTACGTATTCGTGTGCAGCCAAGCATGTTTATACTAGATTAACTTGAATCTATGTTGTTGTTACTTATGACCTCCTGTTCGGAGGAACCGAAACAGGACCAGTGACGCAGGAAGAAAGAACGACACACAAGACGAGAGAACCAACAGTCCTACCGTGCTGAAAACACCAGTTCTCGTTAGATCGCCAAGCAGCATCGGGCGCGGTTAGTACTTGAGTGGGTGACCATCTGGGAACACCGCGTGCTGTTGGCACATTTCGGGCGCGGTAGCCCGGTGGTTTGCGAGCTGGATTTGCACGCTGCCACAACTGCCGCCGTGTTTATGCGGAGTACGATCACGTTAAACATGTGGGTCCGTAAGTCCTTCCGAGAGGTTGGTGGTAGGGGAAGGGGGGTACGGTCCTTGTGAATGCCTCCCCCCATTGGATTCCGGTCTAAATTGGGTGGCACTTCCCGGCCGTCCAAACAGTTACCTTACACCTTCCTGCCCCCTCGGACGAGTCGGACGGTCTGGGTCTTCAACACCTTCCTGCTAGGTCGGACGGTCTGGGTCTCAACAACAACACAAGACGAGAGATCAAAGTTTATTCCAAGAAAGCATCACTGACGAAGGTCGGAGAGGGTGCAGCTCCACTTTGACGAGGACCCAGAAGGCGGAAGTCTGACTTTATCCTCAAGAAACATCCATGCCTTATTCGGAATTCGAACCCGAGTCCCTCATGACAGCAGTCGAAGAAGCTATCCACTTCATCACCGGGCGGCACTTGAATCCAAAATCTCGTCATTACATTGTATAAGTCAAATGCATTGTAAGTTTGATTTATACAGGGTGTCCCAAAAAGATTGAAACGCGCTTTAATTCTTTACCTGTTGGAGATAAGTGGACAATATAAATTGCAAAAATGTTCAAAGTAAGGTAGGAAATAAGATTACGTTAATGAAATAGTCCTCCCATTCATTTTCAAAAAGTTACACTTTTTAAATTTTTATACGATCCCCTTAGACAAATTAGGTCAACCAGAAATTTTTTATTTTTAATGCATGCAACAAGATCATTAAAAACACCGCATACCTGTATCTTTAAAATTGAGCGAGTTATATTTAATTGAAAATGAACATTGTGAATAGGAACCCTATATCAAATTAGAAATGTAAATTTGTGACATATCACAAAAAAGATCAATGTATGCATATTTTAATTATGTGCCCCAACCGCGTAGTGAGTACCACTGATTTATAGGATCTCTGTCTGTGTAATGTTTTATTTAGATGCATTTGTGATAAAAAAATTTGACATACATTAACGTATTTTTGATCTAAACAATTTCCATCGTCAATTTGTTTATGATCGCTATTTTCACTGATAAAACAGCCTTTTACATGGTACGGAAAAGTGGCATAAGTCAGATTTTTCCTTTATCATAATTCAGTTGATTTTAAAGATACAGATATGCGGTTTTCTTAATGATCTTGTTGCATTAAAAATAAAAAATTTCTGTTCGACCAAATTTGTCTAAGAGGGTCGTAAAAAAATTTAAAAAGTGTAAATTTTTGAAAATGAATGGGAGGACTATTTCATTAACCTAGTCTTATTTTCTACCTTACTTTCAACCTTTTTTCCAATTTACATTGCCCACTTATCTCCAACAGGTAAAGAATTAAAGCGCGTTTCAATCTTTTTGGGACACCCTCTATACCGCCAAAGAAGTTAATAAAATATTTTGAAGTGGAGTTTCCAGTCCGAGTATCCAGATGAAATCGGGGTCGAAAACTAAAAGTGCTAGCTAGCTATAAACAGTTCGCGAGTCATTTATAGCGCTTTGAAAGCCTAAACAAAACAAGCGAATCTGAAAATATCAAATTAACTTATTGAACTTCACTGTAATCACCGCCGATTTTTTAATATAGATCTTACCCATTTATACAAATCTTACATATTGTTAATAGGAATACTTAAAATGTCAAATTACAGGTCCGCAAGAAAAAACGACATCTAATGGCAACCACTGTTATTATTTGAAGGTCCAGGTCGCTTGAACTTGACTGAAAATTCGGTGACATTGGCGATAAATTAACGAAATATCGTTAATTTGGTGACTTTTGGCGAGTTCTCGAATACTATAGATTGTACGTGTACTGTAGATAATGTGAATAAGCGAGGGGCGCACATTTTAAATCCTGTCCCCCTCCATTTCATAGACCTTATATACTTGTAAGATCTATGCTCTATTCTTTCTCTGCGAGATTCTGGCTTGGGCCCTCTATCCTTCTAAATACGTGCCCCAACATTTTCTTTTGGGCCCTCTCTAAAACACTCTGGTCGCGGTGTTTCACGGTATGGCTGTCCCGTCCCCGGATGCTAAGCCCCTGCCTTTACACTTGTATTAATGAAAAACGCAGATTCTTCCCCACCATTTCAGCATCCCCTTCCACTGCAAATCCTAAAATATATTTTCTACTACATGCGAACTACCCAATACGGGGCGTCGCTCAAAGACGGTCGAAATCGTGTAAAAATATGGCGCACGAATACAAATCTTACTCCAGTAACACGGTATCTTCCGTTTTCCTTGGAATTTTTACTTTTTTTTTTTTTATCCCCTGCTCTCTCCCGTAAACGGGAAAATCTCGCCTTTCCTGCGATCGATACCGCGCAGAGCTTTGGAGAGAACTGGAGATGCTGGAGAGGAGGGGGGGGAGGGCAGTATTGGACCCCCCCCCCTAGTCGTTTATTAGAGGAACAGGCGATGGGGAATTGTTTGTTCTTAAATGTGCAATTATTCTGGGACCTCACGTTTTTGCTGAGGGAGGAATTCTTTAGGCTGATTCGAAGTGGGAGGGTTTGATTGAACTAAAGATGCCTGTGTGGGTTTTAGTAAAGGTGAGGTGAGATAGACGAAGTACTTGGCTTCTGCAGAAAAGTGCTGAGATTTTTATTTTACCATATCAGTGTGTGTGGAGAACGTGCTGTTTTTCAGAATATTTTTTAAATTAAGAGTTTTTGATGGAAAATCACATTTCAGGATCGACCATTTTCGGAAAGGTTGTCGTCTGTGTGTGTGCGCGGGCATAAGTCAAACTAATGTTAGTATTATCACGAAATAATATGCGTCAATATATAATGTCAAAAAAATGTGATGAAAGCAGCATATGACTTTCCCTACAGATTTAAATTCACTTTTCATTTCATTCATTAAACATTTGATTGAGATTTTAATGGCATAAAATAACACGGATGCTCGTTTGATATTATGTAAAATCTGCATTTTTAATGCATCTTCGTTTTCATTTGGCAACTTAACGTGTTTTGCAACATCGCCAGCTCATCAAAGTTCCAAAGAATCTCAAGAAAGGTTCATCCTGAAAAAGGGGGATGGTTGCATTCGCTTCGCAAAAAAATTAAGTATGAAAAGAACATTTAATTAACACATTTAATCATTAATCTTTCATTTCAGATTTTGACTTTTTTTTTGGGGGGGGGGGGGGGGGTTCATTTTACAAAGCATGAACAGTTATTATTTTTTGAATCATACCAAAATCCAAACAGAGCCAGGGTAACTCACAAATGACTTAACTACTAGATTTTGTTAAAGATATCGTTTACTTTTTCTTTTAGGGGGGGGGGGGGGTAAAAATGGATACTGAAAAGAAATAGGTTTGTACGTTTTTAAACATTCCATAAAATAATTTTAGAAATTATCTCTAAGGAACGTATGGCATTTTTTCGATGCATTATTTAGAAATACTTTTAAGTGCGCAGATCCTTTCTAAATTTTACATTTTGAAATAAAATTGTTTAATTATCTACTTTGCACACACTCCCCAACATCGATTTGTCAGAACTCCAAGGCATCACAACCAAAAATGAGCTCTTGATTTAGTACAGCGGGTTTTACACTACTTTGAGGCAATAAATCACACATTACTATAACCATTCCACTAAAATTTTACGAAAAAATATCGATAAATATTAAAACAGCGAAATCGACGATTTGTTGAACTCCCCCCCCCCCCCCCTCCTTTTTTTTTTTTTGCAATTTCAACGTTTAACGCGGATAAAATATTGCAACCATAAAGTTATTCCTTCGGCGCACATAACAGTACAGTTTCAGAAACAAACAATCGACTATATAATCAAGTATTTCCATGAATAATCGCTAGGCTACGGAAAACCATTTTTATGTTAAAAATGGCCTTATCGACACTGGTAAAAGCGAGGTGGACGTAGAAAAATATGGCACCATAAATTAACGAATTGCGTTTGCTGCCATTGGCTAGCCTCATTAATCAGAGAAAATTGTTTAGCCAATTAGAGTCGGTAACGAGTTTTGTCATATTAAGAGCTACTGATGTTTTGTGCTGACGCTGGAGGTGAGCTAAGAAATTAATGACTGCAGATGGTTTCATCAGAGGTATAAATTACACAATAAATAACTGATGGAGAAAGGCAATAGAAGTGGGTATGTAATGTGAAATGTTATTCCAATAATCCAGTCTTTCGAGTTACATTTAATTTATTTTATTACTTTTCCTACATACATAGGGAATATATGTATAGGTAAAATATTAGAATGGGGTTGAAAATTCAAATTCGAGTTTTCGATAAAAGAGCATGTTTCGAAATGAACTCGAATCGAACCATGAATCATTTATGACATCGAATCGAACGTTTATGAGGTGATGTATGTGTGTGTTAGTTTGCCTAGGGGGGAGGGGGGGGGGAGAGAGAGGACCCCCTCCCCACCTCCAATTTTCAAAAGGATTTCTGAAAAAAAAAACATTAAAAAATCAGCCATTCAAATAATGATAAAAAAATAATCATTTTCATTAGAAAACGAAAGTTGTATGTGAACTTTAATAAGCTAGCTTAAACCGGTCTCGAAGTACTATACGAAAAAAATCAAGACTCTTGAATATTGCTAAATGAATAATCATTTTTAATTAGAGAGCTAGCTATTCATACAAACTTTAAAAACACATGCATAAACCCTTTTAGAAAAATCGCACATTTTCTAAATAAATTTATCAAGAAATATATAAAATTAAAAAAGTAGTAAGTACCGTAAAATATCAATAAGTAAAATACACTTTGTGCAAAGGATAAGAAAAGCTAGAGCAACGTAAATGAACACAAATAACACAATAATGCAGCATACAGCTGTTTCGAGGATACGCTGGGTCCTCCTTCGTCAGTACGAGAGAACTAACAAACACGAAGTGCAGACTTCGGTTTTGTTGGTTGCATTGCACTGACGAAGGGGGATTCAGCGTATCTTGGAAACATCTATATTAATAAATTGCCAAAAGGACTAAATTTCGATATAGTGTTTTATGCACTGCAAAAAATATTGTTCAGTTAATCTCCTTTTTTCTTTTTTTTTTCCTATTTTGCTGTTAATAAAGTGCTCTCTGATATCACTAAATTAATCAATATCACGAACATATGATATCATTCATTAATGTTCTCTAATATCACTAGACAGTGAAGAGGTTAAATGCTTGGAGGGAAATAAACAAAGCTCTTCATTTTCGTTCACATAATGTATAAATAAATAAATCAAGCACAATTAATAATTAACTGGATTATAACGTAAAATGCAGCGAAATAAAGATAAGCATACAAACGTTTCGGAAATCATTGGATTTCCTTCTTCAGTGCAACGGGCCTGGACCTGAACGGCAAAATATGCTCAAGACTATATGTCGGCCAAACAAAAAATGGCTAAACGACAGATTCTAATATAGTAATGCCACCTAGTGCGGCGATAACGAAGCAAAGCGAGAAAAAATAGAAAATCAAGGAAATACAAACTTGAGAAGAGAAAAAAAATCAATAAAATGCAGAATATGTGCACTCAACGTGCAGATGTTGAATGTTGTTGTTGAGACCCAGACCGCCCGACCTGCCAGAAAGGTGTAAGGTAACTAACTGTTTGGACGGCCGGGAAGAGCCACCCCATTTAGACCGGAACCCAGTGGGGGAGGCATCTACAGGGACCGTACCCTCCTTCCCTTACCACCAACCTCTCGGAAGGACTTGCGGATCCACATGTTTAACGTGATCGTACTCCGCGTGAACATGGCGGCAGTTTTAGTAGGGGAGAATCGAACCCGGGTCTACCGAGTGCCATTACCGCGCGCTAGCCACTGGGCTACCGCGCCACAACGTGCAGATGTGAAAAAGAACAAAACAATGAAACAATATTTTGCAAACAATGACAAAATTTCATGCCATACTTCGGAGAAATAATGTGTCATTGACAAATAAAATCATCAACCAAATAACTCGGATTTTTATTGGTATATCCGTAAAGTCATAAATCCATATCTATATAAATTTCATCAATAAAAAAATAAAGTAATCGCACCAAATTTCATTCGAATCGCCCAATCGTGTCGAGATATTCCCCTCCACAGATACATATCATCAACCTGCATTCTAGTCGAAATTTTGGCCCAATTGAGAAGCTTCCCTTTACACATACTACGTATTGATCAGACAGTCCAAAGAAATATCTTGGGGCTAAAATTAAAGAACCTCAGTACTTCGTTAAAATGCACGGCGTGTTTTCGTTTCGCCTTTAACAAGAAAGGGTTTTCAACAATATAAAGAACTTTCACCCGAAATAGTTTGTTTCCAAGTTTATCTTTTTACTTTCTCCGCAATGCATGGTAATGTATAGGGAAAGTACTGAAATCATACCGAAAATCACAACTCGAGTTTTCGACGGATTTACACGTTTCAAGACCTCGAGAATACGAAAAAACTATTATTAGCGTGACGTCTGTGTGTGTGTGTGTGTGTGTGTGTGTGTTTGTGTGTCTGTCTGTGCAATGTATGTATTCACTCCAACTAAAAAACTAATGGACCGAATTTCATAAAATTTGTATGTAAGTCACTTGGGTGAGACCCTGGTGCTGATTAGTTTTTGGTAGCATTCATAAAAACAGAACGCGCCTTTCTTTGCGAAATGGCCCGTAAAAATTTTGTGTATCCACTCTAGCTAAAATACTAATTGACTAAATTTCACAAAATTTGGTAGATAAGTTAGTTACTTGTGGGGACACTCTGGTGCTGATTAGATTTTGGTACGATTCGGAAAAGAACAACCTGCCTTTTTTTACGAAATGGCCCGCAAAAATTTCATGTATCCATTCTAGCTAAAATACTAATTGACCAAATTTCACAAAATTTGGTAGATAAGTTACTTGTGGGACACTCTGGTGCTGATTAGATTTTGGTACGATTCGGCAAAGAACAACCTGCCTTTTTTTACAAAATGGTCCGCAAAAATCGCAAAAATCTAAAAAAAAAAAAGACTACGTATGCTGAAATGTATCAATCAAATTCTTGTTTTATACGGAATTTTTGAGGCGGAAAAGAATATAACACACTCCATTATACTTTAGGACTAACCGTTAATTGTTCTTAAGATATTTGATATTTCTTGCATTTTTGTTACGCCGCTATCGAAAAAATGTCCAATTACCAAATAAAAACAAAGATTGAATTAAAAATGCAAATTTAGTGTTATTTCGTGCGATTAAACTCAATCTAATGAATTATTAAAGAAATAAAGAAAATATGAATTTGAGTCTGCAGGGAAAACCATGTGCTGCTCACATCAGATTTTTAATTTCCCTACATACATAGCATAATGCATAGGGAAAATATTGTGAAGGGGTTGAAAATTCGAATGAGTTTTCGACGGAAGATCACGTTTTAAGCATCCCTGATCTCGAACTGAACGTTTTTAAGGTGGTGTGTGTGTGCGTGGGTCCGTGAGTCTGTGAATGCGATGTCTTGCGAACTCAATATAGAACGTTTCGAACGTTATTTGGTATAAATATTACGATGCGCGAATACTGGAACCCTACTGATTTTAAACACGATCGAACGTTAGGAAGAAACACGAATTTTCGAATGAATTATTAAAAAATCGTTAAAAAATTAAAACATTTAATAATATTAATTAAATAACCACTTTATATGTAATTCTTTATTCTAAAACAAACAACATAAATTTTAGAGAGGTAGCGAGACATGGAACGTTTTTCAAAATAATTATCTAAAAAATTACATAAAAGTGAATAACAGAAATGCCATCAACTTTGCAACACTTGGAGCTCAATTTGGCGACCGGGGCGACTCATTTTATACTTTTTAATATCATGCTACATTGACGAAAATAACGCTAGATTGATGAATTAGTAATTAACATATCTTAATATAATGGATATTTAATATATTGCTTAGCAGACGTTGGCAATATTTAAAATTGCTAAGTTATAATTGTTGCGAAATATAAGCTAATTTGGTACATACTTCAAAATAATTTTACATGTTTTCACCCAGAAAAGAGCCAAATGTCAGTATACTTTTCAGAGTTAAAAACATCGTGCCTTGAATCAACTCTTTCACGACTAGCGCCGGTTATATCCGGCATCTACTAAATGTGTGGCATTGGCTAGAGCCGGCTGTATCCGGCATCCACTAAATGCTTCATTTGCAGTAACGAGACGCGAATTGGACACCACGCATTTAACTAAAGCACAAGAAAAAGTTCTTGACACGAGTAAAATGTATTTGTTTTCTACCTTTTTGTGGAGTATCATAGTTAAAAGTAAAGTAATTAACGTGTACGGTGTACACTCACGGCACGGCGACCATTGGTGACGCACTGATGGCTAGTTTCGCAGTCGCGAAAGGGTTCATTCGAAATAAAAACAGTAAAGTCATTGCATCATGTAGTCATATGTTGCTCACATCAGATATTTTTATTTTTTGTTCATTAAAGGTTAAAAAAGGGAACGAGACTATCTAATAAGAGTTTACTTTTCTTCCACTGTAATCTAACATTTTTCACTTCTCTTTCCAAATCCTTTCTCGAAGTGAAAATTTCTAACAAAATGGCTCTCTTCAAAAATTTGCCATGCAGTTAGTTCTGTGACGTTGCGAAGAACTAAAAAATCTGATGTGGTCAACACATGCCTTTCCTTATATAATGCAATGTACTACTTTTACAGTTAAAAGAAATTTTATTCTTATAGTAGATACTTATATTCTTTCCAAGATACTAAATTTTCTTCAATGAGTCGTCATTTTCATTGATTTAGCATCATTTTTATTCATTTGGCGAAATTTTTGTTAATTTGGCAACAATTAAAAACGGCGCCAAGTTGGCGACATTCCACCAAATTCGTCGCCAAAATCTCGCCAAGCGTTATGGACGGAGAAATAAGTTATTCTTATAGCAGATATATGACTATTGGCGTTCAAATACAAAAGTATTACTCAAAGTATCTTTTTTCATGAATGGAACCAGCTAGATCCACGAGAATGATGTCACCCAATTTATCGCATGGTATTACATATGAAAAGTGAACATGTTTCTCTATAGGAAATATATTTTTTTTATTTTATATAATTTTTTTATAATTTTTTTGAAAAATGTACAATATTTCGAGAACGGTTCATATTAGCGTTCTAAAATTTATGTCAATCGTTTTCTAATGAAAAATTACATAAGAAATGTCTATTTGTGTGACTTTATTAGCGGTTTTGATTTTTTGACGATTTTTTCAAAATTTCACTCGAAAATTTAGGGAGGTTCTGAACATTCGATTACGTATAAAAACAATAGGCTTCCAGTGTTTACAGATTGTGATTTTTGCACCAAATTTCGTTCAAATCGGTCCATTTGTTCGTCAGTTATCGTCTCCACAGACTCACTGACACTGACACACACACACACAGACATCACTTCAAAAATGTTTGATTCGTGATCAGGGATGCTTGAAACGTGCTCTCCCGTCGAAAACTCGAATTCGAATTTTCGACCCTGTCACAATACTTTCCTTATACATTATGTATATAAGGAAAGTAAAAACCAACCATATGATGCTTTTATTTCATTTTTACTCTCTCTTATTATAATACAGCATAGAGAAAGTATTGTTTTCACGAAAATTTTCTAATTCGAGATTGTGACGCCAATATATTTAAAACATCTATTGGCGTCACAATCTCGAATTAGAAAATTCCTGAATGTTTAAAACCTCCTGAACACGTTTCGACTATTGTTGGAGTGATGTCCGTCGATCTGTATGTATGTCTGCGGTCGATTTCTTGTGTAAACGATAGCGGACGCAAATATTAATGGATTTTCACGAAACGTTATATCCGGTTTTGTTATAAAAAAAATATAAAACTAGATAGATTTTTTTTAAATTCGAACGAAACATGATATTTCTTTAGCATGGAAGCATAGGACAAATTTTGACATAATCATGCATAAAAGGGGTTATTTATAGCTCAATGACCACAAGACTTATAGTTTCAATCATTGTTACTTTCCTTATATACATAATGTATAAGGAAAGTATTGTGACGGGGTCGAAAATTCGAATGAGTTTTCGACGAGAGAGCACGTTTCAAGCATCCCTGATAACGAATCAAACATTTTTGAAGTGATGTCTGTGTGTGTGTGTCAGTGAGTCTGTGGAGACGATAACTGACGAACGAATGGACCGATTCGAACGAAATTTGGTACAAAAATCACAATCCGTAAACACTGGAAGCCAATTGTTTTTATACGCAATCGAATGCTCAGAACCCCCCTAAATTTTCGAATGAAATTTTGAAAAAATCGTCAAAAAATCAAAACATCTAATAAAGTTAGGCAAATAGACATTTCTTATGTAATTTCTCATTAGAAAACGATTGGCATAAATTTTAGAACGCTAACATGAACCGTTCTCGAGATATTGCACATTTTTCAAAAACATTATGAAAAAGTCATATGAAATAAAAAAAAAATATTTCCCATTGAGAAACATGTTCACTTTTCATATGTAATACCATGCCATAAATTTGGTGACATCATTCTCGTGGATTTAACTCGTTCCATTCACGAGAAAAAATACTTCGAGTAATACTTCTGTATTTGAACGCCAATAGTCATTTATCTGCTGTAAGAATGACTTATTTCTCCGTCCATAACGCTTGGCGAGATTTTGGCGACAAATTTGGCGGAATGTCGCCAACTTGGCGATATTTTTAATTGTTGCCAAATTAACAAAAAATCTCGCCAAATTGATAAAAATGTCTCTAAATCAATGAAAATGACGTCTAATTGAAGAAAATTCAATATCATGGAAAGAATATAAGTATCTACTATAAGAATAACGTTTTTTTTTAGTTGTAAAAGTAGTAAATTCATTGCATTATATAAGGAAAGTCATGTGTTGCCCACATCAGATTTTTATGAAAGAACCCGCGATATAATGTGAATGGAAATATTTTTCAAGTCTTTTAAAGTAGGGAAGTTACAATCTTCTTGAAATTCAAGGTGAATAAATCGGGAAATTACTAGAACAACTGAAGATACATATATATACTTAATACTTTATTATTTTACGTCATATTTTTGTTTCAATACTTTAATAAAAGGTGACTTAATTTGTGAACCGGCTTTGCAGATTACATGCGCCGCGCAGCCAGGAAAAAGCGGACCCCGCAGCGGGCGTATCGTTATCCCACGGAGTGGAGTTGCCATTATTGCTATACCCTCTGCAGATGCCTATGCATTGCCCAAGACAGCGTGTCAAAAGAAAAATAGTGTACCCGTGCGACGGACGTATCAATCGTTAGATACGACAGCTAAACTAAAGTGGCACCTAAACTAATGTGGATGCTAAAACACTGCCACTCTAAAAAGTGATAGCTAAAAAAGTGATCACTAGTTGAGGGCACGCAGCTAGTTTAATAATAATAATTAAACTTTCCAAAACACGTGCCGAATTCGCGAAATTTCTCGAATGCTTTCCATACCGCCTAACGCATATACTCGGTCACCTCAGCAATCTTCTGTGTAAATCCAAAGGCTTCTAAATATACAGGCTGGCGCAACAGCGGCCATATTGACTCCCAGTTGAAGCGATGGCTGTACAGTGTACATGGCGAAAATGGGGTTTATTTTCTCGGATCAAAACATCCTGGACTACTTTTTGAATGAATGGTACAATTTTTTTAAAGCAGAAGCACCTATTTTACAGCTAAATTGCGTATCAAATATTAGCCATATGTAACATGTCCGCACCATTGAAATAGCACAGGCAGACGATAACTGACTTGACCGATTAGAGTCAAAATGGCGGTTGCGTCAGCCTGTATATGTAGGAGCCTTAGTAAATCCTCAACATCCAGCTCTAATTTAGGAAATTAAATTCATAACCGTAAGTGCGACAGGGGATAATGAAAGGGCTTATCAAACTGCTAAAGCCCGGATCAGCAGGCGATAGAGAATGAGCGAAAAGGGATGAAGGGGGAGTTGAGCGGTCGTGAACACAAGATGAGAATAGAGGGGGTGGCTGAAAAGCAGACGATAATGCGAATCCTATTCGCTGAGTCACTGTGTGAGGAGAGATTTTAATATAAAGGTGGCAACTCGGTAAGTGATGCCAATCTGTGTTGGTGTAAAAGTACGAGAAAAATAGTTTCGGATGAAAGTTTTATGGAGCGAAAGTGCCGGAATGTATGTCACCCTGGAGATATTTTTTTGTGCCCAAAAGTGGTTTGAACAAATTATTGGGTGATTTATAAGAGTAGAGAGACCGAAGAGTCGAAAGATGTCAAGTACAGAGTCCTGGGAGTCATGCGGTATAAGAGAAAGCGGTGATTGAATAAGTTTTTGAAATTCCAAGCACTTTTACGACAGTGGAGAATATGCCACACAACTCTCCACTACACTCCAAAAACTTAAAGACAATTTTAAACTATATATATCTGGTGTGTAAATCTCCGCTCGGTTTTCTCATACATTCATACTTCCTAATACTTAATTCTATTTGTATCACAACTATTATCAGAATGGGAAAAAAAATGTAACTTATTCAGGTCTCTTACCCAAAGTATTCTTCTAAAATGTTTAGTAAACATCTTTAAACATTTCTTTTTCTTCTGACAACAGCTTGCTCGCTGCATTTGACTTATGTGTATTAAGGGTAAGCGGTCAGTTGAAATCTAAAGAAAAATATATTTGTAGATTCAGACGCAATAAATTTCTACACACTCTGCTGAATCAAACGATATCACATATGTGTATATATTTTTATATTTTCCTCTTGAAATTGTCGATGTTTCCATAAAAGCAGTCAATTTATTAAGTGTAAAATAATACCTCATATTTTACGTAAAATAATACCTGATACTTTATACTTCCTGTTATGAGCATCTTGAGTAAAAGTTGTTACTTACTATTATTTTGTTTATGCGATATTATGAGTACATATCAAAAAGCTTTCAAATGAAAAAGTTATTATTATCTTATTGAAATCGCTGAATCTTATTGAATTCGCCTAATGTTGTTTACATAAAACAAAAAATTGTATCACGTGTAGCAACTGCTTTTGGTTAGGGTTTTCAAAAGAGTTTCAATTTCTCTTACTATAATAAATTATTTTATAAATAATCCTAATGATTAGTAAAAAATAACTACAACTTCTACTTAGTGGACTTTGTAATAAGACATAATTTATTGTTATTAAAACTTCTATTAAAACTATTATTAAAATTTCGCTTCCTGACGTCATTAGTCCCTCATGGGGGGCAAATTATCCCCCCCCCCGGAGGGTACATTATCAAGTATGGTATCAATCGAAAAAATTTTCAAAGCCCTTAAAAGTGAAATGAATATATTTATAGTCATTTGGACCCACAATACCAATTTTTCAAATTTTTTCTTATAAAATTTGAAAAAAAAATGAATTCTGATATGAAAAATTCGAGTTCAGCCACACGCCTGTTAATTTTTATAGAAAGTTCTTGCTACTGAAGTAGAAATTGGGTCATGCATGATTTTTAAGTTATTTGAGGAGTACAAATACTGATGTAAAATATAGTAAATAAACCTATAATTTAAAAAAAAAAAATTTTTTTATATAAAATATTAATGCTGTTATGACAATTCTAGTTCAACGGGTGTTGTTGTTATTGAGACCCAGACCGTCCGACCTACCAGAAAGGTAGTTCAGCGGGTGTAAAATAATATGGAAATTTTCAGATTCCTGGTATATACAGATCCTGAGTAAACAGTACCGTAACTTTAATAAAAACTACTTTTAAATCTTTAACACCCTTAGTTGTTCAATACACTATCGTCACTGTTCCTTGAATTATCATTGTTTTAGCCATAAAAGCATCTTAAAATTTAAGTAATTCGAGTTCCATTCTTTACAATTACTAAAATATTTATCTAATTCTAGTTTTTCACGTAATGCACCTACACATAAAATTTCATAGCAGCAGAAGCATTCATTCCTGAGTTACAGTGCACACGCGCAAGTGAACACACACACACATATTTCTAAAAGTGTTTGTAATGGGTCAAAATCTCGAATTCGAAAATGTTTAGGAAAACAATACTTCCTTTATACAACAGTATAAGAGAGTAAAATTATAAGTGAAAAGTTAAATTCAACGAAGTTATGCCCAACTCATTTAACACAGGCAAAAGCAGGTTCCTCCCTCAACCAGCTTGGTCAACTCGTGCCGTTGCCATTCCGTATGACTTTAATAAAAAGGAAAAAGCCATTTCGCGCCACGGTTTTTGTTACCCCTTCCGCCATTGACATAATAAGTATCGCCAAGCGCAAGAGATAACGGGAGATGGTGTCATAAAACTGCGCCCGTAACTGAAAATGAATTCTTTGCAGTATAATGGAGAAAAAGAAATGAACAACGAAGAAAATGGCGAAGAGAACGTTACATTAAAAATGTTAAGAAAAGCTGAAAGTGAAATGTTGTGTTGAGATGAATAAGTGTGTTGTTTTCGTGAGCAGGCCTAATCTTTTAGGAAGAGAACGAAAGATGAAATTATTGTTTTAATTTCGGTACAATGTGAATAAACATTCCTTTTTCGGTGGCATCACTGCGGTCCCGTGACACAACTTTACGTTGGAAGAGCAACTACACAAAACAGAGTTGTGCATTTTTATTTTTATCGCATTTTTCTGTCGAAATTTTTCTGTGGAATATTAAAAATATATTTTGTTAAAATTATTGAACTAGTTAACTATATTGAAATTGTCATTTCAATATAGTTAATTTTTTTTATTAATGAGAATAAGTATAACTATTTAATAATATTTAAAAATAAATAATCAAGTAAAACAAAGTATGTGTATACCGAGCATGCGCAAACTACGTTATATGTGAAACTATAAACTTCACATAATTGACAATAGAGCGGTATTGAGAAAGCTGTACGCCTTCACTGATATAATTAACTGAAACGGTATAATTGCAAAAAATGAAAAAAAAAGACCTGCACTGTCTAAACACCATTGAATTTCGAAAACAAAAAAAATTATATCATTGAATTGTTTCTTATTTGAGCCGTGTAATTATTTCCTACGAGACAAAAATTAATTGTGTTAAATGCCATGGATGTACTTCGACTTGGGATAACCCAGCAAAACATATTAATGATAAATATTGTAAAGAAACTTTCTGCTCCAACAGGGAATAGAAACCCTGGATCTTCGAAATGGCCAGGCCATGCTCTACCGTTGAGCTACTGGGACGAAATCGCAAGCTCTTATTGTTGAAGTGAGTGAACGCAGCAGTACGTGAAACCTACATTGAAATTCATAGGATAAAGCATAATGATATGGAGGCATGATGATATATATACACAGAAATCTTGGACATTTATTTGCGTCCAACATTGGACTGGTATAAAATAGCAAGAGGGAACTTTTGTGTATCAATATGGTAACAATCCAAAGCATACCTCATAGGTGGCTACTGGGTGTATTCAAGATAATACCTTTTTTGTTCTTGAGTGGCCTCCTTAGCCTCCAGATCTAAATCTGATTGAGCATGCATGGTGTCTTCTCAACATATGTGTTTCACATTATTCTGACATTCCAAACTTTATGAATACGACAATATTATACAAAACGATTTAAAAAATTAAATTGACTCTCTGACAAAACTTAATGAAGCTGTTTTAAAAGCTAAATGAAGATACACTAATTATTAAAAAGGTAATTATATTTTTTGATGTCAGAGATTGGCATTTTAGTTTCGCATCAAATTCCTCCTAATGTTTTGCTTACCTATTAATTGCATTTTATGAAATAAATATGTAATTTTTCTTCTCAAACTAAGTGTTTCAAATTTATTAGTTAATTTAGTTAGTGCATTTGCAATCGGTTTTATAGATTGAGATATTTACTGAGTTGCATTCCAATACTTCAATGTTTAATGCACTTTTAAAGTATTGGAGGAGATAGGGGGGGGGGGCACTGCATTTAAGTTAGCGTGTATTAAAGTGTTCTCTTTCCTATATTAGATTACACTACATATACTTAAGAACAGTTCCAATCCAGCTAAAAAACATGCAACATTATCAGAATCCTTAACATACTAAACAAATCACTTATAATCACAGTCTTTCAAAACCTCGAACTTATAAAAATTAGATTTTTAAAGGTGGTGACGTCACTTTTCTTAACAGCATAAACACTCTCCACCTGAATTATCGCACGCAATTTCTCTTCATTTGCATAGTTTTTATCTCGACTAAGCTTTTTCCAATAATTCTGCAGGCACAAAGTTTGCGCTCAATTTCACGGTCTCTGTCAATGATTTTATTGCCATTAGGCGCTTGGGTTCGGATTATTGGCTGGCGTGATTTTTCGCTTGGCGATCGAAGAAAAATATTTTTCCACTGCCTCTATCGATAGTATCATGTATCTGCATTGTGAGGTCATTTTAGTGTTGAAAAGAGATGTGATTCTTATATTCTGAAACAGGAATCTGTCTCACAGCGGATCGCATATATTTTTTTTTACATACATGGTACGTATATGAAAAGTATTGTGACGAGATCGAAAATTTGAATTCGAGTTTTCGACGGAAGAACATGTTTCAAGCTTTCCTGAACTCAAATCGGACATCTTTCAGGTCATATTCGTGTCTGTGTATATATGTTAGTGTGTATGTGTGTTAGTGTGTATGTATGTTAGTGTGTATGTATGTATGTTAGTGTGTATGTGTATTACTGTGTATATATTTCAGTGTGTAAAACCCAGGCCGCCCCACTTACCCTAAGGTTGGAGGAGCAATTTGAACGGTGGATAATATATTTTAGTGTGTGTGTGTGTGTGTGTGTACGCGTGTATATATGTTAGTGTAGAAAACCCAGGCCGCCCCATTCACCCTAAGGTTTGAGCAGCAATCTGAGCGGTCAATAATATATTTTAGTGTGTGTGTGTGTGTGTGTATGCGTGTACGGTGTATGTATGTTAGTGTATGTGTCCATGAGTCTGTAGACGCGATATCTCGCAAACGAAAGGCGTTTCGAAATTTAAAAAAATGTACGATTATTACAAGTCTACCAGTAAATACTGGAACCTTATTAGTTCGAAAAGAGTTCAAACATTCGGAAGACTCCCCCCCCCCCCCCCCTAAATTTTTGAATGAATTTTTAAAAAAATCCATAAAATGCACTCAATGTTACATAAAAAATAACAATGAAAAAGAAGTTTTCGACCCAAACCCGCAGCACGAGAGCTGAATAACTGACCCACAATAAAACTGTATTTCAAAATTCAATGTTTTTAAATCTCCAACGCATATGCATAATTTTCTGTTATTCACATTTTATATAACATCCGTTAAAGAATTTATCCGGATTACTCTCATTAAAAAAATACGATAAAGTACAAGTCCTTAAAAATAAGTTTCGCGCGTAGATCCGCAATGCGACCCACAACTTGGAAATATAAAAACAACCCAACCCGAAACTTATAAAGGAAGCCTAATACGAAACCGATCTGCAAAGATAGCCTGCGGATACACCACGTCACTCGATGCAAGACACTACTCTGAACTTCGGGTTCGATCCCACGAGCCCAATCAGAAAGACGGCTCTGGTTTAAAGTTTATATATATCTAACATAATAAAAGAGGATGCCTGTCTGTCGGTCGCGTAGCGAAACACCTCAGCGACACACAGCTAAGAAATTTGGTACAGTGATACTTCAGGTCAGATCACAAGACACTTAGAAACGATTTTTTTTTATTAGAATTAGTTTTCAAGTTATTGTATGTAAAAGCACAATTTTGAGCGATGATCACACAAATCGATTCTTCATCGATCGAAAATATAATTGCACAGTTTTCATCTTCTAGACACTATCGGAAAAATCGAAAAATGTTTATTATAACGAGCTTTGAACCGAAACCCCAAGATAATTCCTTCACATTTATTTAAACAACAACAACTTCGAAATATGCCTATTTTAAGCTATTTCATTTTCACTTTCTCATATCAGAGAATTGAAGATTCACATGATTATAATTTTTGGTATAAATATAAAGAGATCGTATTCTAATTAAAAAATTAATGACTATTTTTTTTTTAATTTCTATAAATTTTTAAGTGGGTCCATAAAATTTGCGATTTTGAAATCAACCGAGAGTCTGCTCCGACTTCTAGACATTACAACTGGGAACGTATTCGGTGCGACGGGTGACGTATGTGACAGAAAAATACATAATCCGAAGTCGTGACGTCAGAACATGTTATTCTCTTTCCATGGTATTCTTCTTCTTATTATTATTATTTGTTCTAAATGAGCGTATTAGCAAAACGTTGTTTATTTTTTGAGAATTATCAGCGAGTTCCGGTGTAATTTTAATAAGAGGTTTGCATCTTAAATCCCGGATAACGCCGGGAATTCGTTCTAATTAAAAATAACCAATGATAAAACTTTGAAATCTCAACAAACAAGATACCATCTATAAGCGATATTACTCTAAAATCACCCTATAATGAACTTTCAGTACAACAATATTTTGGGTATAACGAGTCTTTTTACAAAATACGTAGTACATATTTCTAATTTTTTTTTTTTTGTTCTTTTATGAACATCGACCATCCTCGTAACAAACGCTGAATTTTAGTGAACAATCTAGTGAACAGTCTAGTTCGTTAGCATGTATCAAATAAAGATATAAACACAATATTAGAAACAATGAAATACTGCACATGTTTTGTATTAAATGTGTATGAACATTAATGTGAAACATATGTATTATTTAATTTTTCCTGTTGTTCCTTATATCATATATATTGGAAAATTCACTGTGGCTGATATTGAATAAATTAAATACTATTTCATTGTTTCTTATACTTCATATCATGTATATTGGAAAATTTACTGTCGCTGGTACTGAACAAATAAAATATTCTTTTATTGTTTCTTGTGTCATATATAGTGGAAAAATAACTGTGGCTAATACTGAATAAATTAATTATTACTTTCCTTATATACATAATGTATAAGGAAAGTATTGTGACAGGGTCGAAAATTCGAATTCGAGTTTTCGAAGGGAGAGCACGTTTCAAGCATCCCTGATCACGAATGAAACATTTTTGAGGTGATGTCTGTGAGTGTGTGTGTGCGCGCGAAAGTATGTGTGTGTGTGTGTGTGTGTGTGTCAGTGAGTCTGTGGAGACGATAACTAACGAGCGAATTGACCGATTCAAACCAAATTTGGTACAAAAATCACAATCCGTAAACACTGGAAGCCTATTGTTTTTATACGCAATCGAATGTTCAGAACCTCCCTAAATTTTCGAGTGAAATTTTGAAAAAATCGTCAAAAAATCAAAACCGTTAATAAAGTTACGCAAATAGACATTTCTTATGTAATGTTTCATTAGAAAACGATTGACATAAATTTTAGAACGCTAACATGAACCGTTCTCGAGATATTGCACATTTTTCAAAAAAATTATCAAAAAGTCATATAAAATTAAAAAAAAAATATTTCCTATTGAGAAACATGTTCACTTTTCATATGTAATACCATGCGATAAATTTGGTAACATCATTCTCGTGGAACTAGCTCGTTCCATTCAGGAAAAAAGATACTTTGAGCAATACTTTTGTATTTGAATGTCAATAGTCATTTATCTGCTGTAAGAATAACTTATTTCTCCGTCCATAACGCTTGGCGAGATTTTGGCGAAATGTCGCCAACTTGGCGACATTTTAAATTGGTGCCAAATTAACAAAAATCTCGCCAAATGGATAAAAATGACGCCAAATCAATCAAAATGACGACTAACTGAAGAAAATTCAATATCTTGGAAAAAATATAAGTATGTACTATAAGAAGAACATTTTTTTCAACTGTAAAAGTAGCAAATTCATTGCATTATATAAGGAAAGTCATATGCTGCCCACATCAGATTTTTTTTTTTATTGTTCCTTATATACTATATTGGAACATTTGCTGTAGCTGATACTGAACAAATTAAATATGAAGTAAAAAATAAATCAATAAGTTAATAAATTGATTTTACTTGATATGGAAAGAAATAAAGATTTATTGTTTAGAAAAGAAAACAAATTGAAAGAAACCAAATTATGTGTGGCTAGCGCTAAAGATTAACACGAACTGACTACAATGCCAGGAACTAGCGGTCGCTTTTTTAAAAGCAACATTTTTTCGCAATCATTTTTTTTTCAGAAAATAAACAAAACAAAAAACAAACGCATTCGCTACGCCACTAAGTCCTAAATAAGCACCTTTGTCCCAGGTTTGGTCCGCTACGGGGGCGCATATGCCCCACAGTCCACTTTCGCGATTCTGTTTCAGACTAAATGCTACCTATTTAAAAAATATACGAATGTTGTGATGTTTTTGTTTTCGTACCTTATGGTTATAAACAAAACAAAAAACAAACGCATCCGCTACGCCACTAAGTCCTAAATAAGCACCTTTGTCCCAGGTTTGGTCCGCTACGGGGGCGCATATGCCCCACAGTCCACTTTTGCGATTCTATTTCAAACTAAATGTCACCTATTTAAAAAATTTACGAATCTTGTGATGTTTTTGTTTTTGTACCTTATGGTCATAAATAATGCGAGAACGAAAAATGTATTTGAGTCTTTACAGAAAGTCATATATTAGCCCACATCACATTTATTTCATTTAAACCAAGATATAAATAAAATAAATATTATTTTATTTATAAAGACACAAAAACTCAAAGACCTCCAGAAAAATATTTATAAAATTTCTCATATAACACCCACACGTTTATATGACCCAATTCCAGCTATTGGAAAATAAGCAAAAAGTATAACAAAGAAAAAGCTCTGTAGCACCCTATAGAAGTTTCCATCAGGATGCTGATACTTCTCTTATTTAACACCACCCCCACCTTAGAGCAAACACTCGAATTCAGACCGACTACAACTCATCTCTTTGTAGTGTAACCTCCCTCCTTCTCCCATTCTCCACTATTCCTCGCGAAAATAAACCCTAAAAAAGATCCTCTTCCTATTCTTCATTCCTTTCCGTTATTCACCCCCCCCCCTCCCCCCGTCTCTTCAGCTCTGAATTGTATTTAAAGAAAACAACTCCACGGTAATGTGGAGGTGAGGGATAATATTTTGAGTGAGAAATACAATGACGTCTGAAACAGATTTCTGGATGTTTGGTTTCAACTCAGATTCCTGACAGAACTAGCTTTCCATGGAAACGGCGGCAAAATATACTTTGGAATAAATAGTGTACAATTAAAAAAATATGATGTAAGTAGCACATGACTTTCTCTACGGACTCAAATTCATCATCCCTTTATTTCATTAATAATTCATTAAATTCAGTTTAATTGCACTAAATAACACGTATAATCAATTGAAATAACACTGAATTTACACGTTTAATTTAGCTGTCGTTTTCATTTGGTAACTGGGCTTATTCGCAAAACTGGGCTTATCCGCAAAAATACGAAGATACCGAAAATATCTCGAGAATGGCTAGTTCTAGAGTAATGGAGTTGGTCTTATTATTTCATCGTCAAAAATTACACATATAAAACAAGTCCCCCACTGGGTTCCGGTCTAAATTGGGTGGCACTTCCCGACCGTCCAAACAGTTACCTTACACCTTTCTGGTAGGTCGGACGGTCTGGGTTTCAACCACAACAACATATAAAACAAGCATTTAATTGATATTTTTTAGCATACGTAGTCTTATTTTACATTTTAACGATTTTTGAGGGCCATTTCGCAAAAAAAAGCAGGTTCTTTTATTCCGAATCATACTAAATTCTAATCAGCACCAGTGTCACCCACAAAGGACTTACCTACCTAATTTTATGAAATTCGGCCAACTAGTTTTTGAGTTAAAGTGGATACATACATTGCACAGGCAGAGAGACACACAGACGTCACACAAAAAACAATTTTTTCGTGTTCTAGAAGTTCCAAAAAGTGCAGATTCTCCGAAAACTCGAGTTGCGATTTTCGGCATGATTCCAATACTTTCCTTATACATTAATATATATTGCAGGAAAAGTAAAAATATCTGCAGTGTTATTTTCCACTCGGATTTTATTATGCATTCATATCCCGTAGCGTTTAATTCTACTTATGTCACAATCATTATCAGAAAGGGAGAAGAAAAAGAAATTTCCAGATTTCGTAATTATTCTTTCAAAAAAAATTCGCAGAAATAATTATCAAAAAGTTTATTTTTGCAAGTTGGCAACAGCTTGGTGACGCCGATGGATGCATTTGGCTTATCTGTATTAATATAAATACCAGTAAATGCATAACCTCAGCTATCACTTTTTGTCTATTCGTGAAGTTTCTTTAATGTGCCATAGCCCCTTTATCCCGTATAATTTCAGTTGCAATGTATAATACCAATATAAATGTGAAAAATCGCGGAACTTTGAAACTGCAATTGAAACGTTTGGGGTCCCACTACCTCCGCCTATTTCCGTAAAATCAGTTCAAATGATCAATTTCTGCCTTATACCATATAATACTGTTACGAATATTTCACGGTACACTGCCTGTCTCTGAGGAAAAACGACATTTACAGGCAACCATTATTATTTGGAGGTCCGGATTGCTCAAATTTGGCGAAATATCGCTCACTTGAAAACAACTCGAACTCTGTAGATTAGTGTGACGTCGATTTTTCTAGAAATTTCCACAGAAGGTATATAAGCCAGTCATCGTTCAGTCAGAAGAGATTGATGTGAAACGAATCAAAGTGAATTGTGAATGCGGCAGTGTCTTGAGAATATAATAGTTTGTTTTGTGAATGAGTTGAGTATTTAATTGATGGTTTATTGTATCTAATAGTTGTTTTATAGCTTTGTAAGTTAACTAGAGAATTATAAGATGTATATTGTTCATATTTAAGCCTAATGGTGTTTTTAATAAAGAATTTGTTATCCAGAAATTTGGATGGAAACCGGATTCAGAAAACTGGAAGTAACATCTCCAAAACCGGAAATGGAAATTCTTAGTGAACTCCTATCCGTTCCATTATTCGATGCTGCATCCATATCAATCAGTATCTAAGCTCTAGTCAATCTTTAGAAATAGATGTTGCAAGGAAAATGTAATATTTTTTAATCGGAGCTCACATCTCTAGAACCGTAAGTGGAAATCTTTAGTGAAACCTTCAATTCTCACTAGAATTTAATGCTGATTTCATATCAGTCATCATCTAAGCTGTGTCAAAAGCAAATTCTGAAAATAAAACAGATGTTTCAAGTACAGATATGGGTTTGACTCCACTGTTTTAGGGGAAATTTTTCAGCCCCTTATTTTCCTTTTTCTCTTTTCAATTATTTTGATATAATACTCTTTCCAAACTATTTTTTACTTTCCCTACATTACATGGTAATATATACGGAAGTATTAAAATAGTGTCGAAAATCGTAACTCGAGTTTCCGACGGATCTACACTTTTCGAGTACTCTAGAGCCCGGAAAACCATTTTAGTGTGTGTGTGCAACACTTTTGCACAGAGGAATCCAGAACCTATTCAAAATTATTAAAATTTTAAAATGGTTAAAAGAAAATATATGTAATAATTATCTAACTCGATTTTGCTTTACCAGCTTCCCCCCCCCCTCCCCCATTCCCAACAACTTCACGGAGATCTAAAAAGCTAAATTTTTGCACACTTTTTGTATTGATGATGGAACAGGACCAACAGGAGCCGGATTTTTAATTTCCCCCTTCTGGTCGTCGAAGCTAACACGTTTTTTTTTCTTTTTTAGAAAAGTCTTTCCAGACCAATTAGAAGCCTCTCCGGTGACCTAGAAGGCATTCTGTGCAAACATATAGTATCAGCTACGGCTCAGAGCATAACAAAGATTTCGATTCCCTCTCGGGGGGGGGGGGGGCTATAAACTAAGGGTTAGACTATCCAGAAGCCCCTCCCCGAACACTTAAAACGTTGAACCCTTGCACACTTATAGTATCACGGAGCATTAAGTAACAAGGTCAAATTCTTTATTTCTCTCCCAGGGTCAAAAAACCTTATGAGACTCCTCCAAAGCCCCCCCCCCCCCCCGCAACGACCTTGGAAACTGAAACCTTGCACAGTGATAGTATCGACAACGGGACAAAACTTAACTGATTCAATTTCTGATTAAAACAACTAAAGTTTCCATGCTAAGCGCTATAAATTGTTAAACAATATATATATATATATAGGGATATATATATATATATAGGGATATATATATATATATATATATGTATATATATATATATATATATATATATATATATATGTATATATATATATATATATATATATATATATATATATATATATATATATCGACAAGCTTAAATACCAGCTTTGCATATTTCTCTTGTCATTACAATTAGTACTCGAGCAGTGATACTGTCGGGCCAGGTCAAACTGGATGGTGATATTTCGGTCTTTGCAGATTTGTATTCCAAATACCACCGCAATTCTCTATAGTCCTGCCGCTAACAGTCCTCGACAGTAGGTTCATTTTGTACCACGTACTTACCTCCAGCCCTTCTTCAAAACTCTATATTGTCTGACTCATTTTCCCTTCTCTCCTCATCTACTCTCCACCATCCACCCCCGACGTATATAAATAAACCCAAGAGAGAGTAGGACTAATACATTTTCGCCCCCGCTTCTCCCCCCTCTCCAATCCAATCCTGTTTTGTTATTTCTCACCTTCTTATCTTGTGTGCCGCAATGGACCCACACTTATGACAAATTGGCTACATTTTAGTGGTCTGTGCGCTTAAAAGAACTTCAACTTCTTCCCGGATTTAAGACCGGAATTATACATTTTCAGAGGGGGGGAGGGGGGGGGCGCTCTCCCATTTTTATATTCCGGAAATTGGAAGGTTTATTTTCGAAGAGATCTTGCTAAATCCTCTTCTCCTCGATATTTTGGAGATACGGAAATATGCCTGAGGGCTGTGCAGTTCTCGAGGTTTGTTATTTTGGTCGTGGAAGAAAAAAAAAGTTGGTTATCTGTCAAGATAGCCTTGACAGCGATGTTTGATATGTTCCGATATGCAAGTTGGGGGTTAAATTTTCATTCGGTATTTCTAAAGAAGTGTTTTTTTTTTCTTGTGTGTGAATGATATTTGATAGGCTGGATTTTGAATGTTTTTTTCCAGGGTTTATATAAAGAAGTGTGGATAATAAGCAAGTAGCAATTTTTCTCGCTATTCTCAAACTAACAGAAACAAAAAAAATTATGTGGTTCTCATAAGATGACAAATGGTGCATGCATTTTTATTTTTGACGCAACTATTACGCATTTTTATTCTCTTTTGCATACTTATTTCGTGCAATCATATGCATTTTCGCAAAAACAGAGTGTCATCTCCAGAACTGGAAATCCTTAGTAACCCCTCTCCCTATCACCTTCTGGAATTTGATGCTGAATCAATATCCGTCATCATCTAAATTTACATCTATCTATAGCCAATTCTAAGATATAGATGTTTCAAGGATTTGTTTTTGTTTTTTACTACCGAGGGAGGGGGGAATCCAGAAGAGTAAATCTTCAAAAGTAGTGACACCACCCCCCACAAACAACTCAGAAATTTAATGCTGAATTCATATCACTCATCATCTAAGCTCTAGCTCAGGGGTGGCCAACCCGCGGCCCGTGGGCCGCATGCGGCCCGCCTTGAATAATTTTGCGGCCCGCGAGATTCATTACAACTTTACAAAATACGATTATTTTGTGCAATATTTTTGTTTTTAGTGTAGTGTTTTGTAACAAATAAATCCCATAACTGTTTCTATTTTACACGTTGCTTCTGTTTTTATACATACTTAGAAGTGGGCAGTATTGCATTTTAGAAAAATACAAAAAATTATTTGAAATATATTCATCTCCCTTTCATGTCGATGTCGAGTCGGCCCCAGAATATCTCCAAATGGAACTGATTGACTTACAATGCAATAATGAATTAAAACACATTTTTGAAACATCAGAATCAAAAATAGATTTTTATAACACTTATGTCACAAAAGAAAAATTTTCCAATTTGAGAGATCTGGCACAAAAAGTTGTGAGCGCCTTTGGATCAACTTACACTTGTGAATCGTTTTTTTCGAAAATGAAATTTATCGAGATCGACTTGCAAAAACTAAGTGAAACAGTTGAGAAACAAATATCTCACTAATTAAATAAATTAAACATTATTCGATCATTGCATTATTATTATTATATTATCTATGTTTGTATACATGAAAAATAATGAAAACAATAATAATAATTCATTCTGTTTTAAATTTTCACTCCAATAAATGTTTGTAATGGGTCCAAATCTGATATAAAGATATATATTTTTATATGCGGCCCTCGGGCCGACGTGGTGGTCGAGTGGTCAGGGCATGCGTTTCCAAAGCAATCGATCGACCGCCATGTTGTGGGTTCGAGCCCCACGTAAGGCATGGATGTTGTTGTGTTGTGGGTGCAGTGTGTTTCGCCCCCCCCCCCCTCTGGTGCACCTGGGGCAACGTCCCTAGGACGGCTAAATGGATCACATATAAGGCCGAATTATGGGCGAATGACGATGAGTCAAGTGCCTGGCCATTGGCAATAATATATATATATATATATATATGCGGCCCGCGGGATTATAATGTTTTTCTGTAGAGGCCCGCAAGGTCATTTGGGTTGGCCACCCCTGCTCTAGCTATAGTCAATCTTGAGAAGACATTTCAAGAAAAAAATGTGTACCGAAAATAGAACACCATGTTTACATTCTTAATAAACTCTTCTATTCTCCTAGTATTTGATGCTGAATCTATATTAATTATTATCTAAGTTCTATCAATAACAGACCTTATGAAACAGATGTTTCAAGGCAACATTTTCCCCAAAACAATAGTATGACAACATTTTTGCCACCAACGAGATTGCGTTCTCATTGCAGACGGCAGCATCCACAGATTGGTTTCAAACTTATCATACTGCTGTCAGTATGAGATAGCCGATAATGATAACAAGAAAACCACAAATTTGAGAACTTCCATGGGAACGAACAAATTCAGTCTTACTACAAACTGACCTCAAATTTCTCCAAAACTGAGCTCAGAAGACACAAGGATTCAATGATGCTGTTAACTGCAATAGAAACGCAATTTTAACTTTGAGTAGAAGCCGAAATAACCCAGTGGTTAAAGTGTTGGGATCGTACACGGTAGACCTGGGTTCGAGCACCGCCATCCAAAACTATCCCCGTGTCTAAGAGGCACGTGTCTAAGAGGCAGTATAGGCACGTTAAATCTGTAGGTCCGAAAGTCTATCCAAAAGGGGATGGGTTAAGGGAAGGATGGTACAGTTCCTGTGGTTACCACAACGTCTGATCTAAATTGAGTGGCACTATCCCGGCAGTTACAATACATTTTCGGGTAAGTTGGACACTTTGGGAACACCCCTATACACGGGTTCTCTAGTCATCCATCACCCCCTTTTAACCATAGTTTCGACAAGCAAACAACAAGATGATCAGCGAGCACAAAACTAAAAGAAAATATTTTAGAATTATTTTGGTAGATGTACTACAACCTCAAATACAGTGACGATTAGAGAAGTTTTTAGCTTCGCCCATCATTGATCAAATTAAAAGAACTCAAGAATACAGTGGAGTGACTTCTGCCATAAACAGGACGTTACATAAGGCCCTAAATTATACATTTTCCAAATTGCTTGCGATCATTTTATAATCCTCTTCGATATTTTGGGAATATGAAAACATGCCTGCGGGCTGGCTATACGTAGCTCTTGATGTTTGCTGTTTTTTTTTCAACAGATAAAAGGGGGGGGGGGATATATGTCAAGATGCTTTGACAGTTCGATGTTGTCTTGAAATGCAAGTCGACATTGAAATTTCATTTGTAATTCAGAAAGAAATGTTTTTCGAAAATAAGTTTTGATTGGCTGGATTAAGATTGTTGGTTAGGTTTAACTTTTTTTTCCAATAAAGTAGCGTGTATCAATCAGTAAGACTGTCATGCTTTTTTTGTTTCAGCACAAAATACATTTTGAAGGGGCAAATGTATTTTAGACGAATAGAAATAGTTTTCCAACTAATTAGCTGTTTGTTCTACATGAAAATTATATTAAACAACTTGTATATAAATCTTTTAAAGACAAGGAAACAAATACTCTTAAAAAATTAAGTTCCACTTTTTTTTAAAACTTTGTTATAATAAACAAGAAAAATCAATTAAGGCGAATAACGAAGATCAAAAGTGCCTGGCCATTTGAAAAAAAGAAAAAAAGAAAAAAAAAAAAAAAGAAGAGGGGGGTAAAAAAAAGAAAGAAAGAAGAAGAGGGGGGGGGGAAAGAAAGAAAGATCAATCATGCATAAAACATTGATTATGAAACATTTTCCAACTGCAATGCAATTTTATTTAAACATCTCTAAAATGCGATACATTCAGCGGTAATATTTTTAAAATTATCACAATACTACAATAATTTATTATATTTGAAAACTTCATTGAAAAAAAATGGACTTTATTCAAATGACGTCATTGAAATATAACGCCTGGCTCTCTATGAAAAAGCAGTAAAAATTTCATTCATAAACTTTTATTCTATTTCTTTCATTCATCACAATACTACAATAATTTATTTTACTTAAAAATTTAAAACCATGGAGGTAAAAGTAATTTAATTCTGTGCTTAAAACTTCACCGAAAAAGTCTGCTATAAAATCGTCTGTTCTCTATGTAAAGTCAATGACTGTTTCATTCATATCAACTATATTGCAGACTCCAGCGCTAAACAATTTTGCGTTAAAGAAATTCAGCAATTCTTATACAACTTATCTTACAGCTTGATGTGTTTATAATCTCCATAAGTGAAAATTAGGCTTTGTTGTAGAAATAATCAAAGTTTGATGATCATTTAAACTCAAATATATTGTAATTGCGTTGTTTCACAACATTGATGCACAGAAATTAAGCAAAAATAAAGCGGTTTTAGGACAGACACAACACTAAATATAAATTAAAAAGAACTTTAAAAATCACGATTTTGACACAAGATGGATGCCATATTTTATTTTGAAGTGAGTCACGTGATCTCTTCATATAATGGGTGTAATTATTATTTTAATTTTTATTTAAAAAAAATACTGAATATATTTTTCTGAAAAATTCTTTTATATAATTTATGAGATAATTTGAATATTTCCTAAAACTTTCTAAGCAATTTGTGAATTTTAAACTCATTTAAAAAATGTTTGAAAAATTAGGTCCCATAGGGTTCAATGTATTTCATTTTTTCAACCCAGGTTCCATCAAAACTAATTGGGTGATATTATTCTTTTATATTCCCATAGATCCCTATAGACCGTCTGAACAACATACTAAAATTTCATTTTGATAACATTTTTACGGCAGTTAGCGATCGTGTTAACGGACAGAGAGACAGACAGACAGAATGAACAAAGTCATAAACACTTTTCAACTATGCTGTAAAGTGTTAAAAATTGACTCGGACAAGTTCTGTCCCATAGTCGATACTGTATTTTGTTATAGTATAGTATAAGTATACAAAGTGATCCACCTTTTAGATCACCCTTCAGATCATAGACTTCTGTAGAATTTGAAAAACTTTTCGACTCCCCCCCCCCCCCCCATTTTGTCCGTTCCTGGAAGAGAAACCAAAATATCTTAGTTTTGTTAGATTTTATCCTGTTGTCCATAATATAAGACAAAGGTGTGCAAGTATTTAGCCTTCTAGGAAAGCTTTTATAGGGTTAAGAAATATATATATATATATATATATATATATATATTTTTTTTTTTTTTTTTTTTTAAATAACCCCATCTTCTCGGTCCGCAGAGGGATAATCTGGCTCTGTTAGATTCTGTACCGTCATCAATACTAAGTGTAAAAAGGTTGAACTTTATTCCGTCCCAACCTGGGGGATGGGAGTGGGGGCTTTTGAAACGTCTGAAAAGATGCATTAGATAATTATTGTATCATATCAATAACGCTTCACTATAAGCGACAATTATTATATCGTATCAATAACGATTTGCTATAATCGACAATTATTATATCATATCAATAAAGCTTTGCTATAATCAACAATCATTATATCATATCAATAACGTTTTGCTATAATCGACAATTATATCGTATCAATAACGCTTCGTTATAATCGACAGTTATTATATCGTATCAATATCTGTTTGCTATAATCGACAATTATATCGTATCAAATAACGAGTCGCTATAATAGACAATTATTATATCGTATCAAATAACGAGTCGCTATAATAGACAATTATTATATCGTATCAATATCTATTTGCTATAATCGACAATTATATCGTATCAAATAACGAGTCGCTATAATCGACAATTATTATATCGTATCGTGTAGATATATATTATTCACACGATACGCTGTAATTGCATTAATTAATGCACAAGACAAAAAGGAATTAAAATCTGGTACTTACACAGAAGGAATGTTTCTCTGAATTATATGACTATAGCCACTTACCTAAAAAGATGAAATGAGTAGGTTAGACAAGGTATCAATGAATTTATTTAACTTTCAAATAATCATACGTGCAAATTTTAATTCACACACAATTTAACAAAATACGGCACTTTCTAATCTAGGTACGATTTATTTCACTTCACAGAATATTTTGCATTTTGCATAATCCTACAAGCTTTTGTCTTTGTAATAAGGCACATTTTCTGTAAATATTTTTATAGAAAACAATTATTTTTAACTAGACTAGTATAAGGCTGCACTCGTCTTTCTCATATACATTTATATTTCATATATTGTGTAGATCCAACTATCATATAACTAAATTAGTATCATATTACATACAATCAGTATCAGAATCAGTATCATATCTTTTGATCAGAGCTAGCTCTCTCAAGTTATTCTTAGTAATGAATATCCTAGAAACGGGGTAGCATATATAAAAAATATTCTGTATCTATCTATCTGTATAAATAAAATTGAAAATTCTTCTGTTTGTCTGTTAGTCTCATCATAACAGGAGAATGGATGTACCATGAAATTTTGATGAAATGAAATTTTTGAGTAGCATTGAAATTCCACGAAATTTTAATGGGTAGCCTTAAAATGGTTGGTCTCACTTAAAATTTCATGAAATTTTGATGGGTAACCTTGGAATAGTCTCACTTAAAATTTAAAGTCTGTCCTTTTGTCTGTCTATATTCATGTCCTGAGTGTTTTCTCACTGTGACCGTGACCCAATGGTTATAGAAGATATCTCCAAACAAACAGGACCCAATCGTTATTCGAGTCTCCAAACAAACGCGGCTTGATCATTTGTTGAACCTCTCTACAATAAATGCAATTCAAAATCCGATAACGTGACCCTAACATTGTTTGTGCCTCTATCTCTAAAATTATGTCAGCTTTACAAATTAAGAAAATAAAAAAATGCCTTTTAATCTGCAGACAATATTAAAAAGATAAAAGTTTTATTTCTTCTTCTTTTTTTTATCGTCTGTCATATATTACCATATATTTGCATGTATTTTTTTAACAGCGACGCAGTCTATAAAGAAATCATTGTTTAATTGCCTAACGCAGTCTACAAAGAAGACATTGTTTAATTTCAAAATTGTTATTATGTATATAAGTAAAATAGTAAGTTACGCTTCTATGTACCTGTTTCTATCTCAGCACGGGAGAACTCGCTTATTTTTCTTTCAGTGAGAATTATTAAAAAATTTCAAAAAGAAAGATTCCAAATGTTAAAAATGTTCACCGTAAATTGTGAATTATTATATTATTTATTACATTATATTATTCATCACATTATTCATTATTCAGTACGAAGAACGGGTATACAGCTAGCACACATTCGTTTTTATAAAATTTATTTGATTCTATTGCATTCATAAAACTTTTCTTGAATTGCTTCCTAAAGAAGCTAAGTTGATAACAAATTGGCGTCTGTGATGAGTTAATTGGCTGCACTTGGCAGGTTTATGTTAATATTTACTAATTTAAAACCATTTGCATTCGATCAGGTGTAGTTAGGAATTAGGAAAGGGAGAAGTTTATGACTAAATTACAGGGATAAATTTCGCTTACTAATATGGACTCTTTAAAACTAATATAATTTTTGCCAATAAAATGGGGGGGGGGGGGAGGTTATGATACCAATGTCTATGATTATGAATCCGTATAGCACGGTACTAACAACTATCATTTTACGTTTAGTTGTTCCGTGTTTTTCCATGGGAAATAATGCTATGGAAATGTTAAATTTGGAAAATTTTGTATTTAAAACATATGATTTACTGAAAATGCTACAAAGTTCTTGTTTTTTACATATGGAATTTACACATAAAATTTCATAGTAGTATATGCATCGGTTCTTCAGTTATTGTCTCCATATCCTCACACATACATTTCCGAAATTGTTTCAAATGTAATAGTTTTAAAATGTGCTTTTTTCGCTTACATCTCAAATTTGTAAATTTTAGGGCAAACAGTGCTTTTCTACACAGTAGTATGAAAAAGTAAAAAATCATAACTAGAATTTGAGAATTTCGGGGTAAACAATGCTTTTCTATACTATATGAGAAAGTAAACATCGTAACTCGAATTTGAAAACTCTCTGATAAACAATGCTTTTCTATACAGTAGTATGAGAAAATAAAAATAATATCCAAAATTTGAAAATTTTGGGGCAAACAATGATTTTATACACAATAGTATGGGAAGAAAAAAATCATAACTAGAATTTGAGGATTTCGGGGTAAACAATGCTTTTCTATACTATATGAGAAAGTAAACATCGTAACTCGAATTTGAAAACTCTCTGATAAACAATGCTTTTCTATACAGTAGTATGAGAAAATAAAAATAATATCCAAAATTTGAAAATTTTGGGGCAAACAATGATTTTATACACAATAGTATGGGAAAGAAAAAATCATAACTAGAATTTGAGAATTTCGGGGTAAACAATGCTTTTCTATACTGTAGTATGAGAAAGTAAACATCGTAACTCGAATTTGAAAACTCTCGGATATACAATGATTTTCTATACAGTAGTATGAGAAAATAAAAATAATATCCAAAATTTGAAAATTTTGAGGCAAACAATGATTTTCTACACAGTAGTATGGGAAAGAAAAAAAATCATAACTAGAATTTGAGGATTTCGGGGTAAACAATGCTTTTCTATACTATATGAGAAAGTAAACATCGTAACTCGAGTTTGAAAACTTTCGGATAAACAATGCTTTTCTATAGTAGTATGAGAAAATAAAAATCATATCCCGAATTTGAAAATTTGGGGGTAAACAATATTTTTTTAGACACTTGCATGAAAATGTAAAAATTGTAACTCGAATTTGAAAATTTTGGGTTGCTTTTCTATATACACTAGTATAAGAACGTAAAAATCATAATTTTATCTTTTTAACGCTGAATATGCCTGCCATACGTAGCTTTTTTTAATTGATTATTAAAAAACACAAAAAATATATTTTTGCCTACCCTTGTATACTAACGGGTAATCTGTCGCTAGCCTAGTTGAGTATGACTCAACGCCAAAGAAAAGGTGAGGAATGACAGGGGATTGTGGATTCATTTCCCTGCGGGTTTATTTATATCAGGGAGGTGTTGTGCAGGAAAGCGATACGACACACAAAAGAAAGGGATGCACGAAAGAGAAGGATGCCATAATATAAAACTACAGAGTAACTGAAGAAAACAATAAAAAAGTGTGTCACGAAACCAAATTTTGCTTACTTAACGAAATACTTCTGCAAACAGACAGAGCCCGTACGGATAGTCCATAATCAAAGCTTCTTGGAAAAAGCTGTTCAACAAGGACTTGAAAATAATATTTTGTTATATAATATGTAAACCTGTTTTATGGTATTAGTACGTGGATAATGTTTTCATCATATGGAATTATAAGCTTGACAATTTTAAAAATCTTCTTGCTGCTGTTAATAATTTCTACGCCTCTATTAATTTTAATGTTGAATATAAAAGTGACGGATATCTTTCTCGGTGTTATTGTTTCTCGCGGTATTAACACTTCTCTTACTTCTGTTTATTGTAAACGTACTTATTTTAAGTCTTGTATTCCTACCAATTCCTTTTATCCTGTTTCCTCTTAAGAAAGCTGCTTTTGATGCCTATTTTAATAGAGCCTTCAATGCTTGTTTTTCAATCAAATGTTTAACAGATGAAATTCCTTTTATCTTCCAGCTAGGGTATGAAGCTTTTTTTTTTCTTATTTTTATTTTCTTTATTCTTTATTCGTATAACTTTATATATAAAATCAATTCTCGCGTTCGCTTTTCCCTGTCCCGCTCTTGCCCCATCTTCTGTTCATTACCATTCAGATTCCTTATAATCCTAAAATCTTTCGCCCTTTGGTTCGGTTTTGTTCTGAATTCAATTTTAAATCTGTCCATTTCACAATTTTTTTTTCCATTTTCAGTCGTAACCGCACTGATATTTTTAAATGAAATTCTTTAAATCAAACCGGGGTGTATGTAGTCCCCCTTGTCTCGCACAATAACATTTTTAAATTTTATATAGGTAGCACAAAGAAAAACTTATTAGATTGTCCGAACATTCTCGTGACATTAAAAACAAAAACACTTTCTACTGCTTTATCTCAAACTGTTATTATTGAAAGTGCTACCTCCCTGTTTGACAAAACTTTTCCTTTTACCTGCTGTAATAACCTCCGGAACATTCAGCTTTCTGATTCTATTATTATTTATTTATATCACGATTCTATTTGGAATAATGACCCAGTTCCAAATCTTAGTTTTGCTTAGAATTTAATACTTGACTCTATAAGGGTCAAACCACTATCCACGCAATTATTTAAAAAGTGCTCTCTTTTCCCCCTGTTTCCATTTATTTTTCATTTTCTCTTGTGCTCTTTAAGTTTAAAGTTTTATATACTATACCCCTTTATATAATTCTTATTAGATCTGTTTTTGCTTCTTCGCTAACTACAATATTGTTAAGACATATCTTCTGGAATCGTGGGTGTGCGCTCAAGATACAAGAATGATTCTAAATTTCTGGATATATAACTAACACGTTTATTCACAAACACGGTGTAAACAGGATCAATAAACACTTAAAACAACACTTAAATGCTTCATTAAGTTTACAAAGAGAAACCTAAATTTACCTAAAATTCGAAAATGGCTCTTTTAAAATTTAAATAAAGACATCTACGATCGAGCTATATTTTCACCGAAATAAAAACGAGCCAATTCATGATGCTAAATACAGTGGCACATCGGTACGTTATGCTTTATTGTAGTGGCTTCGTGGTGTTTAGAATTGCAACGTAGCTATTTCATGACGTTCATAATGCCAGTGTAACTGTTTATGTCTTAACATGACTCTACATTTTCTTACTGTTAAGGAGTATCCTCTGCTTCGTGGGTGTGCAATCAAGACACAAGAATGAGTTCAAATTTCTGGATAACTAAGACGTTTATTCACAGCTTAAACAGGAACAATATACAGTAAAACAAGCCTAAAATGCTGCACTCATTTCACAAAATAACCGATACTATTCTCAAAACATTGACAAAAATTACAATTCAATGTAGCTCGTATCAAGTTAACTGCTTTCCAACTGAGTGATGACTCCTTTTATGGACTCTCTGTAGAAACTTCTGGAAATGTCTCATATCTCGTAGAATATCGGCTATTTCGAAATGTTTTTCGAACCTTTAAAATGTCGCCAAATTGGCGATAAATTGCCAAATCTGGCAACCCTCTTCTGAAATTCAGCATGTGGCAACCGTAGATTCACGTCATAGCAAATGTTGCCTGTATGGGTGTTTTCTCCACCTTGTTTTCAAAAGATACTCCAGAGCATTTTACACGTTCATAACAATATACAAATTTCAGTTCGTATTCAGTTTTGTATAGATTTCCTACGTAATGGTGCTTTTCTCGATGTCTTCTGATGAAGGGCATCGGATGCTCACAAGCGCAAAAGATCTTTTATTTTGTGTTTTTATGCAATGAATTGCGAAAATAACACTTTTACATTTCAGTGGTTTTAGCTGCTTAACCGTGGACGTGTCGCCATTTTATTTTACTTATATAAATAATTTAAAGAATCTAATGCGGCTTCAAAACGAATAACACACACTTCAGACAAAAATGGCAGATTCGCTACCTGCTTTCTTCCAGAAGTAAGAGTAAACCTTAATACCACCCCTTCGATATTCAGGCGCACACTTGACCATAAGTATCAAAATCGGAGAAAAGCAAACAAGATCGATGACCCTCGGGGAGGTCCCAGAGTAGAAAAAGCTGTTCCATCTTTCAAATTTAGAAGGCGACTTTACGAAAGCTCCGAGAACATAAAATTATATCGAAAAACGAATTCGACTTAGAAAAGGAAAACTTGTAATCCAGTCGCTACTGAAAGTAGATAGCAGTGCACAGAAAGACATGGATTTGGAATCTTCAGAAAGAAGGAATAGTTTTCTAAACCATTCAGTTATTTTTATTCGTTTATTATTTAAATGACGGCATTTATGCTAGCTCAGCGAGGGAAAAAGATTGTTCAGACATCGGAAATACAATTCAAATGGTTTGTGTTACGTTTGGAATGGTTTGAATAAATAATAGTTTATCCTAATGCTGTTCGATTCTCATTTTCATATATTTTTACGATTGGAAATCGGTGTCTACACAAATCTGCTGCAAGAAATAGCTCAATGTATTAAATATACAAAAGATGATATGGCTCTTGCGCTCGAAAAATCGTCTGCTCGATAGTTTATTAGAAAATGACAAAATTTTGGCTGAATATTGACTTTTAAGTTCATAACTTTCAAACAAACTCGAATTAAAAAAAAAATTTTTTCGACGAGGCGTATCGTCCCAGAAGTTCAGCTACCCCTATACCAAATTCCGCGTATGTCCGAAGCTTCGATTTTTGCCACAGAAGACACAGACAGACGTCTTCTCTTATTATGTTGGATGAGAATATCTAATGGAGGCTCATACTTCAAATTTATTTTAATATTAAACTTTAAATTTAGAAACTTTTTTGAAATTTTAAAACAAAATATTTTATGTAATTAACCAATAAAGTAATAAACAGGTTAATTGCCTAAATAATTCTATTCTCCGACGTATGCCATAATTATTCTATTTCTCCGAGATAAGGCCATAATTATTCTATTTCTCCGAGATAAGGCTTGATTATGACAATTTTCTTGTTTCTGTTTTGCTTCTTTTCTATCAGTTGAGTTCATATATTCTGCATTTTACTTACTTTTTCTTATTTGCTCATTAAGTTCACATTTCCTCGATTTTCTCATTTTTCCTTCACTTTACTTCTCTGTCGTCCCACTAGGTAGCGCTACTGTATCGGGTTCTGGTGTTTAGCCAATTTCTGTTTGGCCGGTTTAGTCTGCGCCCACTTATGCGTTCTGGTCCCAACGTGTGACACTGAAGAAGAAAATCCAATAATCTACAGAACGTGTGTATGCTTAATTATCTTTATTTGTGTAGCATTTTACGTTGGGATCCAGTTTATTATTGACTGTGCCAAAGGCGTAGCAAGAGGAAGGGGGGGGGGGGGTCAGATGAGAGCATCTGCCCCAGAGAGCCAATCAATGGGAGCGTCCCAGAATTGGGCACGACACTGAAGAAAATCATTTTTTAAAAGAGAGGCACGCCAATTTTAATAAGTTTTATTTTGTGAAATTTCAAATTTTAATAAATTTAATTTCTGTAAAAATTACTGAAAAGTAAAATCTTTGTTAAAATCGTAAAATAAAACAATAAATGATACCATTACTTATTTGTTTTAATGCATGTTTTTAACCAATATTTTACTTTTTAGCTTTTTTATACTTTTGCTTTGTTGTTCGACCAATGCTGTTTTTAACCAATATTTTACTTTTTAGCTTTTTTATACTTTTGCTTTGTTGTTCGACCGATGCATCTGCATGTTAAATTTGAATGTTGTCCGATGGATGGTTTAGATTTACAAAAAGGATGTAGGCAGTGCCGCCGAGAATTTTATGCCCCACACCCTCCTTACTACCGCTTATTTTACAACATATTGAATTTTTTCGTAAACTGTTTATATGGCCTAGCTCCTATGCAATGCATCCTCCCCTCCCCATCGCCTGTCGGTGGTCCTGAAGGTTACACACGGACAAAAGCAGTTATTAATAAGCGTCCTGTTTTTAAGTATAGAACCCTCAGGAGCGACTTCTCTTGTATTTTGCATTGTTATTTGTTTTCATTTTCTTTTGACTTGTGACCGAACGGCTTAATTGTCTCAAATAACAAGAAAAAATAGCATATATATAAATTTCTTAAATTACATAACTTTTTTTTATCATTTTTCTTAATTTGATTTTCTACATGTATATGTATGGAGGGTTCGCTAATATGTCACCTTGACCCCGGACGTTAATCACTGTATAGCTAACTTCCTTGGATTGTGCGCTAAGTCACTCTTTTCACTTAACCAATAAAGTATTTATCATAGATCACTTAACCAATAAAATATTTTTTCTCATTTAACCAATAAAGTAATACTCACAATACTACAATACTCATAATAATACTCACAAACCTCTTTTTTCTTTCACTTAACCAATAAAGTCATCATAAGTCACGTTTTTCACTTAACCAATAAAGTCATCGTAAGCCATGTTTTTCACTTAACCAATAAAGTCTTTATCATAGGTGATATCAACGAAAATTACAAAATATAGCAGACATAAAATGGCGCAAGGATCTGTAAGCCTGTTTTTTCCATTCATTTAACCAATAAAGTAATACTCACAATACTACAATACTCATAATAATACTCACAAACCTCTTTTTTCTTTCACTTAACCAATAAAGTCATCATAAGTCACGTTTTTCACTTAACCAATAAAGTCATCGTAAGTCATGTTTTTCACTTAACCAATAAAGTCTTATCATAGGTGATATCAACGAAAATTACAAAATATAGCAGACATAAAATGGCGCAAGGATCTGTAAGCCTGTTTTTTCGAGAGACCTACCTATTCAGAAAGCAAACGGCACACATTTCTAAGCGCCCACTTGACCAATATTTCGGAATTCTTATAGAAAAGTGAAATCAGAACGAGTTATCCCTTGGGGAATGAGACTTCAGAATATGTTCAAAAATTCCCTTTTAACGGTAGCATTACTTAAGGCTTTCGAAAAGAAGGCGATGACAACATGTATATTCCGAAAACTTTTCAACAGAAGGAAAAAAAACCGATAACCTTATACAGCTCGGGCAGATAAATAATAATATCAGTTCTAAGTGCCTGCGATTCTCAACTTGACACCTCGCGAGTTAGAGAATATTTTCGATTGCTCAGCATTTTTATTTTCTTCCGAATACAAATGCATGTAAAGAAAAGGTGGGTAGGATAGAATAAAAAATATTACATCGAATTTGGATAGATGTATACGTTTCGGGGAAATTTTATAAAAGAAATTGATCATTTTCTAAATGATCTGTGGGCACGGTAAAGTGTCTGTGGGCACGGTATGTTTCGAATGAAATGGGTGGTTGTATGGGCGCCGAAAGAACTATTTTCAGGTGTGGGGGGGGGGGGGCGACAAAGTCAAATGTAAGAAAAACATAGACTAGTTTAGTAACAACCTTTGTGACCTTGAATGTCCAGCAGGAAGAGAGTTCCCCCTTGCTCTTCTCTATGGGCGCCCATGGTTGGTTGACTGGGGTCGTATCCATAACTCTTCATGAATGGAATTTGCCATTGCCTCGTTACCAGGGAGCACACACAAAAAGGTGAGGTTGGACTTCTGCGCCCATTTTCCAGCCAGTTTAGAGCAAAATCCAGTGAGGGTGACATCCATATGGACCGTACACTCTTTCCCCTGCACCATCCTCTCAGAAAGGCTTTTGGACCTACAGATTTAACGTACCTATACCATGGACACGGGGGTAGTTTGGGGGTAACTTCGGAACTCGAACTCGGGTTCTCGGAATGCCTTCATCACTGGGCCACCCCGTGCCCATTGAATGGAATGAAGAATTCAAATAAGACTTTGTTTGCATCACTGGCAGCTCGCGACTTCAGGAGTGGGTGAAGTAGGTTCAGCGATGGGATCCTCCCTCCTCCTCGACAACGAACATCACCAAAACATATCACACTACTAGCAGAAGTGTCGTCAAATACTATCTAAAAAGAGCCAAACGAGTCTATAAATTCGCCAAATAATAATAAACAACCCATTTCGCCGATAACTTTAAGCGAAAGTGAAGCAGCACTTATCCTGCGTCACCTGCTTCACCTCACGAGCCGCCACTGATTTGCATGATTATTAAAGTAGTGAGTACCCAAAACTCATACACATTTTTAGTTATTTTTACTCTTTTGCACACTTATTTCGTATAGTCGGGAGAATTTTCTGAAAAACCGGAAGTGACATCTCTAAAACCGGAAGAGGAAATCTTTCTCTTCCCCACTCCTTCCGGAATCGTATGCTGTATCCATATCAGTCATCATCTAAGCTCCATCTCTAGTCAACCCTGAGAAATATTTATTTCAGGGAAAATGTTTGAACCAGAAGTGGAAATTCCCAGTGAACCTTAGTAAACACTTAGCCGATCCAGAGAAATAGATGCAGCAAGGGAAATGTAAATTGTTTAAAGTGACATACATCTACGGAACCAGTTCTGGTTCCGCTTCTAAGCGGAAATCCTCAATTAGCGCCTACCTGTCTGGAATATCATCATCTCGTCAACATCTAATTTCCACCTATAGCCAATTCCGAGAAAAATATGTTTCTAGGAAATTTTCTGAACAAGAAGTGGAATAGAAAACGGAACCTCCAGAATTTGATGCTGAATCCATATCAGTTGTGATCGATAGCTAATCTTCCTTTATCGATAGCCAATCTTGAAAATACATCTGTCATGTAAAATGAAAAATTCTAAACATGAAATGGAAAAAGAACAGGAAGTGGAAATTCTTAACGAATCCTCTACCTCCTCCGAAATTTGATGCTGATTCCATATCAGTCAACATCTAAGGTCCATCTAAAGCACTTCCTAAGAAATAGAGACTTCTTTAAAAAAACTTCTTAAATTGATCCTTCCTTTTTTTAGTAAAAACAATAGCATGGAAGGCATTTTGCCCCCAGTAAAGAAGTAAGATCGATAACTGATCAGCAACCTTCACTCGTCAGAGCAAGATCAACAACAGACCAGCAACCTTTAATCGTCAGAGCAAGATCGACAACTGATCAGAAATCTTCAATCGTCAGAGCAAGACCGACAACTGATCAGTAATCTTTAATCGTCAGAGAAAAATCGACAACTGATCAGCAACCTTCACACGTCAGAGCAAGATCGGCAATTGATGTTGTCGACACTATTAATCTAGTGTCGACAACACGACACTATTAATCTAGTGTTGACGGTTGATTTAAACTGGTTTTTTTTGTTTTGTTTTGTTTTTTCAGTTTTATTACATTCGCAGCAGTTTAAGCTGTACATGCAAAAGGAAGATTTAAACGAAAGTAATTTTCCAATAAATGGAAGAGAAAGTTAAAAAAAAACGAATATCACTTTTCTCAGAAATTTACTTCAACCTTTCTTCCCAAAGGTGAATGGCTCCGAAATGAATTACATTTATTTATTTATTGAAATGCCAGTGAGCGCTCTCAAAGGCCGGGATTTAGGATAAATGGCTGGATTGGAAAGCTGGAGCTTGAATGGGGGGGAGGAGACCTTTCTGGGATTTAGAAAGCCCTATCGCGCGCCCGGTTTAATGGGCTATAGGAAGCGAGTCAATCCAGTTTTGCATTTGAAAGGAAAAGCGCGCATCGTCGGTAATTGAGCCAAAAGCACCAATAGATCGATGCAATAGAGGCTAGAATGCAGGTGGTGGAGTCCGGCGATTATTGCTTTCTCCTAATATTGTATAAAGTATTGTTTCGTTTAAAAATGCTTGGATTTGATATTTTAATAGATCATCACCTCTCAAAACCTCCTGAACTAATTCCGAGTACTTTTGGAAGCATGTGTGTCTCTTTCTCTGGTGTGTGTGTGTGTAACACGATAACTCAAGAATCACTTGCCGCTATCCCATTTCATATGTAGATACAGTATGTGAAAAAAAAAAAACTAGATAGAATTTTTAGTAATTCTCATGATTACAACTGAAATGAATCAAATTTTTAGATTTTCATAGCATTATTTCCTATGGAAAAAAATCTGATGTGGGTAACACATGACTTTCCTTATATAATGCAATGAATTTACTACTTTTACAGTTAAAAAAACAATTTATTCTTATAGTAGATACTTATATTCTTTCCAAGATACTGACTTTTCTTCAATTAGTCGTCATTTTCATTAATTTAGCGTCATTTTTATCAATTTGGTGAGATTTTTGTTAATTTCGCAACAATTAAAAATGTCGCCAAGTTGGCGATATTCCACCAAATTTGTCGCCAAAATCTCGACAAGCGTTATGGACGGAGAAATAAGTTATTCTTACAGTAGATAAATGACTATTGGCGTTCAAATACAAAATTATTACTCAAAGTATCTTTTTTCATGAATGGAACGAGCTAGTTCCCCGAAAATGATGTCCCCCAATGTATCGCATGGTATTACATATGAAAAGTGAACATGTTTCTCAATAGTAAATATTTTTTTATTTTATATAACTTTTTGATAATTTTTTTTTAAATGTGCAATATCTCGAGAACGGTTCATGTTAGCGTTCTAAAATTTATGTCAATCGTTTTCTAATGAAAAATTACATAAGAAATGTCTATTTACGTCACTTTATTAGCGGTTTTGATTTTTTGACGATTTTTTCAAAATTTCACTCGAAAATTTAGGGGGTTCTGAACACTCGATTGCGTATAAAAACAATAGGCTTCCAGTGTTTACGGATTGTGATTTTTGTACCAAATTTCGTTCGAATCGGTCCATTCGTTCGTCAGTTATCGTCTCCACAGACTCACTGACACACACACATACTTTCACACACGTACACATACTTTCACACACACAAACACACACACATAGTTTCACACACAAACACACACACATACTTTCACACACAAACACACACACATACTTTCACACACAAACACACACACACACCTAGACATCACTTCAAAAATGTTTGATCCGTGATCAGGGATGCTTGAAAAGTGCTCTCCCCACAAAAACATTGCACCTGCTGCAGCAGGTGCAATGTTTCTGTCAGCAATTTCCATGGACGCCAATGCCTGCAAAGGGGGTCCAACTGCTTGGATAGGGGTTGTCAAATACCTATCTTTTTGGGAGCTTCTTTGTTTGGGATAGACGCTGTCTTACCCGTATGCAAAAGGCTGAATGCATTTTTTTCGAAATGGAATTTCAAAGGTTTTACATTTTTAAAATGCTCCATGCGTCTTAATTTTGGTCTGAAACACATGGAATTGGGCAAGAAGACACCTCTCATACTTTTTAATGAAACTGGGTATGCATTTTATAATTGGACTTTATTAAGACAATTAAAAGTTAATAAGAACCGAATTACATGATGAAAATTAAGTTTTAATACAGAAAAATATTTTTAAAAAATTAACTTTCTAAGGGATTTAAAAATGAATACCCAAATTTGTTCATAATGTGCTTTTGAGTGATTTTAATGTAAAAAAATCTGATGTGGGCAGCACATGACTTTCCTTATATAATGCAATGTATTTACTATTTTTACAATAAAAACAAAATAGGTTATTCTTATAGTAGATACTTATATTTTTTCCAAGATATTGAACTTTCGTCAAATAGTCGTTATTTGCATTAATTTAGCGTGATTTATATCCATTCGGCGAGATGTTCTTTGATTTGGTAACATTAAAAAAAAGTCGCCAAATTGGCGATATTCCGCCAAATTCGTCGCCAAAATCTCGCCAAGAGTTATGGACAGAGAAATAATTTATTCTTATAGCAGATAAATGACTATTGGCGTCCAAATACAAAAGTATTACTTAAAGTATCTGTTTTCAGGAATGGAACGAGCTAGGATCCACAAGAATGATGTCAACAAATTTATCGCGTGATATTACATATGAAAAGTGAACATGTTTCTCAATAGGAATTTTTTTTTTTTTTTATAATTTTTTGATAATTTTGAAAAATGTACAATATCTCGAGAACGGTTCATGCTAGCGTTCTAAAATTTATGTTAATCGTTTTCTAATGAAAAATTACATAAGAAATGTCTATTTGCGTAACTTTATTAGTGGTTTTGATTTTTTGATGATTTTTTCAAAATTTCACTCGAAAATTTAGGGGAGTTCTGAACATTCGATTGCGTTTTAAAACAATAGGCTTCCAGTATTCATGCATTGTGATTTTTGTACCAAATTTCATTGGAATCGGTCCATTCGTTCGTCAGTTATCCTCTCCACAGACTCACTGACACACACACACACAGACATCACTTCAAAAATGTTTGATTCGTGATCAGGGATGCTTGAAACGTGCTCTCCCGTCGAAAACTCGAATTCGAATTTTCGACCCCGTCACAATACTTTCCTTATACATTATGTAATTAAGGAAAGTAATTAACCAAAAATGTGAAAAAATGGCACGCTAGGAGCATTTTCAAATTTTCGTTAGAAAAATTAAATTAAAAAAAAAAGTACAAAATTATAACAAAATTGAAAAAAAAATTAAAGTAATGTTAAGAGGAATATTTATACAAATTTTTAAGTTTCTAAGTCAGTAAATAAATAAAAAAAATTTCAACGTCCACAGTCCCCTTAAACAATGATCCACAGCTTTGTAATTGGACATTTGTCGTGTATGCCGCTTTGTTGCCTAGTTCGTTATTCTATTTTTACTTTATCATACTATAATATAATACAGAGGGAGGATTGTTTTCACGAAAGTTTTCGAATTCGAGATTTTGATGCCAATATATGTTTCAAGACCGCCTGAAAACGTTTTGACTATTTCTGGAGCAATGTCTGTCTGTCTGTCTTTAGTCGATGTCTTACACGATAGCGGCCACAAATATTAATGAATTTTCACGGAACTTTATATCCGGCTTTGTTATCAAAAAATCTAAAACTAGATTGAATTTTTTTTTTAATTCGAACGAAAACTTAAATTGATTCGAAATTTTATATTTTTATTTAACATAGCAGCACAGAACAAAAAAAATCTGATGCGGGCAGCACATAACTTTAATATTATATAATATTATATAATATTATCCTTATATAATGCAATGAATTTACTACTTTTACAGTAAAAAAAAATGGATTGTTTTTGTAGTAGTTATCTATATTCTTTCCAAGATATTGAGTTTTCGTCAATGAATCGTTATTTTCCATATCGTCATCATCAATTAGTAGTCATTGATTTAGCGTCATTTTTATCCATTTGGCGAGTTTTTCGTTAATTTGGCAACATTTAAAAAGTCGCCAAGTAGGCGACATTCCACCAAATTCGTCGCCAAAATCTCGCCAAGCGTTATGGATGAAGAAATAAATTATTCTTACAGCAGATAAATGACTATTGGCGTTCAAATACAAAAGTATTACTCAAAGTGTCTTTTTTCATGAATGGAACGAGCTAGATCCACGAGAATAATGTCACCCAATTTATCGCATTGTATTACACATGAAAAATGAACATATTTCTCAATAGGAAATATATTTTTTTTTATTTTATATGACTTTTTGATAATTTTTTTGAAAAATGTACAATATCTCGGGAACGATTCATGTTAGCGTTCTAAAATTTATGTCAATCGTTTTCGAATGAAAAATTACATAAGAAATCTCTATTTGCGTAACTTTATTAGCGGTTTTGATTTTTTGACGATTTTTTTCAAAATTTCACTTGAAAATTTAGGGGGGTTCTGAACATTCGACTGCGTATAAAAACAATAAGCTTCCAGTGTTTACGGATTGTGATTTTTGTACCAAATTTCGTTCGAATCGGTCCATTCTTTCGTCAGTTATCGTCTCTACAGACTCACTGACACACACGTACTTTCACACACACACACATACTTTCACACACACACACACACACACAGACATCACTTCAAAAATGTTTGATTCGTGATCAGGGATGCTTGAAACGTGCTCTCCCGCCGAAAACTCGAATTCGAATTTTCGACCCCGTCACGATACTTTCCTTATACATTATGTATATAAGGAAAGTAAATGGACATAATCATGCATAAAAGGATTCGGCTCAATGATCACGAGACTTTATAGTTTCAATCATTGTTGTGTAAAATACCTGCGATACAATTTTTTTTGTTCGTGATGCCCCCTCCGGGAAAGGTGGGGGGGGGGGGGGGGGTAATTGTCAAGTTTGGTATTAATCGAAATAATTTTTCAAGCCCTTTAAAGTGAAGGGTAACAAACTATAATTGTAATCATTTGAAACTACGATAACGATTTTTCAAACTTTTTCTTGTAAAATTAAAAAAAAGGGGGAATTCTGATATGTCGAATTGAGCCACACTCAAGTTAATTTTAATTTTCAGTTAGGGGCGCTACAATCAGTTTTATTCGATCGGATATGACCACTTTACTATAGATAGACCTAACGTGTGCACTCACTGACCTTTTCTTACAAAGTTATTGTTATGCTTAAGGAACCCTATATAGTGAAGATTGATCATTTGTACTACGCTGTGGATGTCAATGGTTGACATCACAACCGTCACTAAGCGGATGCCAACTTGGAAAATATAAACTTTTTATTTTTACAAAATTTAAAAATAATAAACTTGGGAACGAAATCTGTAAAGAATCTGAACGAAAATCTGAACGAAATTTAAGGCTCCTATATATACAGGCTGGCGCAAGAGCGACCATTGAAGCTCCTGTGGGAGCGACGGCTGTGCTTGGCGAGAAGCGGGGTTACTTTCTCTTGCTATTTATCACTATAATGGCGCATTTCTATGCGTCTTTAAGCTATCGACTGTCAAACTCGGATTTTATCCGAGAGTCTCGAAAAATTTTATACTTTTAAAACGCGCATTTTAAATGTAATATTTTACATAAAATATAATACTTCTTATTTTGATTAGAAGGAAAAGTGTTATTAATCAAATTTTACATGCAATACGTTTCTATTTTGAGTATTTCTATAACAATTTCACCAGAATTAATGTGTTTAAAAATAGCAACAATTCTAAAAAAATTTTTAAACAATATAAAAACGTCTTTGACTGTTAACATATTCATACCTATTTTGATAATACTCGATAGCGTATTTTAAACAGGCATGATTTATTTATTATTTATTGTTATGATTTACTTCACTTTATTTATTTGGGGGGGGGGGGGGTATTTGTCTAAATTTAATAAAAACTGGAAACTTCTAACGGTGTTTTGCGTAATTGTTTTTACGATATGTTGGTGGTGGACTTTCGTTGATAAACCCTTCTTTATCATTAAAATAAAATTTCTGATTCTGAAAAACAAATGGGGGGAGGGGGGTGCATTTTGGCATGGACGCCAAAAGTCCTTCGACAATGATAAAGTTGAAACCGAATACCGTAGCTAAGGAAAAATGTCTGACTCTCTGCTTTAAATGCTAAAAGTTTAACAAATATCAAGTATGTTTTCTTACAATACTTGCTTATTGCCTAGATTTTTCTAATTAATGATCTATTGTTCCTTACTTAATGTCTTATAGTCATCCCTAACTCAGATGTAGTAATACAAAAATGCACACTCAACTAGTGATAGGATATAAAATTCCATCTCCCCTATTATTGTTTACTTTAATAGAGCACAACAAAATTACACTTAAACACCAATGCTTTCTTTTTACTGGATAATTTAAACATACATTTGAAGAGATTCAGTGGCGTCGCCAAGGAGGGGAATTCGGAGGTCATGACCCCCCCCCCCCCCGAATCCATTAAATTTCGAAGAAACAATATATGGAGAATTAGAAAGCAAAATATTTGGTTACCAAACACCCTCCCACTAGAAATTTTTTCTTGTGATGCTATTGAAGATTTAATTTATCAAGATCATATGGCCATACTGTTAAAGGATAGCATCTTTCATGGAGGACATTGTTTCTAAAATAGAAACTTACATATAGCAATAAAGAACCATGAGTCAAAATAAAATTCTGTTAACACATGTTGCTATTTATTATTTAAAAAAATAACTAATAATTGCATTGAACTTGAAAGCTGATAATTATAATACACAACTTCTGTAATTTTATAAGCAGTAGTAAAGAATTAACAATTAAATTTTTTTTTCCCTCTTTTCATCGTAAATTTAAATAACTATAAATTCCTAGAATACATATATTTTCAACTGCATACTTTTTATAGACATTCAACAAAAAACCTCTCAATTCTAAAATATTGTATTGTAGAATATTCATGAAAATGAAAAATTGCTAGGGTACTTGTCATTCCTTACTATTCAAGTTTCAAAATCACTTTACTTGATATGAAGAATATATCATGGGTACACAAGAAGAAAAAACACTAAATCCAAAAAGATAATTTTGAGATAAATGGATTTTAGAGTTTGAACGTTTCTAAATAATCTTATTTTGCTTGATATGCATTTTCTTTATTTTATTTAAAAATACTGATATTACATTTTAGCAATTTGTTTATTTTATACTGTGATTTTTAATATATTTAGGACATCATTTTTTAAAATGACCGCATCACTAGTTGTTAGTTTCATGTTATTTATTGTAAAGCAAGTATTAATATCTAACTCTTTATTTTTATTGCCTGTAGACAGAACACAGATTTTTTTACTTATAGATAATTCATTTATTGCATTTTTGCTATAAATGTTCTTTCCTTGTATGCCCATGATATCTGATATAGTTTCATGTTAAAATTACATTCATACTTATAGATAACATTAGTACAAATGCATTCTTAATATGAATGGCAATGTTTTGCAATAAAACTACCCATTCCCTGGATGCTTGTGAAGAGATTATTCTCATAAAAATATCTCCCTTATGATTAAAAAAACAATTTGTATTCAGTTAATAAATTTTAAGTCCCGTTAATATTATATATTTTGTTAAGTATGGGTTAATATTAATGAATGTCTATTTTACTTTAGAATATCGATTTTCTAAGAGCATTATAAATTTTTATACCAACATGTTTATATATTTCTGAATTAGTAGTCGTAAGTTTTACTAAATTACTCATGTGCAATTCCTAATTCTTCTCAAATGTATAAACAATAGCAATATTTGAACTTACTGTTGGAAAATTTTAGAATTACGTTTTATGCAACTATGTTTCGACATGTGGTTGGATGGCAATTGGTTTTAGCTTGAAAGATGAAAAAAATACATATATTACCTTCAATACCTAAAACAGTGATGTGGCCTCATTTCTTTGGGTTATATAATATAATTCGTCTTAACCTCTACTATTTTCTGCAAAATTTAAACATTCAATCATAATTGTTCATTTTTAACATATTATGATTTAAACGTTTTCACTAAGTTTACACGAACAGTTTGCATACTAACTTTGAAAAAAAATATATAATCTTCACTTTCAAATCACTATTTTATATTTAAAAGTGAAAGAAGGTAAACAGTCAAAGTTAATATTTTACAAGGTAAATATACGGATGCGATTGAAAAAATTAGCACAATTTACTTCTCAGTAAATTGTTGCATTTTGGAGAAAACAAATAACACAGATGGACAATTTAACATTTTATTGAGACAGCAAATCTTAATATTTATACAAATTTCTTAGTATTTTGAATAGTCATAGATGCATTTATAGATCATTTAATACATATTTTAAATAATCTGTTATGAGCCATGACGAATCTCCAATTGATGAGGTTCAAACAATCTCAACAAACTATGTGTGTGGGACCCATAATGAATACGAAAAGAGTAACCTGAAAGAACAAGGTATGATTAAATACAATTAAAATAATAATGAAATTTCAATATATATTTCACACTTTCAAAAATGTCATAATATTTTGAAACTAATAATTATTTTGATATGAAATTTTCAGCCCCATACACTAGTACTTTAGAAACTAGAACTGCATTTTGATGCAAAAAAATTCTTTGTAACACTTTACAATATAGTTGAAAAGTGTTTATAACTTTGTTCATTCATTCTGTTTGTCTGTCCGTTCATACGATAATTGTCATAAAAATGACTTTATCAAAATAAAATTTTAGTATGTTGGTCAGACGGTCTGTGGAACATACGGGAATGTAAATGAATAATATCACCCAATTAGTTTTGGATTGAACCCGGGTTGAAAAAGTGAAAGTTTTTTAAATAAAAATTAAAATAATAATGACACCCATATTATATGAAGAAATCATGTGCCCCACTTGAAAATAAAATATTGTATCCATCTTTTTATCCAATGTAAAAATTGTGATTTTTAAAGTTCTTATTTATATTTAGTGTTGCATCCGTCCTAAAACAGCTTATATTTTGCATAATTTGTGACAGCAAAATGGTTCACAATGTTGACCGATGTATAGGCGAATGATGGTGTATCAAGTGCCTGCCTATTTGTAATAAATATTGCATATTTGCACTGTATGCATTTTAACGTTTAAATTCAACTCTATGTTTTAAAAGCTTTCAGCATAATAAATTATATCCTGATGAAAAATAACTCAAATTTTGCTATTCTAAATCTGTAAATTGTAATGGTGATAAAGATATTTCTCAAATTATACAGCTTGACACATGATTAAAAACTTGAAATTTAAATAGAGATACCTTTCAAATTATACAGTTTGGCACAAAATTATAAATTTTCATATAAAACTTGAACTTTCAATATAGAAAATGGTCTCAACTTGAGGAAACTCCTAATTCAGTAATTGTAAGAGTCCATCAAAAGCAGGAGCGAAAAGAACATGTTTTTCAAAATATGCAAGTTGGCACGAAATTAAAACTTGTCATATAAAATTGGAAAGTATTATTTATAACTTATATAACAGTGGATAATGGTAAATTGCAATAGAATCCACCACCAGCAAGGGAGATTGAGATATTTTTTAAATTATATAATTTGGAATAAAATTATAAATTTTTGTATAAAACTTGAACTTTCAATACAGAAAATGTTCACAATTTGAAGAAAATTATAATTCAACAATTGTAGGAATCCACCATTAGCAGTAGCAAGGTGAACATATTTTTCAAAATATGCAACTCAGCACAAAATCAAAACTTGTCATATAAAAAACTGAAAATATGTATAACTTGAGTAAATATATAAAAGTAAATAATGGTAAATTGTAATGGAACCTGCCTCAAGCAGAAGGGAGTTAAGATACTTTTCAAATTATAGAGATCATAAAATTAATTTTCATAGTTCAGCTTTCAATATAGAAAATGGTCACAACTTGAAGAAAATCCCAATTCAGTAATTGTATGAGTTCATCAAAAGCAGGAGCGAGAAGCACATATTGGTCAAAGTATGCAATTTGGCACAAAATCAAAACTTGTCATATAAAATTGCAAAGTATTTATAGCTTGAGTATAAATATAATAGTAGATAATGTTAAAATGTAGCAGAATCCGCCACAAGCAGAAGGGAGATACAAGAAAAATTTCAAATTATATACACAGTTTGGCACAAAATTATAAATTTTAGTTTTAAACTTGAACTTTCAATATAGAAAATGGTCACAATTTGAAAAAAATCCTAATTCGGTAATTGTATGAGTCCATTAAAAGCAGGAGCGAGAAAAATATATTTTACAAAAAAAATATGCAATTCAGCACGAAATCAAAACTTGTCATATAAAACTGGAAAGTATTTATAACGAGTATAAATATAACAGGAGATAATGGTAAAATGTAGTAGAATCCGCCACCAGCAGAAGGGAGATGAAGAAACATTTCAAATTATATATCCATTTTGGCACAAAATTTTAAATTTTCGTATAAAACTAGAACTTTCAATATAGAAAATTATCAAAATTTGAAGAAAATCCCAATTCGGTAATTGTATGAGTCCATCAAAAGCAGGAGTGAGAACATATTTTTCAAAATATGCAATTCAGCACGAAATCAAAACTTGTCATATAAAACTGGAAAGTATTTATAACGAGTATAAATATAAGAGTAGATAATGGTAAAATGTAGTAGAATCCGCCACAAGCAGAAGGGAGATGAAGAAACATTTCAAATTATATATCAGTTTCGCACAAATTTTAAATTTTCATATAAAACTTGAACTTTCAATATAGAAAATGGTCACAATTTGAAGAAAATCCTAATTCGGTAATTGTATGAGTCCACCAGAAGCAGAAGCGATAAGAATATATTTTCCAAAATATAAATTTGGCACGAAATTAAAACTTGTCATATAAAACTGGAAAGTAATTATAACTTGCGTATAAATATAACAGTAGATACATATATATATATGATAATAGTAAAGTGTAATAGAATCCCCTACAAGCAGATGGAGATTGAGAGACTTTTCAATTTATACGGTTTGGCACAAAATTATAAATTTTCATATAAAACTTGAACTTTCAATATATAAAATGGTCTCAAGTTAAGGAAAATCCTAATTCGGAAATTGTAAGAGTCCGTCAAAAGCAGGAGCAAGAAAAACATTTTTCAAAATATGCAATTCAGCATGAATTAAAAACTTGTCATAAAAATTGAAAATATTTATAACTTGAGTAAAAATATAACAGTAGATAATGGTGAATTGTAATAGAATCCGCCACAAGCAGAAGGGAGATGAAGAAACATTTTAAATTATACAGTTAGGCACAAAATTAATTTTCATATAGAACATGAAATTTCAATATAGAAAATGTTCACAACTTGAAAAAAATTCTTGAAGGATATCTTCAGCTTAAAAACATACGCAAAAGTACACTGAAAGTATTCTAGTGAAGATACCATACAATTAAATTTTCAATCCTGTCATAATGTATCCCTTATTATATCCCTATGTGTGTATAAGGCAAGTTATATTTCAAAGCAATGGTGAAATCCACAAAATTTATATTAAGTATTAAATCAAAGAAAAGTTTGGAAAGTTTACCTCTGTGTCAATTGTACCATTGACTTCTTGATGATCTAAAATGGATCCAGCCTTTAGGTATTTCACGTGTTTAGATTGGAGTAATGCAGGATGACTTTGCACATCACGGCTTCAAATTTCTCCAATTATCAGCTTCATGCTGGGACTTTTCAAAATATCCCTTTAATAAAGTGGATTTAAAATATTACAAACAAATTTTTGGAAACATTGAGAACAAAACTATCTATAGATGTTGAATTAGTATGTAATACCATCATACAAAATAATAGAAACTTACACAATTACAAATTTTTTTAATTTACTTTCATTTTGCCCTTAATTTTCAGCACATTTCATAATTTAGCAACCAGTTACTCAGATCTTGAAATATTTTGTAACAACCGATACACTCATATCAATTCCAGCTCATCAATATATACTTGCTGAGCAATTATTTTATGTTACTACTACAGTTAATAAGTATTTTGGACTCATTTGAACATTTTTTAAAACTATAGTCCGACAGAAAACAGAATTTTTAAACTTAAACATGCTTGATACAGTTTAACATATTCAAATTTACTACTGCATAATACTTAAAAGTATAGCACACTTTGCAAACAAAACAAACATTAAAACTGTGCAGGTATAAGCATACTATCGATGGCTAAGTTTCATAATGAAACTTCATTTACAAATTTCTTATAACCAAAAATGTATTTTATTCTAAATTATAATTTTCATAAAATACTAAATTTGATATAATTTAAATTAGACTGCAAATTCCAGAACTTTAAATTTTATGTAAAAATTGCAAAAAAATGATACTCGGGAAAACAGATTCATTAAATTTGTAAACAGAAATAGTTTCAATAAAAATTACTATCAAAGGTACAACATACCTGAGTTGAATAGTGGCAAATTAAAAGGAAAAGTTTGAAATATCTTTTTTAGCATACTATATCATATTTTTATTCATTATCTGTGCAGAATCAGCTACAAAAAGCTATTGTCCAATTCAACATTGTGGGTTAATTTGTAAGGTAAATTATTGATCTTCTAAATGGATTTAAAATTTTGCCTTCACATGTAGAAATATCTTAATATAGATAGCTTATATCTATCTTAATAGAAAATTGACTTTCTAGTATTCAGTTACTTTGAGAAATTATTTCAAGCTATATCAAGTATGCGAATTTTAATGTTACATAAATGCCATAGTATTTTAAAGCTTAAGTTTAACTATACTTGACAAGATAATATATCAATAATATAAATAACATAAAATAGAAAAATCAATGAGTCAAAATAATGCATGCAATTCATATTAGTACAAACAAAATATAGTATCTGCAGAAATGTTAAAAATCTCGGGCAGCATAAGTCTATGCTAACTTAAAATGAGAAATAGGTAATCAAAAATATATTTGCTTGTAACGTTGTAGTATGTACACTGAATACTTAATCATAAAACAAAATTATTAATTTTATAAATGCTTTGGAGACAATCAAAATAGCATGTTTTTATTTTTTTTTAAATGCAGCATTCACATATTTCTACAAACAATTGTTAAAATTTTATATCAATGCACATATTTTATAAGTGAAATACAAAACAGTCTTTAAAGTACAATAATATATTAAAACACAAATTTCAAAGTCAAATCTTGCTATCTTGGCGTTAAGTCATCGATAAACCCACGCCAAAATGCGATAGCAACCCTACAATTGCATTGCAAGAAAAAATCCTATTTAACTATTATAAAAAATTAATTTATTGAAAGTTCAGCTTTAAGAAACCAATTTTCAAACCTTCTTTTCAAGATCTTAACATACATTTACTTTTAAAAAGACAAAAGAAAGCATAAAATATGAAACTACTTACACTGCGCAATTCAGATGAATGTCCAGGAATCTATCCATTTCTTCGGCAGTTTATAAAGCCATATTTTCCTTTTTTCGGGATCTTGAGGAAATTTAAACATTTCCTACGTCTTCCTCCAATGATTAGTGCCATTTATTATACCACAATCACCCATTTTACAGATAAAATACATATCAAACATCAGACAACTAACGTGCGCTCGCCATTGAAATAGCATAGGCAGACGGTAACAGACAGTTACGGCAGGAGCTTCAATGGCGGTTGCGCCAGCCTGTCTATATAGGAGCCTTAGTACTACGCTGTGGATGTCAATGGTTGACATCACAACCGTCACTAAGCGGATGCCAACTTGGAAAATATAAACTTTTTATTTTTACAAAATTTAAAAATAATAAACTTGGGAACGAAATCTGTAAAAGGATAATTCTTTGTTCATTCTGATAATAATTGCGATTTACAATCACAACTAAACATTGTGGAATATGGATGTACAGAAAGCACACATTCCTCATATTTTATTTCATTCTAATATAAATTGTGATGCAAAGGCACCTAAAGAACATATGAAATATAAATGCATACTATATACTATTATGCATACTATATGAAATATTTGCCGCCAATAATTTCATAAAAATAGAACACGCACATAGAAGCTACACACAAACTAAAAACAGTTATTTCGGCCCTAAGAACCCAAAACGCATAAATTCATCGAATACACAAATTCTAAATGTCAATTCCAATCCAATACTTTCCTTACGCATAAGCAATGTATTATAAAGAAAGCAATACGAGAAATTACCTCATAAGCCAGTCATGACCCTGAACGGCCATTTTTAATACCCCCACAAAATTCTTTAAATCTACTTTGCATTCGGCACGGAAATGCTAGCCTGGAACTCAGAGCATTTCCTTTATTCTAATGGAGCCATTTTCGGTGGCTTCTCGGTGAGAAACGACCATGATCAGAAATGAGGCTGGCGGGATTTTGCAGTTCTCCAGAGTTTTATGCCGATGTTTCTTATGAAGATTTCGCAGCGTTAAGGTATTTTAGAAAACGGGGCGATTTAAATTTATGGCTGCCGATACGATCAGATAAATACGTATAATGGAGATCAACAGCAATACCGGGAATCACTGCGATAATATTCATGGTCGAAAATTTGAGGGTTTTTTCTGTTCAGGCTACATTTACCTTCATGCAATGTTTAGGGAAAGTATTGGAATCGTGTCGAAAATCAGAACTAGGGTTTTCGACAGATCTACACGTTTCGGGAGTACCCCAAAACTATTTTAGCGTGACGGTGGCGACTCAAAAACTATTCGACAAAATTTCATAAAGTTTGGTGAGTCATTGGTGGTTTTACCTTGTTGTTGATTGGCTTTTGGTACAATTCGGAGAAAATAGAAGCAGCTTTTTTTGCGATATAATCCGCAAGCATCGTCAAACTTGTACATAGTAAAAGATGTTCTTTATCGGAATAAAATATATTTTATTCCGATAATGATTGCGATATACGTAGAACCAAACACTATGGAATACGAATGTATAAAATGGTCGAATAGAAATTTGCGCTTCAGATATTCTTCAATGCTGGTAAAAAAAAAAAAAAAAAAGACTGAAAATTAAAACGCTTCGTTAGTAAAACAGCATAAAATAAATATTTAAATTTATAAATCAGTTTCGGAGCCACAAAACAGCCTCCTGCATAAATAAGACAGCATTCACTCCAGCAAAGGCAGAAAAAGGTCTTAAAGTTACAGAATGTGTTAGGTTGCAATCAGGAAGCCCCTTGATACGCATATTTCTGTAATTTAAGTCATACAGGGGCTCTTTCTAATTTGCTGTGGCCCCGAGCGACTGATTAGACCGAGTAAAGATAAATCAACTCTTACACTTCCAGTTTGCAATTAAAGAGATTTGTGCAAGAACCGTGCAAGTGCAAAATGCCAAATTTTCAGGAGAGCAAAAAATATGAATAGAAAATGATTGTGTCCGTACTTAATTGCAATTACCTAGGGGAAGGGAATGGAGGCACTTGTTCCCTCCTGAATATCCAAGGTCACAAAGACAGGCAACAAACTAATTGATATTGTATATCTCATCCTTGAGTTTACGCTCCGCCCCACCCCTCCTGGAAAAATTCTATGGGCTCCTATGATTACCTATGTTATTAAAAGTAAATGCAAGTTATCAATTGCTTCTAGGCAAAATATTTTTATTTCATGATGCATTAAATTGAGTTTCATTGCAGAAAATAACATGGATAACTTTTCTGACATTATATCCAATTTGCATTTTTAATGCATCTTCGTTTCATTGGGCAACTTAATGCATTTTAAAACGTCATCAACTCATCCAAATTTTAAAAAAAATTAATAAATAAAATATCTCGCGAACGGTTCATCGTAGATTCATGGAGTCAATCTTATTCGCTTTGTTGACAAAAATTACATGGAGAACAAACAGTTTATAATAAACATATTTCAGCAGCAATTTTATTTTTTTATTTCAGATTTTCCCGATCTGTACGGGCCATTTCGCATAAAGGGGTCGGTTATACTTTTCGAATCATTCCATAATCTAATCAGCATCAGTATAAACCCCAAGGGGCTGAACTACTAAATTTTAAGAAATTTCATTTGATAGTTTTTTTTAACTAGAGTGCAAAATGTCTTCAGCTCATCAAAATTTAAAAAAAAAATCTTAAATATCTCGACAATGGTCCATCTTAGAGCAATGGTGGTGGTCTTGTTATTTTTATTGTTAAAAATTACGTGTAAAACAAGCATTTAATTGATACAATTGAGTATATGTAGTCTTTCTTTTATATTAGAAGATTTTAACGACTTTTGCGGGTCATTTCATAAAAAAAGCAGATTATTTTTTCCGAATCGCACCTATATCTAATCAGAACCAAATCGCACCAAAATCTAATCAGCACCAAGAAGGATCACCCACAAGAGACTTACCTACCAATTTTTATAAAATTTGGTCACTTTGTTTTTGAGTTAGTGTGGATACATACATTGCATAGAGAAACACACGCACACACAGACGTCACGCTAAAAATCGTAGAAAACCAGAGTAGAAATCGTAGAAAACCAGAGTTGCGATTTTCGACACAATTTCAATATTCTCCCTACATATTGCCATGTATTGTAGAAAAAGTAGAAAACTGTACTGGACAAAATCATCAAAATTTCTACTTATTGCACCAAAAAGAATAAAAAATTGTATATTCCAGCAAAATGTATCTTTATTATAAAATACAGAGAGAGAGTAGTCTGATTGAAAAAATCAATTAAAATACTCTTCTCATTCGTAACAGTTTAAATGTGGCTTTAAAGAATTCCAATGGTTACTTGTCATCAGTTTCTAATGTTTAACATCCATCGTTTTACGGTTCTGGTTCAGGCTGATTGTAGAACCAAATGCCACTTAGAGGTACATAGTACGCAGCAAATTTCATCACATCATTGTGTTTTTTCTTTTATCGCGAGTTGTCTGGGGTAACTGTTTTTCATACATATATATATATATCAGTATAGAACAACCAGACAGATATCGTACATCGTTCTTGATGAGTTAACTTTAAAAACTAAAAATAACCAAAAATGGACTTACACCGCTCTTCCACCCCGTCCCAAGTACAACCCAAATCGTAATGTGTAATGTTCCCTTTCTTCTGGAGTTTATCATCTCTTTCGAAGACCAGACAGAGAAAACAAAATTACAGGCATCATTTCCCCTGACGTGAGCTTAAGGTTGCCAGAACGCCGAAAGCCGAAGAAGGGTTGCCAGATCTGGCGACTTCAGAAAGGTTCGAGAAGGACCGTGAAATAACGAATAGTCTAGGAGATATGAGAGAATTCCAGAAGTTTTTATAGAGAAACTATAAAAGGGGTCATCACTCCGTTGGAATTGAAGTTGACGTGATACGAGTAACATTAAACTGTGATTTTTGTCAATGTTTTGAGAATAGTAGCGACTGTTTTATGAAATTAGCAAAGCATTTAAGTCTTGTTTTACTGTATATTGTTCCTGTTTAAGCTGTGAATAAACGTTTTAGTTATCCAGAAATTTGAACTCGTATCTTGAGGGCACACCCACAATTCCAGAGGTCATGTCGTAACAGTAAGAAAATGTCACGTTAGACGTCAAGACATAAACACACATGTTGCACTGACATTGTGGACGTCATGAAACAGCTACGTTGCAATTCTAAACACCACGAAACGACTACAATAAAGCGCAAAATCCCGATATGGCCACAATACTGCATTTAGCATCATAAAATGGCTACTTTTTATTTCGGTGAAAATATAGCTCGATCGCAGATATCTTTATTTAAATTTTAAAAGAGCCATTTTCGAATTTTAGGTGACGAAAGACCTCCATCAAAGAAGGGGGGGGGGGGGGTATGGATTTTTGTTTCTATTCTAGAGTTTTATACCGATGGTTCTTTTAGCAAAATTCTAGGTAGTTAAGCAAATGAGAATGATCTTAAGAGATGGCAGCAGATAAGAGATATAAAGGGCCATTAAGAACCTCAATGACCTTGTAAGGAAAGGTCCATAAGTGTTGTTGTTGTTGAGACCCAGACCGTCCGACCTACCAGAAAGGTGTAAGGTAACCGTTTGGACGGCCGGGAAGTGCCAGCCAATTTAGACCGGAACCCAGTGGGGGAGGCATCTACAGGGACCGTACCCTTCTTCCCCTACCACCAACCTCTCGGAAGGACTTACGGACCCACATGTTTAACGTGATCGTACTCCGCATGAACACTACGGCAGTTGTGGCAGCGTGCAAATCCAGCGCGCAAACCAACGGGCTACCGCGTCCGAAATGTGCCAACAGCACGCGGTGTTCCCAGGTGGTCACCCACCCAAGTACTAACCGCGCCCGATGCTGCTTGACTTCGGTGATCTAACGAGAACCGGCGTTTTCAGCACGGTAGGGCCGTTGGCAGGTCCATAAGTGTGTACTTGTTAGGTCCATCTATAGTAAAGTGACCATCCATGCCCGATTAAATAAAAGTGATTTCAGCGTCTCTAGCGGAGAACGCAAAAAGTTACGACATCAAAACGAATTAGACGAAAAATGCCATAATTTTGAGGCGCTATGCCGATATTTTAAAATGCGTTCAGTTGACAAATAAAAATAAGATGCATTAAAACTCCGAATTGAATATAATATCAAATAAGTAATCGCGCAATTTAAACTTAATTTTAAGAATGACAAAAATGTATTACTCGACGTTGGCCATATCCTAAGTAGGCGCCCGCTATACGTCAATAATACAGATAACATTACTATTTTTGCAAAATGAAAAAGAAAATGAATTCCAGTCTGTAGGGATTGTCATGCGCTGCTGGCATCAGAATTTTCTTTGTTTGTCATGCACCGCTATTTTGCTTGTCGAACGCTTCCAATTAATCTAAATTAAACCTGAAACCTTTATTTATTTATTTTTAATTTTTTCTTTTTCAGAACAAAATGTTTTTTTCCCTTTTCTCAAAGATTGCAATGCACCATTTATCTTCCGTTTCATTTTTGTGGCGAAAGTTTTATTTGGCTTTAAGCTTTTTCCGATATTCTCTAAGTGTGCGTTTTTCGCTCTGATTTTTACGTCACGCTACATTTCTCGGGCCCTGTCAGCGAATTAGAGACCGTTAAATAAAAGTTTAATTTATCGCCCGAAAAATGAACGGCGAGGAGCTGCGCCCTCTCTTCGCCTGTGAAACAGACTGAATTCAAAACTGCATTGTTTTATTTAATTCTACTATTCGTGGTTTCGCGGTCTTCGACTGCATCGTTTTCTTTAATTTATGCAGTTTTACGATTGAAGATAAAAACAATAAAATAATAAAGATACACGTCCGCGGTTAAATTCATAAAAACAGTGAAATATAAAAGTTCTCTTTTTACAATTTTGGATGTAAAATCACAAGATCGCTTCGAAAGTTTTATGAAATATTCAAATTATGCCATATAAAATATGAAAAAAATTTCAGCAAAATATATTCTATAGTTTTTTTAAATAAAAATTAAAATAATAATTACACCCATATTACATGAAGAGATCACGTGACCCACTTCAAAATAAAATAGGGCATCCATCTTGTGTCAAAATCGTGATTTTTAAAGTTCTTTTTTAATTTATATTTGGTGTTGTATGCATCCTAAAACCGCTTTATTTTTGCTTAATTTCTGTGCATCTACATTCCGAAACAATGCAATTACAATATATTTCAGTTTAAATGATCATCAAACTTTGATTATTTCTACAACGAAGCCTAATTTTCACTTATGGAAAATGTAAATAGCAAAATATGTAGAATGAGTTGTATAAGAATTGCTGCATTTCTTTAACGCAAAATTATTTAGCTCATGGAGTCTGCAGTATAGCTGAAATGAATGAAATATTCATTGATTTTACAGAGAGAAGGACGATTTTTTGGATGAAGTTTTAAGCATAGAGTTTAATTACTCGTACCTCCGTGGTCTTAATTTTTAAATAAAATAAATTATTATATGATTGTGATGAATGAAATGAATGGGAAAATGTTGGACACAAAGATGTAGGATGAGTTGTATAAGAATTGCTGAATTTCTTTAACACAAAATTATTTAGTTCTTTGAGTCTGAAATATAACTGATATGAATGAGACATTCATTGATTTTACATAGAGAACAGACGATTTTATAGCAGACTTTTTCGATGAAGTTTTATGCAGAGTTAAATTACGTTTACCTCCATGGTTTTAAGTTTTTACATAAAATAAATTATTGTAGTATTGTGATGAATGAAAGGAATGGAATAAAAGTGCATGAATGAAATATTTACAGCTTTTACATACAGAGCCAGGTGATTTATATCTCAATGACGGCATTTGAATACATTTTTTCGATGAAGTTTTAAGTTTTTAAATATAATAAATTAATGTAGTATTGTGATAATTTTAAAAATATTACCGCTGAATGTATCGCATTTTAGAGATGTTTAAATAAAAATGCAATGCAGTTGGAAAGTGTTTCATAATCAATGCTTTATGCATGATAGATCTTTCTTGTTTCAATATAAAGATTCCACAAAACTTCTTTTTTTTTAATTATCTTCATAAATTTTGTAAGAAAACCCTTGTTCTAACGGACATTAAACAGACCACTGCGTCATAAGTCGTCGAAATTATCTCGCGCCATTTCTCTTCATTTGCATCCCGTCATTAAGCTTTTTCCGATATTCTCCCGGAAAAGAGTGGCAACACTTTTGCAACTGTTTTTTCTGTTCTATTTTACCTCACTGAAACCCCCACCCCTCTCCTCCCTTCTAATCTTCCTGTTCCGCTAAATTTCACTGCTACTGTCAGTGATTTTATTGCCATTAGGGGGCGCTTAGTCTGATTACTTCGAAAACGGCTTTTCTCACCATGGCCACCTGTCCCAGCAATCGATGGCGAAAATCATTTTTTAGTGATTCTATAGATAATCTGTGTGCATCTGCAATAAAGTGATATTCGATCAAAATCGAAGAGCACGATGTAAGGAAAGGTTCTAAAAAAATGGAAGGCGTTCCCATTGCAGATAACAGCAAATATGTACCGATTTCGCGCTTATTGTCAGCATGGAATAGCCGATATCTACAATAGCAGCAAACAACTTACAGTAAGCTACAATTGTGCGATCTTCTATGAGAACTGAAGAATTTAGTCCTACAACGAAGCCCAGCTTCAAATTTTACAAAAATTTATCTCATATTATACGAAGGCTACAATAGCCCATGGATTTTGTTATCTACAATGAAAACGTGTTCCAGTTTCTTTGGGAACATATTCCAGTTTCTTTAGAAACGCCCCGTATAGGCGGGTTCTGATACTATGAACTTGATCATTGAAACTCCGTATAGTTTGCGCTTTTTTTTATAAGTCCGTCAGGTAGCAAACAACATATACAGAAAAAATTGTCATTACGGAAAGGTGCTTTACTTCGACACTAAATTTTACGACCTTGGCGACAAATTTGGCAAAAGGTCGTCAACTTGAACCTTAGTCAACTTGGTGACTTTCGGAAAATACAAGAATCTAAGCCTGTCTGCAGCCTGTTTGAAATTAATCTTTGGGTGGAAATGTCACAACCTATTCTTCCAATTGGTTTGAGTGCCTTTCAAAAGGGTTGTTTAAATCTTAATTCTTTTCTTCCTTGGTGTTGACTTTTTATTTTTTTAATTTTCATTGGCAACGCTTCTATTATGAAACTGTAGCGAGATAAACCACTCTTGCGTGGCTACACTGTCTTTTTGTCCTGACGAAGAAGGCTAAATACGCTTTCAAGACTGATCAATATATTTAATCAACTATCTTATGCTAGAACTAAAGCAGTTTTTCACTTTCCTTGCCATACATGGTAATAAATGCATTGGAAAAGCATTGGGTTGAAAAAGAGTCGAAAATGAGCACGAGTTTCCGACGAATCTCCACATTTTGAATCCATATATTTTAGATACTCCATAATACAAATAAACTATTTGTAAAATGACGTCTGTATGCGTGTGTGTGAGCGCAGAATATATGCATCCACTCTATTGTTAAAATGCATCCACGTGTGTAATTTTTAAGACATTGATTGGCATGGGAAATAAATATCTGCGCCATTTCTTAAAATTTCTTTAATTCAGCTTTTCGAATCTTCTACAATAAACTCCATCTTCTGAACCACTTTGAGATTTTATGCTTGATCAGACCGATATTGGCCACTGAATCGTGACGTCACCTGCGAATGACATCACAAGCAAAAATAATGTATAATTGCATTTTAATATATGAAACTCCTTTGAAGATGATAATCAGTATGCCAAGATTCCAAGTATCATTTAACGCTACAAACACAAAGTTCCTACAGCAGTAGCGTCGCCAGAAAACAATTTTGGGAAGGGTTTTGATAATCAAATTTTTTGTTTGCCATTTCTCCAACTAACACTTCTCTCTGGGTTCCAATGTGTTTTGGGGAGGATTTAGGACTCCCAAATCCTATCCTTGGTGACACCACTGCTTCCTTGAGAAGGTCTTAAACATCCCTATAACTTTCAAAGGAAATGTCTCAAGTGTACAAGTTAGGTCTATCTATAGTAAAATGACTATGTTTGACTAAATAAAAGTGGTTGCAGCGGCCCTAGCGGAGCTTTCGATAAGTCAGGACACGAACTCGGCAACAAAGCGAGATCGAAAATAGCCAATTACAAATTTGTAGAACATTGACTAAAGAGTAGGAACCTACCCTAAAACTGTATACAGAACAGGGCCGTAGCCAGGTAGGGACCAGCTGAAGTCCCCCCCAAGAGGTACACTCAGTCCCCTCCCTAATAAAAATAATAAATTTTTAATAGTGATATGAAATTTCATATAAAATGTCATTCAAATTTTGCATAAAAAAATTCTGAGATTTTTTTTTTATATAAATTACTTCGATTTAAAGATTTTTTTTCAATTTAGTTTAATTTGTGATTATACTAATGATCCATTTATTCACATATTCAACTTAAAATTTTTTAAAAATTATGACAATAGTATTTAGGATAGTTTTGTATTATTGTGAGGGGTTTCCTGTTATACATTATAGTCAAAATCAACTGATAAATAGGTAAGAGTTAATATTAAGCAATAACTTGTATTAACTACGATCACCTTAACTGTACGATCACCTTAAACATGTGGATTCTGCACCAATGTCATAGATTCTGCACCAATGTCTATAAATGCAATAACTAAAGAACTAATGGTTCAAACTTGATAATTCTGTCACAAATTTAAAGCTATATATCGGGGTAGTGCAGCCTAGTGGATTGCACTAGGACGACTTGAGTTCGATTGTCGGCTCTGCCCAAATTGTCCCCATGTCCACACGGAGTACGGGCACGTTAAATATGTGAGTTCGTAAGTTCTTCCGAGAGGTTGGTGGTAGGGGAAGGAGGGTAGGTCCCTGTGGATGCCTCCCTCACTGGGTTCCGGTCTAAATTGGGTGGCACTTCCCGGCCGTCCAAACAGATACCTTATACCTTTCTGGTAGGTCGGACGGTCTAGGTCGAAGAAGAAGAAATATTGCACGTGTCAGATGTTATAGGCTCTGATGATACGACTTTTTGGCAGATATTTATTGCCTTCCATATACGCGTTTCTTTCGTTCATGGTGCCGATTTCTACTCATTAGATAATGGTCTACAACTTTGTAATTGGTTTTTATTTTGTCTCTAGCTCTGCTGCCAAGATTATTATCCTATTGTATTTTTAAATTCTCTGCCAGAAGTGCTGCAATCCCTTTTTTTATTCCCACGGGCATATCCACTTTACTATGGATAGACATAATGTGTCTACTCATGGACCTTTGTTTGCAAAGTTATTAAGGTCTTCTAGGACTTTCCTAGGACTTTTGTATTTTGGGAAGTTTTGAATATTTGTTTTCAGAAACACAAAAATATGTAGGAAAAAATTCTTGTTTCTATAGTTAGTGATTTTAATAGCTTTTTAAATATCAATGATACGTAATATTATAAAATTCAATTTTAAATATCAATGATACATAAAATTGTAAAATTCAATTTTAAATATCTATGATACATAAGATTATAAAATTCAATTTTAAATATCTATGATACACAAGATTATAAAATTCAATTTTAAATATCAATGATACATAAAATTATAAAATTCAATTTTAAATATCAATAATACATAAGATTATAAAATTCAATTTTAAATATCAATGATACGTAAGATTATAAAATTCAATTTTAAATATCAATGATACATAAGATTATAAAATTCAATTTTAAACATCAATGATTCATAAGATTATAAAATTCAATTTTAAATATCAATACATAAGATTATAAATTTCAATTTTAAATATGAATGATACATAAGATTTTCTTTGTATATTAGATGTATCCATTTTCATACTTGAGTACTGCAGTTTCGCCTAACCTTAAAAATCTCTTATTTTGATCATTTTGCATTAAATGAAAATTTCTTTTTCTAAATACATTTCAGAGTTATATCGGCACATAAAATTGTCTTGGGAAAAGATCAATAGATGTTTTGCACACCTGCATGCTTTGTCTCAACACGTAATCGAGATGCTTATATCTTTGCTCGTACTCGATACTGATTAGGTATTATAATTCAATAAAAGTTTGCAATTCTCTGGAAATGTTATGCAAAATTCAATTTATTCAGATTGGGCTTTTGATAACGATATTAGAGTGAGAATCGATTCAAATCGATTACAGAAAAGAAACATTATTGCATCGATTTTTAAACACTTAGTATAATACACAATTATTTTTTGTTCATGTAACACGGTGGTTCAAATGATGCTTTTGGCCATTTTATAGTCGGGGGTTGACACTGTGCAGATGTTTATTTACTCATAGAAGGATTGAAATGAGTCCTTTATTTCTGTTTCGTCAATTTTTGTAAACGATTCCGTAAAAAAGGGGGAACATGTTTTATTTTAGTTATTTTTTTATTTTTATTATGGACGAGCGAAGAAAGTCAACATTTGTCTGAATTTTGTAATCCCTTTTACTCAAAAACTACAATAGGTAGTAAGATGAAATTTTTCATACATACGTGAAATTGCAAGCAGATTTGCAGAATTATATTTTCAATTATTGAAGCGAACTGTAACACGGTGAAAAGCCCATTTTTAAACCGCGAATGCTCTCACTGCGCTTCCTACAAATAAAAAGTAAACAACAACTTTAAAACAGTTAATAAAAGCGTGTGCACTTGCATGCATTGTGATTGAAACGTGCTCCTGCATATTAAATACATTTCTGCGATTGAAATGTGTTACTTTGATTTCATTGTTTCCTGCATTCTAATTTGTTTAATTTAATATTCAAGTTCTACAAACTTATAGATTCTTTTGTATTAGGATTCTCAAATATTGAAATTAATTTTTTATATATCTAATATCATAATTATTTGTCAAATTAGGTTCTAATTTGAAATATTTCGCTGCTCGCAGACTTCATATACGCGAATACAAAGTCCGGCTTTTTGCCACTTGTTTACTTACATTTATTTATTTATTTATTTAAGATGCCGAAATCTATAAGTACCAGAGTGACACATGATTTACTTAATAAACCATATTTCATGGAATTGGGTCGAATGGTTTTCAAGCATAATTGGATACATACATTGCAACACACACACACACACACACAGACCTCATTTTAAAACTATAATTCGTGTCCAAGGTTACCTAAAACGTGTAAATGCATTGAAAACTCCAATTTTCGACCTTTCGAACACTTTCTTATGCATTGTATTTTAGAAATCAGGTGTCGGCAGCACATTAAATTACAGACAGTCTCAAATCCACGACATATTGGGTTGGAGGGAAAGTTCTGTCGTATTTTAAAGAAAATATTTGAATTCATTTATAAAAATATGTGTTTAATATTAATCAATTATATATGCTCCGTTATTTGTTACAACCTGTTGCCATCTTTCAGGTAACCTGTGAATTCCTGTTTTGTAGAAGTTCTCATCCTTGGAGTTAAAATAGTCAGCAACTGCCTTAGAAACACTTTCAAAAGACGTGAATTTTTTTCCCGTTAGATAATTTTGCAGAGATCTGAACAGGTAATAATCAGATGGTGCAATGTCAGGTGAATACGGTGGGTGACTAAGGACTTCCCATCCTAACGCATTCAGTTTTTGTTGTGTCACCATTGCAGTATGCGGGCGAGCATTATCGTGGTGGAACACTATTCCTTTTCTGACCTTTTTTCTTTGATAGCTGCATTCAATTTATCCAGCTGATTGCAGTACAGATCCGCGTTGATGGTTTTCCCCTGTTTCAGCAACTCGTAGTACACTGGACCTTTCCTGTCCCACCACAAACAAAGCAGTACTTTTCGTTGATGGATACTTGGTTTTGGAACTGCTGCTGATGATGTTCCTGGTTTGCAGTAAGATTTTTTCTCTTAATATTCTCGTAAAGAATCCACTTTTCATCTCCAGCAACCAGCCTGTCCAAAAACGGCTCCACATTGTGTCTAATCAGATGTGATGAACACATTCTTACACGATCAGATAAATTATTTTCCGTTAATTCATGTGGAACCCAAAAACTTTGCTTTAACACAAACCCAAGAGATTTAATGTGATCTCCAACAGTTGTATGATGAATGCCAAACTTTTCTGCAATTTCTCGACTTGTTACAAATGTTCTTTTTATTTACAAGAAAAATCACCTGCCTATTTAAAATACGACATAACTTTCCCTCCAACCCAATATTAATTTAGAGTTTTATCAAATAAAATAAAAATATCAAACAAAATAAAACTCCTTCAAAATTTTAAATAACAGAGAAACGTTATTTAAAATTTCAAATAAGTATACAGTTCATTTATTATTTGTTATGTTTATACTCAGAATTTTCTGAGTACCAAAAACCCATTTAGATTTAGGTATAAAAATGACGCACAGTTTAGAATTCTGTTAATATGTTAAATGGGAAAATGTGTTTAATCTTATTTCCGCGCACAACAAAGGGGTTTAGCTGTTTAATTTGCTCCATTGGCAACGAAAGAATAGCAAATTGTGTTTTATTATATTTAACAGACATAGTGGTGTAAATTTTAAAAAAATCCTTTTGTATTGCCACTCCTATATCGAATTTTTGATTTTTCCGTTGATCTAGAAGTTGAAACGGATCGAATGATACCCAGACCGATATTCTGGCTCGAGTAGAAACGTTCCATAATTTGGAGAAAAAAGTTTTGAATGTTTTAATTATTTTTTCGAACTGTCATCCTTAATTCGTATATTCGATATTGCAAATTTTTTCCTTGGTCTCCAAGCTGAGACGGATCTCATGAAACCCAAACCAAGATTAGAGCTATAATGGAAGCGCTCGATAATATTTATATGGCACCCAATCAGTAAATTATATTAGAGGCTTTTGAAATTTATACATAAAAAAATAATAATCTGGAAAACGATTTATGCCCAGTGCAAGAATAATTTTACAGGTTTTATGGCAGCAAATAAATGCCCAATCTCAGTCCCTAGAATTTGATTTAATCACAGTGCAGAATAAACTACAATACAAGTATTCTCTCTAACTCAAAAACTGTGCGCCTAAATTTCACGAATTTTAGCGCTTAGGTAAATCACGTATTACAATTTTTACGTTCTCATACTCGTACTATGTAATTGTCGCATGGTAAACCCATGATCCAATATTTTCGGGGATGCGATCTAGAGTTTACGTATTTATTTTGGGGGTCAGCCTTTTCGTTTGGCCAGCTGCTCTCGAAGGATAGAAGACAGGATGTCGGAGCTTTCTTTAGATATCGTATTTGCACCGAAAGGTTTAACGTTTTCCCTTTTCGGACGGATCATAGGGTTTTCGGCCGGTTTGAATTAGTTGCCGAAAGCATATCAGTTTCGCAGGGGCTTGAGAAGGGGCTTTTTGTTTCTGGAAGGCCTAAAGCCAATGGCAATGCTTTGGGGTCAAAGGGTTAAGACCCTGAATCCAATGAGGTAGTTGTATGCGCCTCAGGGACGTGTTTTAAAATCTTGGAGAGAGAGAGAGTTTGCAGAAATTTGAAAAAAGGGCGAGGAGAAGGAACTGTGGGGTGTTTGAGAAAAGTCGGCTCCCGATCATGGTCCTCTGAAAAGAAAGATGCTGCTCAACTGCCAGTAATGTTGGTGAGTTACACATTTTAGGGCCTGTGCCTGATTTGTATCTTTTATCTCTCTCCCTCTCCAATTAAATGACTACTAATTAACGCCAATTAAATATCTACTTAATAATCTACCTAATAATTAAATATCTACTTTATTCTTACTCCAAATAAATTATTTACTAGTAAAAGTCAGGTGTTTTCATGATAGCTCACCATCTGTTCCAATTAGTCTATGAGACTCCTTATCATTGTTTATTTTGAATTGTTATTAGAATGGATGATCAATACATTCATGTTAAGAGGAGCATTTTGTGCATTATGTTATTTGTACATAGATTTAAATATTGTAAATAAATTAATGTTATTATTTAAAAACACGGCCTTATTCTTTTTCGCGCTCTTACCGGGCGTGTCCTAAACAGGAAGTTACCTTAGGACAGTAATATAGAATAGAAAGTATTGTTTTCACAAAAATTTTCGAATTCGAGATTTTTATGTCATTATATGTTTTAAAACCTCCCGAACACGTTTTGACTATTTTTGGAATGATACTTGCGATTTCTTGTGTACAAGATAGCAGCCATAAATATTATTGGATTTTCACGAAATTTTATACCCGGCTTTGTTATCGAAAAATCTAGAACTAGATAGAATTTTTTTTTTTTAAATGAGAAAAAAAAAATAAAAAATTGGATTAATAATTTAAATTCGAATTAAAACTTCGAAATTATATATTTTTGAAATTGGCAACATAGGACAAAATGTGAAATAATTATGCATAAAAAGGATTATTTATAACTGAATGATCACGAGGCTTAATAGTTTCAATCATTGTTGTGAAAAATAGGATACAATATTTTTTTTTGTTCTTGGCATCATTAGCCCCCCTTCGGGAGCAAGTTACTCTCCACAGGAGGGGGGTACATTCTCAAGTATATGGAATCAATCGAAAAACTTTTTCAAGCCCTTTAAAATGAAGGGTAACACGTTAGAATTATAATTATTTGGACCAGCTATATCGATATTTCAAAAATTTTCTTGTAAAATTTGGAAAAAAAAGTTACTAAAATGGATTCTGGTATCAGAAATCGGAGTTGAGCCATGCTTCAATTAATCACTATTTACTGGAGGGGGAGGAGAAGAGGTAAGCCATTTAAAATCCAACAAGTCTGTTAAATAAATTAAAAATAATTTCAAAATTGAAAATTTTAAATAATTATTAAAAATTATACATTTTGTATTTATTTTATGTAATAAAACTCTCAATGAATTTTTTCTATCGAAAAAAAGAAAAAAATTGCTTGTAGGGAAAGTCATGTAGCAGTACTGCCCGCACAGCATTTTTTTTTTCTTTTTTTTTCTATTTTAGAAATAATCCCGAAAGAAATATATATTAACTAAATCTCTTGGAATGTAGCTTCGAGGGGGGAAGTAACGAAAACTGCAAAACTCCACACAGATTATATTTTAAATGAGGAAAACAGATCAAGAAAATAGAGGGAAAAAAACTTTAATGGCAAATAAAAACTTCATCAGAAAATGCAAATGAAGATGAATGAAGCATTATAACTTTCAGTTATTTCGAAAAACGAAAGGGGAAAAAAAGCAACCCCCCCAATCTAATGGTATATTCAAGAGTATATCAAAACTAATGCATCCAAGCTTTGCATAAACCAATTAAGAAGCTAATTTATTTTATTCGTTGTAGAAGTAAAGAAAATATCAAGAGACATAATGCGAATATATTTCCGCTTCTAAGGAGATTTAGATTCCCCTTTTTGGCGAGCAGGATATATAGTTAGTTATACAACGAAAAACTCAACAATATTTTTATTTTATTTTATATGGCTGGGATCGAAATGTTTGAACAAAATATATATAACTTGCAATTATATCATTCCAGAAATTTAATCCTATTTTTCGAAGACATTTATTCGAAATTGTGTATTTGTTCAAAGATTATTTTTAAGATAATAAGTATGATATAGAAATTATAATCTCCCCAAGTTAAAGTACCCTTTTCTGTTATAAAACTCAAAACCCGCCTATAAGGGGGCGTCCCCCCAAATATGGAAGACACTTCCATTACAAATACCAACACCCATGGCTCGCTTTCGCACTTACTGCTCGTCTCAGCGTAGTATGGCAGTTTAGAATATCTGCAATGGCAACAAGAAACTTGCTATAAACCAAAATTTTTGCGACCTTCTATGGGACCTGCCAATTTCAGCCTTCGAACATGGCCGGCATAAAATTCGTTTACAATTTAGCTCAGGCCACGCGAAGCTGCAAAGGAAAAATTCATAAAACACAAAACCCGCCTATAAGGGGCGCTGCCAGAAATATGAAAGACACTCCCATTGCAGATATACCAGAATCCATGAATCAGTTTCGATTTCTTCTCGCAAAAATTGTGACTTATAGCAAGTTTCTTACTGCCATTGCAAATATTGGATGTTACATGTTCCTGAGCGCATAATAAACGCGAAACCGGCCCATGGATGCTGGTATCTGCAATGAAAGTGTCTTCCATACCCCTTCCTTTCTTAACTTTTATTCCAAATTCCTAACTCATATCACGCGATTAATAAATTTTATCCCACGATACTATTATTACCACAGAATAAACTTACTCTTTCTTTTCATCAACATCGCATATTTTGGCCACTAATCCTAATCTCAATGTAATGTTGCAACGTTCCACAATTTTAGAATTCTTATTCTTCTTCGACCCAGACGGTCCGATCTACCCGAAGGTGTAAGGTATCTGTCTGGACGGCATTATCTCAGTGGAATTAGTAGTCCCAACCTGATAATATTAGTTCTTATATCTAATATTTTCTCTTTTGCATTACATGCCTATTCTCACTGTACATTTTGACAGGAGATGTTGCATTGTAGTTGGGATTAGTTAGTCTTAACTAATCACAGCCGGGACAATTCAAGCTAACTAATCACAGCCGGGACAATTCAAACTAACTAATCACAGCCGGGAGAAATCAATTTAGATCGGAACCCAGTGGGGGAAGGCATCCACAAGGACCGTACTTTCCTTCCCTTACCACCAACTTCTCGGAAGGACTTACAGACCCACATATTTAACGTGCCCGTACTCCTTCTGAACACAGCGACAGTTTGGGCAGAGGCGGAATCAAACTCGGATCTTCCGATTGCTATTCCCATGCACTAACTACTGGGCTGTTCCAACCCTACAATTTAACAGATAGCCCTCTTCCCTGTACTCAGGTGTCAGTTCTCAGACAGTAGTATCATCGTGTAGCGCCACTGGGCGTTTAAACTTGCATAAAAAAGCATACGATAACTCTCGAGTTATTACTTCTCAAGTTATTGTTCTAACACATGACATTCCTCAAAACTCTATAAAATTGAAACACAGTAAATAAAACTTCTGCTTGTAAGACAATAACTTACAAAACTTCCTAAAAGAAAGTAGTCACCAACTAACATATGTCTGCTTTCTTCCAGGATGTTTTGTAAGTTATTATTTAATTTAAAGTCTGTCTGTCTATCTGCTCTGTATACATATCAACAGTCCCCCCCCCCCCCCCCTCCAAATTTAGTTTGATTTTTCTTTACTTTTCTGCGAGTAACCTGATCTGTGTTTCAAATTTCTAGGCTCATTGAATTATGGAAATATTGACAAAAAATATATATATATTAAACTCTTTTTTTTAGAAATAGCATTAAGCAGACGATATTTTTCGGAATCATTATTTGAAGAAAATTATCATGTTGCTCAATCACGGAATTAAATTATTTTTACTGTGTGAACCATGGAGTTAGAAAGGAGATAAAACTCCTATGGGTAAAACACTTGAAAATGCCATAATGCTTTGAGAATTATATCTAGGTGTCGCTAGTGTTAGTAAAGTAGTCACTATTGTTAGTTGACACAACAGAAAAGTGTAGTATTTAGTATTTGTATTTTTGATTATTTTTAAATTAAGGGTTCCCTAATTATGAGTATAATTTACCAGTATTTTTTCATAGCATTTTTTCATGCATAGAGTATAGAATATATGAAGATAAACATAAATTGAACGGTAAAAGAATTTTTAATGCATAGAAATAATCTTTATTGTTTCAGTTCTACTTTCATTGCGTTAATAATTTATTTTTATAAAATTGACAGTTTAAATAACTATTTTAGGCCTTTCTACATAAAAATGCATGCAATGCAGAACTACTTATCTTATCCCAACGACACCTGAATTATTGTCTCAAACGATATTGTCATTTTCTTAGCATGAAGTTTTAACTCCTTACTTTTACCTCCATTGTGAAAACATTTCAAATTTATACGTAAGACATTTTTTACTCAATTTATCAGTTTTAGATAATAAAACAAGAAAGATCAATTATGCATAAAGCATTGATTATGAAACACTTTCCAACTTCAATGCAATTTTATTTAAACATCTCTAAAATGCGATACATTCCTCGGTAATATTTTTAAAATTATCACAATACTACATTAATTTATTATATTTCAAAATTTAAAACTTCATAAAAAAAATGAACTTCATCCAAATGACGGCAATGAAATATAAATTGCTTGGTTTAAACATCTCTAAAATCCGATACATTCCTCGGTAGTATTTTTAAAATTAATTATTTGAAAACGTCATCGAAAACAACTGAAATTTATTCAAATGACGTCGTTGAAATATAACACACCTGGCTCTCTCTATAAAAGCAGCATTTCATTCATAAACATTTTTCAATTCATTTCATTCATCACAATACTATAATAATTTATTTTATTTAAAAACTCAAGACCATGGAGCTACAAATAATTAAACTCTATGCTTAAAACTTCATCGAGAAAATGGTCCTTCTCTCTGTAAAATCAATGAATGTTTCATTCATATCAACTATATTGCAGACTCCATGAGCTAAATAATTTTGCGTTAAAGAAATGTAGCAATTCTTATACAACTCATTCTACATATTTTGCTGTTTACATTTTCCATAGGTAAAAACTAGGTTTCGTTGTAGAAATAATCAAATTTGGATGATCATTTAAACACAAATATATTGTAATTGCGTTGTTTCAGTACGTAGATGCACAGAATTTAAGCAAAAATAAAGCGGCTTTAGGACGGACACAACACGAAATATAAATTAAAAAGAACTTTAAAAATCACGATTTTGACACAAGATGGATGCCGTATTTTATTTTGAAATAGGTCACGTGGTCTCTTCATATAATGGTCATGTGATCGCTTCATATAAAAGGTGTAATTATTATTTTAATTTTTATTTAAAAAACTACTGAATATATTTTGCTGAAATTTTTTTTATATATTTTATGGGCTAATTTGAATATTTCATAAAACTTTCGAAGCAATTTGTGAATTTTAAATCCGCTTAAAAAATGTTTGAAAAATTAGGTCCCATAGGGTTCAATGTATTTCATTTTTTCAACCAGGGTTCAATTCAAAACTAATTTGGTGATATTATTCATTTATATTCCCATAGTTCCCACAGACCGTCTAAACAACAAAAAATTTCATTTTGATAAAGTCATTTTTACGGCAGTTATCGTGCTAACGGACAGACAGACAAACAGACAGACAGACAGAATGAACAAAGTCATAAACACTTTTCAACTATGTTCTAAAGTGTTAATAAAAATTGGTAGTAATATAAATTTAATGAATGAACTGAATTATATTTTGGACTGTGTTACATCTGTTATGGCCAAGGGATAATTAAAAGTATAGGAATTATTGATATTTTCAATTTCTTTTTTTATTCGGGCAATTTCATTCATTCATTTTTATGTAAAATCATATATTTTCAATTGTGTTCAATTGATTGTTGCAACGAAAAAGATATTACGAATTTTTTTTATTTATTTATTTTATTTTTTTACTTTTCAGTTTCTTTATTTGAACATTATGTTGTATATATATATATATATATATATATATATATATATATAACATAATGTATCAGATAATTTTATATAGTGAGGGCAAAGATTCCTATATTTCTTGTTATCTATATAAGGTTTAATTAAATTCAATTTTAAGGATATTTTTCGATAACAATATAATTAAAAATACTATTACAATTTGCATATATTTTTTTAATCACGGGAGCGTCGGGTATATCTGATCAAAAAATTAATAAAGGCACCTTCATATTGTGACGTGCTGCATACACTTCGTTTTCAATGGAACTATCAAACATTTTTCACTTATTTCGTGCAGTTATACGAATTTTTAAAAAATCCAGAAGTAACATCAACAGAACCGGAAGTGAAAATGCTTAGTAACCCCCCACCCTCCCCTGTGTATTTCTAAAAAGAATAGTACCGGAATGCTCGTCGATTAACTATAAATAGCTCATACACTTTTATATCATTTGAAAAAATAATTAAGTCAAAGACTACGATATTTGTTTGGTATTTATTTATCACTTTTAAATAAAAATTACAGACGTAAAAGGCAGACGAAAAAAATTATATAAACCAGAAAAAAAAAATAATAATAATATATAAAATACTCATCTGAAATATCTTAAATTCCCATACAGGATCGATTTTGTTTATTGATCCACAGCAGAACAATGAGACCACGACCAAGTTCGGACATTAAACATTTGGATTCCCTAATTCTAATGGTGAATCGAGCAGTTTAATAAACATCAAATATTCCGCATGTTCGACAAGAATACAGGGTCATTTTTCTAATATTTAATTCATACTGATCGAGCCAAGGTCGCATTCACAAGAATAGCATGCCATTATTTAGGAATAAGTCTTTCAAATGTTCCAAATATGTGCGTACGCTTAGATCGCATTAACTAAATAATCCCTGTAGGCGTTCGAACATTTTGGGAAAATAAATTAAAACATTTACAGATAGATTCTATTTCATTTTCTCCAAATTCAATTTCGATTGACCATCCGCTTGGTTTAAGATTACTATTAATTTAGTATAACAGAGAGCTCCGCCCCCTGCTCGCTACGCTTGCCAACCTCCGAAACTCACTTCACGAAATGGGAGGCTTTGCCTCCCACTCACTAACGCTCGCTGAGCTCGCTTCGCAATCCCTTTCGTGGCGCCTGCTACACAGACGTAATACGCCCATTTGGGACCCTCCCGTGTTATCTGACATTCAACAGCCTGGAGCACGAGCTTTTTCATTCTGGCCGGCACACACGACCGCCTATGTGTCGTATGCTCGCAAAACCCCGGGACTTCGCCCTCCATTCGCTGGCGATCAAAAATCAGAACTCGCCGTGATACATTAGCCGTGATGCATCCATTAGGGCTTCGCCCCCTTATTAGCTGAAGCTCACCAACTCCTTTAACTCGCTTCGCAAACAATTTCAGCAAGCTCAGATCCCAGCTCGCTACGCTAACCAATCCCGAAACTCGCTTCATGAGTTGCGAGGCTTCGAGACCTACTTCCTAGCGCTTCTTCAGTCTGCATCGCGAACACTTGCTATTAAGAACGATTTCTTACTGCATTACAAACAAACGGCAAAATTGTATAACTGTACGTTTTGCCGTTTGTTCGTAATACAGTCAGGGCCTAACTAACGCAGGTGCATGCAGAGCATCTGCCCTGCGCCCCGGCATCAGAGGTGGGCTCCAAATTAAACAATTGTAACATCTAAAGATTAACATCTGCTTCCTCAAAAAATATGTATGCTATCGAAATAGGTTTTCACAGCGAAAAGATTCCCTTTGGGGATATACAGGAATTAAGTGAACTAATTTAGTATGTTGGCATATTGACTATGATAAGAGAGTTGCCAATAACTTAAATTTCATTAAAATATACAAGAACCACATTTTGTATACATTTTCTAGAATACAATTATGTATATCGGGAGGTGAAGGGGGGGGGGGGCGGAGGAATGTCGGTACCGGGCCTCAGTTAAGCAAAGTCGGGCCCTGACTACATTGGCAAAATATCGTGTTACGTTTTTCAGTATAGAGAAATGTACAACAATAAAACATTGTTGTACGATATAACTATTACATGGTAATATTCATGACAACAAGAGTTGCAAAACGCTCAAATTTACATTTCAGAAGTGTTTAAAAAATTGAATATCTCATTAATTAAATCGAAATTAATAAAAAGGGGGCTCCGTCCTGCAAAAATTCAACTATGTAGGTATATGCCACCAAAAATTCGAGGTCTTGTTATTTCGAGGCTAGTCTATCCAGGACGCGAACTCGCAGCTTAAATACTCTACCTTTGATTTTGACATTAAATATTTCCTAAACTAAATTTTAAATCGAAAAACGGTTTATATCTGTGTATGCCTCTAATATTTTTCTACAAATGTACCAAATTTCATATATTTATATGCTATAGATTTTGAGCTACGCGATAGAGAAATACGAGGAAGGCAAAATTTGTCAAACTGCGGTGGCAGTTACCTTTTTTAACACTTTACAACAAAGTTGAAAAGTGTTTATGACTTTGTTCATTCTGTCTGTCTGTCTGTCTGTCTGTCTGTCTGTCTGTCCGTTAGCACGATAACTGCCGTAAAAATGAGTTTATCAAAATGAAATTTTAGTATGTTGTTCAGACGGTCTGTAGGACCTATGGGAATATAAATAAATAATATCACCCAATTAGTTTTTTATTGAACCCGGGTTGAAAAAATGAAATACATTGAACCCTATGGGACCTAATTCTTCAAACATTTTTTAAGTAAATTTAAAATTCACGAATTGCTTCGAAATTTTTAGGAAATATTCACATTATCCCATAGAATATATATAAAAAAATTCAGTAAAATATGTTAAGTAGTTTTTTAATTAAAAAAATTATTTAATATAGGGAAAAAAACAAATTCAATTAAATTCTGACTTTGGGATATCTTCCAGAAAGAAAAGAGAGAGATATTATATAATAAATATCTCTCCATTTGTTTAAACGTTTTGCATATGGGAGTGGCTTCATATTTTTAAATAAATTTGGTAGATAACAATTTTTCATTTTTTAACACTTTACAACAAAGTTGAAAAGTGTTTATGACTTTGTTCATTCTGTCTGTCTGTCTGTCTGTCTGTCCGTTAGCACGATAACTGCCGTAAAAATGAGTTTATCAAAATGAAATTTTAGTATGTTGTTCAGACGGTCTGTAGGACCTATGGGAATATAAATAAATAATATCACCCAATTAGTTTTTTATTGAACCCGGGTTGAAAAAATGAAATACATTGAACCCTATGGGACCTAATTTTTCAAACATTTTTTAAGTAAATTTAAAATTCACGAATTGCTTCGAAATTTTTAGGAAATATTCACATTATCCCATAGAATATATAAAAAAAAATTCAGTAAAATATGTTAAGTAGTTTTTTAATTAAAAAAATTATTTAATATAGGGAAAATAACAAATTCAATTAAATTCTGACTTTGGGATATCTTCCAGAAAGAAAAGAGAGAGATATTATATAATAAATATCTCTCCATTTGTTTAAACGTTTTGCATATGGGAGTGGCTTCATATTTTAAAATAAATTTGGTAGATAACAATTTTTCATTTTTTTTAAATTTTATATAACTCTTCTTGATAAATTTAATTGATGGCATTTTAAATGCACTTTCCTACGTCCTAGAGAATTAAAATTTGGTACACAGCTTAAATTTGTTGAACATTTTATTCGACAAAAATTTGATGGATCTTTAAATATAGATCATACATTTTTTTCGAAATGGCCTGAAAATAATCCCCGTTCACTTCTATAAATCATTGGTGTAATATTGTTAAAAATTCTGATGTGGACAGCACATGTCTTTCTCTGCAGACTCATATTCGTTCTCTTTAATTATTCAATGATAATTTGAGTTTATCTGCACAACATAAGTATTTTAAATGACATTGAATTTACACGTTAAACTTAAATTTGGTTCTCATTTGATAGCTGGACTTATTGTCAAAGGTGGCGTAGCGAAAAAACTAGAATATCTCAAGAACGGCTAGTCCTAGAGTAATGGGGTTAGTCTTATTCTTTTTGTTGTCAAAAATCACATATAAAATAGGAATTTAATTAATATAATTGAGCACACGTAGTCTTTTATTTTTATATATAACGATTTTTGCTGGCCATTTCGCAAAAATAGCCCGTTCCTTTTTCCCGAATCGTAGTAGAATAACCTACAAATGATTTATATACAAAATTTTGTTAAATTTGGTATATAAATCACTTGTAGGTTATTGAAATATTATACTCCAAATTTGTAAATTTGGAGTATTGAAACTCCAATACTGTTAAATTTGGTTCATTAGTTTTTAGCTAGAGTGGATAAAGGCAATTTCTGCGGCCATTTCGCAAAGAAGGCAGATTCTTTTATTACGAATCGTACTATAATCTAATGAACATCAGGATTTCCCACAAAAAACATACCAAATTGTATGAAATTCGGTCCATTAGTTTTTCAATTAGAGTGGATGTAATATCCACACAGACACACAGAAACATACACAGATACACCCTTACACACACAGACGTCTTCCTAAAAGTAGTTTTTTCGTGTTCTAGAAGTCCCAAAACGTGTAGATCCTTTGAAAATTCGAGTTCCGATCTTCGGCACGATTCCAATACTTTGAGTACATACACATACACATATATATTATCTGTTTATTATCTGTGTATCTAAATTCCGTGCCTATGCAATTACAATAGTTGTGATTTTAAATGATCCCTAAACTTTTATTATTTCTTCAAGGAAGCCTAATTTTAACATATGCAGAATGCAAATATCTCAAGCGATTGTAAGATGAATTACATAAGAATTGCTGAATTTTTTTCACACAAAATTATTTAGCTCTGGAGTCTGGAATACAAGTTATATGAATGAAATATTCATTGATTTTGCATAAAGAATCAGATGATTTATATTTCGATACAGTTTTAAATATTTAAGTATAATAAATTACTGTAGTACTGTGATAATGTAAAAGATATTACCACTGAATGAATCACATTTTAGAAATTTTTAAATGAAATTACATTTCAGTTGGAAAGTGTTTCATAATCAATGCTTATGCATGATTGATCTTTCTTGTTTTAATATAGAGAGATAATAAGAGAAATTTACAAATTTTAAATTATAATACTAGAATTTTGCGAATATGACTCGCTACGGCCCTCCCCCTCCCGCAGCGGTAATTTCTCTACCCGTGTACTGTGTATTGTGAGAAAAGTAGTTAAATATATACATATATCTAATACTCTTAATTTATTTCAAAAGTCTTTTAAGTTCCATCAGCTAATACACTTCATAAAAAGTGTCAGAATCAAAAATGGAAACGTCAAAAAGATGTGCATGTTAAATTAGAATGATTATTTTTATCCCGTCGCTGACTGCTCTGAGTAAAAGTTAGAATCTTTTATCACAGAGCAAAATTTGTTGTCAGTTAATCTTACTGTCACGAAAGAGATGCACTCCCTTTTCAACGGAGCACAATAGTGATGCCACCTCTGACGAGAAATTCCACTGCTGGAATGCATTTTGAGCACCGTGAGTGGCAACCAGTCGGAAACGGGAAAAATTTATAGTCTGCGGTTAAAGAAATTAGTGATAAAGAAAGCTTGCTTTTGTTTAGAATTATACGCATTTCCTTAAATTGTGAATTTAAAAAAAAGAAAACAAAGCACGGAAGAAAATTATTTTGAGATATTCTATATTTTGTCCAATAAACAAAATATTTTATATTTTATCTAACAGAAAAGTACTCGGTAAGAAATATTATATTTCTAGAATGCAAGATGATGCCAAATAACTCTAGGAAAAAAAACCTCAGCACCTATTATGTGGGTATTTTATAAAATAGAAAGACATTTCCTCTTTTAATACAGAAAAGGAACTTCGAATTATTTAAGTATTTGCTAAAAGGATATTAGCTTTCTTTGCATTAAAATATTTATTAAAAGTATTTTTACCCTAATTATTTAAAGAATTCTTTGAACAATTTTTACAATAAAAAGTGGGACAACTTTAGCAGGTTCAACCATATTTGTTTCTCAAAGGTCTGCCTATGTTTTCATAGTCTTACTTTTGTGAAATAAATTCTAATTTTGTGAAAAATCCCATAAATCGCGCTGGAAAAACACTTGGGAAATTCGATAGTTCTTTTATTTATTTACTTAATTAAAAGTGCACAATACAAGAACTATTTATTTGCTGTTATACTGTTATGTTAGCACTGACATATGCACTCAAGTACCAAAATTCATGGGATGGCAGTGTGCAAATTAACAAGTGGCGCTCGCATCGCGTTAAAATGGTATGAAATATCAGATGCTTGTCAACGTTATCTGTTGGACTCTTGAATGTCTTGTGAAACATTAAATAACGAGATAATGGCTACCCAACGGGAATTAACTGAGTTTGAATGTGGAATGATAGTTGGAGCTCGACGCATGGGGCATGGCACTTCGGAAGGTGTTGAGACTTTCAAGATTTCTCGGTCGACAATGTCAAGGGTGTATAGAGAGTACCTCATGGAAGGCATTACCTCTAACAAGGAACAGCGCAGTGGGCGGCCACGTCTGCTGAATGATTAAGACCACCGACGTCTGAACAGAAGCGTCCATGCTAACAGATGAGCGACACTGCGTCAACTGACTACCACATTTAATGGACGCACTAGACGCGTATCTGTGACGACCGTGTAGCGAAATTTGGCGTTGATGGGATATGGCTGCAGAAGACCGACTCGAATGCCTTTACTCACAACACATCATCGGCTTCAGCGCATCACCTGGGCTCGCGAACACATGCAATGGACCCTAGATGACTTGAAGAAGGTAGAGTGGCCCGCTGAGTGATGTTTCCATTTGGTACTCGCGTTCGGGTGTGGCACAAACCCCATGAGGCTATGGATCCAACTTATCAACAAGGCACTGTGCAAGCTGATGGTGGTTCCATAATGGTGTGGAGAGTGTTTACTTGACATGAATTGGGTCTTCTGGTCAAATTGATCCGGTCATTGACAGGAAATTGCTATGTTCAGCTACTTGGTGACTATTTGCAGCCGTTTATGGACTTCACACCCCCCAATAACGATGGGATGTTCCAGGATGATAATGCTTCGTATCACCGAGCCCATGTTGCTCGCAATTGGTTTGAGGAGCATTCTGGAAAATTCCAGTACATGATTTGGCCATCTAGATCGCCAGACATGAACCCCTTAGAGCATATCTGTGATATGATCGAAAGAGCCATTCGTGCCCAAATTCCAGCAAATACCACAATCACGTAATTAGGGGCTGCTATCGAGACAGCATGGCTGAACATTTCTCCTGGAGAATTAAACCGACTCGTTGAGTCCATGCCAGGTCGAGTTTCTGCACTTCGCCGAGCTAAAGGAGGCCTGGCGTGATATTAGAGAAGTATCCCATGATTTTTGGCACTTGAGTGTAAATATATTATAGATAAACACAGTGGTTTTCAACCGGTACGCCGCAACGCCCTGGGTGATAGTCAGGTGCTTCTTGAGTGGACGTGTTTATTACTTTTTGTTTCAAAAAGTAACATCCGAATGTTCTGACTACCAATAGATTTGCGATGGCCATTACAGTCACGAGGTGCCGCTGAAAGTATGTAGATAATCAAGGACACCGTGGAAAGTTGACTCAAAAAGGTTGAAAAAGCCGTAAACATTTAATTCAGCATAGAAAAATAGAATGAAATATCACCAACGGACAGACCGCACAACAGACGTACAAAACCAGACTTCCAAAATATCCATTACCATCAAACGAAGTAAACAGACGTTTAAGTCCCCAAATACACATGATGTGTTTCCCAATTGTTGCAATTAAAATTAAATAAACAACAAATTTACAATCTGCAAAATTATTAGTAACCAGATAATTTTCTCTAAATTTAAATATGCGTCTCATATCAATTTTAAGAACATTAAATGAAACAACATTAAAAACTCGTAAACAATCAATAAAATTGGCAGAAAATTGTTCAATCGATCATCTCAATCGATCCACCGGTGGACAATGAATTCGCGACGTTGCTTCTCGTCAGTAGAGAGCAGGTGATGGAGATGATGAGGACAAAACTCCTTAAACCAAGATTTTTAGAATATTTCTGGTAGAAGATTAAACAGAAATGTCTTTGCTTTAATACAGAATTCTAAACATTTTCATGAAAACCATATTAGAGGTCATCATTAATCGCAAGGATTTTTCTAAGTATCATAACATTTGTGTAACTGCTTCGACTAATTCGTGTTTTCATTTAAAGGTTATCACAGTTGACTTATTTTACATAATAAAACTTATTTGACTTTTTAAAACAATAATTTTTCTTATCAAAGGGTTTAGTTACTTTCTCTACAACACATAGTGAAAGTATTAAGATGGGATCAAAAGTGCAACTCACACATTTTGATGGTTCTACACAAAACCGTGCAGACAAAAATAAAGGATAATGTGGAGTTTGCAAGCTGGTTCGAATACCGTACGAGACATAAAGAAATTTGAGAAAACAATGCTTATATATATATATATATATATATATATATATATAAATACAGTAGCAAACTTTAAAAATTATGAAAAAATTATGTCCAAGTAGAAATAGTTTATAGATATAATCTGTCTTTTTCTTCAGAAACATACATTTTTTTGTGTTTGCTTCTACAAAAAACTTGGGCATGAATACAATTTTTGTGAAAGTGAACAATTCATGATTTAGGCTTAGAGCCTTGTCCACGTGTATAGCGTTTGTGCTTGATTTCGTTTGTTATTCTTTTTTCGATTCCATACCTTTGTATTTTGATACTTTTCATTGACTTGATATTTATTTTATTTCTTTGTTTTTTATTTTTTTCCATTGCTTGAGGATTTGTTGATTTATACTTTTATTTCGTAAGCCTGTTAGATATTTGAATTTTCGTGTTACAGATTCTCACTTTTCTTTCATTGGATCTTCTAACCTTTTTCTCTTATATATATATATATATATATATATATATTGGCAATAATAAGTTACTATAAACACCAAAACTCAGACTGCAAGCACTAAAAGAGGAAGAATTAAAAAAAAGAAAAATTAGAAAAACAAGTATTACCATGAGGCAGGAACAATCATCCGCATGTAAGTGCGATAAGCCGCAACAGAATGAAAAAAGTCGAAAAGCACCGGGAAGATGATGACGAAATATATCAGAGATGTAGAACAAACGGCTACAGTGACCTAAATGGTTACAGTGCCCGTCCAGTGAGTAAGAATACGAGACAGGAAAATTGAACAGAATATGAACATGAAGCATAGATGAAAATTCTTACTAAACGAGTGATTCATAGAAGAAATGAATAAACGAGAATGCCACAATGTTAATGTATCTTATTTTCCTATTTTATTATTTTTCAAATTTTTTTAGTCTATTTTATTATTTTTCATTTTTATTTAATTATATAATTAATAAATAATTATAATATTTTTTTCCCTATTAGCCGTCATAATTGGGAAAGTTGTCTTAGATGTTATCGAGTGGTAATTAATACACTGAGTTGATAATTTTAATTACGAAATTGGAAGGATATTCATTATTAGTCGCTGTATTTAATAATTCTATAAAATGTGCTAATTTATAATTTTATCACAAATTGTATTAATTCTAAGAATCTGGTTTGATATAATAATGATATTTCTATACACTTATATAAGCAAACAAGAGTCAAAGTGTTGAATTTTGGATGTATTAAAATTAAAATCTTGCCTTTTATCATATAAGTTTATAGACAGACATAATATGTCATCTAAATATCTAAACATGTGCATATTATGCAACCATGGATTAATGTTCTTTTCATAATAGAATAAATACAGATTAGCCAATAATGATGAGGCACCCCCCCCCCCCCTGTGGGATACCAAACTGTTGTTAAAAAAAAGAATCACAATGTTGAATATAATTCTCATAGAGAGTGAAATTAAGTAATTTTTTAAAAAGAAAAATTGAATATTTTAGGGTGATATTATATTTTTCAAAAATTTCTAAAGTAATTCTATACAGATAATCTATATCTATATTATTGAACAAATCCTTGAAATCAAAAGTATAAATACTATGGATATTAGTATGAGTTTTAATTCCTTAACTAATTCAAAACTGTTTTTTACAATATGACTATTGTTAGAGATATCATCTGACAAAGAGATTTCTTTTAAAAATTTTTGTAATAATTTACCAGCATTAGTAATATAAGAATTATGTCCAAAAGTAATAGTTCGAAAAGCAACAGGGGATTTATGAAACTTGGGTACCAAAACAAGATATGGAATGTTATTACAACTATTTTTTAGATGGATTTGCTTATATTTGGCTGATATTCTATTGGATAAGATTTTAAAGTCAGTATTATATAAATTATAGATTGAATTATTAAGTAAGTGTGACTGTAGGGTACTTATATATATAATAATATTTACAAATGATTAGTAGTTACTACTGGCCTTATCGACATAAGTAATAACAAAATCATTTTGAATTTCTTTAATATCCTTTTTAATTGAATTAAGTTTATATGATTTATTAATTTTCTGAATATAAATATAGTGATTTAAGTATTGCTCTATTAAGACGCTCCAGGGTTTGAAGGCTTCTACAGGAATTTGATATTTATATCTGATTTTACAGATAAACTTATTTAAATCAAAAATTAAATCTTTACCAATTGATTTATGTTTAAATTTAGTAGGTAAACGGTATATATATGTGTGTGTGCGTGTGTGTGTGTATAGAAATGAATTAACAACTAATATCAAGTAATTAATGACAAAACATTAAAACACTGAAATAACACAGATACAAAACAGATAAAAAAGCAGACAAAACAGATAAAAAGATGACAAAACACATAAAAAAACGGCCACTGGCATAAGTTGGAAGTTAATTCAGATTAGATTCCTCTTCAGGTTTGAGCATCCAACCCAAATTAACCCAAACAAATGCTTGTTTCGGATATGGCAATTGGTCAGATATAGTAAAAATACAACAAATTCCATATATTATTTTGATATAAAAAAAATTGAAGGGGGGGGGGGGTACACCATCACGTAGAATGATAAAAAGTAAACAAAAATTTTTAGAAATGATATTACAGCTTTATTTCATAACAAACATGTGATATAAGATTTTAGTTCTCTACTATATTCATATATTGTTTTGAAATAAAAAAGATTTAGGAAGTAAAACACGTTAACAAATAAAAATGTAATCAAATATCTTTAGAAATAATATCACAGCTTTGTATCAAAAAGTGATCTTTTCATATCCAAAATTCGAAACGTAAGTACAAAATGAATTCAGGAAGTCATAAAAAGTGCTCATTCGTCAAAATCTTGAATTTGAAAATTTTCTCTTCGAAATAGTACGTAGAAAATAAATCGGTTAGATTTAAATTACTGTTCAATGGCGCTTAGATTTATTTATTTAGTTATTTACTTAACTTTTCGGCGTTATTCTCCCTAAACATTGAATATATCAATGTGTAAAATATGAAACGAAGAAAGGAAAACCAAAAGCGAGACTACCAATACTGAAAAAAAATCGTAATTTACTGAATTGAAGTAAAACACGCTAACAAATAAAAAAGTAATCAAATATCTTTAGAAATAATATTACAGCTTTGTATCAAAAAGTGATCTTTTCATATCCAAAATTCGAAACGTAAGTACAAAATGAATTCAGGAAGTCATAAAAAGTGCTCATTCGTCAAAATCTTGAATTTGAAAATTTTCTCTTCGAAATAGTATGGAGAAAATAAATCGGTTAGATTTAAATTACTGTTCAATGGCGTTTAGATTTATTTATTTATTTATTTACTTAACTTTTCGGCGTTATTCTCCCTAAACATTGAATATATCAATGTGTAAAATACGAAACGAAGAAAGGAAAACCAAAAGCGCGACTACCAATACTGAAAAAAAATCGCACATACTTTTAAGTCAGCTATTTTACGAGTTTAAGAACTTTGAAACTGGTTTGCCCCCAACTTCCAAGTGTAAATAAACTCATATACCAAACAGAGGCACGGGTTATCAACACCACAGATAAGACAGTCGTTCGCAATAGAACCCTTGACATCGGGATCGACCCTAGTCGTAAATAAGAAAAGGATAAATAAATGAATAAAAATAAAACCTTGTGGAAAAACAAACAAACAAATGAGTTGAATTCTGCAGGCCATGTCCTAAGCAGACGATAAAATAAAATTAGATCTTTAAAACTGTAATGTGTGAAAACTGAAAGCTAATTTAATAAAATAGCAGTAATATCAGATGATATAGCAATTCTAGTATTTCCAACACATGATTTTCCTATATAATAGAATAGTAAATTTTGATAAAAACAATAAGACAAAACATCTGGAATATGAGGCTAAATTCGACCTCCTCATTGATATCATAATACTTTCGATATATAATACACTATGTATGTAGGGCAATTAAAAATGATTATTCGTATTCAAGGACACTGAAAATAACGACAAGAACCACAAAAATAATGTGGAATTTTGAGCCTAAAACAAAATAATAATGTGTCGTGTTTTCCTAAAGCAGACGATAAAACAAAATTAGATCCCGTGTTATAAAACTGAAAGTTAATTTCAACAAATGATGACAGTAATATTAGAAAAAGAAGCTTACATTTCTTTTCAATATTCAATTTTGTTAGTTGTGCAGTATGCAGGAAAGCAAGGTCAATTTATGAATAATAGAAAAAACAGGTTGGAATTGTGATCGATTCGATTAATTACAAAATTAAGTAATCATTTATTATTATTTATTCATCATTTATCTTTTGAACAATTTGAGAATATTTGAAGCATTTAATAGCTTCTTATTTATCATATTCGCTTCTGGATTAAAAAGCGAAGTAAAAAATGGTATAAAGAAAACATACTGAGCAGCAAGTCAACTTAATCAAAATAGACTAGTTAATTTGAGCCATGATTGAAGTTTTCGATTAATTATGGATTAAATAGATCATTTGTAATCCAATTCAGATAATTCAAAATACATTGAGATGTTTCCTTATTTATTATTCATCTTATTCAACTATTATATTTTTAAAGAAGAAGAAGAAGAAGCATGGAACATGCGAACACAAAATTAAAAACGATAGATCATAATATTACGATCAAAATTGAATAGTTTGTACGTTGCTTTTTAATTAAAGTAAAGGCAAAGAAATTGTTTACTACAATAAATGAAATTTGCAGAGTCCGCTTCAAAAATAAGAGCTTGCAATTTTGTCCCTGTAACTCAAAGGTAGAGCGTCGGCTGGCCAGTTTGAAAATCCAGGGCCCCATTCCTGGTTGGGGCAGAAAAGTTCTTTACAAATTTTCTTATATAAACTCTGTAAAAGATTTCCTTATTTATGGATATTTATTTTTTCGATTTTTATTTTCCTTAAAACAAACATATCCCTATAATATAATTGTCTAGCGTGTCTAACGTCTTGTTGTCATTCCAGCACCTCCCGAAACAGCTGGAGACCTATAACGCTGAATCTTTGCACATTTTAGTATCGTTTACGATACAGAGCGTAACGGAGTCGGTTTTTCGATTGACTTGCTTGAGGGCGTATAAAAGGGGGGAGGCGGACCTAAAAGTATTTTCAGACTCTCCAGAAGCCCCCTGGGGAATTAGAAGGGCTGAATATTTGCACACTTATAGTATCAGTTATAAAATCAACGATACCACATCATAGATAAAAGGTCATTTAATAAAATCAACCTACAAGACGTACATAGCTTTAAAAAATCCAGAGCACTTTCGGGCATTATTATACCCTTCATCAGTGGCTAAAAAATCCAGAGCGCTTTCGGGCATTATTATACCCTTCATCAGTGGCTTGCACTGATGAAGGGGGGTTAGATCGTAAACCATTTTGCAGTCACATGACATTGACCAAGCGCACCCATAGACAAACGGATACCACAACATTCATGCCCGCAGGTGGGACTCGAACCCACAACCCGGCAGTCGAGAGAATACGGGGATGGGACAGCCCAGTGGTTAGCGTGGGGGGATTTGCACTGGAACGACCCGAGTTCGATTCCAGGCTCTGTCCAAACTGTCCCCGTGTTCACGCGGAGTACGGGTACGTTAAATATGTGGGCCCGTAAGACCTTCCGAGAAATTGCTGGTGGAGGAAGGAGGGTACAGTCCTTGTAGATGCCGTCCACACTGGGTTCCGGTCTAAATTGGGTAGCACTTCCCAGCTGTTCAAACAGATATCTTACACTTTTGAATAGGTTGGATGGTCTGGGCCGAAGAAGGCAAAAGAGCACGATGAAACGTTTGCCTTATATCTCTCAGATACAGGGCCGACACCTTTAGCATTGGTATCGAAAAAAATCACAAATTATAATACTATTTTTACTAAAAATTTACATTTTGAAGTCAGTTAAAAAATGCAAACAAAAGCTTTTCTCGACATACACTCTGGATATTTGTCATTCTTTTACCTTAAAATCAAAATTTGTTAATCTTAAGTGGTAATCATGTGCTGGGCACATCAGCCATTTTTATGCTGGGCACATCAGCCATTTTTATTTACATCTCCATTGTAAAATAATTTTCCCAGATGAGAACTAGACCATAGTGGTATTTATTGAGTCTGCAAGACTCATTGTTCACAAGTTGCCTCGGTATTCAAACAGACAGAGGTTAAATTGTTTGCAGCTTTTTCTCACGAATTTGTTGCAGACTGGAGATAGCAAGATGTACACTCAGCTGATTTAGTTATGTCTAAAATAGTGAATGGGCGGCTCTGTTCGTTCAGAATAGTCTTAAAAATGTTATCTAACGTTGTAAAATGTACTTTTTTACCAGAGGTGAACTAGTGCCCTGGCCGCTGGGTTACCACTTCAGAGAGGTATTTCACAGTATATTGTATTCAATTTGGGACAATTACAAGTTGTAACTCAATAAAACATATAAAAAAATTAGCTGACTTATCTTAAATAATCTTAAAAAAATAAAACCATAACAGTAACTCAATTAATTTAGTAAAAATACCATAACATGTGATTAAAAATATCAACAAACTTCAGAGGCAAAAAGAGCCTTCTTCATCAGAATAAATGAGACAGAGCAATCACTACAGCAATGTTTCCATTAATTGTTTAACTCATTTTTCGTGTTTTATAGTTTTCTAAAAAAAAATTTGTGACCAGCTGTTTCTTTATTATTTAACTGCTCTTTTCTCGATATAGCTAACTAATTTAATTTCAAAATCGGTCATTTTTCTTAATTTTTTGCTTGTCGGTTTTGTCATCGTGGGTGAATTACTCAGTTTCTGAAGCTGGTTGTTTTCTATATTTGTACAGTTTTTTATATTTTATTTTCTGATGAAGGAAATCATTTTATTTTTCGAAACCAGAGGTGCCCCTTCTATTTTGTTAGGCATGCTAAATTATTAATTTCAGTAATTTGAGCTATTTTTTTTTCTTTTTTGTTTACAATCTTTTATTGTCGATACCTCCTTAATTGTTTCATCTAATTATAATATTTTCGGATTGGAAACTCCTATCTTCCTAGGTCACCCGAACATTAGTTTTATTGACAGAAATTTCCCTGCCTTTGCTGTAGTGATTGCTCTGTCTCATTTGTCTTGACGAAACGTATTTTTGCCTTTGGAATCCATTAATACTTTTAATCAAATGTTAATGTTGTTACTATTTATTCTTATAAATTAATTACCACTAGCGTGACTTCCAGGCAAGGACCTCAATTTAAGCATATGTTGGGGGACTACAGAAAAAGCTATTTATCACCCCCCACCACCACCACTCCCCTTGTCGTGCAAACTGTTATCATTCAATATTTTCCTTAATTGTGGACTAAACACAATTAGCATACAAATTTACTTTAAAATACATACATCAAGGTGAAAATTTATAATATATATATATATATATATAAGATTCATATGAAAAAAGGGGGGGAAATGACCAAATGCAAGGCATAAAATGGTAGAGGGGGATGGCGACCCCTCTTTCCCGTTTAAAAGACTGCTTTTATGCCCGGGCAACACTCACGGTACCAATGACATGCAGTAGCCATACTTCCGTAAATGTGTCAAGTCAAAAACACTCGAAAAAGTGCAAAGTAAACAAATAGGAATCAACCAGGATCGCAAGGGAGAGGAAAAGAATGGAAATGCAGCAAATGCCAGAGTGCATTATATATACAAGCAGTAATGCACTCTGGCATTTGCTGCATTTACAGAAGTATGGCTACTGCATGGCATTGGTACCGTGAGTGTTGCCCGGGCATAAAAGCAGTCTTTTAAACGGGAAAGAGGGGTCGCCATCCCCCTCTACCATTTTATGCCTTGCATTTGTTCATTTCCCCCCTTTTTTCATATGAATCTTGTATGTTACTTTAGGAGAGTGAGCTGCTTTGCGCCAACTTCTGGAGAATAATTGGATATCTGTGGAATTAATTTTAATCTTATATGTTTACTATATATATATATATATATATATAAATTTCCAAAGGGATCGAATAATGAAGTAACGTTCCACAAACTAAGGCACGCGGAGAACGAAAGTATAAAATTAACTACAAAAATATACTGTTGAAAATATCGAGGTATTTTTCAGAGTAAATAAAAAATTGTCATTAATACCAAATAATTGGTTTAAAAAAATATAGTATTTAGAGTAAGAAATAAATTTTTGGGACGTATTTCGTTTTATAGTCGTAGCAAAGAATTTTTGAGCAGTTTTAGCAGTGATTCTAGAGTACCTGCAATTTTTCAAAATATGGTGAAATGGCGAGCTAAAATATTGGGTATCAGACTTGAAGATGGTACAGTGAAGGGATTGCAAAAAGAGTATTTGATTATAAAGTACAAAAACAAAAGCTACGATTTAATACATTTTGCTGGCATATTAAAAAAGTTCCAACGTTTGATGCCAGTACAAAACATCATAATAAGTACAGCTTACAAGTATATTACACCTCTTTGCAGAAAGTTATATAATTATAATATTGTAAGCAAAACTCTAGATCAACATGCTACAGAGGAATGTAATTGCTCCTCTGAAACAACCTACAGAGATATTTATTACGAACATGTTAGGGATGAGTTGGATTTAATAAAAACGACACAATTAAAAAGTCTTTTTAAACTAGGAACTAAATATCTATTTCAAGAGCACAGTAAAGTTTTGAAATCTTTTAGACTGGATATTGATGCTTTTATATACAGATTAGCAGTAAAGTATAATTTACCTGAGGAAGTATTTAAGGAGTGGAAATATAGAATAAATAGATCTTTTGGACATTGTTACAAACCTAGTAAAACTTTTGATACAATGAATTTTTTAGACAAACGCGAACTTGATAATTTACAACAAAAATGTGTAATAACATATGTAGATAAAGTTACTACGAATTGCGCATTTACTTGTAAGAATCTATACTTTAAGTTAATAAATAATTTTTATGGCAACACAAATATGTATAAACTTTTGAACAAACCATTACAAGAAATTAAAAGCCGCATTGCAGCTATGTATAAAAAAACTGAATATAATTTAATACATATTAAGTTCCTATATATTACACTGATTCCAAAGCTACATAAGAAACCCGAAGTTCCGTCCTGTTACAATAGGATATAAATCATATATGACAGTAGCAAATAAAAGATTAACTTAACTATTTTTAATAAATTAAGCATAGAAACAAGGCGCATATTTTGTATCTAATAATTATGAGGTAATTGCTTCTATAAAACACATACCAGATAAGATAAAATTTAAGAGTTATGACTTCTGCGATCTTAATACCAACATTGATATTGAAGGCCTATATAGTATTTTATCCTGCTGCAGCAGGTGCAATGTTTCTGTCGGCGATTTCCCCAAACGCTGGCAGAATTTGATATCCTCACGTTATTCTTCAAACGCCATTTCCATTTTCGACGAACGCGAACGACTGCAGTTCACTGACATGCATTGTCAGGAAAAACCCTGCACTGAAGACCTGCTTCTTCCTTTTCACATCTCGCGTCACATGTGCCTCTATGACGGTAAAATAGTTCCCCTCTCCTCCAATCAGGGTTAGAGATATCAGCACAGTCTCCGAACTTTTTGATCCAACCTTGCATATTGTATTTATATTGCATATTTATATTTATATTGTACATTTATCTTTATATTTATATTGTATATTTATATGTAACAGAAAAGTAGTATTGTAATGGCGTTATTTTTTTATGAATTAAAACGTTCTGAGCATCGTTAAATGCGAATTAACTAACCATTTTTTAAATTATGACTTTACATCGAACAAATGAAACGATTCGAAGCAATTTTGGTGTAATTATTTCAATCGATACGCATCAGAGGCTTATTGATAACCGGAAAGATAGGACCCCCCCCCTTCCCCTAATTTTTTTTTCGTAAAACGAAAAAATATTATAAAACTAATCGTTACAAAATGTTACATAAATAGATATTTAAAATGTAGTTTATAATTTAAATGGTAATGACATTTGTAAATTGCTAGTGTACGCCATTCTCGAGATGTTACACCTTTTCAATTTAAAGTGAAAAATGCCGTAAAATAAATAAATATGATAACTATTATCACATCAGTGAATGCTTTGCAATTATAACCATAAATCATTGAAAAACATTGGTTAGGAATTATGCCCAGCAGTTCGTTCTCCATATACTAGACATTTGATTTTTCTACAGAGACTGGTATGTTTCTAAATGGAATCAAGTGATTTAATTTGACATGCTTTAATTTATAAGACATCAAGTTTAGTTCATCCTACTGATTTTCAGCAAGATCAGTTTATACAAGAAGTTTAATGTATCTTACTGATTTTCAAGTTAGATACACTACTCAAGATTTTCAAGATCAAGTTATAAATACAACTTTCACTTGTTATTGATTTTTTACTAATTTTTATAGGAAAACTTTTATTTTGGGCATGCTAAATTATTTTTATAAAGTGATTTTGTAGGTAAAAACAGGAGGAGAGGGGGTGCAGCTTTAGATAATAGCGAACTCCGTAGAATAGCTTATAGGTACATTATTAGCCTTGGACTAAAGAAACATGTAAGAAAATATATAACACTAGCGGTTTCCCAGTCACTAAATGTGGTGTCTGCACCCTTACTAAAGATTCTGAACATCAGAAACCATTTCAAATATAAGAAAAGCGCACATTTTATTGTCTTGTTAACATGGAGATGATCGTAGCCAGCAGACGATTTAAGTATTCTGAACATAACTCTGTTTCTATGGTTACAAATAGAATCAAAAGCTGTATAAAAATTGAATTATACATACAGTTAAAAAATCGTCTGCTATAAATATAAACTGAAATGTATCAAGAACGGCTGGTTATACACCAATTGAGTTGATGAACAAAATTTAGAATATTGTTTTATTGCGCATAGTGGTATAAAACGAATTTTGTGCGTCTATCCATTGAGTTATAGCTGGAAAAATGTTGGTACAAATAATTCAATACTAATAAATTTTTCGAACAAAATTCTAAGATTTTAGATTTTTCTTACAGTATATTCTTACAGTATAAGTCAAGTTCCATGTGATGCAAAGTTTCAAGTTTCTGCCTTTAGTAGTTTAGTCTGTAAATTTATCACTTAAACAGTCTCACTCAACTATATAGATAAGTGCAATCCCAACTTTTAAGAATCAATTAAATTCCGCGGCTATTTTAATACTTTACATGTGCACATTTGCTTTAAAAAACGTAGGAAAGTATAACTGTGGCACATACAAACATATTGAATATAAAATATGAAATAAATAAAATAAACTTTCAAAGAATTAAAAAAGCATTTCAAAAAAATTCTTAAAATAATAACTTATGAAGGAAAGCTTGTCCAATATACATTTTTATTATTATTATTATTATTATAATAAGGATAATGATACCACACACACACACACACACATTAAACCTAAACAATCAATATAGAGAATATATACGGCCCGACTTACCAAATATGAGGCCCAGGGCACCTCCCCCCCCCCCCTTCACGATTCCATCAAAAGTAAATAGCATTCAAAGCAAATAATATAAAAGAAATAAAGAACAAATAACATTAATTTATTAATAAACACAAATATTTATCTTTGCTCATTTTACTGCATAGTTATAATTTCTTTTATACTATTTAAATAAAAACAATTACAGTTGAATCTGTATTTAATAAATATATATTTAATAAATTTCTATCTATACAAATGTATTTGTAACTTTTTAAATTTTCTTATAAACAACCTCCAATTAAACAACACGATTTTCTATTCAACGATTTTCTTTTAAATCTAAACATTGTTATATCAAATTTATTCACATCTATATTAACTTCTAATATGTCTTATGAAAATCCCATACATGTAGTAAAATGCGAGATCTCCGTAATTTTTATTTTTTTTTTTTTTTGGGGGGGGGGGGGCACGGCCCGTACGTAAGTCAGGCTATGGGGATATAAATATAGAAAAAGTTCGAATGCAGACTCATACTCTGTATATTTTACTGTAGTATCTATTAAAAATAACACAGTGTAAAAATTGACTACAACTAAAAAATGCTAAAATATGAGGAAATATTACTTTCCCTACATACATGCATCGAAATATGTATTGTGGCGGGATCGAAAATTCGAATTCGAGTTTTCGACGGAAGAACACATTTCAAGCATCCCTGAACTCGAATCGAACGTTTTCGGACTGAGTTCTCTCTCTTTCTGTGTGTGTGTGTGTTGAGTTCTCTCGGTATGTGTGTGTGTGTGTGAATGCATGTTTGTTGTGTGTATGTTTGTGTATGTTGAGATCTCTGTGAATGCGTGCGCTTGTATGTATGTGTGTGTGTGTGTGTGTGGGGGGGGTTATGTGTCTGTGCGTGAGTTTATGGCCGCGATATCTCAAGAGCAAATGAAGTCCTTCGCAAATAATTTAATACGATTTCCAGTATTCACTTAATGAATACTGGAATCCGATTCCTTTTTGACACAATCGAATGTTCAAAAGTCCCATAGTCCTTTATTGCAAAGGGTATCAACTAAATATCCATTGTATTTTGATGAGGATTTTCCACGTGAGTGTAGAAAGCCCAGACCACACGACCAACCCGAAAGCTTATGGCAGCTGTTTGTGTGGCCGGTTCCACGTGAGTGTGAATAAGTCATTCAGTTTATATTCATAAGTTACCAAAAAAACGCCAAATGTAAATCTGCGTGACGTTAATTCAATTCCAAAAACATTGTGATGTGGGTCTTGTACATCACTATTTTGCTGTGAAAGCAGTAAAGTCATTGCATTATGTAAGGAAAGTCATGTGCAGCACACATCCGATTTTTATAATATCTATTAACAATAAAACAAAGTAAAAATTACCTACAGCTAAAAAAATGTTAAAATATGACATTATTTTATATAGTTGTTTAATAGAAAGCCAATTTTACAGCAGAGCTATCATACGACAGCATCGCGTACGCCCGTTCTGAATGTAAACATTGCGTATGACAGCCAACCACCCCGCCCCCCTTTCGCTTCATATTGCACCGGAGAAAAACAATGCTTCTTACTCGTTAAAAATGAATAATTTTCCCTGATTTTATCAGGTTATCTTCCTCATATTCGTTCCACTTATCTTAGATTGTAATAAATAAATAAATTTCCGTAACAGATGTTATCCGAATAGTATTCTTGGCATTGAAAATAAATGAAGTCGAACAAAATGAACCTTATCAACATTCCGAACGATTGCTGCAGAAATCTGCACAATTGCAATACCTCGAGGTATAAAATAAAATTGTGTCGTCCTGCTCGAAATGTCGTCTGCAGTCGCAGGTTGTACAAAATCATAACAAAACAAATACTGTCGCACGGAATAAAGTTATGGCCGATGTGTGACTTGGCTTAACACACATTTCGCCCCAAATATTCGAGCAAGTAAATAATCTGTGAAATTTTAAGAAAAATATATCGGTATGTCAAAAAATATTCCTTTAACCACCTGAAAAATCAAGCTTTCCCATTTCTCAGCTAGAGAGCGCCTTGACTACATGACGCTTGTGTTCGAGCACTGAACCCTTGTGCGGCCATTATCACGTAATACTACCGCCGACATGAGTTTGCCGGCATCAATCGATAAAAACTCAAAGCTTACCTTGTTTGCCGGAAGTCGGAGCCAAGAGCTTCGAAATCAGGAACAGCACAAAGATTAATTGTAAACATTCCATACACCTTTTCGCCATATTCCGCTCCAGAGAGGAACTATCAACACACGTCAAACATGGGATCTTTACAATGGTTTTCTCATCTGATTCTCTGCTTCAAAAACGGACACGCCCATTGAATGACGTCATGGTTTCGGTTTCTCTATTGGTGGAGGAGCACGTCCATCATTTCTCCCGGTTTTGTTTTCTTTTTTTCTTTACAGATCGTCTGCTGCGTTTGCCGCCGAAAGAGAGCCAGGCTTTTGCGATCTCTAGTGGTCATTTTAGATGAGAAAATTATGAGGAAATTCCCGTTGTTGATTCAGTTACGACAAAATTGATGATGGAACAATCGAAAGAAGAGGAGAGTTATTTATTCAGAACAAGATTAATGTTTCTAGAATTTTAGAAAATATGATTAAATTTTCTAAAGATATTTCTCCAGAAACAAGGAATTAAATAAAAATTATTTGGAATAAATTTAAGAAGAGCAAAACTGTTTTCTGGAAATTTCTTTAGACAACATTCCAAGAATTATTGGCCTTACAACTTTCTATATACACATAGTAGGCACAGTGAAAGTATTGTGACGGGTTCGAAAATTCGAATTCGAGTTTTTGATGGAAGGGTAAGTTTTAAGCATCCCTAAACAGTACCGTGGAATTTCCTTTCCCCTTTGTAAGGAACGGTTCACAAGTACGCACATTAGGTCTGTCTATAGTAAAGTTACCATGCACAATTGAATAAAATGGATTGCAGCGCCCTTAACGGAGAATTTTATAAGTTAGGATTCCGAATTTGGCAATAAAGCAAGATAGACGAAAAAATCCAATTCAAAAGTAGTAAAGCATTATCTAATGAGAAGTGGCACCAGGAACGCACGCCTTTCTGGTAGGTCGGACGGTCTGAGTCTCAGCAACAACAACCAGGGACGCACGAAACGCGTACATGAAAGGCAATAAACATCTGGCAAAAAGTCGTATCATCAAGGATTGTAGCACGGTGACACCTGAGTACGCGGAAATATTCTTTCTTGAATTCAAATGCACATGTTTGTTAAAAGACAGAAATGTTGTTAAAAGAAAGAAAACCGAAAAAGAAGAAAGAAAAGATAGAAGTTAAAAGGAAAAAAGCATATATACATTGCATAGACATACACACGCCCGCCCGCGCACACACACACACACATAGGGGGGGATTCGTGATTTCGTGCTCTAGAGTGTATGAAACGGGCTGATCCTTCAAAAACTCGAATTCCTGCTTTCAAAGCTATTCCAATACTTCACCTGTACATTACCATTCCCTATACATGACCTTCCCTGTGCATTTACATACCATTCCCTGTACATTACCATTCTCTATACATTACGATACCACTCCCCGTGCATTACCATACCATTCCCTGTACATTATCTTTCCCTGTACATTATCATTCCCTGTACATTATCATTCCCTGTACATTATCATTCCCTGTACATTACCATTCCCTGTACATTATCATTCCATTCACTGTGTATTACCATACCATTCTCTGTACATTACCATTTCCCTGTACATTATCATTTCCCTGTACATTACCACAGGATAAAGTTTCTGTTTGTGAGTAGAAAGCATGAAAAGAAAGTAATAATAAAGAAAGAAATTGATAGCTAATAAATCAAAGCATGTATAATCACATTTTTCAAACCATAGTTGAAACCGAAATTGAAAAATCGCTGAAAGTGCTATTGAAACTGGTGTTTAAGACCCCCCCACCCACACACACACACACACACACACTTCCCCCACACACACCACCCAAGTCACCTCCAGCTTTACCAATCGTTCAAATAATTTTTCTATGTAAATGTGTAGGGTAAGAAAAATAACAATTTAAAAAAAAAGTTACTTTCCAACATTTTCATTCAGTTTTATGAATTCTGTAAACATTCCGTTTAAAAGCCCCGAAGTGTATACCTGGAAATTACGGAAGGCAAATATTTGACAATGTCGCAGAGATGAAAGTTAAAAATGGTATAATTTTACGTAAATAAGATATCACTACTTCATTCAATTTAATTTTAAGCCCTAATCATTTTTTAAATACTTAGTGGGTAAAAAAAGAGGAACAAAGTAACACTTATTACTTTCGCTACATGCATAGTATAATGTATAGGGAAAGTATGATATAAAGGAGTCAAAAATTCGAATTGGAATTTCCGACGGATGAGAACGTTTCAAGAGTTCTTGAACTCGAATCGGAACATTTTTGAGATGATGTCTCTGTGTGTGTGTGTGTGGACACGATACCTTACGAACGGATGGAGCATTTTAAACATAACTTGGTACGATTACTATAATCAGTGAATACTGTAATGCTGTTGATTTTAAACGTAATCAAATGTTCGAAAGCGTTTATATATAAAAAAAAAAATCAAGACTTTCAACAATTATAAATGAATTACATCATTTCATGCATAATTTTTCGTTAGAGAACGAATGATATAAATATCAGAAGCCTGAATTGTTCTCGAAATATTGCACGATTTTTGAATACATTTTTGAAAAAAAATTATTAAAAACAGAACCTTTAATACTGTTAAATAAATAATCATTTCATACATAATTTTACATTTGAAAACGAATAACACAAATTTTAGAACACTAGCATGAACCGTTCTTGAAATATTACACATATTTCAAATAAATGTATCAAAAGCATGGCATAAAGTTTAAAAAAGTGGTAGCTATCATCCAACATATTTACTTTCCATGTGCGGCAAATCTGTTAACATCATTCTTGAGGATCTAGTTCTTTCCATTCACTACAGACGACAATTTTTATAATAGTTTTGTATTTTGACATCAAGCAATTAGCCAATAGTCAATTACGTTACGAGATATTAATTAAATGTTTACTGCATTTTGATAAGAATTTTACACGCAAGTATGAATAAATCATTCTGTTTGGATTCATAAGTTGCCAAATTCGCCAAATTTAAATTTGCGTGCCATTAATTTTAATGCCAAAAACATTGTAATGTGGATTTTGTACACCATTATTTCGCTGTGAAAGAGACAAAGTCGTGTATATGTCGAGAAAGTCATGTGCTGTTCACATCCAATTTCTTTTTATTCTGAATGATATAACAATCTTGAGTTAGTTTGAAAAATTATTCTTATACGTAGTTCCACCTTAAATTAAAATACTTCATTTCAAGCAGTATCAGAATATCAACCTGTCAAAGTGTCAACCTGTCAAAGTGTCAACCAGGCAAAGTGTCAACCAGTCAAAGGTTCAATCTGTTTCGAAGGACCTCCTTTAGGATAAAAAGACAGAGCAAGCAAGGACTTTCTTGAAACCTTACATATAACACTAATATACATTTTAAATCCTGAAACTTTTAAAGATGATTAGCATCGCCCTTTCCCTAGTTCCTTCCGTCTATGAATTAAATAGAAATAAAATAAGTTATAAAGTTTATAACTAGTAATTCAATGATTGTATAATCAAATATTTAAAACTATACTCTAAAACGGCGTTTGAAAAATCACTTGGGGATGCTATTAAACCTTAAAGGGGTGCAGAGCCGGCTATAGGGGGAATGGGCACAGCTCGAGTAGGGGGTCAGGCGTTAGGGAGACAACCACAATATTATTGCTTAAGGGGGGGGGGGGTATAGATTCACAAAGAGGGGACAATCAAAATATTTGTAAGGGGACCAAAAGGCGCCAATAAAACATTTTCCGGGGGCAAACTAAAGGATAAAGCGTAAAACATAAATTATATTGATGCCCTCTTTTGTGACATGAACGTCCAGGGGGGCAAATATGGGAGCCAATGAAGGGTTCCACAATTTGTATGAGCCATCCTGAGGGAGTGCTAGCACTCGGATTGAAAAAAAAATTCCTTATTTAAAAATAGTAACACATTTTAAACACAGTTATTCTTTCAATGCTTTTTTTTAGTTCTGGCAACGATCTATAAACATTCGATTTAATGACCTGACGTCAATACGGTCAATTCCAGGCAGAAGTGTCATTTTTGCCCCAATATAAACATTTAGATTATTGCCTATTTTCAGAGGATTTTAAATTTTTAGATGTCCATGTGTATTAGTTATTGTTGTTGAGACCCAGACCGTCCGACCTACCAGAAAGGTGTGAAAGCCCCAGGCCGTCCGACTCGTCCAGAGGACTTAGAGTATCTATCTACCAGAAAGGTGTAAGGTAACTGTTTGGACGGCCGGGAAGTGCCATCCAATTTAGACCGGGACCCAGTGGAAGAGGCATCCACAGGGACCGTACCCTCCTTCCCCTACCACCAACCTTTCGGAAGGACTTACGGACCCACATGTTTTACGTGCTCGTACTCCGCATGAACACGGCGGCCGGTTTGGTAGTGGCGGGGTCGAACCCGGGCCTACCGAGTGTAATTCCCGCGCGCTAACCACTGGGCTACCGCGCCCTTCATGTGTATTAGTTGTTGTTGTTGAGACCCAGACCGTCCGACCTACCAGAAAGGTATAATGTACTGCCATGCATATTAGTGAAAAACTTTAGATTTCCTATAACAATATTAAGGAATAAAAATGCACTACACATATATAACTGATATCATAAGAAATCATCTATTACATCAGTTACAGAAGCATTTTACGCCACTTACAAAAAATATGATATTATAATTTTTGAAACTATGATTGATAAATAAAATATAAATAGGCTTGCATTTAGTCTATTAGTTATTTAGTATTGTTTATAAGCGAAAAACACCCTTCTAGCTTTAACATTTTGATGGTATGTATTTACCTTTTTACTGAATCAGCAATTACATCTTGTCCAATTACGTTACGTCAGTTACATAATTTTACCATGAAATTATAGAGGTATATTCATAGCAAGATTTTTTTTTTTTAAAGTTGCTATATGATAGCCATAGGTAATAAATATTTTAAAACATAAAGTTTTACTTCGTCATTTTCAGTAAATGTTTCCTGATATAAAGAAGCCATAAATCTTGTATTGATTGTTATAGTGGAACTGACCATACATGGAATTTATAAAGACAAATATTTGAATAAAAATAATATTTAAGAATGCAATTTTAGCTGCATAAGATACACTCCATTCAATTTAATTTTGAGATCTAATTATTTTTAATTTTATTCTGTAGATAAAAATAAGGTAAACAGAGAAACATTTATTTATTTTTTTTTTTTCAAAATGACAGAAATATTAAATTATTTAAAAAATTAAAATGAAAAAGAATCGCTGTTCAAACATGAAAAATGAGCGTTTTTTAATAACAGAAAAGAATAATTTTATTCTTTGACTATTAAGAAATGCGAACTGAATATATTTTTATTATTAACACTTTACAACATAGTTGAAAAGTGTTTATGACTTTGTTCATTCTGTCTGTCTGTCCGTTAGCACGATAACTGCCGTAAAAATGAATTTATCAAAATGAAATTTTAGTATGTTTTTCAGACGGTCTGTGGGACCTATGGGAATATAAATAAATAATATCAACCAATTAGTTTTTTATTGAACCCGGGTTGAAATAATGAAATACATTGAATCCTATGGGACCTAATTTTTCAAACATTTTTTAAGCAAATTTAAAAGTCACAAATTGCTTCGACATTTTTAGGAAATATTCACATTATACCATAAAATATATAAAAAAAAATTCAGTGAAATATATTAAGTGGTTATTTAATTAAAAATTATTTAATATAGGGAAAAAAACAAATTCAATTAAATTCTGGCTTTTGGGATATCCTCCAGAAAGAAAAAAGAGATATATTATATAATAAATATCTTTCCAAGAGTTTAATCATTTTGTATATGAGAGAGGCTTCACATTTTAAAATAAATTTAGTAGATAACAATTTTTCAAATTTTTTTTTAATTTTATATAACTCTTCGGGATATACTTATTTGATGGCATTTTTAATGCACTTTCCTAAGTCCTAGAGAGTTAAAATTTGGTACACAGCTTAAATTTGTTGAACATTTTATTCTACAAAAATTTGGTGGATCTTTAAATATAGATCCTACATTTTTTTCGAAATGGCCTGCAAATAATCCCCGTTCACTTCTATAAATCATTGTTGTAACATTGTTAAAAATTCTGATGTGGGCAGCACATGTCTTTCCCTGCAGACTCATATTCACGTTCTCCTTATTTCTTCAATAAAAATTTGAGTTTATCTGCACAAAATAACAGCAATAAGTATTTTAAATGACATTGAATTTGCACGTTAAACTTAAATTTGGTTCTCATTTGATAGCTGGACTTATTGTCAAAGGTGGCGTACTTCTATAAATCATTGTTGTAATATTGTTAAAAATGCTGATGTGGGCAGCACATGTCTTTCCCTGCAGACTCATATCACTTGACCCACTTCAAAATGAAATATGGAATCCATCTTGTCCCAAAATCGTGATTTTTAAAATTCTTTTTTATTTATATTGAGTGTTGTATCCGTCCTAAACCGCTTTATTTTTGCTTAAATTCTGTGCATCTACATACTGAAACAACGCAATTACAATATATTTGAGTTTAAATCATCATCCAAATTTGATTATTTCTACAACGAAGCCTAGTTTTCACTTATGTAAAATGTAAACAGCAAACTATGTAGAGTGAGTTGTATAAAAATCGCTGTATTTCTTTAACGCAAAATTATTTAGCTCATGGAGTTTGCATAGCTGATATGAATGAAATATTCATTGATTTTACAGAGAGAAGGACGATTTTTTTCGATGAAGTTTTAAGTGTAGAGTTTAATTACTTGTAGCTCCGTGGTCTTAATTTTTAAATAAAATAAATTATTATATGATTGTGATGAATGAAATGAATGGGAAAATGTTATGAATAAAATGCTGCTTTTATAGAGCCAGTCGTGTTACTTTTTCTATGATGTCATTTGAATGAATTTCAGTTGTTTTCGATGATGTTTTCAAATATAATAAATTATCGTAGTATTATGATAATTTCAAAAGTATTACCGAGGAATGTATGGCACTTTAGAGATGTTTAAACCAGACAATTTATATTTCAATGCCGCTATTTGAATGAAGTTCATTTTTTTCGATGAAGGTTTAAGTTTCCAAATATAATAAATTAATATAGTATTGTGATAAGTTTTAAAATATTACCGAGGAATGTATTGCATTTTAGAGATGTTTAAATAAACTTGCATTGAAGTTGGAAAGTGTTTCATAATCAATGCTTTAAGCATGATTGATCATTCTTGTTTTTATTTTTTAATCGCTGTTCTATTCTGTAATTATACCGTGGGCTTTACAAAGAGCGTCCGAAAGAAACATAAAATCAACGGTTGATTGTAGAAATATAAAACGAATTATGAAAAAAAAATCGGGAAATAGAAGAGAATTTATAGTTATGACTAGCAGCATACCCGTTCTTCGTACGGAGTATATAATATAAAGAAACTTATAATTCGCAATCATGTGCAAATTCTGTTAAAATATTAAATTTATTACTCCTAAAGAGAAGTTTAAGAATATCTGTGCTCACTATGCAAAATTATCTTCACGGGCAGATCTGAAGAATGAAACATCCTGGCCCCTTTTGTAAGCAAATTTACAAAAAAAAAAAAGGAATTGAATCAATATATGCAACCCCGTACTACTTATATTGTCGCAGATTAGAAAATATGCCAGTGTGTTAGTAGAAGATTACCCGTATTACAGTATGAGTCTTAAAAATATTTTCAAAAATAAAAGAGATGACGTAATAAATAGAAAATATCAATAATCCCCGTACTCTTTATACCAGAAGGTCGTAATTGATTCCAATATATGCCAATATATATCAAAACATATGCCAATATACCTGTACTATTTATATTCTCGTAGATTAAAAGATATACCCGTGTATTTGTAGAAGATTACTCGTACAACGTACAATATATGAGTTTAAACAATTTTTGTCATAATAAAACAATTGCATAATAACTTGAAAATATCAATAATCCCTGAATCAATAATCCCCGAAAATATCAATAATGATAACGTTTAAACCTGAAGACCGTAATTGATATTATCCAGTCAAAAATGCTATAAGAAAAATCGAATCGTTCTTTTCTAAAATATATTTTTATATCCATTTATTTATTATTCAAATCGAAAAAATAATAATTACAATTAACGGAGAGATTTAATTTAATTGCGTTTCTGAGCAACATGATATAAGATAGAATCTTCCTCATAAACTGCGAAATTAAATAACCATTTTGTGTTTTTATACTTTTCATTGTTCAGTAAAAGCTTGTGAAAAATAAACCATGGAGATAGATTTCCCATTTAAATTCGTGTTTCAAACAATTCATGCTTTCAGATAGTGACTAATTTGCGCAAAAATCCTCCATCAAACTCAGAAATAAAGTTCTAATTCACGTTGACGTTTTAAACAAACGATTTTCATCCTCTCTGTTGGATAAACCACGGAGTTAAAGAGTAGAACTCCCAGGAAAGAGTTCCGTTTTTCATTAATATCTCAACAACCCCTAGCCTTAGAAACCCAAAACTTGGACCAATTTTATGGAAGGCTATTTCAAGGCTACCCACAAAATTTCATCAAATTCGGTTAAGCCATTCTCCCGGGATGATGAGACAAACGAGAATTTTGTTTTTTACTAATATCTCGAGAACGACTGATTGTAGAAACTCCAAACATGGACTAAATTTTAAGTGCAACTATTTTCAGGCTATCCACAAAATTTCAACAAATTCGGATCCGCCGTTCTCCCGTGATGATGGGACAAACAGACAGACAGACAGATTTTCAATTTTATTTATATAGATAGTTGCACCCACCGAAACTGAAAATTTCATTAAAAGGGCAAAATTTTGCTTTTTTAACACTTTACAACAAAATTGAAAAGTGTTTATGACTTTGTTCAGTCTGTCTGTCTGTCCGTTAGCACGATAACTGCCGTAAAAATGACTTAATCAAAATGAAATTTTAGTATGTTGTTCAGACGGTCTGTAGGACCTATGAGAATATAAATGAATAATATCACCCAATCAGTTTTGGATTGAACCCGGGTTGAAAAAATGAAATACATTGAGCCCTATGGAACCTAATTTTTCAAACATTTTTTAAGCGGATTTAAAATTCACAAATTGCTTCGAAAATTTTGGGTAATATTCAAATTGGTCCATAAAATATATATAAAAAAATTCAGCGAAATATATTTAGTAGTTTTTTAAATAAAAATTAAAATAATAATTACACCTCTTATATGAAGCGATGACGTGACCATGATATGAAAAGATTACGTGACCATGATATGAAAAGATCACGAGACCCACTTCAAAATGATATATGGCAGCCATCTTATCTCAACATCGTGATTTTTTAAGTTCTTTTCAATTCATATTGAGTGTTGTATTCGTCCTAAAACCACTTTATTTTTGCTTAAATTCTGTGCATCTACATACTGAAAGAACGCAATTACAATATATTTGAGTTTAAATGCTCATCCAAATTTGATTATTTCTACAACGAAGCCTATTTTTCACCTATGTAAAATGTAAACAGCAAAATATGTAGAATGAGTTGTATTAGAATTGCTGTATTTCTTCAACAGAAAATTATTTAGCTCATGGAGTCTGCATAGCTGATATGAATGAAATATTCATTAATTTTATAAAGAAAAGGACGATTTTTTTCGATGAAGTTTTAAGCATAGAGTTTAATTACTTGTAGCTCCATGGTTTTAATTTTTAAATAAAATAAATTATTATAGTATTGTGATGAATGACATGAATGGGAAAATGTTATGAATGAAATGCTGCTTTTATAGAGAGAGCCAGGCGTGTTATTTTTTCTATGACGTCATTTGAATGAATTTCAGTTGTTTTCGATGAAGTTTTCAAATATAATAAATTATCGTAGTATTATGATAATTCTAAAATTATTACCGAGGAATGTATCGCATTTTAGAAATGTTTAAACGAGGCAATTTATATTTCAATGCCGTCATTTGAATGAAGTTCATTTTTTTCTATGAAGGTTTAAGTTTTCGAATATAATAAATTAATGTAGTATTGTGATAAGTTTTAAAATATTACCGGGGAGTGTATTGCATTTTAGACATGTTTAAATAAAATTGCATTGAAGTTGGAAAGTGTTTCACAATCAATGCTTTAAGCATGATTGATCTTTCTTGTTATATATATATATATATATATACAGCCCCTAATTAAAAAATGTCATATAGTAAATTTTACACCGCTCAAAATGGGAGTTAACCGGTAAAAACGAGAATTGACCCTTGAAAAAGATACATAAAGCTATATCATTTGTCAAATTCCTTCAAAGTTCCCGGATGTGTCATGAATGGATTATTGTGCTTCTGGATTGTTAAAAAAAGAACGCAGAGCTAAAACAATGGATGGACTATGTAAATACCACTCATAACTAACTTTAAGAACTGCTTACTCATCTTGGAAATCGCGATGCAAAGTGACACTCTAGAGAAAGGGACATCAGATAGAATATTTAATAAATAAATATTGTTATTTCAGATTTTAAATTATATTGTTTTAAATGTGTTCTAAACATGTACAAACAGTCTCAGTATTGACAGAAGTGCCACTAATTCAATACAGAACCCAATGTGCAACTTTTTTTTCTGTTAATATATACACTTTAGATTGTATTAAAAAACAATTCTGGTAGAAACATGCAAGAAAAATTTTTTTTAAATCTACGACAGCTGCACTATATGTCAATATGCGCTAATCGCTTGCACCGACCGCACGGTGTCCCGGTGCAATGACTGTAAAAGTTACATCGGCGATAACTTACTTCATATATGGTCCTATTCGGACGACATAAATTATTACTTTATTCCATCAAAACTGTTTTATTAAAAAAATAAAAAATATATGTGATTTACATCAATCTATAACGAGTAACAGAGTTAGTGCCTATTATTGTTCTTATATACATAGTATAATATATATATATATATATATATATATAACCATTAAAAACGAATCAGAAAGGGAGGGGGAAACCATATGAATTGCATATAAATGGCTGAGAGGGATAGCGATATATATATATCGCTATCGAGGAATATATATATATATATATATATATATATAAGATTTAAAATGAAAAAAGAAAATATATAGATGGAATGATTGTTTTTACAGGGTTGCAGAAAGGTCAAGGGGGATTGCGACCCCTATTTTCTGGTTAGAAGCTAGCTTTGACTTCATGAAAACGCTCCCAGAGACTCTGCACGCCCGAAACAACAATTGATCATGCCCGTGGGGAAAAAATGGCCGAATCCCAAACAACATAAGAATGATCAAAATAACAAAAATTGGAAATTTTACTAATCAGCAAGACGAGAATCTTGGAAGGGTTGCATAAAGCGTATATACTTCGATATAGTTCGATATAGTTCGTATATAGTTCGAAGTATATACGCTTTATGCAACTCTTCCAAGATTCTCGTCTTGCTGATTAGTAAAATTTCCAATTTTTGTTATTTTGATCATTCTTATGTTGTTTGGGATTCGGCCATTTTTTCCCCACGGGCATGATCGATTGTTGTTTCGGGCGTGCAGAGTCTCTGGGAGCGTTTTCATGAAGTCAAAGCTAGCTTCTAACCAGGAAATAGGGGTCGCAATCCCCCTTGACCTTTCTGCAACCCTGTAAAAACAATCATTCCATCTATATATTTTATTTTTTCATTTTAAATCTTATTTTTCAAGACTCTGATAGTGCGGCAATTTGCGCCTTTCTCTTTCTTGGATTTCATACTTTTTGGGATTGTATTTCTTTATATATATATATATATATATATATATATATATATATATATATATATATATATATACAGGTGAAGGGGTCGAATATTCGAATTGAATTTGAGTTTTCGACGGCAGAGCGCGTTCCAAGTATTCCTGAGCTTGTGTGTGTCTGTGTGTCCGTAAGCCTGTGAAGACGATATTTCACGAACGAATGGAGCGATTCAAACATAATTTAGTAGAAAATCACAATCGGTGAATACTGGAAGCCTATTGTTTTTAAACTCAACAGCATGTTCTGAAGACCCTCAAAATTTCAAATTTTACCCATAAACTTGACAAAGTTTTTAGGTATTGTAAAATTAACGAAAATGTCGCCAAATTGATAAAAATGACGATAAATCGATTAAAATGACGTCTAATGGTTGAAAATAAGAAAAATATAAGAATCTACAATAAGAAGAACCCATTTATCTTTATTCATAGCGCTTGGCGAAACATTTGGTGAGAAATTTGGCGGGATTTCGCCAACTTAGCGAGTTTTTTTTTTTAAATATTGCCAAATTGATGAAAATATCTCACCTTCTAGCACTATATAAGAAACGCTCTTCTCTCCGTTTGTCTGTAACGCTTGGCAATGCATTTGGCGAACTTTGAGAATAATCTATTGCAATACCGCCAACTTGGCAATATTTTACCTCAGATTGACGAAAAATTCGTCAAAATGCAAAAATAATGCCAAATCAACGAAAATGACGCCAAATTGATGAATTAATTATTAAAATACTTAAATACGAGTATATATGGACTATAATTACTTGAGGATGCTATCAATACTGATAATTGTCAATTTAGAGTTGAGTGAAATATATGTTTATTGGGTGATTCGAAATAGTTTTACATGTTGTCATCCGGAAAAGCGCCAAATATACAATTCAACTTTCAGAACACTGTGCCGTGGATCTTATACATCATTTTTTCACTGTGAAAGAAGTAAATCCATTGAGTTATATAAGGAAAGTCATGTGCTGCCACATCAGATATTATTTTAGCAGTTTTCTTCGGATTTCTCTTTTGAATTGAACAGTTTTATTTTTATACCGAAGGTGACATTACAGGGAATATAAATGGCAGTTGTCTCTTTCGTCTGCTCTTGTAACTATGTGTTTACGTCCATTCCCCCCACTTGATAGTTTTATGCTCCCTAAGATGGCAACAATAAAAACAAAGAAGCGATAAGGTATTCATGCCGGAGATAGCTGTATCGGCATAATAAATTAACACAGCAGAATTACTATTTATCATTTTGACAAAAGTAGTAAAAATCGAGGACTGTGCAGCAAATCTCAACACAAACTAATTATATTATCACTATAAATATTTAAAAGGATGGTCATAGTACGTAGATTATTTTACCCTCAAAAAATAAATTATCATAATCTTCCCTGTCAGACAGTTTTATTTGTTCTTGCTAACAAGGAGTTTAGACTATAAATTATTGGAACTTTAGATTGTGGTAAATACAACCACTGCAAATTTGTTGGAAGGAAGTGCACCACCTGCTTTAAACGCAGATTGCTAAGAACATAAGCGTAGCCAGGATCAAGAAAAAGGAGGGGGTATGACAAAAAGAAGGCGGTATAACAGAAAAGGCGGGGGGGGGGGGGGGGAGAAGTCCTGAATTTCGCTTCCGATATAAAGACTATTTATTCTTGCGAAAAAAGTTCATTTTTGTCTTAGAAACTAGTTGATATATTTAATGGACTGTTTATAATGTCCATATTATAAACAGTTCACTAAATATATCATCCATATTGACGAAATATTTGTATTTTTGATTATCTTAGACAGCAGTAACATCGCATTTATTATAAAATTTGTGAACCTTACGTCAACTGTTCACTTATTTGGCAGTAACCTAACACGATTTGTGTAATTGGTGGGATAAATTTTGCAATACTACTTTTTTTTTTACTAAAATTTTTTGTATGATTCCAATACTTTCCCTATACATTACCATGTATTGCAGAGAAAGTAAAAAGTACTGGTTAATTATACTCAAAATTAAGGGTCCTTTAATTTAATAATAATCAAAAATGCATATGCTAATTATTACACCTTTCTGTTGTCAATTAACAATAGCAACTACTTTATTAACACTAGCGACACCTAGATATAATTCTCAAAGCATTGTGGCATTTTCAAACGTTTCACCTATAGGAGTTTTATCTCCTTCTTTCTAACTCCTTAGTACCATCTGTTCTTATTTGACCCAACAGAAAAGCGTAATTATTTTAAGCTTGATTATAATTAAAGTTCCCTTATGGGTAAAAATAATAAGTATATTTTCTTAGATATAGAACAAGGTGCAAAATATATAGAGACAAAAATATGTTGAACGATAAAATAAATTTAAATAATAAGTTGAAATGTTCTATTTTATTTGAATTCTAATATATATAATTTTCACTTTCTCATACTATTTAATATAGTATAAAATATTGCTTTCACGAAAATTTTCGAATTCGAGATTATGATGCCAATATATATTTTAAGATCTCCTGAACACATTTGGACTATTTTTGGAGTGGTGTCCGTTTGCTTGTCTGTCAGTCTGTCTGTCTGTATGCATGTATGTATGTCTGTGGTCGATATCTTATGTACACAATAGCGGCCACATATATTAATGGATGTTCACGAAATTTTATCTGGCTTTATTATCAACAAATCTAAAACGAGATAGAATTTCTTTTAATTCGAGCGAAAACTTCGAAATTCATTCGAAATTTTATATCTTTTTAACATGGCTACATAGGATAAAATTTGACATAATCTTGCATTAAAGGGTTTATTTATAGCTCAATCCCCGGGAGATACATTGTCAAGTCAATCGAAAGATTTTTTTTTTCAAGCCCTTTAAAGTGAAGGAAAAAGCTATTAAAAATGGATTCGGATATGAGAACGTTGAACTCAGCCACACTCCAGTAAATTTTCTGCAAAATTAACATTTTAAATAAATATTATTTAATTCAATGGGAACCTTTCATTATAGAAATGCGTACAATGCAGTGGAACTTATCTTACCCCAGCGCCACCTGAACTATTGTCTCAAACGATTTTGGCATTTTCTCAACATGAAGTTTTAACCGCATGGAGTTAGAAAAAAGGCGATAGAACTCCTATGGATGAAACGTTTGAAAATGACATAATGCTTTTAAAATTATATCTAGGTTTCGCAAGTGTTAGTAAAGTAGCTGCAAAACTGTATTTACAGAATGGATAGTTTAAATAAATATTTTAGGCCTTTCGCCATAGAAATGAATACAGTGCAGGGCTACTTATATTATCCCAGTGCCACCTGAATGATTATCTCAAAAGATATTGGCGTTTTCTTAATATGAAATTTTAGCTCCTTAATTTTACTTCCATATTTAACTCCTTCTCTTTACCTAACTTATAGAACGGTAGACGAGATAATAAACGTCGAACAGTAAGGACTATAACTGTAACTGTAAACAAAAAAAGATATAGACACATCTGAGATGTTTACATGTACAATATGCATATATTACACATTTGTCGATCATGCAAAAAGTTTAAAGTTGATAATATAAAAAAAAAACATTCTTGATTTCAATCATTTCAAAGAATAATCGACGTTTAATATCTTTTAAATTGTAAACGATTTTGCCTAATACTGTTCCAGAATCGTTTTTTTTTTATTTTAAAGCGATAGATTATATTGAAACATCCCTTATCATTGGCATTAAAATTTCTGATATAAGTTCATTCCTACCTCCTGTTTCTTACACTCTAAGAGTTCATATTTTAATGAGATAAGTTGTTAGAATAATAGATAAACAACTCCGCCTCATGGAAACAAGCTTAATAAATTTCACTCTCATTTTGGCTGTTTATTTAGAGAACATAAATAAGTAAAACGACGTTATGAAAAATCAAGCCGGTATCATTATTATAACCCTGTATTTATTGAAATAAAACAGATTTCAATCTTACGGTTAGAAATGTTTATTTTCATTTCTTTATATAAAAAAAAAAGTTTACTGCGTCTATCCCATTTTATTCACCAACGATATAAGATAGCATAAGACGATACGAATTCTTAAAAATTTTCCACACTTTTTTTTTCTGTTTCTGTCTAAATTCTATTTCTTATCTCGATAAGATCATTATTTTAGACGTTAAGTAGTTATAATATACCTAAAATTCCAGGTATGAAAAGTTATATAGCGTTCTAAATATCGAGATAAAAAGTTAACTGCATGGTTTAGCCAATAGTAAGAAAATAAATATAAAATGCAACTTCTTGCCGTTTAAATGAGCGAAGTCAGACCGTATTTTTGAAAGCAATTCAAGAATGTCTATTAGTGACTAAAAAGTAAACATTTTCCCTATGGATGTTATATCAGGGATTATATTTTTTCTATAAAAACATTCCTTTTCCTTTCAAATACTTTAGAGCTTTTTCAAAACACCATTCTAATAAATTTCGTCATATATATATATATGTATATATATATATATATATATATATATATATATATATATATATATATATATATATATATATATATATATATAGTGCTTATTCCAAAATTTCATAAAAATCCTATTAAATTTAGAACAGTTACTATATATAGTGGCCATAATACTTACTACTGCGAGTAAATTATTACTAAATTCTTTAAATCTAATAAATAATAGTTTAAGCCAGATTAGCACTAATTACCATATTCTAAATAATAGTAAATAATTAAAGAATAAATTAACATCTCTTAGAAAAATAATAGGATTTCAAACTTTTGATTTTAAAGATCTTTTTAATAATATTAAGATATCTGATCTATATGATGTAATTTTAGCTCTATATAATGCTTATATTACACATCTTTCAAATCAAATTAAATTTATAAATTTTCCTAAACTTCTTCACTTTGTTATTTTCAATAATTATATTTTTCAAGGAAATAAATTATACTTACAAGTCTCAGGAGTTCCACAGGGTGGCTGCAGTAGCAGTATGCTAGCTAATTTATACCTTTATCATTATGAAAAGTCATTTACTTCAATAGATTATACTTTTTACAGATATGTTGATGATCTGATTTGCTTAGTACATACAGAAAATTATCTCATAGATATAGATTACTATCCAGACAATTTGGAATTAATTCCTAATGAAGCTACTATTAGTAAAAATGTTAATTTTTTGGATTTAAATCTTTTTATTGATCCTTCTAATAGAATTGTTACAAATTTATATGATAAAAAAGACTTTTATAATTTTAATATTAATAAAATCTTACCATTTAATTCCTGTAACTCGATGCAATTGTTTAGAAATATTATACTAAATCAACTTTTTAGAATTTTTAGATTATCTGATAAAAAATTTCATGCTATGCATATCAATAATCTCAAAATTACTAGCAATTTATATAAATATCCCTCTTATTTAGTAAATAGTATTGTTAAAAAATTTAAAATAGCTGGATTTTTATAATTCTTTTCATAGTATCATATAATTCTATTCATAGTATCATATAATTCTATTCATAGTATCTTATATTAGCCAGACATCTCCATTCTCTTGTATTTTTAATTCTCCCCCCCCCCCCTACATTCTCTTCCACTTCAGCATTATTATTTGCCCCTCCTTTTAGTAGCTCTTTTTGTATATTAATACTTTTTCTTAACATTTCGCTTAACTGTTTCTCAATTCTTATGAATGGCAACAGTAAATAGTTTTTTATTTTTTCTTTACGAATGGCAACACTGGTCTCTTCTATCAGTGTTCCCGGTTTCGACTCGATTGTACATACCCTGTGCTTTTTCCAGGTATTCATTTTTTCTTTTTTATTCCTTCTTTATGTATGTCGTCAAGTAGAAATAGTTTATAGATATAATCTATCTATTTCTTCAGAAACATACATTTTTGTGTTTGCTTCTACAAAAAATTTGGACATGATTAGATTTTTGTAGAGGTTAACAATTCATGATTTAGGCTTAGAGCCTCGTCCACGTGTATAGCGTTTGTGCTTGATTTCGTTTGTTATACTTTTTTCGATTCCATACCTTTGTATTATGATATTTTTCATTGACTTGTTGATTCGATATTTATTTTATTTATTTATTTATTTCCATTTGCTTGAGGATTAGTTGATTTTTACTTTTGTTTTGTAAGCCAGTTAGATAGTTGAATTTAGTTTAAGTTTTTCTTTTTTCGTTTCCATACCTTTGAATTTTGTTGATTTTCTGTAACTTGTGTTTTGTATTTTTTATCCATTTGATTGATGATTTGCTGTATTATATTTTATTCTGTGGGTGTTTTAAAAGTTAGGTTTATCGTGTTACATCTTCTTACTTTTCGTTCATTGGATTTTCAAACTACTATTATATATATATATATATATATATAATTATTACTGAGTTTATTGCGTATTTTATATTATTATTTTAAATTTTTTTTTTTTTTTTATTTATTTTATCTTAATATCTCTAATTTTTGGGTTTGAAACTTATAAATATGTATAGTTAAACATGCAGAAGTATTTCCTATAATTCACATCAGATGGCGCTCTCTTGTACTCTTTCCTAATACTTTGTTTAGTGCAACGAAAATGTGTCTTGTATAATGGTGAAGAACGGTATGACTTTAATTCTATCCGAATCATTGTGGATTGTTGGTTAGATTGCTTATATGTTTGCTTAATGCACTTTCATTATATTCCTTCCCATTTCCTTTTGCTTATTTTTTGTCATTTTCGTTTATGTTATAGTCTGGAAATGTGTCGGATCTTTTGACGTTATTTCGGCCATGTGGCTGTATCGTTGAGCGAAACACATTTGGAACCTCTGTGGATGCAAAGATCCTTGATAAGCTGGATTCACAGAGCTTCTGTCCTATTTCATATTTTCGGATTGTATCATTTCTCTTATTTTGTCATTTTAATATTTTGAGCCTCCAGATTTTGATAATCCTTTGTTGTTTGAACTTGATTAGTATACTTCGCTCTTGAATGTTGATAAATCCATGTGTATTATTCATATTTAAAATTTAGATCTTTTTGTCTTTTATGGTAGCATTGTTTTCCTTTTGTCTGATATTTCCTATCATATCATAATTAATTAATTTTCCTCCGTATTGTTTTTGAACCAGGGTATGACACTGATCATGTTTTAAATTAGTATAACTATTTTAATTTTATTTTTAATTTTATCTTATTTATTATATATATATATATATATATTAATATATATATATATACATATATATATTAATATATATAAATTCCCAAATAGGACAAGTAACGATGTACTTGTAAAATTTCTAGAAGAATGACGGAAGTAACGGCCGGGGGGAGTTGCGACCACCAACACTCCGGTTAAAGCTTTTTTCCGCCATGGCAAACGCTCCCGGTAGCCGATACTCCCTACACTATTTTCTTCATGACTCTTATGAAACCGTAAAAATTACATACATACATATACATTTCCAATAACATGTAAATTTTACTACTAAGCTTACTATTCTACGCTAAGTTTATTATTCTACGCTAAAACAACTCTAAGTTTACTATTCTACGCTAAAACAAACCAAAAAGCACACTATAAAAATATAACAATTAATTTAAAATACTAATGTATGAAATTACTTCACACGTGTTTATTTAATACCCTAATCTCAATATATTCAAAACTAACGTTTTTTAATCCAAGTCAGAGTGGTTATATTTAAAAATTTGGATACAATACCTACTGGCAACACTATCGCCATATAAATACTAATGTATGAAGTTACTTCACTCGTGGTTATTTAATACTTTAAAATCAATATATTCAAGACTAATGAAATCCAAGTCTGAGTGGTTATTTTTAAAAATTGGATACAAGACCTATTAGCAACATTATCGCCATATAAATACTAATGTATGAAATTACTTCACTCGTGGTTATTTAATCCTTTAAAAACTATATATTCAAACTATATATTAATATATGTATATTATTTCTGTAATACATTTTACAGTTGTGTAAACAGAAACGTAGAATCAGCATTAATGAAACATGTATGGTCCTTGATAACGTACATGTCTCAGAAAGTTTGTTGGTTTCAGAAATGCTTTTCATATTCATTTTATTCCTTTTATAGTCACTAGATTCCATTTATTCAATTTCCAAACTTCTTGCCTAGCTCATCGTGCTACACTTGGCTTCTGATTTGCAATTTTTTACCTTTACCTTCAGTTTACAAGCAATTTTCTTTGGTATTTCTCGGGTATATATATATTACAAGTAATCATAAAAATCTTCAATTATATATATATATATATATATATATATATATATATATATTAATATAAATATAAAATTATAAAATTGTAAATCCAATGTTAGAATGTAAGTAGTAACTCATAATACACTATTCCAAAATTTTTCTACAAAATACAAAGAAATAAAAGAAATTCAAACATAAAGAGGAAATTATAAAGAGTAATGCAGGTCATAAAAACATAGACAATCAACAAATTTCAAATGTGAGGAATGAAAATAGGAAAACAAAAAAATCAAGCAAAAAAGCTTGCATGTGGAAGAGCTTTAGGCTTAAGATAAGTTCATTTCGAAAAAATTCTTGTCAAGTCCATATATCCCTTCGAAATGAACACAAATATGCTTGTTTCTGAAAATATTTGCAAAAAACTTTTTTAAAAAAGGTAAAACCTGTTGCAAAGCTGCATTTGCGCTTATTACAGAGTTTATTCTCTTTTTAATTTCAATTTGATTATTATTATCGCTAACGCATTTCTATACTCTAACTACTAGCCCATCTATGTCTTAACATAGCCCTCTATGTTGTTTTTATTTAGCTAATAAATTCATTCCTTCATTTGATTGATTTTGGTATGTCTTCACATTTCGCATTTTGGAGTATTTTGGTTTGAGTTCTCTCATCGCTTTTATGATTTTTTCTGCAGGTTATTGCTCTTTTTGGTAGATTTCATATTTGATTCTCAAACTCGTTTTATATCTGTATGTATAGTGCTGACATCTCTCGGCAGGCATTAGAGTTTATTGTGTTTTTTTGTGTTATTTATTTCTGTATCTTTTAGTTAACCCAGAGGTCAATATCTTTTATTGCTTATTTTTACATTTTAATCTAGACATGTATTTCCACTATATGTGGCACTCTTTGGCCTGCAGTTGTAGAGATTCAGTCAGACACATACGTATTAATGGCTTTGTATATCTTCCATTCCGGATGATTATGACTATTTGTCCACACTTCGCTTATTTATGAATGTTTCGTATGAAAATCTCATTTAGATCGTATCTACTACGCTTGTTTTGTTACTCTCCAAAATTTCGTTTCAATTCTTTATGGTATTAATTATTATTTGAAATTCGTACCTGACAAAATAGTTTTTGAAGGGGTTTATATTGGGAATTTTAATTGAAATTCGTGATGTAGATTTTATTCATTACCTAGTGTCCGGTCTATTATTATTATGAATTGGGATAATTATAGATCGACAAACATTCACCAATTTAGCGTTATAGACGATTTGGAAGAATACCATACCTACTCTCAATCTAAATCATATTCCTTCAATAGATGCAATAATCTTAGGGGCAAAACTTGTCCTTATGCTGACCCTTTACAAATTAATAATGATTCCACTTCACAAAAATTCTGCAAAGTTTTTAATTGCATATACAAATTTAATTGAACTATTTGTTACTTATCCTATATTTGCCAAACCAGCAACCCTTTACATCTGAGAATGAATGTCCACAGGGATCATATTAAAAAATTTGACCATAAAGTCTTTAATGATCTCCCTACTAAAAATCAATTTGAATATCAGCACTTTGCTACACACGGATTTAAAAATGTATCCCTTCATATTTTGGATATTAAAATTTCACTCACTGATAGATTAGTATTTGAAAATTATTACATTAAAAAATATAAAACTCTCTTCCCCTATAGCTTAAATCAAATTTATAATAATAATAATGTTGTTAACAATAGTTTTGAATGCAATTCTAATAAATCTTCAGTATATAAACATCTTTTTCCATATTCAAAGTCATCAACGTCGAGTAAAAAGCGATATAAGCGTGGCAAAGGAAAAAGTAACTTTAGTAAAACTATTGATTACAATGCAGACATTTTGAAATTACAATATAATTATTCTCAAACTTTCAATTCTCTACCTGTTATAACTTGGTTATATAAAGTCAGAAAATGCAAATTAAGTATTGTTTATACTAATTTTTTTAAATTAAAATTAACTCATGAGCATTTTAAACATTTATTTTATGATTTGCTTCTTTCACGTACAAATTTCTTAAATTACCACCTTCTCCATTCACCAAATCCACATACTAAAATAGATTACTGTGTAATTTCTTTTAAACACCCTGTTCTTAATTCTCTTGACTTCAATAATTTATTTGCAAAACATCAGCACTTGTTACCCGTAAAAGAAATCAAAATACAAAAATCATTCAAATATAATTTACCAATTGGTAGAACTATTTACAATTACAATGAAGTTTCCAGGACATTAAACTCCGATGACCTTACATCATGTGTAGGCAGCAATAAAAATCGTGCCCCTTATGTCAACTCCTCTCATGGACACATTATTACTGGGGATCTCAGTATAGTTCAGGATGATATACTTAGGGATATTATGAATAAAGGGTCCAAATTTCGCATTCCATTCTGCCATCACCCCAAAACAACTTCTTCAGTCTATATCATTTGATTTTGATAAATTCATATATCAACTTGCTTGTTCACATTCCATTCCTATTGAAGCATTCCATCTATGGAAGTATACTACCTTACATCTACTTAAAAATGTTATTATAAACTTAATTAACGAAGCCTAGGTATCCTTATAAACAACTCCTATCTGCTATTAAAGAACTACAACAACATTTTGTCATAACTTATGTAGATAAAGCTTCTAATAATTATGCCATCATTTGTAAAAAATATTATGTTTCTCTGTTACAGAATTACTTAAAAAATAATCAAATTTTTAAACCCATTAATAATCAGTCTATCAAAATCGAAACTAAAATGCTAAAATTATATACACAATTAAATATTAATTGTAAGTTTTTTAAATTTCCTTATGTTACTTTGGTTCCTAAATTCCATAAATCACCTCTCAGTTTTAGAACAGTCACTTGTGGACATAATACCTTTACCACTACAGCTAGTAAGTACTTGCTTAACTGTTTAAATAGAATTAATGAATCTCTTAAATTTAGGAATTCAGGATATTTCATTTTGGACAATAGTTTTGATTTAGTAAATCACCTTAGCAAGCTTCCACAAATTCTTGATTTCCATACCTTTGATTTTAAAGACCTATTTAATAATATTGTCATTAAAGATTTATATAAAGTTATTATCTCTCTTTATCATGACTATCTATCTTCCAATAATGTTGCATTTAATGTCAAAAACTTTCCTATGCTCTTGAACTTTGTGTTATACAACAATTATATTATCCAAAGTGATAACATTTATTTACAAACATCTGGTGTACCACAAGGTGGCTGTAGTAGTAGTATACTCGCTAACTTATATCTTTATTATTATGAATGTAATTTTAACTCTAATTCATATATTATATATAGATATGTTGACGACTTAGTTTGTATTATCATTGATGATTCCTTTCCAATGAATATTGATTTTTACCCATCTAACCTAGAATTAATTCCTAATGAACCTAGCGTTAGTCAAAATGTAAATTTTTTAGACCTAAATTTAGATACCCTCAATAATCATGTAATCACCAATCTATATGATAAAAAAGATTCTTACAACTTCACTATCATAAAGCTGCTACCATATCAATCTTGTAATTCTATTCAATTGTTTAGAAACATCATTTTAAACCAGCTATTTCGAATACATCGACCTTCTGATCCTCGGTTTCACTTTCTCCACATCAATAATCTTAAACGCATTTGTCAAAATTACCAATATCCGGAAGTATTTGTAAATAATATTATTAATAATTTCAAATATACCACGTAATAATTTTACACATGCATTATTTATCTTTGATTGGATAACTCATTTTTGAGAATTCACCCATTCTTATCACCTAACTTACCACTTGGCCTGAGTCTAATATTGTTTACTATTTTCGAATGATTATTTTCCACTTGTCCTGAGTCCTATACTGACTACTATTTTTGAAAGTCTCCATATATATTATGTGTCGTTCTCATGTATTCATTCCGGTGCCCACTCGCATTGACGAAGTGAGGTGAAATGCTCAGTCGCTTGTTCAACTTACACGTGGTAACAATGCTTGTGAGTTCATATTTCTGTTCGAGGAGGTATTATCTTTCTGATTTGTTATTCAATTTATTTTTCTCCTTCCACTAGCCAGTAGACAGTTCCAATGGTGTCTATAGTTAAATACTATCGCCATTGTCAGAAACTGGCTATTCTATCGGCTTTAATTCGAATTGTATGGTTGTCCTGATGAGAATGCAATTTCGAACTAACCGCCATTTTTTGTGTAGTTTCACTTGATTATTCTCTATGTCTTAATCTTTTATCTTGAGCTAATTATTATTGCCTTTTCTCATTTTTGCCATGTTTTCCTTTTATTTTTATTTATATTTATATACTTTTAATTGTGAATTTTGTATTCTAATATTCTTCTCATCCCCCTTTCCATTGGAGTGATATTTTACCTTCTATCTTTATCCTTAGTCTTGGTCTATAGTTACTCATTTGTAACAGATATGCTCAAGATGGGGTTTTTTTTTGTACATACAGTAGTTTACGCATATTTTTCGATTAAAATCTTTCAATTTATATATATATATATATATATATATATATATATATAATTATTATTATTATTAAATTTACGAAAAAAAATCTGGAAAAGTAATTGAGCAAAAGATTATATCGAGATTTCTTTTTTAACTATATAGTATACATAAAGGGAAAAAATTGTTGATAGGGACATAAATTTAACTCTCGAATTTTGATGGATGTGCCTTTTTTGCAATCTTTACATTAAAATATTAAAATAATGATGTTCATTATTATCATATGCGTGAATGACCTTATAAGTACTGTTATCGAAAAACAAATGGACACCGTTGTTTAAGCCTTATCAAGAGCCATTCTCGAGATATTAGAAAATTTACTTTTTTCCACGCAGAGCGCGATACCTCTTGAAGGAATGTATACAAACTTCAACTCTTAAAAAACAATTTTAGCATATAAATTACTAGAATTTTCTTAAGTAAAAGATTGTTCTATGCTACAAACATTTTTATTTTTCAAAAACCTTCAAATGGTTTGCAAGCCTTGCCTTCAGTGTCGCAACCAGTTCTGATGAAACAGTTTCGCATTAGCGCATCAATACCGAATAGCATTTCACTACACTGCCAGTAAGAAAGCTTGCTATTTGCCGACTAAGTCAGTCGTACCATGTAGCTGACATTTAATTCATAGAAAAACTAGCAGCATACCCGTTCTTCGTACGGAATACATTATAAAGAAACTTAAAATTCGCAATCATGTGCAAATTCTTATAGTATTCTAAATGACATTGTTATTCAAAACAGTCTATTAAGATATTTAAATTAATGCTCCTAAAAAGAAGTTTAAGAATCTCTTTTCTCTATGCAAGATTATCTCCACAGGAATAAAACATCCTAGTCCCGTGTAAAAGAAGTCCCTTGGTCTAAATGAAACATCCTGGTCCCGTTTGTAAGCAAATTTACAAAAAATATGAAATTGAATCAATATATGCCAAAATAAAAGCGCTAAAATTGTATGAGAAGATATACCCATACTACTTACATTAGCGTGCATTAGAAGATATACCCGTGTATTAATGAGATTAAATTTAATAAAACCAAAAACTAGTCTACTTATCCTGGAGATGTGAAGGTCCTAACACCCCCATTGACAGAACAAATACATTTGTTCTGCATAAGATGCATATTAAGCAAATAAATCCAGCACTGTAAACACCCCATTTCGCCGCCAACCCCCCCCCCCCCTACAAAAACCTGGCTACGCACACTTCCCATAGTTCTGTCCTTTCTAACGATACAGATTATATTGAAAATGACACGATATACTTTAGTAATTACATTTTTTTTCTTACAGTGCATTAAGTTTCAGAACATTCTATAAATTAATCTATAAAAATTTAAAACAGCCTCTTTACAGAAAATCAAATTAAACTACAAAAACTCTTCATAAAGTTTACGTTCCTTGCGGAGAATTCTGAGCTGATAGATTAACGGTCGTATTCATTAAGTTAATGGTCGTAGAGAAGGATGTTGAACGATAAATAACTGTTTTATGCCTTAATTTATCAGCAGACGCGTGCCGAGACTGATTCAAAATCAATCTGTATCTCAGTTCCACCCCCCACCCCCACCCACCCCTTCAGACGTCACTTCGGATATTTCTTCCCTTCTAAAATCATTTTAAAAATATTTAGAAAAATTTTAATAGGTTTAATTTTGCAAAGAATATGTTATGTTAAATGTACTTAATAAACTCAATTTTTTATACTTAATGGACAGTAGCAACGCGTGATAAAATAATTTGAGGTGACATGAAACCAGGGACTAAAATTAGCAGGTAAAATGTTTCATGCTGTATATTTTAATAGGGTTACAAATGAAATAAAATGCAACAACTAAATAAATTAAGGACATTTTGCAATTTTGTTATAGTGGAACCCCGGTTTTGCATTTCTCTGTGGAACGATTTCATAAAACGTTATATCCGGGAAAACACAATACACAGGAAACTCTATTTAAGTTAGTCTATAAAAATCAAGGAAAACAGGTATAAAAAAATGTATATACCACTTACAAATCTTAACTTTTTAGCATATTAAATTTAAGATCCACCTAGATTATCCAGAGTTCTCAGACAATAAACACTATGTTTGCGGAAATGAAACGATTCTAAAAAAAAAAAAAAAAACGAAATCCCGTCGTGCAGGGAATAAAGGAATAAAGGGAATTTTCACTCTTCTCAGAAATCCCGTTGTTTGGACACATCTGCCCGGGATGTAGCAGTTAAATGGTAAAAAGTGCATGCGTGCTCAGATTTTTTTTTTTCTTTTTTTTTACCTCCAGTGAAATATCTCCAGGCGGAGAGACGTATCTGGTATGTCTCCCCTGAACAACTATCCAACGCATACAGGGGTCAAGCGTCAGTCGAAGCAAAGCTTTGTCGCCCTTTCAGAAGTCAGACGTCGCCTATTTATCGGTACACAGCAATAACCCTTTAATTATTTACACAGAAAATATTTTATACATTTTATTTCGAATAAAAATTAAAATAAAAGTTACCTGATTCTAATTGATTTGGATAGGCACTGTCTGTATGCTCCACCAATGCCTAAAGATTAAAACAAATGCTTATTTTAAATTACATCGAATCTTCAGTTTTAAAATTATTTTATTTGGCGGCTCAGCAATTTTTAATATAGCGGCCAAGTCGCAAATATTCCAATGGACTGAAACATCTCAACAACGGGTTATTTTAGTGTAAAGGGGTTGGTTTTGTTTATAGAACATATAGAAATTTTTCGCCAATGTTTCAAATATGTCGCCAAGTTAGGGCTTCTCATAGGGAGAATAAAGCATTTTTACAATTCGATCTATGTCTACAACCAACTTTTAAAGCCTCTTCCACTGTTCACTTTTTATGAAACACTTTGTATACTATATAAAAAAAGCCTTTAGCAATGTCTGTTCTTTTCTTGACAATAAATTTGCAATATCTCCACCTTTATGATATTCGTAAAATACCACCAAATTGGTGATAATAAAAGATCTCAGAATTAAATTTAATTCATTTGATAAACCCTGTCGCTTTCTCGTATTTATTAATTTAATATTCTTGATTCAAAATATAGTAAATTTTACTGATGGGAGGTGGTGGTGGTGGTGGTGGGGGGGGGAGTTGTTCAGTGGTCGCACAGAATTTGCGTTGTATTAGGGATGAGAGCCTAGAAGTCGTAAGGTAATTGCATTTTATTAGGGGACGTACCTGTCTCGCGAATAGTAAAACTCATTAATTACATTTTGAATCACAAATATTTAATTAATAATTATCACAAAGCGACGGATATTATCAGAATTCACATCAAATTTTCAGAGATAATGCATTATCGCTAACATATCTAACATTATGAACTATCGCGACATTTTTCAAAAGTTCGCTAGGTTGACGATATTTCGACACATTTTTCAAAAGTTCGCTAGGTTGACGATATTTCGACACATTTGTCGCCAATGTGCCAAACATGTCGTTAAGTTCTGGCTGCTCATAAGGACCCTATAGACGTCTTTCGAAAAGGGGTCCGAGCTCTAACCCCCTCCCCCCCCCCCCTTCCTCACCCCGCAATTGTAGCTCAAATTTGTACGGTGGCACTGGCCAAGCATGTTGGACAGACATACATATCGGACTTTCTTGTGTTTTTTCTTTTCTCCATCTTTGATTTTTATTTCAGAATGCACATTATAAACTTGCTCTTTGGGATATTTAAACGTTAAAACATTTCTATCAAATAGGGCATTGAAAATACCCACGGCCTACCAAAACAAAAAAGAAATTAAATCACGCCAGCCTGTATTACGTGTTAGAATATTCCGAACATTAAATTTACCGAGTGAAACTGCCTCTTCATACAAAATCAAATTAAACTTCACAGAAAAAAAAAATTCATGAACTACCTCTCCCTTTCGAGTTGAGTACTCCCAGTTAATAGGTTAAAGATTATATTCATTAAATATTAATGATCCTAACGATGCGTATTTAGCGAAAAGTAGCTGTTGGATGACTAAATGTATTAGCATTCGCGTACCGATATTCTAAAAATCAATCTCTTTCTCAAGTTTTTTTTTCGCTCTCTCTCTCTCTCTCTCCTATCTTAGCGTCACTCAAGATATTTCTCCTTTGATACTTTCATTCCTAATTTTTTTAATAAATGTAACTTTGCATGAAATAAGTTGTGTAAAGTGTACTTAGTGAGTTAATTTTTTACGAACCTAGTTCGAAGGAGAAATGAGTAGGATCGTGTTTAATGAGGTTTTCGTATGATTTATTTAAAAACACGAACTGAGCTTGAGCTAAATAAAACGTCCTCGAAATCTCCCTGCTAATTACTATCTTCGAGTCATATGCACCAGAGTATGGTTTCTTAATGTTGAAAGTACTAGCACGGATTTAAATTTAAAATTTGTAAATTAAATGAAACTACAGCTTGGGGTTCTAGGGTAAATTTCATAAGCTTTGATTTTATATTTATTTCTTTGTATTTCACAAAGAGTGTCCGAAAGGAACAAAAAAAAAAATGAACCATTGGCCATAGAAGTTTCTTTTCTTTAGTTAGTTTTCCTTTCCTTCTTCTTTTTAATTAGTTTATTTTCTTTATATTTCACGAAGAGTGTTCGAAAGGAGAAAAAATCAACTTTTAGCCATGGAAGTTTCTTTTCTTTAGTTAGTTTTCTTTTTTTATGTAGTTTTTCCTTTTTTCTTTTTTTTAATTAGTCTTTTTTTCTTTGTATTTCACGAAGAGTGTCCGAAAGGGAAAAAAATCAACTTTTAACCGTAGAAGTTTCTTTTCTTTAGTTAGTTTTCTTTTTTTAGGTAGTTTTCCTTTCATTCTTCTTTTTAATTAGTTTTTTTTTCTTTGTATTTCACGAAGAGTGTTCGAAAGGGGAAAAAATCAACTTTTAGCCATGGAAGTTTCTTTTCTTTAGTTAGTTTTCTTTTTTTATGTAGTTTTGCCTTCTTTCTTTTTTTAATCAGCTTTTTTCTTTGTATTTCACGAAGAGTGTCTGAAAGGCAAAAAAAATCAACCGTTGGCCATAGAAGCTTCTTTTCTTTACTTAACTTTCTTTTTTTATGTAGTTTTTCTTTCTTTCTTTTTTAAATTAGTTTTTTTCCTTGTATTTCACGAAAAGTGTCCGAAAAGGAAAAAAATCAACCGTTGGCCATAGAAGTTTCTTTTCTGTTGTTAGTTTTCTTTTTTTATATAGATTTATTCCTTCTTTCTTTTTTTAATTAGTTTTTTTTCCTTGTATTTCACGAAGAGTGTCCGAAAGGGAAAAAAATCAACCGTTGGCCATAGAAGTTTCTTTTCTGTAGTTAGTTTTCTTTTTTTATATAGTTTTTCCTTCTTTCTTTTTTTAATTAATTTTTTTTACCTTGTATTTCACGAAGAGTGTCCGAAAAGGAAAAAAATCAACCGTTGGCCATAGAAGTTTCTTTTCTGTAGTTAGTTTTCTTTTTTTACATAGTTTTTCTTCTTTCCTTTTTTAATTAGTTTTTTTCTTTGTATTTCACTAAGAGTGTTCGAAAGGGGAAAAAAATCAACCGTTGGCCATAGAAGTTTCTTTTCTTTTGTTAGTTTTCTTTTTTTATATAGTTTTTCCTTCTTTCTTTTTTTAATTAGATTTTTTTCTTTGTATTTCACGAAGAGTGTCCGAAAGGGAAAAAATCAACCGCTGACCATAGAAGTTTCTTTTCTTTAGTTAGTTTTCTTTTTTTAGGAAATTTGTCTTTCTTTCTTTTTTTCTTAGTTAGTTTTACTTTCTTTATATTTTACGAAGAATTTTCGAAAAGAACAAAAAATCAACCGTTGGACATAGAAATTTCTTTTATTTAGCTTTATTTTCTTTTTTTAGGTAGTTTTTCTTTCTTTCTTTTTTTTTAGTTAGTTTTTTTTTTCTATATTTCCAAAAGGGAAAAAAATCAAACATTGGCCACAGAAGTTTCTTTTCTTTCCTTTTTTTAGTTAGTTTTTTTTCTTCGTATTTAACGAAGAATGTCCGAAAAGAACAAAAATTCAACCGTCGCCCATAGAAGTAAAACGAAATATGAAAAATAATCATCAAACAGAGAAGCATTTAGCTGTGATAAGGACAATCCCGGAACTGCCAATTTAAGGGAAATACGAAATTTAATTTTTTTATACTATCCCCAATAAAAAAAAAAAAATCTTATGAGGGCAGCAGATGACTTTCCCTATATAATGTAAGAACTTTGCTTATTTCTATACGAAATAACGATGGATAAGATGCACAATGGCCGAAAAGTACGTTGAAAAGTATAGTGACATTTAGCTCTTTTCGGGATGACAATTTATAAAATTATTGAATTACTAAATTAACTTATATTTCGCGCATATGGGAAATATTGCTAACATCTGCTAGGCAATATGCTCCATTATATTAAAATATGTTAATCATTAATTCATCAGTTTGGTGTCATTTTTGCCAATTTGACAACATTTTAATCAATTTAGTGCCACCTTAAAAAAGTCGCCAAGCTGGCGATATTTCACTAAATTACATGCCAAAGCTGCGAAATTTATCACCAAGTGTTATATATATTTCATAATACTTACTATAGTTTATTTTTATGTTAATTTTTAGATACATTTATTTGAAAAAAAGCGCAATTTCTCGAGAACGTCTTAAGTTAGCGATCTAAAGTTTATGTCATTCGTGTTAGAAACAAAAATTACGTATAAAATGATTATTTATTCAACATTATTGAATAGCTTGATATTTCTTATGTCTTTTCAAAAATTCATTAGAAAATTTAGGGTCTTCCAAACGTTAGATCGCGTTTAAAATCAATAAGGTTCCAGTATTCACTGAAAGTAATAACTGTATACCAAATTACATTCGAAACGCTCCATTCATTCGTAAGATATCGCCTTAACAAACTCACGGACACACACAGACTCACACATACACACACACACACACACACATATACAGACATCACCTCAAAGACATTCGATTTGAGTTCAGGGATGCTTAAAACTTGCTCTTCCATCGAAAACTCGAATTCGACGAAACTCGAATTTTCGACGAAATTCTGACTCAAGTGAAAGTGCTCGATAATTTTGAAAGGAGGTTTTGAATTTTTTAAAATTTTTCCTTTACACCTTTACTTCTAATTTGAATTTTCGAAAAATTAAATTTTTCCGTAGACCTGGAAGATAAGACGGATCGGATGAGACCAAAACCAAGATTCCAGCCATAGTGGGAGTGCTCGATAGTTTTAATACATCACATCCTCACTCACTCACCCACTTGGTTCAGTGCATATTATGTAGATTACTAGAAAATCGGCGCTGCCCGAGAGTTAAAGCATGCATAAATTGAAATTATTAATCTGAAAAAGTAATCAAAAAATGTTTTGATTCATATAAATAAAAGGGAAGAATTCTTATAATCATGTGCAACCAATGCAACGATCCTATCCCCAAATAACCCCCTTCCCTCTACTTTTAAAATGGGTTCGATCCCGTGCGACGAAAAGATTAAAAAATAAATCCTTTCTCTAGCAGAGAAGCCTTCTGCGTCTTTAAACGCGTGCACAACTATCGAAACGATGGGAGACAATAGCTTGGGTGAAAACGTGCGGCATCAAAAATCCTAAATATTATAATTAACGAACGGGTGGCTTCGGGAGTTTTTTGTTATTGTTGTTCTTTTAGAGCAGTGAGTAATATTTAAAGGAGCTGTAAGTTATAAACATCGGATTACCAGTCAATTTTTGTATGTGGCGATATAAAAATCTGGAACGTTTTAAACACCCGAAAAGTATATATATATATTACTACATACATTCTAACTTTGGATTTAATAATTTATTTTTATATATATATATATATATATACTCGCGGCGCCTATTACGTCGCCTACCACTGACCAGTATGCACCGTCAACAGCGATTGCAATGGTGTCGAACACGATCAACGTGAAATTGTTCGGATTGGGAACGAATTGTCTTCAGTGATGACTCCCGTTTCGAACCGAGTCCCGACGACCAGCGCAGACGTGTCTGAAGACAGCCCGGACATCGTCAGGATCCTGCTCTTACTGTCACACGGCCCGACAACAGGGAGTTATGGTCTGGGGTGCCATTTCGTTTGATAGCCGGACCCCTTTGATAGTCCTCCGTGGCACCATCACAGCACAGCGGTACGTTGCTGACATTCTACGACCCTTTGTATTGCCATTCCTTTCACGACACCCCGGGCTAACTTTTCAGCAAGATAATGCCAGACCACACACGGCACGCATCTGTATTGATTGTCTGCGTGCTTACGACATACTTCCTTGGCCAGCCAGATCCCCAGATCTCTCGTCTATTGAACACATTTGAGTTGAGATGGAGCGTCGCCTGTGACCATCCCAGAATGTAGACGAATTAGCTCGTCAATTGGAGGCCATTTGGAACGATATTCCTTAGAACAAACACCATTCGGCAACTTTATGCATCAATGCCACGTCGGGTAACAGCTTGTATCAAAAGCCAGAGATGGACCAACGCCATACTGACGTGCTCACTTTGTGTAAATTTTTCAGTGCAATAAATCATCCAATTGTTCTGAAATTCTAATCATTTCTTTTTCTGTACATCCACATTACATGTACCAAATTTTGTCTCATTTCTAGAAATTCGTTCTTGGTGCGTCGATTTTTTTTTTCTAATGATGTATATATACATATAAATTCACTGAAATTCGATTATAATTCGTATGCATTCTATTCAAAGTTTGTTTAAAAGGGAATTTTTCGGTCTTGCCAATAGTATCAAGATGGAAATTCTGTGATAATATTTTAGGTCGCTAAGGAACGATTTGTGTGAAAAACGTGCTATAACATAAAATAACTAAAAAAACTAATCCTGAAGCACTTGTGCTTCAAATATCATGGTCGTGCGCTTAGATTTTCTGGTACCGACCGCACAGACACACATATCCCCTTATCATGCAAGATTCAGAAAACCATTAGCACCAAAATTAAACATATAGCTTTAGAACCCCATGTAGTTTAGCATATATGTTATAACTTTATGTTGCTTAAATGTATCTTTAATTTAAAAACAATGTTATACTGTAATTTTAATCAGTTAATTAATTGTATTGTTACGAACAGTCCAGTGGTTAGCGCTTGGGGATTACACTCGGATGATCCGAGTTCGATTCCTGACTCTGCAGAACTGTTCCCGTGTTCACGCGGAGTACGAGCACGTTAAATATGTGGGTCCGTAAGTCCTTCCGAGAGGTTGATAGTAGGGGAAAGAGGGTACGGTCCCTATGGATGCCGTCCACACTGAGTTCCGGTATAAATTGGGTGACACTTCCCGGCCGTCCAAACAGGCACCTTGCACCTTCGAGTAAGTCGGACAATCTGGGTCGAAGAAGAAAAGCACACACACTAACATTCATACACACACACTGAGATCACCTAAAAACACGTTCGACTTGAGTTTAGGGATGCTTGAAACGTGTTCATCCTTTGAAAATTAGCATCAAAATTTTCGACCCCGTCGCAATATACTTTTTCTATATTATGCTCTGTATATAAAGAAAGTAAAAAAAAAGTGTGGTTGTCTTTTCTACAATAAATGTATTTTCAATATACCTTGATTTATAATCGCCCCGTAATTTATGGTTTTCGTTCGACTATCTGTGTGGGTCATTATAGAATTTTATTTAATAAAAAAATGTGAAAAATATGTATATGAAGATAATAAAAATAGTAACCAATTAAATTATTCAAACTATGAAATGCAATTACAGAAACTGCAATTATACAGATTCTATAGACTTTCAATTTTATGCGACTTAAACAGAGATGTTTATTAATTCATTCTTTTCAAAAATCTTGAATAAATGTTTTTTAATTTCATGAACTATTTTTTTATTTTTTTTACGGAAATGTGTATTTTAAACTAATATTTGAAAACGTATGATTTTATTACCAGATGTCGAAAAACATAACAATAACAATCAATTTTAGATCATGTTGCACGAAGTTAGTTGTTTATTCGTAGCATGACAGCTGTTTTGTGTGTTGCCACTGGATCAGTATTTTAATATCGTCTGCTTTAGAATGTGTTCAAGTTTTTTAGCACTGCAACCAAATCAATGCGTCAAGCTAGTCTTTTCATAATGTGTTCTGATATATTTATGTGTTATGAAGAAATTTTGCAATAGTAGAAATATGTTGAGATCTTTAAAGGAATTGCTCGAATGTGATTGCAGTGTTTAAGGGTCAAGGTATAATCTGTAAGTGTTCAAGGATCTATCATGCAATTTGTGTAGGAATACATGTCATATGATAGATTAATGCAAAGAGAAAGGATATAGGAGTTTTCAAGTAAGTGAATCAGATTTCTTATTAATATTATATAAAACATGTAATTATATTCATGTATACTTTAATATTATACTCATGTATACTTTGTTATAATTTCAAGGATTCAGTTTTGTGAAAAAAAAATTCTAATTTTGAAAAAATAAGAAGCATAACTTTGGAACACATTGAAACAAAGGTGACCGAAAATTTCGCCAAATTCACGTTAGCATTTATTTCTGAAATAGAATGTTTCGGTTCTTATATTTTGTGAAATAATAGAGAATTTTTTTCGAACTTAATATATTGTTTTATAAAGAAATTTTATTCAAAATGACCCTTTAAAATTCATGTGAAGGGTACAATTCTGAAATCTAGAACTTTGTGATGAGTATGGTTTTTGCACTTGATATTTTGCGAAGTTTGGTTATTGATATTAAGAATATGGTGAAAAAAGTATTTTATGGAATTGGAGATTTTTTTAAATTTCTCGAAAATGGTTTTAATTATTGAAAATAGAATATTATTGTAATGTTATTCAATAGAATTATTGTATTTGTCATTTTAATGAAGTTGAATATGATAATTTTCAATTTTCGGTCCCCTGTGCTTTAAAAAGAATAACAATAAATAAGGTAAATATTTGTTGCAGTATTTGTTCATAATACTATCTGTTTGTTCTATATATTTTTTACCAAAAAGTACTTTTCAATGATATTAAATATGACTTCATATTAATACAAAACTTTCGTTTCTGTCACTATCCCCCAGTAATAAGTTCACTTTGCATCTCCTAATTACATTTGTAAAAACCACAAAGAATGGAAATAAATTGATGGAATTTAAGAAATTACAATTTTAACTTCATTTTAAACTGATATTTATAAATATTTTAAGGATATTATTTTGAGAAATTTCTAATACACGTAGAATCAGTGACATTATGATGTTGCCCGAAAAACAGTCTATTGCATCCACCAAATGGCGGAAGCAGTTATTTTAAGTTAGTTGAAGAGCACGACTTGAGCGTCAGTAAATCTTTTGCCCTATCTGCGCTTTGTTAACTTTCGCGGCACACATTTTTCGCCGAAATTCTGCTCAAACAGTTGCGAAATATTTTCTGAGAGATAAAATGCAATGTTTAGATTATATTAAAACTAAATTTAATACCGAATAAAACATAGAATATATTTTTTATTTTAATTCAAAATATTTTTGGTGCTGCCATCTGTTGTTGTAGTTTAATTCATACCGACAATTTTTATTTTTTAATGAACATTTTTAAATGTCTATTCCTTCTAATACGTTATTAAATACAACAACAGATCATATATAATGCCATAATCACGGAAACGTAATTGAACTTGGACTTGAAGACAAAGGAACTTGAAGACAAAACTGCAGTCCTCAATGATGTACATTCAGATCCCTTATCAAATTTATAGAATGATAAATTACTTTTCCGTGATTGTGGCATTATTATATATGATCTGTTATTGTATTTAACACTGTATTAGAAGGAATAGATATTTATAAAGTTCATTAAAAAATAAAAATAATCGGTATGAATTAAATTGCGACAAGGCCCAGACCGTCCGACTCGTCCTGAAATTTATAGAATGATAAATTACTTTTCCGTGATTGTGGCATTATTATATATGATCTGTTATTGTATTTAACACTGTATTAGAAGGAATAGATATTTAAAAATGTTCATTAAAAAATAAAAATAATCGGTATGAATTAAATTACGACAAGGCCCAGACCGTCCGACTCGTCCTGAGGACTTGAGCATCTATTTGGACGGCCGGAGCTGCCATCTGTTAAATTACGACAACAGATGGCAGCTCCGGCCGTCCAAATAGATGCTCAAGTCCTCAGGACGAGTCGGACGGTCTGGACCTTCAACAGATGGCAGCACCAAAAATATTTTGGATTAAAATAAAAAATGTATTCTATGTTTTTTGGGGCATTAAATTTAGTTTTAATAGAATCTAAGCATTGCATTTTATCTTTCAGAAAATATTTCGCAACTGTTTGAGCAGAATTTCGGCGAAATATGTGTGCCGCGAAAGTTAACAAAGCGCGGATAGGGCAAAAGATTTACTGACGCTCAACCTTAACGTCTGTTTGAATTTTTGGAACTTTGCCATTAACATGTAAAATAAAACACAACACAAGTAGGTGTTATTATATATTTATTCAAAATTACCCTTTCACTGGACAAACTTCTGCTCAAACCTCAAACTTAAAAGCTTAAACTACAATAATTGAAACTTATCATTTAAATTTATTTGACATTAGAGTGGCAATTTTCAACAGCTAAAAAAAAAAAAAAGAAATTTCTGAAGATTTACTATACTAACCTTGGCATACATTCGAGATAAAAGAATTTTACGCAAAACGTATATAATTTAAAATTAAATGTCACTTATTTTTTAATACGGTTAAACACCACAACAGAGGCTAGAATTTTTTTTCTAATTCCATGCAATGTAGTACTGTTTATTTGAAGATATTAAAAGATTAAAGGTCAATTACTTTTTTGCCTATTTTAAAAGGAAAATTCTTTAGAACTTTATAATCGTAGTCAAACCAATTTGAGTAAACATTATCTAAATCTCCGGATTTCACTATGATTTCAAACGCATTAAAATACACAAGTGGGGAAGAATTAAAAATCCCATTCATACGAGTAAGGTCGTTAAACACACAACCGGTCAAAAATGTATCCGAACATTATTTATTCATTTCCCTTGGATCATACAATTAAATCCATATAAATAAAATTGAAAATCCATTTTTCTGTCTGTCCGTTATTCTTATCATCACAGGAGAACGGCTGTATTGAATTTTATTAAATTCATTTCCTTCTTCATTTCCTTCTCACTATTTCCTTCCTTTGAGCGTGGCTTAATCGTTAATGAGCCTCTAAACAAACGGAACCCAATCGTTATTTGAGTCTCCAAACTAACATGACCTGATCTTTTTTTTTTTAACCTCTATTCTATACAACAAATGCAATTCAAAATTCTATTACCAGACCCGATCGTTGTGTGTGCCTCTAACTCAAAAATTATAGAAGCTTTATAAATTAGCTAAATAAAAAATAAACCTTCTGATCGCAAGGGCCATATGTGAAATTCCTCTTTTTATTTCTGTCCCATTACGAAGCGGACGTTTTTTTTTTACCAAAAGCAAAGAAGTTGAATTGAATGCTATGAGCCCACGAAGCTCTGGGAGAGGACCCATCTTCAATGCGAAATATACATTTTTTTTTTATTGTAAAAGTTTTATGGGGATCCATAGAATTTTATTTTTATTTTTTATTTATCTGTTTTTTTTTAATTTAAGGCAACCCTGATAAGTAAACTTATGTCTACAAAAAAGCTATTGTTAAAATGTAAAATTGTTGTCTTCTATATGAATAAAATTGTAAGATAGGCATCTGTCTATCTGTTTATTATCTCAGCACGGTAGAATTCGTTTTTTTTTCCTTTTTGTGAAAATATTATAAAATTTAAAACAAAAACTCTAAAAATGTTCACTGCAAATTGTGAATTAAATTTCTTTGCATTATATATTTTATTATATTTCTTTATGCATTTCTACATTATATTCCTTTATATATTTCTACATTATATTTCTTTTATTATATATCTTTACATTATATTTCTTTGCATTTTTATTATGTTATTATGTTCATAATAACTGGAGATATGAGACTGTCTGTCTCAACATTTAACATAGTAAAATGAAGATCTCGCATAATAAAGTTTACCAAACTTCTTTGTTTCATCGCAATACTAATTCTTGAGAAAATCGTCTTATAATCGCCTCTTTATCTATAAATCAACCGTTGATTGTGTTAATTTGGAACATTTTGTTTAATTTTCCCTAGCACCAAAACGTCTGACATTTCACTAAATTTATTACATTTGGTCTCGATCTGATAATAATAAAACCGGAACCGGAACCAAACTCGTATACATTCTGAAATCTGAAATCCGAGCTCGACCTGGCCTTAGCAGTTATTTTCAAGATTATATTAAAAATAAAACTCCGAGCTATCAAAGTGCCCAGAATTGTGTGAAAACGGGGGTAAATGTTTCTCAAGATTACTGAAATTAACAATACTTTTATATATTTCGTATGTTAATATCCAATCATAACTTTTCAAACCATGTATCTCATCCAGCCCAGTTCAGCTCAAAACTTTCACTTAGTCAGCTCGCCGGCCACACATAAAGCTACAGTAAGCCTTCCGATCTATCGTGTGGTCTGGGTTTTTCACTTAGTCAGCTCAGTCAAAAATTTGTCCTTGAACCAAGCCTGGACATTTAGCTTAAGGATCAGATCCGAAACCCGAATTATAAGTTCGGATCCGAAGCTAACTTTTGGTCTAACTGTATAATGCCAGTCTTGTAAGTTCCTGGTCTCGAATTCCAACCTGACTAGGGACCAACATCAACAATTCCTACATGTCTATCTCTCCCTAAACAAAGGGCGACCGGGTTCCTTTGGCACAGGGGACCCCACTCCTATTATGTTCGTCCCCAATGGGAAACCCTCCCCCTGGCTTCGCCACTGACTTCGTGTAAACTTCAGTATCATTCAATGGGAGGGTTGTCCTAGAATTTAAGGTACGAATTGCCAATTTATTTTCTGTGGACCAGTTATAAGTATAGATGTTGTTTTCCCTGGGTTCTGGCATAGACCTTATATACTAGACCCGCTATTGGGCGAGGATTGCTAATGTTACAGTATTGAGGTGATGGTATCCAACACAAGGAACGCGTTACGTGATCTCTACTAGTCCAGAACTCTTGCTTCCGAGGATCTCCGGCTATCACAGGGTAGGGTCCACTCGCTACAATCCAACAACCAGTTCCACTTACTACTTCCTGAGTCTGGGATCACGTGACAAGTTCTACTATGTTGGATAGTATAAAAATCCCCTTAGCGTATAAAATTTATGGGTTCCAGTCTAAATTGAGTGGCACTGTCCCGGCCATCCAAACAGATACCTTACACCATCGGGTAGGTCGGACGGTCTGGGATCGATAGAAAAAAGTATCATTCACAGATGATAGTCGTTTGAAGAGGTTGCCAGATTTCTCAAAACAGATCCAGTTACAACTCCAGACGATCACCAGCGAGAGAACGGGAAATTTTCTTGGTACCAAACTGACCAAGATATTTGCAATTCCCTCATTCAAGTTCTCGGAATAACAGACGGTCAGGTTTCACATCTGTCGCGAATTTTTTGCCATTTCTTTGTCACTCTATTCTCACGATTTTCTGAGAAATTGAATCGAACCAAAATAGAGCATTCGTATTTTTTGAAGCCTGCCTCGAACCCCTATAATTTAGTCTGAAGGACGTTGCAGCAAGAGAGCTGCCATCATGGCCCGCATTCTTTTTCGTGCTTCTTGAAAGACTGGAAGAAAACTCTTACTATATCACGATTTGATTTCGAATTGAGGGAATGCTGAATTCAGTCGCTATAGGGTAATTGCGCTTTAAGTGTTTTAAAGCGTAAATCGTCTAAAAATGAAAACAAAAACTTCATTTGAGAAGGAAACGTTTTTATTTTCTTTGCGTAAAAGGTATGAAAATTCGACAATAGGAAGCTTGAAGCTATTATCATTAAATCTGCATTATATTTATTTAGAATCCGTTTCGGGGCTGGTGAAAGAGGTTTCAGCCATTTAAGAAGTCATCTTTTTCTAGCAATTTTGTATACAGAAAAGGGCCGTCGAAAGGTCGGACATATCGAATTTTACAATCATATAAACTACCGAAAAATCAGAATAGTAGACTTTTTTTTTCAGTGTAATGGCACTACTATACCCTAAAAAATATTTCACAAATATCGTCAGATGTGTTCAATACGTCAGACGATCATTACAAATCTTTCTTATCAATTGAAGTACGCAGCGTTTTACCCGTATAAAATAATTTTTATTTTAGAGCTCTTTCTCTAGCTATTCTTATGAAAGCAATGCTTCATAAGAATAGCTAGCTTCATAAGAACACTTATACATGCACAGAAATCTAAGGTACAGCCTGTACATAATGCCATCCGTTAGCAATATTTGCAAAATCCACTTCGACAATAAGAACTTGCAATTATGTCCCATTAGCTCAACGGTAGAACGTCGACATAGCTAGCACAAAAATCTGTGGTTTGGTTCCCGGTTAGAACAGCAAGGTTCTTTACCATGACGCCTGAACAAATCAACCCTGTAAGTTAGTGCAAAAATGTTGCCGATCTGAAAGTGACCCTAGTACGACTAGCATGGATTCGGTGGACTCTGGGATATTGAACGCCGAGTTTAAATCGGGAGGTCAATAACCACGCAGAAAGCTAGCCTGGATGATAAAAATAGCAGGAGATTAACTTGGGTAAATATAGCAAAAGGTGATTAGTCAGATTGTCAATTGCACGTCAGTCTGACATTAGAGGGTGGAGAATGCAGAGTCCACTCCCATAATCAGAGCTTGCAATTCCGTCCTAGTAGCTCAACAGTAGAGAGTCGGCTGACCCGTTCGAAGATCCAGGATTGGATTCCCGGTTACAGCAGCAAGGTTCCTTACACATTGCACATATGAATTCGAGAAAGAGTATTACCACGTACTGTGATAAGCATTGCAGGTTTCACCGTGTTACAATTCCTAATGATACGACTTTTTGAAAGCTACTTTATTATCTGTCATATACGCATTTCGTGCGTCCTTGATGTCCATTTCTACTATTAGACCATTCTCTATAACTTTGTAATTGACGTTTTTCTTCTATCTTACTTTGTTGCCGAGTCCGTTATCCAAACTTTTTTAATTCTCCTCTAGAGGGGCTGCAATTACTTTTATTCGTTAGTCACTTTACTATAGATAGACTTGACGTGTATACTAATGCAAGTTTTCTTAAAGTTAAAGAACTGTGTATATAATGGTTGCTCTATACAATGGCAACACGAAACAGTATAAAAACATTTTCGAAAACATATTTCTATTTTAAGTTTATGAAAAAAACTATACCGCTTAGTTATAAATTGGTATCAAAATACCTTCGATTGAGAATATCTTTGAAAAAGAAACTGGAAATGAATTCACTTATCATTCCTAAAGAAGGCATACAAATTAAAATGTTTCCTTTGACCTCTGGCCTTTTCCACGTCGCACACTTTTCACACGGAAACAGTTACAATTTTGTCTTCTCATACGTTTGAGAAAGTTCTTTGAATTCTTATTTTACTTTTCAATACACTTTATCATGAAAAGCTCGAACAATTGCATAATAAAATCGAATTCTTGGTTACATTTGACACTGATTACAAAAAGAAATATTTGGAACCAGATTCATATGATCCCTGGACAATCACAATTCGTAACAATCTAGAATGATTCTAGAATCCAGATGACGTAGCAAGTGTTGCTAGTTTTAATTGGAACTTCGATAAGTTTACGTATTAGGTTCTCTCCAATTCTCAAGCCCACTTTTGGCTCTGCGTTATTTACTGTGCAGAAATGAAATTAAAAGAAATATTCTGGACTTGATAATGGCAATTCCTGATTTTGGACTATCGAATGCGTTTGCGTGGATTGAATGTCAATATCAAAGACAATTCAAATCATTCTAAACAAATCAGTCCGAGCCCAGTTCGAAAGGAAAACAGAAAATCAGTCTTGATACGGCCTAAAGATCGCGAAATCAAGCCCCGCCTTAGAAAAATTAGCAAAAATCAGATCTTAATGAAAATCATACATGATCCAGCTTACGGGTCAGCCCGGACCTAAGCCTATGGGCCAAACTCGAGCCCATGCAGATGTCTATGTCGACGGGTTTAGACCTATGGTTCAAGTCCATGCCCGCGCAGACTTTTAATATGCACGTTCACTTCGCAGCACTTTAGGAGATTTCTATTGGAGGCTTAGCGTCATTCTCTCCATGCAATCCCTAAAATGACAGCACGGGTCACGCACAACTTAAGCTTGCTAGTAGAAACAAAAAAATAGTTTCCTTATGTAGTAACATGTTCATCTTTTTTCCGGTAGATTGGCGGAAGAGTTGGCGACATTGAGTAATGGTATTAGACACAAACTGACATTCCACTTTTAATTAGACACTGGAAAACAGCCGACGGTATTTGTTTTTGGTTGTTAAAAGTTCATCGAACGCGTAGCTGAAATGCGACAGGCTAATCATAAATCAAAGACGTGAATTAGCTTACATTTTAATGTAAACTGTATGTATTTTTTTTTAATAATCTGCAATATGCGAAAACATTGCTCGTTAAACGTTTGTAATAGTTTAACAAAGTAGAGGCCCTCAAATAGAAATCGAGTAAAAAATATTGATGATGTTTACTGAAAAAGCATTTTTTTAACACTTTACAACAAAGTGGAAAAGTGTTTATGACTTTGTTCATTCTGTCTGTCTGTCTGTCTGTCTGTCTGCCCGTTACCACGATAACTGCCATAAAAATGACTTAATCAAAATAAAATTTTAGTATGTTGTTCAGACGGTCTGTAGGACCTATGGGAATATAAATAAATAATATCACCCAATTAGTTTTGGATTGAACCCGGGTTGAAAAAATGAAATACATTGAGCCCTATGGGACCTAATTTTTCAAACATTTTTTAAGCGGATTTAAAATTCACAAATTGCTTCGAAAATTTTAGGTAATATTCAAATTGTTCCATAAAATATATAAAAAAAATTCAGCGAAATATATTCAGTAGTTTTTTAAATAAAAATTAAAATAATAATAATAACACCTCTTATATGAAGCGATCACGTGACCATGATATGAAAATATCACGTGACCCACTTCAAAATGATATATGGCATCCATCTTGTCGCAAAATCGTGATTTTTAAAGTTCTTTTTAATTCATATTGAGTGTTGTATCCGTCCTAAAACCACTTTATTTTTGCTTAAATTCTGTGCATCTACATACTGAAACAACGCAATTACAATATATTTGAGTTTAAATGCTCATCCAAATTTGATTATTTCTACAACGAAGCCTATTTTTCACCTATGTAAAATGTAAACAGCAAAATATGTAGAATGATTTGTATTAGAATTGCTGTATTTCTTTAACACAAAATCATTTAGTTCATGGAGTCTGCATAGCTGATATGAATGAAATATTCAAGTGATTTTACAAAGAGAAGGACGATTTTTTTCGATGAAGTTTTACGCATAGAGTTTAATTACTTGTAGCTTCATGGCCTTAATTTTTAAATACAATAAATTATTATAGTATTGTGATGAATGACATGAATGGGAAATTATTTAAGAATGAAATGCTGCTTTTATAGAGATAGCCAGGCGTGTTATTTTTTCTATTACGTCATTTGAATGAATTTGATTTGTTTTCGATGAAATTTTCAAATACAATAAATTATCGTAGTATTATGATAATTCTAAAATTATTACCGAGGAATGTATCACATTTTAGAGATAGGGGCGCGGTAGCCCACTGGTTAGCGCGCTGGAGCTGCACTCGGTAGGCCCAGGTTCGATTCCAGCCACTGCCAAAACTGCCGCCGTGTTCACGCGGAGTACGATCGCGTTAAACATGTGGGTCCGTAAGTCCTTCCGAGAGGTTGGTGGTAGGGGAAGGAGGGTACGGTCCCTGTGGATGCCTCCCTCACTGGGTTCCGGTCCAAATTGGGTGGCACTTCCCGGCCGTCCAAACAGTTACCTTACACCTTTCTGGTAGGTCGGACGGTCTGGGTCTCAACAACAACATTTTAGAGATGTTTAAACCAGGCAATTTATATTTCAATGCCGTCATTTGAATGAAGTTCATTTTTTTCGATGAAGGTTTAAGTTTTCAAATATAATAAATTTAGGGGGTGCTGAACATTCGGTTACGTTTAAAAACAATTGGCTTCCAGTATTCACGGATTGTGATTTTTTTACCAAATTTCATTCAAATCGCTCTATTTGTTCGTGAGATGTCGTCTCCACAGACTCACTGACACACACACAGAGAGAGAGAGACACACAGACATCACCTCAAAAATGTTTGATTCGTGATTAGGGGTGCTTGAAACGTGCTCTCCCATCGAAAACTCGAATTCGAATTTTCGACCCCGTCACAATACTTTCCTTATACGTTATGTATATACGAAAAGTAAAAACAATAAATTTTATCTCGCACCCAATAAATGTTTATCTCTCCTGCGAAGAGAATCGGTACATGAGTCAACAAAGCATTCGATGAATTACATATTCAGTAAAAAAAGGATTTCGAAGAATCAGCAGCTATTTGTGAGACGCAGCTAGCTGAATATTAAATGGGGAATGCATTTGAAAAGCGTAAAATAGGCGCTCTATTCTATGACCGAAGTTGCAAACAAATGCTTAACAGCTCCAGTTAAAGTTCAACTCCATTTCAAGCGAGTTCATCATACTACTTCTATCCTATTCTTTAAATTCGCCCCTCTGTAAACACACTTTAACAAGATTTAAACGTCTGGAATATAACACTTGGATCAAACTACGTGTTAAGGAGGGAAGCTTTTGTGAGAAATTCAAAGCAGGAAGTAAGAGGGCCAATTACAGTAAGTTATCAAAGAAAGAACAGCCATTTTGTAAACATTCTATTCTATGATAAAGCCACAGTTAATACACTTTTTCACTTGATTATTTAACACTAGAAGGTATGCCAAGGGTTGTTTATGGGTTTATAAAAGGGTTCAAATTATTAGGAGATTGGATAGATTGGTAAACGTTTGCCGTAAGAAATCTTTCTATAATCGCATTTGCCACGGATACTGATATCTGCAGTAGAAGGGTGATTCTAGCTTTTGAACACTCCCCCCCCCCCCTGCTTTTATGAATTCTATAAGTATGAATTTGGCCATGACAGCCTAGGCTTAATCAGGGAAATTTGATACCGCTGCATGGAAGACTGAATTTGTTGGTCTCTGTTATATTGTAATTTTCAATTCCCAATATAACATTGCTCTTTTGAAAGAGGAAGTGGACCTAAGAAGACGGTCCCTCATGAAGTGAGGCAATTTTTGTAACATTCCCTCGAACGCAGCTGCACCGGACATTCATTTCGAAAAGAGAGGGTGCTTCTCAAGTTCATGTCAGCGTTAGGTGTTACAACAAACGGAAGGGGTTGAACTTCTTGACCCCAGAGTCAATTAATATCACTTGAACCTTGGGAAAATTCTCGTGAGAACTTTCAACGATTTTAAAACTGGAGACTGCATATCTCATATTTCAGGGGGGCCTTGACCAATAATACAGCCTGAAGGGCGTAGCCCTTAATTTACTTAGCCAATTATGGACAGGGGCGCCTTGTCAAGGGGGTAGAGACAGAGAGCAACTTTGGACTTTGAGTTTTTGAAATCGAGGACTTGAATTTTGTGAGTGAAAAGAAGAGGTCGCAAGAGCGACGGATCTCGGAGAGAGCGAGCCCACGGGACAGAGCCGGAGCGCGCGGTCATAAAGTCCGACATCGGCAAAGATGATCGAGGTAGGACAATTCTACACATATTTTTGCACTTTGATTATTATTATCTCTCTGACCCTCCTAAATAAGGTTAACCTGGGCCATTAAGACGTAGGCTAGTAAGAATAGTGAGTTAATGCACATTAATAGGTTAATAATTGTAATGCTCATATTATGATCATAGAATGAGGAGATTTGATTGTCTTAATGTACTACACTAAAGATGTTGGTATATGAAATTTACCAGATGTTAATAGTTATTAAATAAGGTTTTGTCTTAATGAAATAAATTCTTTGTTATTGTTTAAAATTAAGCCTCTTCATTTTAATTACTGGTATTATGTATTTCTTTATTTACTCCACTTTACGAGATCGGTCTATATAGCGCCAATACCTGGCGTGTGACGACTCACATATCATTTTGGCGCCCGTGACCAGTCGAATCTGGACTCAAAATTATTGCTCACATATCATTTTGGTGCCGTTTAAACCAGTTTCGAACCTGGACTCAAAATTATTGCACCCTTATCATATTGGTGCTCATGAGCAATCAAACCTCGATTCAAAATTATTTAACCCTTCTGGCGACTTTGCTGTTTTAGACCAGTTATATGCCAGAATTTAAATTTTAATGAAGAGAATAAATATATTTGGAATTAATGAGAAATGAAAAGATTGAATAAAAAAATTTTTTTGTGTGTAAAATAAGGATTAAATTAAAGAAAGAATTTTAAAATTAAAATAAATATAAGTAAATTTAAGAAAATTTATTTCACAGTATGAGAAGCAAGCAAATAGTGAATCATTATGTGTTCTTAATGAGACATGCCATATTGTATGTGAAAATATAATTATTAGGGAACTTGAAGCTTTTAAGAAACTTTTGAATTATATAAATATTTGTGTAATATTTGAGGAGTTAATTATGAGGATTGAAGTATTTGCATGCGTAGATAGTGAAATGATTAGAATTATGTTTTTGAATTTATGTGATATTGTATTTAAATATTTTGGGGGAGGATTTTAAAGTGTAACAACAGGGAATAATTTTGATTAAGCTGTAAAAAATGGCCACATACTTAGAACAAGCAAATTTAGCTCCGATAACTGCAAAGGTAAATAATGATAATTTTAGACTGGAAATTGAGACGTTCCGCAGAGAACAACAAGAAATTAGAACACATCTTTTAAATTCTATTACCCAAAAGATAAACACATTTAAAATACAAAGAAAGGTACATATTCCCACAATACAAACAAGAAAAATTGTTACATGTCATTATTGCAATAAAGAGGGTCATTGTATGAGAGAATGCCGGGCGTACGCAACAAATAATGGGGGACGGAATCGAAACATAAACAATTCCAGAACATTTTTGAATAAACGAATACAATCTCCTCCCCACTCATTTCAAAACCAACCATATGTTGATCGCAGAACTTACGCCTCCCAGCCGGACACATACAATTACATTTCAAACCACGCCTTTCCGAGAAAATATCACCAGAGCAGAAATTACTATGCAGAACCTCCTACACAAAACAGAGACCTAGAAAGGGGTACGCAAAGGAATAGAGAAGGAATTAGGAAAAGGAATGCTACACAAATAAATATTGAGAACGAGGGACGTAACGTTGAAAAATATAAAACTCAAATTGATAGTGGAAATATTGGTAATTACAGAACCCAAAATAATGGAGAGAGAGAGGACATTAAGGACAGGAAGGACAAAGTTGAACATATCGCGTCAATTGGAGATGAATCAAACACGGAATTACACAAGGTGGAAAATAAATTTCAAAACACAAGTACAAACTATGGCAATGAAGACATCAAAATTTCAAATGAAAACAAAGTAATGGATTCTTTGATTAGCAAAAATGCTGATCCCGAAAATTCACGAAACACTGGTACAAGCTATGGCAATGAAGATAGCAAAAATCCAAATGAAAACAAAATAACGGAGGATTTGATTACAGAAAGGGTTCATTTTGAAAATATTCAAAATACAAAATGCAAGCTTCAGGACATTCGAATTACGAATGAGAATCACATGATACAAGATACACAAAATTCAAATGAAAGTGAAATGATGGATATTATGGACAACGATAATGGAAATACTAACTCTCAAAATTTACAAAATTCAAAGGAGACCACTAAAAATATTCAAAATAAAAATTCTAGTACAAGTAGAGAGAAAAGCCAAAACGATAGTGAAGTGAATTGCGTCCAAAAACCTTCAGAAATAAATGAGAATCATAACAAAAGGTATGCTAGGCAAGAAATAGAGGTTCCACAGAAAATACAAGTTTGTAACAATAGTGTAAGTGAGGAGATCCAAAAGCGGAATGAAAGAAAACTCGGTTCACATTTTTTCATGAAACCAAAAATTTTTAGGAACTTAATATTGTATGACAATCGCTATTTGGAAAATTTCAAGATGAGAAAGAGGTAAAAAATAATAATTTGTCAAAAAAATGAATTCTTTGGAAATTGATCTGGCAATGGATAAATTATAAAAATGAAAAATGGATATGAAGTCAAGATTGTTAATGGAAAGCAACATTCTCTTCCCGCTTTTATTACTTAACGTACTTGCGACAGATATGTAGCAAAACACACGGCATTCACAAAATGCAACGCGAAAGATGGAACGCAAATTTTAAATAAATATTGGATTATAAATAAAGGAAATTTTAAATAAACATTGAATTATAAATTAAAGAAATGTAAATAAGTATTACATTAATTAAGAAAGTGTAAACAAATTGGGGAAAAAAAAAAAAATTTGAGGAAATTTTAAATAAATCATACATTAATTAGTTGAAAGTTTAAATGAACAAGAAAGTTTAAATAAATATGGAACTATAAATAATTGGGAATTATGAATAAAAATTGTGATTTAAAAAAATAAATAATTGTTACAAAATAAATAACAAGTATCGTTGTAGGACAAAAGAAATTTTAGGGATGATAGGTTAAAGATGTGGATATATTAAATTCAAATTTTGGAAAGAACATAAATAACAGAGAAGATACGTCACATTTCATGAAAAAAAAAAAAAAAGCAAAAGGGGGACATCGTTAGAATTCTATAAAAAGTCGTTATAACTCTATAAAAAGAAGGGTTTTTTTTAAGAGAACTTTGATTTCCAGGCAATAACAATTTCGATGGATAAGATAATTAGGAATATTAAATAAAGGGATATTTTGAATTTCTAAAAAAAAAAAACTCTTTTCAAAGAACAGTGAAATTTTAAAACAAAAGTAAACTTTCTCCACGCGCTCTTCATGTAATTAGCGGACTGATCAACCATAGTTGGATGAATAAGCGTGAGGAAATGGGAATTATAGAATTATATTTTAAAATAATTAGATAATTGGTAAATAAAAAAAAAAAAGGAAAAAAGAAAAACAAATTTTTTTTTCTAGTTTAAATAAATAAATAATTCATAATAAAAAATAAAAAATTGTAATTCAAATAACTAAACAATGGGTAATTAAAAATTAAAATTAGAGTTTAAAATGGATAGAGAATTTTAATTAAAAATCATAATGGCAGTTCAAAGAAAAAAGATAATGGTAATGAAAATTATACACAAATTATAATTTAAAATGAATAGATAATTTTAATAAACATACGCGAATTGTAGATTAAATAAAAAGCATTTGAAAAAAAAAAAAAAAGCGTTTCTACATATATTTTGATAGGGTCGCACATATAAAATTTTTGAGAGAGACGAACTTTCGAAGGTAACGCTAGAACGCGGGAATAAACATGATATAATAATAAAATACAATGGTAGAACAAAAGGACACTAACCGCATTTTAATTAATCCGTGGGGTAAATGAATCCTTGCGTAATCCATAGGAGTCGCGAAACACAGACAATCACACACACTGCTACGCGCACATCCCGTCGTCCTAAACACTTTACACAACATGGCGGAAGCGTAGACGAGAAAATTTGTACCATTTTGCCAAAACGACATCTTCAAAAATTTGTACAGCTAATTGGCCATGGGAAGTTACACGAAGAAATGCCCGTATTAGCCGCAGGCCAGAAAGGGGACCGCTTTCCAGGGAAAATGACACAATGGCAGAAGGACATGTTGACCTTGTATACCACTACTTGATTTTCTCTGGGGACTAGATTTTTCTGTTTGAACAGGGAATTTAGATGCTAGAATATATGTTACACAAAAGTTTGGGAAGTTAAAAAAAGGAAAGAGGAGAAATGAATTAATGCAGGAGACTTTGCATTCAATTACAGGGGATATAAGAAAAGAAAATGTACATTTTGGTATTCAAGTATGGGATTTGAATTGAGTTAGATGGTATTTGAGAGAAAATTCGTAATTTTGTAGGCATTGAGAGAATTTCAGTGAGTGATAAGATTTACAAAAAAATTTAAGTATGGTTTCATTAAGTGGGAAAGTGAATAATGTAAGGAATTCGGGAAATTCCGTATCCAAGTATAAGATTTGGATTAAATCAGGGGATATGTGAAAGAAAATGTATAATTATGGATAGTGTAATATAGAATCGCAGGGGAGTTATAAGATTTTCAGTAGGATAATAATTAAATGATTACATGGGTTTTTTTTTTCTGTCATCTCAGTTTGTAGGAAAATTTTAAAGTATTGTGCGGAAATTTTTGAACCTATATAAATCTTATTTTGATAGTATTTGAGAGGATAGTGTAATTGTTTAAGTATTTTATTATAAATATGTACATGAGTTATATTTATGGCATGTCCGGTTCAGAACACATGATGGATTGGATGTTAGATAAGAAGTGTATATAATGTAAAAAAAAAAAATATATATATATATATATATATATATATACATAAGGTAGAGAAATGTAAAATAAATAAATAGTAGGAATTTGAAAAATTTAAGTTTGAAGAGAGTAGCAAATTTAAGTAAGAAATGTATATAGTATATGGAAGGATTTAAAGTAGATAAAGTGTAGAAATTTCAATGGGGCAATTTTTGAGAGTGTTAACAAATTTAAAAGGAGTTTGAAAAAAAAAAAAAAAGAGAGTTTTTTTTGTAATGTTTCGTGTGCCGGGTGACAAATTAAAATTATAGAAATTGAATTTATAAAAAAATGATACTTAAGGGAGTTTTAAGAGAAGAGAGTATTTTAATAAGCTTGAGTGTAATGTATATGTATTGATTGTCCTAAACAAAACATGACACAGCGTACAGATCCGGTTGCCTAACGATTCTCAAATGGTCAGCAATTCCTGTTGATCACCGATTCACATTGCTCAACGATTCCTGGTGCACAAAGATTATCATTTGGTCAGCGACTCCAGCAGTTCAGCGCCTTACAGTTCAGCGAATTCCAGTTAGACAGCGGTCCAATCCTTCAGCGAGTTCCAGCAGTTCATCGCCTTACAGTTCAGCGAATTCCAGTTAGACAGCGATCCAGTTCTGCAACGAGTTCCAGCAGTGGAGCGATTTACATTTCAGCGGTTTCCAAGTGTGCAGTGATATCAGTGTTTTTTTTCCAAAGGAAAGATATTTTACACTTTCCACCATAACTACAAGGGGACAAAGTGATATTATTAGGGACCATATGCGTAAGTCCCTGATCCCAACAAATATCCAATTGACGGTCAAAGTGACTTTGGTTATCATATGTGAACAATTTTACAGATATACACCTTGAACTTGTGTGGAACTATATTGTTTAAAAAAAAAAAAAAAAAAAAAAAAAAGACATATCACCAGTGGACGAACTTGTGCTTACATGAATAGACTTTTAATCGACATTAAGTACAACTGAACGACACAGATATCGTCATTTGCAGACACATTGAGAATTGTATTTTTGTATAGTATTTTCGTGTTCTTTTGATGGCATATAAGAGTATATATATGATAATATGATTTGTGTATATGTGTATATAGTGCATTTTTACAGTAGATACAGATGAGAGCAAGACGAGTTGTTGGACTACACAGTGGACACGCCTGCAGCAACTATGAGCTGGCACTTTGTAATTGGCTTTTTTCCCACCAAATTTTGGGGGGGGAAGAAGGGTAATTGTTATATTGTAATTTTCAATTCCCAATATAACATTGCTCTTTTGAAAGAGGAAGTGGACCTAAGAAGACGGTCCCTCATGAAGTGAGGCAATTTTTGTAACATTCCCTCGAACGCAGCTGCACCGGACATTCATTTCGAAAAGAGAGGGTGCTTCTCAAGTTCATGTCAGCGTTAGGTGTTACAACAAACGGAAGGGGTTGAACTTCTTGACCCCAGAGTCAATTAATATCACTTGAACCTTGGGAAAATTCTCGTGAGAACTTTCAACGATTTTAAAACTGGAGACTGCATATCTCATATTTCAGGGGGGCCTTGACCAATAATACAGCCTGAAGGGCGTAGCCCTTAATTTACTTAGCCAATTATGGACAGGGGCGCCTTGTCAAGGGGGTAGAGACAGAGAGCAACTTTGGACTTTGAGTTTTTGAAATCGAGGACTTGAATTTTGTGAGTGAAAAGAAGAGGTCGCAAGAGCGACGGATCTCGGAGAGAGCGAGCCCACGGGACAGAGCCGGAGCGCGCGGTCATAAAGTCCGACATCGGCAAAGATGATCGAGGTAGGACAATTCTACACATATTTTTGCACTTTGATTATTATTATCTCTCTGACCCTCCTAAATAAGGTTAACCTGGGCCATTAAGACGTAGGCTAGTAAGAATAGTGAGTTAATGCACATTAATAGGTTAATAATTGTAATGCTCATATTATGATCATAGAATGAGGAGATTTGATTGTCTTAATGTACTACACTAAAGATGTTGGTATATGAAATTTACCAGATGTTAATAGTTATTAAATAAGGTTTTGTCTTAATGAAATAAATTCTTTGTTATTGTTTAAAATTAAGCCTCTTCATTTTAATTACTGGTATTATGTATTTCTTTATTTACTCCACTTTACGAGATCGGTCTATATAGCGCCAATACCTGGCGTGTGACGACTCACATATCAGTCTCCATAGAAATTCGCCACATAGCAACTTTATTGCTGCCTTTGTAGGTGTTGTTGTTGAAACCCAGACCGTCCGACCTACCAGGAAGGTGTAAGGTAACTGTTTGGACGGTCGGGAAGTGCCACCCAATTTAGACCGGAACCCAGTGGGGGAGGCATCCACAGGGACCGTACCCTCCTTCCCCTACCACCAACCTCTCGGAAGGACTTTCGGACCCACATGTTTAACGTGATCGTACTCCGCATGAACACGGCGGCAGTTTTGGCAGTGGCTGGAATCGAACCCGGGCCTACCGAGTGCAACTCCAGCGCGCTAACCAATGGGCTACCGCGCCACGCCTTTGTAGGTGTTGATTATTCCATGCTTACAAGCTAATAAGCGTAAAGCCGGTTCATAAATGCTGGTATCTGCAGTGGAAACGCGATCGTAGTTTTGGAAAGCTTTTTAGGCGGATTCTGAGAGTATGAACTTGTCCATAGCAGCCTGGACTGAATCAGGGAAATTTGGTAATCCTACGCGGAAGACTGAATTTGTCAGTCTTCATAGCGAAATCGCGGTACATAGCAAGTTTCTTGCTGCCTCTGCAAATACAGATTATTTCATGCTACCGAGCGCAAAATACGTGCAAAACTGGCCCACGAATATTGGTATCTGCAATGGGAGCGTGTTCCAAGCTTTGGAGCGCCCTTTTTAGGCACGTTCTGTAAATATGAATTTAACCATGGCAGCCTGGGCTGAATCGGAGAAATTTGACAGTAGAAAAGAAAGGGGCGTTCACCGGCAGTGGCTCAGCGATGCTCAGCGCTCAGCAAAATGGCCGCCATCTTGAATTCCGTAATCCTGGACGGGGGTGTAAAAGGGGGGAAAATGAAAAAAAAGGTGGGGGTAAAAATTTTGGAGAAACTTTTTGTCGGGTGGCAACGATGTCGTAGTCTTGTACGAGGGGTTCAGGGGGAAATAAATTTTTTGGAATGAGATTTTTTCTAAGTAGGGAAGAAACTTTTTGAGGGATGGCAACATCGGCAGTGGCTCAACGACGTTTAGCGCCCCCTAGCGGCGAAAATTGGAACTATCGAGGATGGAACTTAGAAATATTTTTCTGTTTCGGTTGCCATAGCAACACCTGGGGGAAGAAACTTTTTTCAGGTTGGCAACACCAACGGTGGTGGAGCAATGCCATCAGCGCCCCCTAGCGGCATAAAGCAGAATTAAAATTGGGAATTTTTCTGATAGTTGAGATTTTTTTCTTATATTTTTTCGCAAATGTAAGTTTTTTACTTTTCAAAAACCGCACTTGTGCCGTTTTCTCTATGGGAATTAACATAGGTTTTCACACTTGTGCTATTTTTTAACATTTTTTCACAAAAACATACTTTTTACTAACAAAATTTCGTAAATGCAAGTTTTTTTTCTTATATTTTTTCGCAAATGTAAGTTTTTTACTTTTCAAAAACCGCACTTGTGCTGTTTTCTCTATGGGAATTAACATAGGTTTTCGCACTTGTGCTATTTTTTAACGTTTTTTCACAAAAACATACTTTTTACTAACAAAATTTCGTAAATGCAAGTTTTTTTCTTATATTTTTTCGCAAATGTAATTTTTTTACTTTTCAAAAACTGCACTTGTGCTGTTTTCTCTATGGAAATTAACATAGGTTTTCACACTTGTGCTATTTTTTAACGTTTTTTCACAAAAACATACTTTTTACTAACAAAATTTCGTACATGCAAGTTTTTTTCTTATATTTTTCGCAAATGTAATTTTTTTACTTTTCAAAAACCACACTTGTGCCGTTTTCTCTATGGAAATTAACATAGGTTTTCGCACTTGTGCTATTTTTTAACGTTTTTTCACAAAAACATACTTTTTACAAACAAAATTTCGTAAATACAAGTTTTTTTCTTATATTTTTTCGCAAATGTAATTTTTTTACTTTTCAAAAACCGCACTTGTGCTGTTTTCTCTATGGAAATTAACATAGGTTTTCACACTTGTGCTATTTTTTAACGTTTTTTCACAAAAACATACTTTTTACTAACAAAATTTCGTAAATGCAAGTTTTTTTCTTATATTTTTTCGCAAATGTAAGTTTTTTACTTTTCAAAAACAGCACTTGTGCTGTTTTCTCTATGGAAATTAACATAGGTTTTCGCACTTGTGCTATTTTTTAACGTTTTTTCACAAAAACATACTTTTTACTAACAAAATTTCGTAAATGTAAGTTTTTTTCTTATATTTTTTCGTAAATGTAAGTTTTTTACTTTTCAAAAACCACACTTATGCCGTTTTCTCTATGGGAATTAACATAGGTTTTCACACTTGTGCTATTTTTTAACGTTTTTTCACAAAAACAAACTTTTTACTTGTAAAAAACTAACAAAAACGCGTTTTTAAAGTAGCAGAATCGCGTGAATTGATGTTTTAAAGTAGCAGAATCGCGTGAATTGGTGTTTCAAAGTAGCAGAATCGCGTGAATTGGTGTTTTAAAGTAGCAGAATCGCGTGAATTGGTGTTTCAAAGTAGCAGAATCGCGTGAATTGGTGTTTTAAAGTAGCAGAATCGCATGAATTGGGTGTATGGGAATCTCGAGAATCTCGGGGGGTTTAAGGGGTGTGTTTACCCAACCGGTCTTGGAGTTTAAATTAATATGTGTGTTATTTTATACATGCGTTATTTCTGTAAACCAACATAGTTTAATACGTGTACCATTTTACAAGTGTACTGCTAGCATAGGCTACCATAGGGGTACCTTTCAATCTTAACATGTTTTAAAAACCGCATAGTGCATTAAATCACGATGACAGATCTACCCCTCCCCCACCTCGCGTGAATGTGGATAGTTACATCGTATGGCCAGTGCGGGAAAGATGAGGATACTGCTAACAGAGCGTGGTTCTGTATCTGGACATAACTTTAGGCTATATGTCGCGTTGGGCTTGGGTTTGGCCGACTGTTTAGAACTGCTCTCGCTGCTATTGTTAACATCTGTGGTGGAGGATAGTTTTTACGGGCTCATAGAATGCTTGTGTTGTTAGATTAAAAAGACACCACTAAATATCATTGTATTCTCAGCTGGGAGAGGCTCTTTTAAAGAAGTTCTTATTAAATTTTAACATGTTCTAAAAAGAATCTTTCATTCATTAGTGTTATGAATCTCGCAAGTTAATTAAAGGATGTTAATTAAATTAATTGATTAAGTATTGAATGCCTGTATACCAGGAGCATGTCAAAGACATGTCAAGGGGTGTGTCAAAGCGTACCAAGGGTGTACCAAAGGAGTATGCTGAAGGCATACCAAGACCATCGTTCCTACACTATCCCTCTGCTATATCGCAGTTATGAAGTGAACTGTCAGAATATCGTATGATGAGGGGTATGCCAAGAGCATCGAACATACATTTTAAGAATGTGCCGATTTTAGCGTTTTTTTCACAAAAAGTTTTAAAAACGTTAAAAAAACAACAAAAATATGCGTTTTTTCAACAAGTTGAAGTTTTTGAGTTGTTGGATTTCTCTATGGGAATTAACATGGGTTTTCACACTTCTGCGAATTTTTTAGAAAAAAAAATGTGGTTTTTCGCAAAAAAGCGGCCAAAAATGTGTTTTTTGAAAAACGCGGAATCGGCCGATTTTTTTCAAACTGTCGGATTTCTCTATGGGAATTAACATAGGTTTTCGCACTTTTGTAATTTTTTGAAAAAAAAATGTGCGTTTTTGCAAAAATGCGGCCAAAAAAGCGTGTTTTTAGAGTAGCAGAATTTCGGGAATCTCGGGAATCTCGAGAATCTCGGGAATCTCGGGAATTGGGTGTATGGGAGGGGGTGTGTTTCCCCAACCATTTCGGTCTTGGAGTTTAAAAAATAAATATTTTCAATAATCGTGAAAGTGCGCTTATGTCTAAAATACTTGAGTGTTATGAATCTTGCAAGTTAATGAAAGGAAGCGATAAAATCTTAAATTTAAATAATAGCAGATACCAATGGGTGTATGCATATGTTTTTACAAGTGTATACTACCATAGGGGTTTCTTTAAACCCACATGTTTCAATATGTGTGTTATTTTATACGTATGTTATTTCTTTAAACCAACATGTTTTAATACGTGCGTTATTCTAAGAGGGAGAAACGCCTAATATGCTGATACATATGACACACGCGCTCAGCACAAATCGATGGAAATAAATGGTGAGATAGTTTTTAAAGACGAGACTTTGAAATTGTTTTCGATAAATAAGGTATTTGAGGTTATTTAACGTGTGAATGAGCGATACATGCCAATAAAATGAGGAACTAGGCTAAGTTTACAAGTATAGGACTTTAAAGTTTAGATGTTTTAGGGGTAGAACTTGAATTTATAATTAAACATGATTTATACTAACTACTGCAAAGGGAGAAATGCATAGCGAAAGGGGTTATGTGTGTATATATATATATAATACATATAACCAACACCCACCGGTGGAATGCAGATCTAAGATAGTATTTTTAGGAGAAGACATGAGATTCTTAAGTAAATGGAGTATTTAGAGGCATTTAAAGAGATATAAACATATGATAAGGTAACATCCATAATACACACAACTAATATAGGACAGCGAAAGGAAAACTTTAGTATTGTTTAGAGACCGAACTTCAAATTTTTAAGTAAATGTAGGCGTTTGGAAAAATTTTAATGAACTATGTGCGATACACATGTCTCCGATCACAGTGGTGGAAAAGTAATACCGGAGCAGTTTTTAAAGATGTGACTTTAACTTTTTTCAATTAAGTGAAGAATCTACTAAATATTAGAGGGTGCTAGCGCTTACCGAGGGTTTTATGTATAATACACATAAGCAGCATATAACATTAGGAAGGGGATATTAGAAAAATTTTTAAAGATAGGACTTTAGATTTTGTAACTAAATGAGATATCAAGAAACATTTAAAGGGGATGAAAACCTCTAATGAGGCGGAATGGAGGTGTACTTACCCAAGATACCCAGCACTGAAATTATTCACTAAGATAAATTTTTTTTTTAAAGTAAAGACTTTAGAAGTTACACATAAAAGGTAATTTATACTAGTTTTTAAAGAAATGAAAACGCCCAGCGAGATGACTTAGAATGAATACAACGCCGATATATATAACAGTGAAAAGAAAACTTAAATATTGTTTAAAGACTGCACTTCAAATTTCAAAGTAAATGTACATACCCAGAAACTTTTAATGGAGTAGTATAATACACATACTCGATATAACAGTTAAATGACGAACTAAGAATAATTTATAAGTATGTAACTTTGGATTTTTTTAGTTAAATAGGGATTTCAGCTAATTTTTAGAGGGATAGAAAGGTATACTAAAGGGTGTACAACAAATTTTTGGAAGGAACTAAGGGAATTTTCTAGCTAAATAGGGATTTCTACTAACTTTTAAGGAATAGAAACACGTACTGAAGAGTATAGAGCGTAATCATTACTAACACCTAGTGCTAAAATAAGGAATTAGAGTAATATTTTGAGGATGGGACTTTAGATTTTTAAGTAAATGTTATGTTTAAAAACTTTTAAAGTAGCGTAAATACCTACTAAGATGACATATGCGATACACATAGCCAATACATAGTTATTAAATAGGGAAAAGCTAAGATAGCTTTTTAGAATAACACTTAAATTTTTTTTTTCTAATTAAGCGCAATATATCAGCACTTAAAGCGGACAAATACGAAGATTCAGACGGCATGTGTGATACACATCGCGGATACATAATAGTTAAATGCTAATTAAAGAAGTTTTTAAGGATAGAACTCTGAATTTTTTGGGTAAATGAGATGTTTAAGAACATTTAAAGAGTCAAAAACACCTAATAAGGTGGTATGAGATGATTTCATCATCATCAGATAACAGCGAAATGGGGATACTACAAATATTTTAAAGGGGAATCCTTAAAATTTCTAAGTAAATAACCTTTAAAGGGGCGAAAAATATGTAGTGAAGTTGTGTAGATAATACAGATCATCGACATTCTAAAACAGACAAGACATGTCTATACAAGATAAAAAAAATGTTGTACGTTAATATAAACATACATTATTCTATGTAGCAATGTAATACATACCCCAAGATTTATATAAAGTAATCGTGAATCTATTATACTATTCTCATCAGAAATCAGCTAAAATAATAAAATTACCAAGCCGAATAATATATCTAGATACTAAAACACCAACAAACTACATTAAATTGATAAAAATCTTAACTAAATAAAATAATGAAGCTGTAACATACTATAAAAATACTAAGTCTAATAAAATTATAGAATAAAATCATATTAAAGCAAGTACTTACATGTTCAATCCGACTCAAAAATGCTGCATTAGGTGTACGCCAATGAATAATGACAGATATAACATCTCCAGTTTTACCAACTAAAACCGACATATTCGCAGAACAACTTTAAACGCGTCTTAACAGCACGAAATCCACAGCAGAAATGACAAAATCGATACTTGATCGTCACCGACACCCCCTACACGACAAGGTCACATCAAGGTCATATCATGGTTACTGTTAAACTATGGTATATAAAATAGAATCACATGTTAAAAAATAATAGATTTTAATAAAATGATTAAAGAAAATCCCTTTGTGATTATGAATGGTCTGTCTATTTTTACCGTGTGTATGTGTGTATGTGTGTGTGTGTATGTGTGTGTGTGTGTGTGTGTGTGTATGTGTGTGTGTGTGTGTATGTGTGTAATTATACCTTAAAAAGCTATATATCTGTAGTATCCCAACGGATACTAATATTTGTTTTACACATTTAGTTAAAACTTTTTTTAATTACACTTAGAATAAGTGCAACTGAAGTAAAGTTTTTCTAAGTTTGTAGAACAGATATTAGTATCCGTTGGGATACTACAGATATATAGCTTTTTAAGGTATAATTACACACATACACACACACACACACACACACACACACACACACACACACACACACACACACACACACACACACACACACACACACACATACACACACACATACACACATACACACGGTAAAAATAGACAGACCATTCATAATCACAAAGGGATTTTCTTTAATCATTTTATTAAAATCTATTATTTTTTAACATGTGATTCTATTTTATATACCATAGTTTAACAGTAACCATGATATGACCTTGATGTGACCTTGTCGTGTAGGGGGTGTCGGTGACGATCAAGTATCGATTTTGTCATTTCTGCTGTGGATTTCGTGCTGTTAAGACGCGTTTAAAGTTGTTCTGCGAATATGTCGGTTTTAGTTGGTAAAGCTGGAGATGTTATATCTGTCATTATTCATTGGCGTACACCTAATGCAGCATTTTTGAGTCGGATTGAACATGTAAGTACTTGCTTTAATATGATTTTATTCTATAATTTTATTAGACTTAGTATTTTTATAGTATGTTACAGCTTCATTATTTTATTTAGTTAAGATTTTTATCAATTTAATGTAGTTTGTTGGTGTTTTAGTATCTAGATATATTATTCGGCTTGGTAATTTTATTATTTTAGCTGATTTCTGATGAGAATAGTATAATAGATTCACGATTACTTTATATAAATCTTGGGGTATGTATTACATTGCTACATAGAATAATGTATGTTTATATTAACGTACAACATTTTTTTTATCTTGTATAGACATGTCTTGTCTGTTTTAGAATGTCGATGATCTGTATTATCTACACAACTTCACTACATATTTTTCGCCCCTTTAAAGGTTATTTACTTAGAAATTTTAAGGATTCCCCTTTAAAATATTTGTAGTATCCCCATTTCGCTGTTATTTGATGATGATGAAATCATCTCATACCACCTTATTAGGTGTTTTTGACTCTTTAAATGTTCTTAAACATCTCATTTACCCAAAAAATTCAGAGTTCTATCCTTAAAAACTTACTTAAATTAGCATTTAACTATTATGTGTCCGCGATGTGTATTACACATGCCGTCTGAATCTTCGTATTTGTCCGCTTTAAGTGCTGATATATTGCGCTTAATTAGAAAAAAAAATTTTAAGTGTTATTCTAAAAAGCTATCTTAGCTTTTCCCTATTTAATAACTATGTATTGGCTATGTGTATCGCATATGTCATCTTAGTAGGTATTTACGCTACTTTAAAAGTTTTTACGCTACTTTAAAATCCAAAGTTACATACTTATAAATTATTCTTAGTTCGTCATTTAACTGTTATATCGAGTATGTGTATTATACTACTCCATTAAAAGTTTCTGGGTATGTACATTTACTTTGAAATTTGAAGTGCAGTCTTTAAACAATATTTAAGTTTTCTTTTCACTGTTATATATATCGGCGTTGTATTCATTCTAAGTCATCTCGCTGGGCGTTTTCATTTCTTTAAAAACTAGTATAAATTACCTTTTATGTGTAACTTCTAAAGTCTTTACTTTAAAAAAAAAATTTATCTTAGTGAATAATTTCAGTGCTGGGTATCTTGGGTAAGTACACCTCCATTCCGCCTCATTAGAGGTTTTCATCCCCTTTAAATGTTTCTTGATATCTCATTTAGTTACAAAATCTAAAGTCCTATCTTTAAAAATTTTTCTAATATCCCCTTCCTAATGTTATATGCTGCTTATGTGTATTATACATAAAACCCTCGGTAAGCGCTAGCACCCTCTAATATTTAGTAGATTCTTCACTTAATTGAAAAAAGTTAAAGTCACATCTTTAAAAACTGCTGCGGTATTACTTTTCCACCACTGTGATCGGAGACATGTGTATCGCACATAGTTCATTAAAATTTTTCCAAACGCCTACATTTACTTAAAAATTTGAAGTTCGGTCTCTAAACAATACTAAAGTTTTCCTTTCGCTGTCCTATATTAGTTGTGTGTATTATGGATGTTACCTTATCATATGTTTATATCTCTTTAAATGCCTCTAAATACTCCATTTACTTAAGAATCTCATGTCTTCTCCTAAAAATACTATCTTAGATCTGCATTCCACCGGTGGGTGTTGGTTATATGTATTATATATATATATACACACATAACCCCTTTCGCTATGCATTTCTCCCTTTGCAGTAGTTAGTATAAATCATGTTTAATTATAAATTCAAGTTCTACCCCTAAAACATCTAAACTTTAAAGTCCTATACTTGTAAACTTAGCCTAGTTCCTCATTTTATTGGCATGTATCGCTCATTCACACGTTAAATAACCTCAAATACCTTATTTATCGAAAACAATTTCAAAGTCTCGTCTTTAAAAACTATCTCACCATTTATTTCCATCGATTTGTGCTGAGCGCGTGTGTCATATGTATCAGCATATTAGGCGTTTCTCCCTCTTAGAATAACGCACGTATTAAAACATGTTGGTTTAAAGAAATAACATACGTATAAAATAACACACATATTGAAACATGTGGGTTTAAAGAAACCCCTATGGTAGTATACACTTGTAAAAACATATGCATACACCCATTGGTATCTGCTATTATTTAAATTTAAGATTTTATCGCTTCCTTTCATTAACTTGCAAGATTCATAACACTCAAGTATTTTAGACATAAGCGCACTTTCACGATTATTGAAAATATTTATTTTTTAAACTCCAAGACCGAAATGGTTGGGGAAACACACCCCCTCCCATACACCCAATTCCCGAGATTCCCGAGATTCCCGAAATTCTGCTACTCTAAAAACACGCTTTTTTGGCCGCATTTTTGCAAAAACGCACATTTTTTTTTCAAAAAATTACAAAAGTGCGAAAACCTATGTTAATTCCCATAGAGAAATCCGACAGTTTGAAAAAAATCGGCCGATTCCGCGTTTTTCAAAAAACACATTTTTGGCCGCTTTTTTGCGAAAAACCACATTTTTTTTTCTAAAAAATTCGCAGAAGTGTGAAAACCCATGTTAATTCCCATAGAGAAATCCAACAACTCAAAAACTTCAACTTGTTGAAAAAACGCATATTTTTGTTGTTTTTTTAACGTTTTTAAAACTTTTTGTGAAAAAAACGCTAAAATCGGCACATTCTTAAAATGTATGTTCGATGCTCTTGGCATACCCCTCATCATACGATATTCTGACAGTTCACTTCATAACTGCGATATAGCAGAGGGATAGTGTAGGAACGATGGTCTTGGTATGCCTTCAGCATACTCCTTTGGTACACCCTTGGTACGCTTTGACACACCCCTTGACATGTCTTTGACATGCTCCTGGTATACAGGCATTCAATACTTAATCAATTAATTTAATTAACATCCTTTAATTAACTTGCGAGATTCATAACACTAATGAATGAAAGATTCTTTTTAGAACATGTTAAAATTTAATAAGAACTTCTTTAAAAGAGCCTCTCCCAGCTGAGAATACAATGATATTTAGTGGTGTCTTTTTAATCTAACAACACAAGCATTCTATGAGCCCGTAAAAACTATCCTCCACCACAGATGTTAACAATAGCAGCGAGAGCAGTTCTAAACAGTCGGCCAAACCCAAGCCCAACGCGACATATAGCCTAAAGTTATGTCCAGATACAGAACCACGCTCTGTTAGCAGTATCCTCATCTTTCCCGCACTGGCCATACGATGTAACTATCCACATTCACGCGAGGTGGGGAGGGGTAGATCTGTCATCGTGATTTAATGCACTATGCGGTTTTTAAAACATGTTAAGATTGAAAGGTACCCCTATGGTAGCCTATGCTAGTAGTACACTTGTAAAATGGTACACGTATTAAGCTATGTTGGTTTAAAGAAATAACGCATGTATAAAATAACACGCATATTAATTTAAACTCCATGACCGGTTGGGTAAACCCCCCCCTTAAACCCCCCGAGATTCTCGAGATTCCCATACACCCAATTCATGCGATTCTGCTACTTTAAAACACCAATTCACGCGATTCTGCTACTTTGAAACACCAATTCACGCGATTCTGCTACTTTAAAACACCAATTCACGCGATTCTGCTACTTTGAAACACCAATTCACGCGATTCTGCTACTTTAAAACATCAATTCACGCGATTCTGCTACTTTAAAAACGCGTTTTTGTTAGTTTTTTACAAGTAAAAAGTATGTTTTTGTGAAAAAACGTTAAAAAATAGCACAAGTGTGAAAACCTATGTTAATTTCCATAGAGAAAACAGCACAAGTGCGGTTTTTGAAAAGTAAAAAACTTACATTTGCGAAAAAATATAAGAAAAAAACTTGCATTTACGAAATTTTGTTAGTAAAAAGTATGTTTTTGTGAAAAAACGTTAAAAAATAGCACAAGTGTGAAAACCTATGTTAATTTCCATAGAGAAAACAGCACAAGTGCGGTTTTTGAAAAGTAAAAAAATTACATTTGCGAAAAAATATAAGAAAAAAACTTGCATTTACGAAATTTTGTTAGTAAAAAGTATGTTTTTGTGAAAAAACGTTAAAAAATAGCACAAGTGCGAAAACCTATGTTAATTTCCATAGAGAAAACGGCACAAGTGTGGTTTTTGAAAAGTAAAAAAATTACATTTGCGAAAAAATATAAGAAAAAAACTTGCATTTACGAAATTTTGTTAGTAAAAAGTATGTTTTTGTGAAAAAACGTTAAAAAATAGCACAAGTGTGAAAACCTATGTTAATTTCCATAGAGAAAACAGCACAAGTGCGGTTTTTGAAAAGTAAAAAACTTACATTTGCGAAAAAATATAAGAAAAAAAACTTGCATTTACGAAATTTTGTTAGTAAAAAGTATGTTTTTGTGAAAAAACGTTAAAAAATAGCACAAGTGCGAAAACCTATGTTAATTCCCATAGAGAAAACAGCACAAGTGCGGTTTTTGAAAAGTAAAAAACTTACATTTGCGAAAAAATATAAGAAAAAAAACTTGCATTTACGAAATTTTGTTAGTAAAAAGTATGTTTTTGTGAAAAAACGTTAAAAAATAGCACAAGTGTGAAAACCTATGTTAATTCCCATAGAGAAAACGGCACAAGTGCGGTTTTTGAAAAGTAAAAAACTTACATTTGCGAAAAAATATAAGAAAAAAATCTCAACTATCAGAAAAATTCCCAATTTTAATTCTGCTTTATGCCGCTAGGGGGCGCTGATGGCATTGCTCCACCACCGTTGGTGTTGCCAACCTGAAAAAAGTTTCTTCCCCCAGGTGTTGCTATGGCAACCGAAACAGAAAAATATTTCTAAGTTCCATCCTCGATAGTTCCAATTTTCGCCGCTAGGGGGCGCTAAACGTCGCTGAGCCACTGCCGGTGTTGCCATCCCTCAAAAAGTTTCTTCCCTACTTAGAAAAAATCTCATTCCAAAAAATTTATTTCCCCCTGAACCCCTCGTACAAGACTACGACATCGTTGCCACCCGACAAAAAGTTTCTCCAAAATTTTTACCCCCACCTTTTTTTTTCATTTTCCCACCTTTTACACCCCCGTCCAGGATTACGGAATTCAAGATGGCGGCCATTTTGCTGTGCGCTGAGCATCGCTGAGCCACTGCCGGTGAACGCCCCTTTCTTTTCTACTTTTGCCCCCCCCCCCCGGTTCGTGGAAGACTGAATTTGTGGGTCTCCATAGAGGCAATTGTCAAACTTTTTTAAGTCACATTGTTTCACCTGTATACAATAGGTGCAGCACTGCGCTAGATCCTCCTATCTAGACCAACATTGGTTTCTAAGGATCTTACAATCCGTATTGGTGTTCCGCTAGAAATAGAAATTAAAGTAAATGTATTTATTTAACATTAGAAATAAAACAATTACAATAATAGAATTTCTGTATAGTGGAAAATTATATTTAATTACTTAACTACTCGATTAAAATAAAACAATTAATAATCAACTAATATTCTGAAACTACCTATTCCAAAGTTTGACATATCAACTAACTAAAGTAAATCCTTTGCGGAAAAAAATTCATATGGCCCAAAACTAACTAATTATCTTTTTAACTTTCAAAAATATTTCTTCAATTTTAATCATTTAAAATTTGAATATTAATTTTTGGGGGAAAAGAAAATTGGCACATATCTTTAACATTCATACTATTGCCGGTCGTTGCTTTCGCGTATATGATAAGAGGGCAAGGTTTATTAGCTATTCAAGCTACGTTTAATATTAAATTCTCACAACTGCCATCTCACTGGTACTGTGTTCTATTTTTTTTTAATTTCTCTATAATATATGGTAATGTATAGGAAAAGTATTGGAATCGTGTCGAAAATCGGTACTCGAGTTTTCGACGGTACACGTTTTGGAACTTCGAAAATACGAAAAAACTATATTTAGCGTGACGTCTCTGTGTGTGTGGAGGGGGGGGGGGGAGGGGGGGATAAGTGTGTCTGTCTATGCAAGGAATATATGCACTTTGGCTAAAAAACTAATTGACTAAATTTCACAAAATTTGATAGATAAGTCACTTGTGGGTTATCCTGAAGCTGATTAGATTTTGGTGCGATTCAAAATAAAAGAACCTGCCTTTTTCACGAAATGGCCCGCAAGAATCGTCAAAATCTAAAATAAAAAACTATATATACTTGAATGTATGCTTGTTTTATATATAATTTTTGACGATGAAAAGAATAAAACCAATTCCATTACTCTAGGACTAGCTGTTCTCGAGATATTTTTGTTCTTTCGCATTTCTGTTACACCACCTTTGAAAATACATCCAGTTACCAAATGAAAACAAAAACTGTATTAAAAGTTTAAATTCAGTGTCATTTCAAATAATTATGCGTGTTATTTTCTGCAATTAAACTCAATTTAATGAATTACACTGTCAACAATTTTTTAGTTTTTGTTTTTTACCAAAATGAGAGTAGCCACCTTTTATACATTTTGGGTCTCTGAACACGAAAATCACTCTTAAAATTCTCTCTTGATTCAGAGTTTTGAGCAATTGCACTGTTTACATTTTACATATAACGCTATTGGACTTTATAATTACGATACGTGAAATTAAAAAAGAAATCCAGGAATGAAAAATGGATAATCCCGAGAAATGCTCCGGACGTTCCCCACAAGCGACAGGCAAAAAAACGGCTTGTATAAAAAGGAAAGGTTGTTAACTGTTATTCGTACTATTGTATTCCCATAGACTTATATGTATAATGTAAACAGTGAATACTCAGAAACCTGAGCCAGGAGGCAATTTTAAGCGTAATTTTCGTGTTCAGCGACCCGAAATCTATAAAGGACGAATATTTTCACCTCTGTAAAATTTTCACTGTTGAACAGTGTTATTAAAGAAATAAAGAGAAAATGAATTTGAATCTGTAGGGAAGGTCATGTGCTGTCCACATCAGATTTTTATGATGAAAAGAATAAGATCAACCCTATTACTCTAGGACTAGCCGTTCTCGAGATATTTTAGTATTTTCGCATTTTTGCTATACACTGCGCCTTTGCAAATACATCCACTTACCAAATGAAAACGAAATTTGAATTAAAAGTGTAAATTCAGTGTCATTTCAAATAATTATGCCTGTTATTTTGTGAAATTGAACTCAATTTAATAAAGCATTAAAGAAAAAGCGAATTTTAATCTGTAGGGAAAGTCATGTGCTGCCTACATGAGATTTACAAAGTGTGACGACGTGTTCATTTAAAAAAGAGTTTCTCACACATGTTTACACTATCTGGAAAGCGTCAACTAAAAATTATATGTGCTTTAGAACATTTCAAAAGGGTATTTCCTGGGTTCTTTGCTAAATCTGGAATTATGTACTATAGGACGCCATTGCAACTGGCTACTAGGATTGGTTACGATCCAATGTAATCCTACTAAGGTCGATTGGACAAATCGTTAGTTTGAGAAATGTCTCGAACACTCCCGAAGCCTTAGCGGAGGATTGACCAATCCAGCCAACACTTATCGCGTATTAATAAATAGCGCTGTTTAAAATATTTAACATAATACCTATTTCATATTTTCCCTAATTTTTCCAATTTAATAATAATATTTTTGTCGTTACTTTCCGTGCAATACATAGTAATGTATTATACGGAAAGTACGCAATTGTACGGAAAGTGTTATAATAAAAATTACATAAGAAATGATAATTTACGTAACTTTATTGAAGGTTTTGATTTTTATTCAAAATTTTGGAGTTTTTCGAACATTCGATTGCGTTTAAAATCAATAGGCTTCCTGTATTCACTGAATCTAATTTTTGTACCAAATTTCGTTTAAATTTCTCCATCGTCTCCACAGACTCACTGACACACGCGCGCACACACACACACATATACTTACACACATAATTACACATATACAAAGTAGGATCGAAACGTTCGGAAACTGTGCTGATATCTCCAATCCTGATAGGAGGAGAGAGGAACTACTCTTATTTCACCATGGCGTAGAGGAACATGTGACACGAGATGTGAAAAGGAAGAAGTAGGTCCGCAGTGCAGGGTTTTTCCAGACAATGCATGTCAGTGAACTGTAGTCATTCGTTGACATGCATCAGCGAACGACTGCAGCAGGTGCAATGTTTCTGTCGGCGATTTCCCCAAACGTTGGCAGAATTTGATATTCGCACGTTGTTCTTCAAACGCCATTTCCGTTTTCAACGAGCGCGAACGACTACACGCATTGTCTGGAAAAACATCTGCTTCTTCCTTTTCACATCTCGCGTCACATGTGCCTCTACGCCACGGTAAAATAGTTCCCCTCTTCTCCAATCAGGGTTGGAGATATCAGCACAGTCTCCGAACTTTTTGATCCTACCTTGTATACACCCACACACATCCACATACTTACACACGCACATCCACATACTTACACACGCCCGAGAGGTTGGTGGTAGGGGAAGGAGGGTACGGTCCCTATGGATGCCTCCCCCACTGGGTTCCGGTCTAAATTGGGTGGTACTTCCCGACCGTCCAAACAGTTACCTTACACCTTTCTGGTAGGTCGGACGGTCTGGGTTTCAACAACAACAACACGCACATCCACATACTTACACACACACTTCTACATACTTACACACAGACACATCCACATACACACACACAGAGACATCACCCTAAAAGGTTCAATTCGTGTTCAACGATGCTTAAAATGTGCTCCCTCGTCAGAAACTAAAATTCTAATTTTAGGCTCCGTCACAATACATTCCTTATGCATTATACTATATATATATATATAAAGTAATATACATACTGTTTATTTATAACTAGTAAACCAAATGTAAAGTAAAAATGTTCGACTTTTTTGTCAACAGTAATTCATAGACATAGGCAATGCATGCTGATGTAATATCTTATTCAAGAATATGAGTTAGTTTGTGAATTCTACTGCTTTACACGTCTATCTACAATACATGGTGAAAGTGTGGGAAAAGTGTTGGAATAGGGTCGAAAATCGGAACTCGACTTTTCGACGGATCTACACATTTCGAGCACTGTAGAACACGATGAATTCATTATTTTTAAGGAGACGTCTGTGTGTGTGCGTGCGTGTGTGTGTGTGTCTATCTGCGTGTGTGCTCCTGTGCAATGTATATATCCACTCTGACTTTAAAACTATTCGACGAAATTTCCAAAAATTTGGCAGGATATACCTCTGATGCAACTTGTGGGTTACCCTAATGCCACCCGTGGGTTATCATGATGCTGTTTTTTTTTTGTGGGAGGTACGATTCGGTAATATCAAACCGTGTCAAAATATGAAATAAAAAATAAATATGGTGAAATGTAATAAATCACTGATAGTTTTATACATAATTTTTCAACAACAAAACGAATAAGGCCAACCTCATTACTCTAGGATGAACCATTCTCGAGATATTTAAGACGGTATGGTACCCAAATTGCTGAAATTGGCAATTTTGAAGTTATAGTTGTAATTTTTTGTATTCAGATAGATTTTAAGTATAGTAAACAAAATGTGATATTTAAAATTTTAATTTAAAAAGAATTATATTTTAAAAATTAAAATTTCAAAAATTTGACAAGTTTTCTTTTTGAAATAAGTAGAAAAATAATTTTTCTAAAATTTTAATTTGAACATTTTTAACATAAAAATATGTAAGAAATAAATTGCCTTCGCAGTTTTTGTAAATATGAATCAGAAAAAAAAATAATCAAAAATAATGTAAAAAAACTTGATTTTACACCACAAATATTGTTTTCGAAAGTCATAATAAAAAAAAAAAACACATATTTCAGCAATTGTTGCAGACAAATTAAGGAAAAGTATATATATAACAATTGTTCCAAATTTCATTCACATCCGTTCAGTAAAATTGGACATATCAATTTAAATTTATAAAAATGTCGAAAATCACATTTTTGAGAAAAAAGGCATGAAAATTTAAAAATTGTGCAAAATAGCTCTTTATGAAGATATTCTATTTAATGTAGCAGAAGTTCTATTTAACGTAGCAAGATGAATTTGGTGTCATTGGAATCAGAAAATTATGAATTTTTTTTAAACAATAAAAAGAAATTGAGAATTTTCAAGATTTTCTGGGTACCATACTCCCTTAAGTTTGAAGAATTTGAGGAGCTGGCGACGGTTTTAAATGCGCGTGAAGTTGCCAAATGAAAAAAGATGATTTGAAACTGCAATTAGATATAATATCAAATAAACTCGATTCCTTTTGGACCCATGAGACTCAATTTAATGGATTATGGAAAAGGAAATTTGAGCTTGGTAGGGAAAGTCACGTGCTGCCCACATCAGATTTTCGAATTTCTTTCAAGAAGAAAAGGAGGACGAGAGAAAAAAGTGTAAAAAGAATAAAATGAAATGTTGAGGGGGAGCATAGTGTCAATTCCGCGCGTTTGTGAAGAAAACTCGATTTAGTATCTTATATAAGATGTGACAGGGAAATGTGTATTGTTCTCAAATCAAATCTTCTTTCTGCAAATTGGATGTTGTAAATGTTTTAGAGGACGACATTTTCTATAATCCTGAAAGTCTCAGACCGTGCCATGTGCTTTGGACAGAAAGACATTATCGAAACACGCTGAAACTGCTGCGACAAAGTAAAATGGCTTAAAAAAAGCTTTGTATAAAATTGCATATAATACAAAAATAGAGGGTGCCATCCGGTTGGATTTTACTGGTAGCTGATTAAGACCGTTTATATAGCTTCCGAAACAGTTTGCTTCTTTATTTTTCGGTCATTTTTTGCTTAATTCATGCAATTATGTAATTTCCCGCAGTCTTTAGTAGACTTCGTTTTTTTTTTTTTTTGCAGAAATGTGTTCGATTGCTTTTGTATGGATGATGAAGTTAACTCATATATAATAAATAAAACTGGGAATATAACTTTGTAATACTTTCTAGAAGAAAGTAGGCACAAGAAAAATTATTCGACTTCAAGTGTTCAGAGGCCGTTCTTGCAATCCCTCTTCCTGAAGTAAGAACGGTGTGCGCAAAATAAATGTCGTGGTGTAGCCGTGTGTGCGGTTGGTTTGCTTTATTTATTTTTTGTTGTTATAAGCGGGCGTATTGTTAAAGCCTGTCTTTTTTTTTCGAGGGAATTCGCTGTGAGTTCCGACGTAATTTTAATCAGAGGTTCGCATTTTAAAAGCCACTCAACGCCGGGTACCTTTTCTATAGTTATATATAAACTAAATAATATTTGTATTTCTGTTGCGCTTATAGCAAACTGTATTAACCTAAACAGAAATTTTCCATTACGTCGCACTATATGTGTCGCGTCAGAACTACTTTTGTCGAAGAGATACAGTGACCCTGCTCTCCAAAACACTACTTCACCCAAAACTAACATTTTAAATCACATTTATGTTAAAATTTAAAGAAGTATAATGATGAATGTGAAGAAAAAGTATCTAAAAAAATATTGGACCCCTTATTACGCAAGATTGTAAAAACGGCATACCCTCTGATTGTTTCGTTATATAAATAGAGGTCTGCAAGGGCTCGGGCCCATCCCTAACACTGTTAGGGCCGAACTTGGGCTTACGTTACAGTTAAGCTTAACTAATAATATTATATTTTAAAAAGTCAGGTTGGACATGCCGAACGTATTTCTATTTTTCTATATTTCTATCTGTGGATAATGTATGTGATGTCTTCGTAAGTACAATTTTTTTTTTTTTAATATCTTAAATTACTCTTTGAGAATTATATGAATGGAATGACCATCGTAGTATAATTCTTATGTTAAATGACTGGAACTGAATTTATTTCTATTAATAAATGGATTTACATGGACAAAAATTTATAGATTTGCTATAATTATCCCCGGCTGTTGAAAGGTATATTTAATCGATAATTAAAAAAAAAATTGTTTTTATGTTTGATATTTTTGCTTTATTATGTTTGTGAATAAAGTTTAATTTCCTTCTGCCAACATAATGTTGTCGAGTGCCTCATTCCCGCTTCGATATTTTTCTTGTGTTTAAATTTAACTTAAATGAAAATTTCATCAATCTAGAGCCCATCGGTATGGCTCATTGAACCTGAAGAAATTAAGTAAGTTTTGGTTTAAGTGTTTCGATATTCTTCTACGTTCTTCTACATTCTATGTTTTTCTATATTCTATGTTCGTCTATATTCTTCTATGTTCTTTTATATTCTTCTATGTTCTTCTATATTCTTCTGTGTTCTATATTCTTCTATGTTCCATATTCTTCTACATTCTTCTATGTTCTTCTATATGCTTCTATGCTCTTATATATTATTCTATATTCTATATTCTTCTATGTTCTTCTATATTCATCTATGTTCGTCTATGTTCTTCTATATTCTTCTACATTCTTCTATGTTCTTCTATGCTCTTATATATTATTCTATATTCTATATTCTTCTATGTTCTTCTATATTCATCTATGTTCTTCTATGTTCTTCTATATTCTTCTACATTCTTCTATGTTCTTCTATGTTCTTCTATATTCTTCTATGCTCTTATATATTATTCTATATTCTATATTCTTCTATGTTCTTCTATATTCATCTATGTTCTTCTATGTTCTTCTATATTCTTCTACATTCTTCTATGTTCTTCTATGTTCTTCTATGTTCTTCTATGCTCTTATATATTATTCTATATTCTATATTCTTCTATGTTCTTCTATATTCTTCTATGTTCTTCTATATTCATCTATGTTCTTCTATGTTCTTCTATATTCTTCTACATTCTTCTATGTTCTTCTATATGCTTCTATGCTCTTATATATTATTCTATATTCTATATTCTTCTATGTTCTTCTATATTCATCTATGTTCTTCTATGTTCTTCTATATTCTTCTACCTTCTTCTATGTTCTTCTATGTTCTTCTATGTTCTTCTATGCTCTTATATATTCTTATATATTCTTCTTTATTCTTTGTTTTATATACATCTATATTCTATGTACTTCTATATTCTTCCTATGTGTTAATGATAACCTCCTTACGTATCACGATAGGCCTTAAAATTAATGTTGATTTATTCTCCCCCATCTTAATTTGAGACTGGGACTGTTCATAGCTATTCTAAATGATCTTTTGAACATATTTTCACCTCTTTCGCGCCTCATGATAATGATACCTTTTGCATCCAAATCCACCACGACAGGATAAAATCTATGTCAACAAATTGTAAGAAATATTGGCGGGATAAGAGAAATAGGCCCCTTAATAATTGCTGGCCTTCAGCATATGCTTATTTTGCCTATGGCAAAAACGGCTTTACTAAGAATTCCATCATCTTCTCCTTTACGAACATGTATCGTATGCGATTTTATACACTTTTCTGTGGCTACTAAAAAAAAAAAAGAAGTAAAAAAAGTGACATCTAAAGAAGTGGCTGCGAGCAGCTAGTAAATATTAAAACATGCTTTAAATATAGATAAGAAGGGAAAATAAAATAAAAATTTAAAACTTGAGCAAATTTTACAAATACTTTAGAAATATGAATTACAATTAAAAATATGCTAATACACCACTGTTAAAATGACACTTAACTGTTGTTAATTTATGTTAGAACTTTGAAACTATAGAAAATTATAACAAAAATATTTTTAAATATTTTTCTTTAAAATATTTTATTTAAAAACGTACAGGGTTATAAAGTTACTTCACAATCCAGATGCGATGCCAACGGCCGTACAGTGCTGAAAACACCGGTTCTCGTTAGATCACCGAAGTCAGACAGCATCGGGCGAGGTTAGTACTTGGGTGGGTGACCACCTGGGAACACAGCGTGCTGTTGGCACATTTCGGGAGCGGTAGACCGGTGGTTTGCGCGCTGGATTTGCACGCTGCCACAACTGCCTCCGTGTTCATGCGGAGTACGATCACGTTAAACATGTGGGTCCGTAAGTCCTTCCGAGAGGTTGGTGGTAGGGGAAGGAGGGTACGGTCCCTGTGGATGCCTCCGCCACTGGGTTCCGGTCTAAATTGGGTGGCACTTCCCGGCCGTCCAAACAGTTACCTTACACCTTTATGGTAGATCGGACGGTCTGGGTCTCAACAACAACAATCCAGATGCGAATCGCGACACAACTCAACAGCCCCGCATGCAGGGCTGTTAGTTGTACCTCTGCAGAATTGCAACTACAATTCTGCAGACATACTGAATTGGCTATTTAGTATGTCTGCACTTCATACAATATATGCAGTATATGTTATATGATATTTGAGTGTCTTTACAAAATAGCGTATAAACTCAGTTACTCTAAATTAACATTGGCGATATTTTAAGCAACCCTACATAGTGGATTACCGTGAAAAGCGAGCAACATATTTCCTCATAGCAGCTATGAGAGGTTATATTATTTGTTATTCAATTTTATTTCCTCAATTAGTACAACTTTCTAGAAAAACTTATGTCGTCGAAGAATAAATTGGTCAAGAGCCAAGACACTTTGTTACGGGGTGCCTGCGTCTAAAAGACACTTACCCCCACATCTAATATACGAGAAAATTCTTTTGATATAGCGAGTGATGAGGTGAAGCTATGCACTCCGCTCTTGAAGGGTGCTGGTTGTAGACCCCTTTTCAGGAATAAATTGGCGATCAGACGTTACGAAATTATTTTTTTGTATAAATTGTAATTTTAAAATATTACTGGTACATATCGACGATCCTCAAAACATTTTACTTATATATTTAATGTTATATTTTAATTTTTCGCAATCTCCTGCCGATCGAATAATGTTATTTGTTCTGGATTTAAGCAAGAACTGTACGAAGGGATGTCACTGAGAAAAAAAAAATACTTATGACCTGTCGGTCTATCTTACATACTAAAAGAAGATGTCTGTCTGTGTGTATCGTCTGTTGCGAAATATTGGAGATTCGGACGGCGGCGAAATTAAAAAAAAGTGAATACTTCAGGTCCCAGAACGAAACGGCTCGGTGAGATTTTCTTTTTAATTCAAATTTTTAAAAGTTATGGACATTTAAAGCCTTAATTCAGCCTATATTATCTATTTTTAACAATTTTATTGAGCAGACGATACTACTTGAATGCGAAACCTGTCATTCCCAGATGTTTGTTTTACGATCGACGCCTCAAACATTCGGTCCAGCCCTTGAGTGCTATTAAATTCTCATTTTTCTAATTTCGCGGGTTTTTATAAGATAATTTTTAAATCTTTGGAATATAGAATTATTTCAATATTATAAAAGTGTCCTGGAAATTTGACTTTAAATCATACATAAACTTTTTTAAATAGAATATAAAATAATTTATTTTTGCTATCAGTTTCAAAATCAATTTATTTATGGAGATAGATGATAATTCCTCAAGAATGTCTGCAGCTAGAGACCAGAGCTTCTGCCGAATTTCGGCCAAGACTTTGGGTGACAGCTGCCAAAACATTAACTAGGCTTTAAAATGTAAAAATTCTAACTTTGCGAATTTAAAAAATATTGTTATTCTCACTGAGATAGTATTATTATTCATCTTATTACTTGCTTATTATTTATCTTATTACTTTCTCATACGTAGTATTGAGAACATATTGTTTTCACGAAAATTTTCGATTTCGAGATTTTAATACCAATAAATTTTAAGATCTCCTGAACACGTTTAGACTATTCTTGGAGTTATATCCGTTTATCTGTCTAACTGATGTGTGTGGTCGATTTCTTGTGTACACAATAGCAGCCACAAATATTAATGGATTTTCACGAAACTTTAAATCAAGCTTTGTTATAAAAAAAAAATCTGATGTGGGCAACACATGACTTTCCTTATATAATGCAATGAATTTACTACTTTTACAGTTAAAAAAAATTATTCTTATAGTAGATACTTATATTATTTCCAAGATATTGAATTTTCTTCAATTAGTCGTCATTTTCATTGATTTAGCGTCATTTTTATCAATTTGGCTATATTTCCGTGAATTTGGCAACATATATAAAGAGAAATTTGGCGAGATTTTTCTTAATTTGGCAACAATTAAAAATGTCACCAAGTTGGCACCATTCCGCCAAATTTGTCGTCAAAATCTCGCCAAGCGTTATGGACGGAGAAATAAGTTATTCTTACAGCAGATAATTTACTATTGGCGTTCAAATACAAAAGTATTACTCAAAGTATCTTTTTTCATGAATGGAACGAGCTAGATCCACGAGAATGATGTCACCAAATTTATCGCATGGTATTACATATGAAAAGTGAACATGTTTCTCAATAGGAAATATTTTTACTTTCCATATATACAATAATGTATAAGGAAAGTATTGTGACGGGGTCGAAAATTCGAATTCGAGTTTTCGACGGGAGAGCACGTTTCAAGCATCCCTGATCACGAATCGAACAGTTTTGAAGTGATGTCTGTGTGTGTGTGTGTGTGTGTGTGTGTCAGTGAGTCTGTGGATCTGTGGAGACGATAACTGACGAACGAATGGATCGATTCGAACAAAATTTGGTACAAAAATTACAATCCGTAAACACTGGAAGCCTATTGTTTCTATATGCAATCGAATGTTCAGAACCCCCCTAAATTTTCGAGTGAAATTTTGAAAAAATCGTCAAAAAACCTCTAATAAAGTTAGGCAAATAGACATTTCTTATGTAATTTTTTATTAGAAACCGATTGACATGAATTTTAGAACGCTAACAGGAATCGTTCTCAAGATATTGCACATTTTTCAAAAAAAAAATATAAAAAAATCATATAAAATAAAATAAAAATATTTCCTATTAAGAAACATGTTCACTTTTCATATGTAGTACCATGCGATAAACATGGTGACATCATTCTTCGTGGATCTAGCTTGTTCCGTTCATGAAAAAAGATACTTTGAGTAATACTTTTGTATTTGAACGCCAATAGTCTATATAAGATCCAATAATAGTCCAATAATAATAGTTCAATAATCTGCTATAAGAATAACATATTTCTCCGTCCATAACGCTTGGCGAGATTTTGGCGACGAATTTGGTGGAATGCCGCCAACTTGGCGACTTTTCTAAATGTTGCCAAATTAACGAAAATCTCTCCAAAGGGATATGAATGACGCTAAATCAATGAAAATGACGATTAATTGACGAGAATTAAATATCTTGGAAATAATATAAGTATCTACTATAAGAATAACCTATTTTTTTACTGTAAATGTAGTAAATTCATTGTATTATATAAGGAAAGTCATATGCTGCCCCCATCAGATTTTTTTTATTTTATATAACTTTTTGATAATTTTTGAAAAATGTGCAATATCTCGAGAACGTTCATGTTAGCGTTCTAAAATTTATGTCAATAGTTTTCTAATGGAAAATTACATAAGAAATGTCTATTTGCGTAACTTTATTAGCGGTTTTGATTTTTCGACGATTTTTTCAAAATTTCACTCGAAAATTTAGGGGGGTTCTGAACATTTGATTGCGTATAAAAACAATATACGGATTGTGATTTTTGTATCGAATTTTGTTCGAATCGGTCCATTCATTCGTCAGTTATCGTCTCCACAGGCTCACTGACACACACACACACACACACACACACACACACATACTTTCACACACACACACACACACACACACAGCCATCATTTCAAAAATGTTTGATTCGTGATCAGGGATGTGCTCTTCCGTCGAAAACTCGAATTCGAATTTTCGACCCCGTCACAATACTGTCCTTATACATTATATAAGGAAAGTAAAAATCAAGAATTAGATAGAATTTTTTTAATTTCCAGTGAAAACTTCGAAATGTATTCGGATTTGCAACTTCGAAATGTATTCGAAATTTTATATTTTTTCACATATTATAACATATGACAATATTTGCCATAAGCATACATAAAAGGGTTTATTTATGATTCATTGATCACGAGACTTAATAGTTTCAATTATTGTTATGAAAAATAGCTGCGATACAATTATTTTTGTTCCTTACATTATTAGCCTCCCTTGGGGGTCAAGTTACCCCCTCCCCGGGGGTTACATATTCAGGTATGGTTCAATCCAGATATATTTAAAGCTCTTTAAAGTGGAGGATAAAGCGCTATAATTGTAATCATTTGGATCCACAACACCGATTTAAAAAAAAAAAAATTGTAAAATTTGAGGGGGAAAAAGTTACTAAAAATGGAGTCTTTTATGAGAAAGTCGAGTTGAGCTATACTCTAGTTAATCTTACTGCTTTCTTTTCATCTACGGTTTGCTAATCTCAGCCCCGTTAATTCGATTAACATGCAATTTCCATTGGCATATGGGCGCTTATTAACAAAGGTCGCTTTTGGGGCCGAAGAGTCATGCGCCCGCGCATCGGAGCAATAGTGTCGTATCGCATGTATGTTCGATTCGACAGTTTGAGAATCGCGGCTTGGAAATCTCTCCTTTTCAACGCCTGCATTGTGTTAAGCCTTGTCCAGATTCATTTACGTGTGAAAGTCTAGTTTCGTTCGAGAATGTGAATTTAATGTTCTGCTGTTTTTTTTTCGCGGCGCCTGCCTCGGCGGTGGGAAGTTTTTCGAAAAGCGAAACTTCTCCTCTGGTCGGCAGCCAATGGGAGAGCTTCTTGGCTGTTGTCGGGCTGTTGTGGCGGTGTTCGTGAGCTTTTTGGAGAAGAACTTTGAGAAGTTCGGATGTAAGTTTTCGGAGGAGAAAACGGAACAAAGAGAGTAGGGCCGGTGGCCCCATATTGCTGTGGATTATTGATTTTCCCAAAATCTAATCCGGGAAGATGCCCGAGGAAGAAATGCACCGGGATCTGAAAATTTTATTCAAAATTTAATGCTTTATTTTTCTATTTTAGGTTGTGATTTTGACCGTTATCCGGCGAATCCGGGCGTGGTCCCTTGTTCGATTGAACATTGAGTTCGGATGTCGATACTTCATTGCGGAGATTTTGCGGAACTTTCCTTCGGCAATCCTTATAAGGTTAAGATCGGATGCTCTGAAAATTATACGGATTTGTTGATACAGTACGGTGAGGTAAAATTACTGTAATTCTAATTCATGAACAGTGGAACAGTAAATTTCCATTCCAAGCACTGGTATAAATTTAAGGCTTATAATCTAACGTATTTTAATTGGAATTCTTATTGAATATATTGATAATTGTCTATATAGAAATTTAAATTGATAAAGATTCTAAGGAGTGTGATTGATATAATGTTAACTGAATGTTAATTTACTTTGCATAAAGTTCTCTAGTGAAAGAGATTGTATTTACCGAAGGTATATTGTGAAATGGATATTGAAAGTAAAATTTGTTTGGAATATATATATAAAATTTAAATGGCTTACTTAAGAATAAATATGAATATTTGGTATAATGAGTTAAATTATTTGCACACCCTGAATTCTGTCTTTTATTCTTCTACCCATCTGTGGACTGATGTCTCCAGACCGTAAGTACTCCTGGGTTACATGCGAGATATATATGAGTTTATGTGAGTATTATAAGTGAATTATGTGTGATTTTTGTGTGGACGCAATGTACTCATCTGCATATCTCCAATTCTTCTGTGCATATCGGTCGTGAGATCGGTTTCGGTTTCACTTTCGTTCGACTCCCCGCCGATTTGACTCCGGAACTGAATCCACCGCCGATATGACTCTGTCGTCGGGAAGAGTTCCGATGCGACATTGATCCCGGACTCTCCCGATATGACATTGCTGCCGTGTTTGTGCGGCGATGTGACAATAGTAGTTTTTTTCGCAATTTCAAGTATTTTCAGCGCTCTTATTTAAGGCTTATTACGTCCATGTTGTATAATTGGCATAGTTGCACATGGAAAAAAAAACAAAGAGCGGAAATGATTTTGGTTCAAAATAGGCAATTTGGAAATTGTGTGGTGTTATTTGTACCTTTATTATTTGCGTAACAGGCGCTTATTTAGAACCCGAATTGTAAATAAGCGCCTGCAATTTTGTTCCAGTGAATAAAATGAAATGAAATTTTAGACTTCAAACGGAAGAATTAGTGCCAATATATGAATTCCACACCAAAAAGTTTTTGCAATTACGTATTTTTCCCTGGTCATTTCAGAAAATGATGATTTATAATGAAATCATCTCCTTACAAATTTACCCCTCTCCCCAGTCGCCTGTTTCATATTTATTGTAAACTAGCCGCCTTTGGCGACCAGCCTGTTCGCAACCCTTGAAAATGCTGATCGTGGCAAATTCCAACCGTGGCAAACTCGTTGGCGCGACCTACCAGAAATGTGTAAGGTAACTGGTTGGATGGCCAGGATGTGCCACCCAATTTAGACCGGAACCCAGTGGGGGAGGCATCCACAGGGAACGTACCCTCCTTCCCCTACCACCAACCCCTCGGAAAAACATACGGACCCATATGTTTAATGTGATCGTATTCCGTGTCAGTGGCGGAAATCGAACCCGGGCCTATCGAGTGCAATTCTCGCGCGCTAATTTAAATTTTATAATGACCATATGATAAGCGCTTAATTCCATCATCCTCGTTCCATTATTTAAAATATCCATTTAAAATATCTATAAATTTAAATATCCTTTTAAAATATCCATACCAGAAAGGTGTAAGGTAACTGTTTGGATGGCCAGGAAATGCCACCAAATTCAGACAGGAAATCAGTGGGGGAGGCTTCCACAGAGACCGTACCCTCTTTCCCCTACCACCAACCTCTCTGAAGGACTTACGATCCCACATGTTTAACGTGATCGTACTCCGCGTGAACGCGGCTGCAGTTTTGGCAGTGGCGGGAATCGAACCCGGGCCTACCGAGTGAAATTCCCGCGCGCAAACCACTGGGATGCCGCGCCCTCCGCGACAATCTCCATAACTTTCTATATATTCACCCAATTTAGACGGGAACCCAGTGGGGGAGGCATCCACAGGGGCCGTATCCTCCTTCCCCTACCACCAACCTCTCGGAAGAACTTACGGACCCACATATTTAACGTGATCGTATTCCACGTAAACACGGCGGCAGTTTTGGCAGTGGCGGGAATCGAACCCGGGCCTACCGCTAACTTCCCGCGCGCTAATTTGCAATTTAAAATGACCATATGCTTAATTCCATCATCCTCATTCCATTGTTTCATTGTTCCATCATTTAAAATATCCATAAAATTAAAATATCCATTTAAAATATCCAAAAGTTAAAATATACATTTAAAAACTCCATATCGTTCCATCATTTAAAATATAAATATAATAATTTATATGGAGTAGAGGAGCTCTATTCAGAACCGTGACGTCAACTCCACCTTGACGTTCCCACCCACCACCTTCCCTCCTTCTGCGGGGGAGAAACGCCGGTTAAGAAGCGGCACGCCGAGAAATTGAAATTCGGAAACTTTTAAAATCCCGATCCTGTGGGCAATACGGAATATTTCCTGACCAGATTGGACTTGCAAGAATGCCAGATGTTTGACCTTTCTAAAAATGTAAATTATTATTCGAAATTATGAGTACTTTTTACTATGCGAGAATTTAAAAACCAAAAATCGTTTTCTTGAGCAAAAAGTGACTTTTGTTTTAAAATCTTTAAAAAATATTAGAAATCGAAATTCAGATTTGAAATTGATATATTTTTACTCGCAATTGTCTGCTCTTTCCGATGGTGTGATTTGTTTTTTTCTACGACGTCTGGATCGTGGAGAAAAAAGGGCAAAAAGGGCAAAAAACGGTCGAAATCGCATAAAACATTAAATAAATAAAAAAAAAATTAAAATTTTAAAAATCGGTTTTCACGTGTCCCCCTTCCCTCCCCCCAGGTCTCCGATTGCCAAATTTCGTAGCTCTCCGACGCGCGGTCGCGAAACGTATAGTGTATAAGCCAGACACACAGACACACACACAGACATTGCCTTTTATTATTTACTAGCCGCCTTTGGCGACCAGCCTGTTCGCTACCCTTGAAAATTCTGACCGTGGCAAATTCTAACCGTGGCACACTCGCTGGCGCGACCTACCAGAAGGAACGACCTACCAGGAAGTGCCACCCAATTTAGACAGGAACTCAGTGGGGGAGGCATCCACAGGGACCGTACCCTCCTTCCCCTACCACCAACCTCTCGGAAGGACTTACGGTCCCGCATGTTTAACGTGATCGTACTCCGCCTGAACACGGCGGCAGTTTTGGCAGTGGCGGGAATCGAACCCGGACCTACCTAGTGCAAATCCCGCGCGCTAACCACTGGGCTACCGCGCCCTCCGCGACAATCTCCATAACCTTCTTTTTATTCACCCAATTTAGACCGGAACCCAGTAGGGGAGGCATCCACAGGGTCCGTACCCTCCTTCCTTTACCAACAACCTCTCGGAAGGACTTACGGATCCACATGTTTAACGTGATCGTACTCCGCGTGAAAATGGCAGCAGTTTTGGCAGTGGCGGCAATCGAACCCTAGCCTACCGAGTGCAATTCCCGCGCGCCAACCACTGGGCTACCGCGCCCTCCGCGACAATCTCCATAACCTTCTTTTTATTCACCCAATTTAGACCGGAACCCAGTGGGAAAGTCATCCACAGGGTGCGTACCCTCCTTCCTCTACCACCAACCTCTCGGAAGGACTTACGGACCCACATGTTTAACGTGATCGTACTCCGCGTGAACACGGCAGCAGTTTTGTCAGTGGAGGGAATCGAACCCGGGCCTACCGAGTGAAATTCCCGCACGCTAACCACTGGGCTACCGCGCCCTCCGCGACAATCTCCATAACTTTCTTTTTATTCACCCAATTTGGACCAGGACCCAGTGGGGGAGGCATCCACAGAGACCGTACCCTCCTTTCCCTGCCACCAACCTCTCGGAAGGAATTATCGACCCATATGTTTAAGGTGATCGTACTCCGCATCAGTGGCGGGAATCGAACCCAGGCCTACCGAGTGCAATTCTCGCGCGCTAATTTAAATTTATAACGACCATATGCTAGGCTCTTAATTCCACCATCCTCGTTCCATCGTTCCATCATTTCAAATAGCCATAAAATTAAAATATCCATTTAAAATATCTATAAATTAAAATATCCATAAATTAAAATATCCATTTAAAATAAAAAAATCAACCATATCGTTCCACCAATCCATAAATATAATAATTTCAAATACATCACCACAATTCAAACCACCATAATTCAATCATTTAAATTATTTAAAATATCCATTTAAAAATATCCATTTAAAATATCATATAAATATAATAATTTCGCCCGATGTATACAACACTTATGCTCGTAATTCAGTTAAAACCGAAAGCGCGGTCTCCATGGAGACGGGGAAGAAACTAATGCGGATGGGAGGAAAATGCCGTTGAGAAACTGAGCCGGTAGCCGACAAATTTAAAATCATGGCGTCTTTAAAATTGCCATCCTGAAGGCAATTTTCATTATTTCTGGACCAGATTGGACTTGTAAGAATGCCAGATGTTTGACCTTTCTGAAAATGTCAATTATTAGTCGAAATTATGAGTACTTTTCACGATGCGAGAATTTAAAAACCAAAAATCGTTTTCTTGAGCAAAAAGTGACTTTTGTTTTAAAATCTTTAAAAAATATTAGAAATCGAAATTCAGATTTGAAATTAATATATTTTTACTCGAAATTCTCTGCTCTTTCCGATGGTGTCATTTGTTTTTTTCTACGATGTCTGGATCGTGGAGAAAAAAGGGCAAAAAGGGCAAAAAACGGTCGAAATCGCATAAAACATTAAATAAATAAAAAAATAATTAAAATTTTTAAAATCGGTTTTCATGTGTCCCCTTACCTCCCCCCCGGGTCTCCGATTGCCAAATTTCGTAGCTCTCCGACGCGCGGTCGCGAAACGTATAGTGTATAAGACAGACAGACAGACAGACACACACACACACAGACATTGCCTTTTATTATTTACTAGCCGCCTTTGGCGACCAGCCTGTTCGCTACCCTTGAAAATTCTGACCGTGGCAAACTCGTTGGCGCGACCTACCAGAAAGGTGTAAGGTAACTGCTTGGAAGGCCAGGAAGTGCCACACAATTTAGACCGGAACCCAATGGGGGAGGCATCCAAAGAGACCGTACCCTCCTTCCCCTACCACAAACCTCTCGGAAGGACTTGCAGTCCCACACGTTTAACGTGATCGTACTCCGCGTGAACACGGCTGCAGTTTTGGCAATGGCGGGAATCGAACCCGGGCCTACCGAGTGAAATTCCCGCGCGCTAACCACTGGGCTACCGTGCCATCCGCGACAATCTCCATAACTTTATTTTTATTCGGCAATTTTGGGAATCGAACCCGGGCCTACCAAGTGCAAATCCCGCGCACTAACCACTGGGGTACTTCACCCTCCGCGATATTCTTCATAACTTTCTTTTTATTCACCCAATTTAGACCGGAACCAAGTGGGAGAAGCATCCACAGGGACCGTACCCTTCTTCCCCTACCACCAACCTCTCGGAAGGACTTACAGACCCACATGTTTAACGTGATCGTACTCCGCGTAAACACGGCGGCAATTTTGGGAATCGAACCCGGGCCTACCGAGTGCAATTTCCGCGTGCTAACCATTGGGCTACTTTGCCCTACGCGACAATCTCCATAACTTTCTTTTTATTCATCCAATTTAGACCGTACCCTCCTTCCAATACCACCAACTTCTCGGAAGGACTCACGGACCCACATGTTTAACGTGCTCGTACTCCGCGTAAACACGGCGGCAATTTTGGGAATCGAACCCGGGCCTGGTAACTGGTTGGACGGCCAGGATGTGCCACCCAATTTAGACCGGAACCCAGTGGGGGAGGCATCCACAGGGAACGTACCCTCCTTCCCCTACCACCAACCTCTCGGAAAAACATACGGACCCATATGTTTAACGTGATCGTACTCCATGTCAGTGGCGGAAATCGAACCCGGGCCTACCGCGTGCAATTCCCGCGCGCTAACCACTGGGCTACTTCGCCCTCCGCGACAATCTCCATAACTTTCTTTTTATTCACCCAATTTAGACCGTACCCTCCTTCCCCTACCACCAACCTCTCGGAAGGACTCACGAACCCACATGTTTAACGTGATCGTACTCTGCGTGAACGTGGCGTAAGTTTTGGCAGTGGCGGGAATCGAACCCGGGCCTACTGAGTGCAATTCCCGCGCGCTAACCACTGGGCTGCCGCGCCCTCCGCGACAATCTCCATAACTTTCTACATATTCACCCAATTTAGACGGGAACCCAGTGGGGGAGGCATCCACAGGGGCCGTATCCTCCTTCCCCCTACCACCAACCTCTCGGAAGGACTTACGGACCCACATATTTAACGTGATCGTATTCCGCGTAAACACGGCGGCAGTTTTGGCAGTGGCGGGAATCGAACCCGGGCCTACCGCTAACTTCCCGCGCGCTAATTTGCAATTTAAAATGACCATATGCTTAATTCCATCATCCTCATTCCATTGTTTCATTGTTCCATCATTTAAAATATCCATAAAATTAAAATATCCATTTAAAATATCCAAAAGTTAAAATATACATTTAAAAAATCCAGATCGTCCCATCATTTAAAATATAAATATAATAATTTATATAGAGCAAAGGCGCTCTATTTAGAACCGTGACGTCACCTCCACCTTGACGTCCCCACCCACCACCTTCCCTGCTTCAGCGAGGGAGAAACGAACGGAACGCCGAGCGGAACGGCGAGAAATTTAAAATCATGACGTCTTTAAAATTGCGATTCTGAAGGCAATTTTCATTATTTCTGGACCAGATTAGACTTGTAAGAATGCCAGATGTTTGACCTTTCTGAAAATGTAAATTATTAGTCGAAATTATGAGTACTTTTCACGATGGGAGAATTTAAAAACCAAAAATCGTTTTCTTGAGCCAAAAGTGACTTTTGTTTTAAAATCTTTAAAAAATATTAGAAATCGAAATGGAGATTTGAAATTGATATATTTTTACTCGCAATTGTCTGCTCTTTCCGATGGTGTGAGTTGTTTTTTTCTACGACGTCTGGATCGTGGAGAAAAAAGGGCAAAAAGGCAAAAAAAGGTCGAAATCGCATAAAACATTAAATAAATAAAAAAATAATTAGAATTTTGAAAATCGGTTTTCACGTGTCCCCTTCCCTCCCCCCCGGGTCTCCGATTGCCAAATTTCGTAGCTCTCCGACGCGCGGTCGCGAAACGTATAGTGTATAAGACAGACAGACGCACACACACACACACACACAGACATTGCCTTTTATTATTTAAGAAGATAAACGCTATTTCAATGTCTCAAGAGAATTCGAATGTGAAGCATGGGAGTGGTCAAATATAGGCGTGGCCCAAAACACCAATGATGCATGTCCTGACTATTCACAATTAACCTTGCAATTCTATAAAACGGAGTATGAAGTTTCAAAACCTTAACCAACGTAGCTAAGTCAGTAGGGTACTTGGTCTCAAAATTCAGTGGTCGATTCCCAGTTCCCATCTGAGTATAACTGTTTTTTATTACATATTATAAAGTTGACAGAAGTCGCGCTGCCGATCGCCATTGTAGCGTTTTGCGAAAGGAAATTCTATTTGATCAATTGAAAAAAATGACTTGGCGAAAATTTTGGCTATTATGAATTCTGCCAATGTCAAAATCAAAAATCGTGGTATAGTAATCGTAACGTGTACTACTATACTATTTTTTATTTTCCTAAACAAAGATCTTTGGAATTTGAGAATTCATAAATCAAATCAATTTTTTCAAATGGAAAGTCTAAATAAATTTGGCGAATAAAAACTCTATTTGGCGAACAGCTTGGCGAAAGTAATAAAAGATCCAGAGCAACCCCTGAGCTGGTGTACTCTAATCTCATTATTATTTTTTTTTATAAGAAAAAAAAATGAATATATCAAATGTCATAAATTTAAGATAATTTCCTAAATTGGGCACTTATTTATGCATAATAAATGCAAATGTGAAACTTCGCTTAACTGCCAGTTAGCAAAAATAATTTTAAGAAAAAAATCGGTTGTTAAAATTTTGTCAACTCGTACACGTCATTCAAGTAAACCCATACCCATCAAACATCCATCAATGAATGATGTCTTACAAATTAATTGGACATACGTCACCGCTTCATCATAGAACCATCATTCGAATCAACCGAAAAAAAAAGAGAAATCCCCAGATAACTATAATTATCTTAAAACGCAATCGGAACATACCTGATACAATTAATAAATATTTATTCCTCGGCAATCATCTTTGGGGATTGCGACTTTGCTCTCTTTGTAATATTCCAAGACATCACGATGCAGTAGTCCCTATGCGCGGAACAGCCTATCTCAGGGGGTAGGGACTATAAATTATTCATTGAAAAAGGTTCTCGATTTTCTTTTAGCAGGAGTGTCACGTGTGTTCCAGGGGGGTTGGAATGAAAATTTTGTTCGATTTCAGCTGTCGGTCATGAGGAATAAAGAGTGTATCTTATTTTGAAAGGGACCGGATTCAGCTTTCGGTCTGGTTTTGAAGACGCTGCTAGAGAGAGAGAGAGAGAGAGAGAGAGAGGGGTTTCCAGTGTCTGTTCTCGAAAGAAGTGAGAAGTTGATATTATGGAATAGGATTGGAGTCAGTGACAGTTATTTAAGTTTCAGAGGAGTTTGTTTACCATAAATTTTGCTTTAACAGTCAGCTGTTGACCTGTATCAAAGATGCGAAAATTTTTACTATCAGGAAGCATTGACATTATGTTAAATTCTTTGAAGACTATGCTGAACTAGATACTGGTGAAGTGGTCACTAAATATGAAGCCGATCCCCCTTAATTAAAAGGTCAGAATATCAAAAAGCATTTCAAATTTAATCATAGCAAGAAAGATCAATCATGCATAAAGCATTGATTATGAAACACTTTCCAACTGAAATGCAATTTTATTTAAACATCTCTAAGATGCGATGCACTCAGCGTTGATGTTTTTTCAATTACCACAGTACTACAGTAATTTATTATACTTGAAAACCTCATCGAAAAAGACAATTCCAGTTACAAAAGATAAACTTTCAACTACCCAATATATTTTTGGGAAATTTTTTTATACATTTTATATGATAATTTGAATATTTCCTAAACTTTTCGAAACAGTTTGTGAATTTTAACTTCGCTTAAAAAATATTTGAAAAATTAGGTCCCATAATGGTTCAATGTATTTATGTTTTCAACCCGGGTTCAATCCGAAACTAATTGGGTGATATTATTCATTTTCTTTCCCATATGTCCCATAGATCATCTCAATAACGTACTAAAATTTCATTTTGATAAAGTCATTTTTACGGCAGTTCACGTACGAACGAACAGACGGACAGACAGACAGACAGAAAGACCAAAGTCATAAACACTTTCAACTACGTTGGAAAGTGTTAAAAATGGCGCATATTTTAGTTCTACTAAATTGGAAATTGCGATGTGTAAAACAATATTTCATCTCCTATCACTACATGTTGCCTTATTTTCAACGTTTTCGGACATTTTGATTTAAAAAATTATTAATTAAAAATATTTTTGTTAGTTTGGGTAGAAAAAGGGTCAGCAAACTCCCCCCCCCCCTGCAAGCACTGAGACTTCAAATTTTTCTGATGAGTCCTGGATGTGAAGAATATATTATAAATACATACTTATATATGAATACATATGCAGAGTGAATCAAAAAGATGTTACCACTTATAAATTATTAAATGTTAATAGTGAAACAGCACCTTGTTATACAATTCTTGAAACTTATTCTTCACTACTAATGGTGAATGAAAAACTTCCAAGCTGCAACCTTCCTTCTTTCTGCAAAACAAAGTTGTATTGCCATATTTAGTGACAGTGACAACAGAATTTGCATGATGTTGTCTTCTCCATATAAGTGGTAACATATTTCTGACTCACCCTGTATACATACAATTATATACATGCTGGTATGTAAAGATATCAGATACATATATGTACCATACAAATATAAAACTGCTGACTGTGAGAATAACACTTTCAATACTTCCTTAAAAGACGCCCACATGTGTAAATTATGTGACATCAATTGTTTCGATGGAGTTTGGGTCCCGCTTTATCAAGTCAAAACAGTGTCTTTACTTAACAAACGCTAAGCAAGAACTATAAATTGACAGGCCAAAAAACAGTGGAATACATATATTTGGAACACCCAAAGCACGAATTCGTAGCGAGGGGTGACAGATTTTGGAACGAGATTCCCAGTTATAAATATATCGAAACCGGGAGATCCTAGCCCACAGAAAAGCCAGAAGAAAAGTATGCAAAGGAGAGGCATGAATTGATATGATATTTAAAAATTAAACTGAGGGAGAATGAAATTAAAACCTTTGAATTAGTAACAACAATAAGAGAGTGGTATAAAATTAGAGAAAGGAAGAAATGGACCAATCCATCTAAAGATGTAAAGATAGCAAAATTGTGAAAATAGTAACTAAAAAGAGTGAAATAGGATGAAAGTATTAAAGACATAAAATTTGGGATAACCATATTAAAAATTCATGTAAATATGTGGTAAAAAACAAAATGATAGAAACCAGCTGTTTTGGGGTAAATGAGCTATACCTTCATCAAAACACGGAACTTTATAAACCAGTTAATTAAGAGATAACTAAACAAATAATAAAAGATTTAACAAAAAATAGGAAAAACAACCAGTGTTACATTAGCTAAAATAATCAAATAAGGCATGATCAAACTACCTTGAAATTACAAAGCATGAAACTGGAAATAAGAAGAATATAAACAAAAAATTAAGGAGATAACCAGTATCAGAAACTATGTGAGCTAAATATATCAACTAAATTCAAAAGACATGCAATCGCTTTAAAGGTAGCAGTGAATATGATAGGAAATAAAATTATACTAAAAACAATGGGACTTAACGGCTATACGAGCTAACTTCATACAACTGAATAGCATACGATAAAACTACTAAAGAATAGCATACGATAAAACTCCTAGTCAATGAAACTTGAATTAAGAGTAATATTACAAATTGGAAGAAATACCGAACTTCGGACGCAATATGAGGTAACTATAACGTAACAATTAAAGTTATTTAAATAAACCGCAGTAAAATTACAAGTACATACGGCTGGAATTAAGAAGAATATTCAAATAACATGCGAACAAACTACACCTAAAACGTACCCAAACATAAAACTAGAACTTGGAAGAATGTGAACAAAATAAGAAAATTACGGTTTCGGAAGCTATGCTAGCTAACATTATCAATTAAACTCAAATATCAATTGATCAATCTCCTTAAGCACTGAATGAGACTGGAATTAAGAAGGAAATAGACAATACAGTTTCAAAAGCTGTAAAAACTAACTTTTTACGATCACGTTAAACATGTGGGTCCGTAAGTCCTTCCGAGAGGTTGGTGGTAGGGGAAGGAGGGTACGGTTCCTGTGGATGCCTCCACCACTGGGTTCCGGTCTAAATTGGGTGGCACTTCCCGGCCGTTCAAACGGTTACCTTACACCTTTCCGATAGGTCGGACGGTCTGGGTCTCAACAACAACAACTAACTATGTTATGGATGTGTATGGAGGATATTTTTTCAGGCTACGGAGACATGAAGAACTGCTGATTTAGCATTTAACAGATTACCAAAGTTCAAATGAATAAATGCTCCTTCCGAAACATATAATTCAGATGCAGTGCGGGCATGAGCAATGATTTTAGCGCTTGAGAAAATTGAAATGAATGTTTTTCAGACCAGCAATGAGGGGAAATGGATGATTTAGATGTTACTTGCTTAACGACCATCCTGGGATGTTCTTTGATAAGCTCTCAGAGAACTCTTCTTATCTGACCAATGTAGGCTTGACAACTATAACAACTAATAATTGACAACTAACAAAATAAGTACCACTTTTATGTAAATGTGGAATAGCAATTTTAACGGATGGAAACTGTGGAATTTATGAACTGATCTAAAAACTGCTTTAAAAATGAATCTTGGTAAAATTCTAGAAGTTTTAAATCTAAAAGGATAAATTAAAAGAGTAAAACTATCAACTTTCTAGGAGAGAAATCTTTATCATAAGAAAAAATTGATTTTATCAAATCTTTATCGTTAATAGAAGGATTAAAACCCCTACTTTTAGCTAAAAATTTCAGGAACTTAATTTCAGGGGTTATGGAAGTTGAATTATAGAGCATAAGTGAATTACACGATACACATATGTGAAAATTGCAGCCAATTTCTGTTGGGGAGAATGGTTTATAAGTAAATGCGAAAGCATAGAAAGGTTTCTGAAAAATAGAAGTACTAAAAGAAGAATCCTTTCTGCAAACAACAACATCTGAGAAGGAGAGTTGATTGTCCATCCAATTTCAATAAGATTAAGAATATAGAGGAGAGATCGAATGGATTCTCCACCAGAATAAATGTATCATCGACATACGGAAAATAGCATTTAAAAGTAATTTTTTTAAATACCTTTTCTTCGAAATAGTGCATGTTCAAATCACAAGGAAAGGGTGAAAAAGACTTCCCCATCGCAAGCCCTTCAGATTGTTTAAAATATTTTCCATTGAAAGAAAACGTGTTTCGCTCAATGCACAATTTAATTATGGCCAGAAATTCATTAACTTTGACATCAGAGTAATGAAATTCTTTAAGTCTTTTTTCTAAGCACAGAACAAAATCCTGTATAAGAACATTAGTGAACAAGGAATTGATATCCAAAGATACCAGCTTACAATTTAAATACATCTTTAAAAAAAAAAGAAAAAAACTCATATAAATGTTTAGCAGTGTAAAAATTATTAGCTAATAAGGGAGAAAACATGTTAGCAAAAAAAAAAAACGTGCAAGAGGATATGAAGCAGTGACAACAGTAGACAATATGGGTCTAAAAAGAATATTAGTCTTGTAAATCTTAAGATGCGCATAAGAGCGAGCACAATTAGCAATAGAGGGCACCATTACCTGCTTAATAGTATCAATACAGAATTTTTTACGATGTTTTTGGTACTTTTAAGTTGCGCATCTGTTGTGTGTGCCTTTTTGCTTCATGATAAGGTCCATCAATTAATAGTTTTTCGACTTTTTCAACATATGTAGACTTGTCAAGCTAAGCAATGTTGCCTCCCTTGTCAGCTTTGGTAATTATCAAATCAGGATTGCATTTCAGGATTGCATTCAGTATACCACTTACTACCCTTTTATGAATTATTTACCATTTCTTGTGGCATGATTAACATTCGGTTCTCAAAGTATCAATGATATTCAAAGGTTTAACGTCATTGCATGTAACATGTCAGTCGAATCTCTGTCTAAGACAATTATATTTTCGAATGCGTCCATGTAAAAATGAAACGCGATGTGACGGAATCACTTTAACGGAATCGAAATATGGACACATGGACGGGGGTTAGAGTGTCGAATGGGTCCCGATATTCACATCCAAGCTTGTCCACTTTACAAGAACTGTGGAAATTATTCATGAATGATGATTTCTTTCGGCAAGAAGGAATTCAAGTCACAGAGTGCATTTTTGTTGCGATGCATATATGCGAAGTTCTTATGTTAACACCTATATTATTTTACCATCGGCCTAAAAATGGTACAGCACACATAGCACATCATTAAAAAAATCTGATGTGGGCAACACATGACTTTCCTTATATAATGTAATGAATTTACTACTTTTACAGTAAAAAAAACAGTTTTTTCTTATAGCTGATACTAATCTTTCCAAGATATTGAATTTTCGACAATTAGTCGTTATTTTCATTGATTTAGCGTCATTTTATCCATTTGGCGAGATTTTCGTTAATTTGGCCGCATTTCAAAAAGTCGCCAAGTTGGCGATATTCCGCCAAATTCGTCGCCAAAATCTCGCCAAGCGTTATGGACGAAGAAATAAGTTGTTCTTACAGCAGATAAATGACTATTGGCGTTCAAATATAAAAGTATTACTCAAATTATCTTTTTTCATGAATGGAACGAGCTAGATCCACGAGAATGATGTCACCCAATTTATCACATGGTATTACATATGAAAAGTGAACATATTTCGCAATAGGAATTTTTTTTTTTTTCATTTTATATGACTTTTTGATAATTTTTTTGAAAAATGTGCAATATCTCGAGAACGGTTCATGTTAGCATTCTAAATTTTACGTCAATCGTTTTCTAATGAAAAATTATATAGGAAATGTCTATTTGCGTAACTTTATTAGTGGTTTTGATTTTTTGACGATTTTTTCAAAATTTTATTCGAAAATTTAGGGGGGTTCTGAACATTCGATTACGTATAAAAACAATAGGCTTCCAATGTTTATGGATTGTGATTTTTGTACCAAATTTGGTTCGAATCGGTCCATTCGTTCGTCAGTTATCGTCTCCACAGACTCACTGACACACACACACATACAGACATCACTTCAAAAATGTTTGATTCGTGATCAGGGATGCTTGAAACGTGCTCTCCCGTCGAAAACTCGAATTCGAATTTTCGACCCCGTCACAATACTTTCCTTATACATTATGTATATAAGGAAAGTAATATATATTTTGGCATACTTACAACGTTTGAATGTTTTTATAGAATCAGCAATTACACCCTTTTACCACTTAAGGTGTGCACGATGTGATAGCACAAAAATGAATACACCTATCGTTATAAAATTTTATGTGTAAATACGGGCGGCAACAGTAGGAGAGGAGTGCAATCCCTCATATCGGGGCATTTTTGGGTTTTAGTCGGGGAAAATTTGAGGGATTTATAAATTGCGTCATGTATGTCAATTCAATTTTTCGCAATTTTCTATTTAAATTTTACTTTTGATTCTGTAAAAACACTTAATCTGATTTCTTCGCCGGGGAAGATTTCCCAGCATCTATAAAAATTTCTCGTCATAGTGAAACATTTTTTGGTGTTGGATTAAAATATTCTCGTCGGGAAAATATCACTATTTTTATTTCTATAAAAATTTCTTGTCATAGTGAAAATTTGGTTGTTATCGGATAAAAAAAAATTCTCTTTGGGGAAGATATACCTAATTTTATTTCTACAAAAAATGCCTGAAAATTATTTCGTTGTGGAGTTTCAAAAATTTCCCGTCAAGGAAATATTCGTAATTTTATTTTTTATAAAAAATTCTCGTTATGGTAAAAATTCTTTTATTTTCATATTTAAAAATTTCCTGTTGGAGAAATATCACTATTTTTTTTTCCTTTAAAAATTTCTTGTCGTGGTGAAAAACCCCTCTGTGGTCGAATTTAAAAAAATTTCAGAAAAATTTTACATTTTTATTTCCGCCGCTAAAACGAAGTATTGGTTTCGTGTCGTGGACACCTTGCGGCCAAATTAAAATTTATACGTTTTCGAAAGTACTTTTTACGAAAAAAAAAACTTTTTAACATTCCATCCGTGTGTCGCTCGGTCGGTTTTCCTATCGGCAAATCAAAGTAATCAAAGTAACTACATTTTCACCGAAACTACGCAACTAAACCAAATTTTGTACAAATATGGGATGTTTCACAATGACAAAAATTACAACTCGATTTTTTTTTTATTTTACAAAACGTTATTCACGCAGAACTATTTCGGCTCCATCGGACTCAAACCACAGCCGAATTTTTCCTATTCAAACCACTCTTTTTTACTTTCCTTATATACATATAATGTATAAGGAAAGTATCGTGACGGGGTCGAAAATCCGAATTCGATTTTTCGACGGGAGAGCACGTTTCAAGCATGCCTGATCACGAATCGAACATTTTTGAGGTGATGTCTGTGTGTGTGTGTGTGTGTGTGTGTGTGTGTGTGTGTGTGTCAGTGAGTCTGTGGAGACGATATCTCATGAACAAAGGGATCGATTCGAATAAAATTTGGTACAAAAATTACAATCCGTGAATACTGAAAGCCTATTGTTTTTAAACACAATCGAATGTTTAGAATCCCCCTAAATTTTCGAGTGAAATTTTGAAAAATTCATCAAAAAATCAAAACCGCTAATAAAGTTACGCAAATAGACATTTTTTATGTAATTTTTCCTTAGAAAACGATTGACATAAACTTTAGAACGCTAGCATGAACCGTTCTCGAGATATTGCACATTTTTGAAATAAATTTATCAAAAAATCCCCTAAATTAAAAAGAAAAAACTGTTATGAAACATGTTCACTTTTCATATGTAATATCATGTGATAAATGTGGTGACATCATTCTCGTGAATCTAACTCATTCCATTCACGAGAAAAGATACTTTGAGTAATACTTTTATATTTGAACGCCAATAGTCATTTATCTGCTGTAAGAATAACTTATTTCTCCGTCCATAACGCTTGGCGAAATTTTGGCGATGAATTTGGCGGAATGTCGCCAATATGGCGACTTTTTTAAATGTTGTCAAATTAACGAAAATCTCGCCAAATGGATACAAATGATGCCAAATCAATGAAAATGACGACTAATTGAAAACAATTTAATATCGTGGAAAGAATATAAGTATCTACTATAAGAATAACAAACATGTTTTTAACTATAAAAGTAGTAAATTCATTGCATTATATAAGGAAAGTCATGTGCTGCCCACATCAGATTTCTAATAATAGAGTGTATAACAAATTAATAACAATAAATAATAACCGGTTTAGGTGGCAAAGAAAGCTTTATTCAAGTTAAAAGAGACAGCCACTATCAAAAATATATTCTTACTTTTACTGGCTTGGTTGCTTCGTCTTATGAACTTGAAGTGGCTATTTTTGCCTCCCAAAGCGGCTGATACCATAATTAATTTGTCAGAGGTATCTTAAATATATATTATTTTAAAATAAGATGATGCAGTCATTTAAATATATTCTTAAAATACAGCATATTATTGAATATTCTTTCAAAAATATTCAAAAGAATAAAAGATCCAGAAAATAATAGTTATGACCTGCGTTTAAGTTTGCTTTATACGCACGAGCTAAAACGATTACTTCACGTATCTGTTTAAATGTCTCAAATATTTAATGACTATTAAAAGGATCCCTTGTAATAAAATAGCCCAGCTTCTATTACGTTTTTGAAAATGAAGTAAAAAGCAACAATAGCAAAATACCACACTCAAGAAAGAATTGATTCCGTACGAACTCATACATTTTGAAAGAAATAATTTAAGACTGTGATATTCTACGAAAGTTGCCTTAGCAATAATTGCTTTCCACGCAAGCAGCGTTCGGAAAAGTTAGTTTTAATTACTAATTTGTCAGAAAATAATCTGGCTCGTGACATAGGTTAGCGATGGTGATCTTAAATTTGACATAAAATTATCACTCATGGATTGCAAAAAATTGATATGTCAAACATATTGATGTGGTCAGTGGGGAAAACTGACCATAACTTTATAGAAACATGTTGTACACTGTAAAACTACTCTGTAAAAATTTCCTTGATATTTTTTTACAAGACAGGAAAAAAGTTAGTTAATTGCAATACATTTTTTGAATTCGCTCAACTAAGAATTTGCAATAGTAATAAAATGGCACCTTGTAATAAAATATAGTAATAGTAATAAAATAGCACTATTTTATACTTTTCTATTGCAATGATATGGATTTGCGTTTTGATTTCTATAATTCTTCTATATATAAAGAGTAGTATTCTACAGTTCTACGTTGAATACTTCGAGGAGTGATTCTAGCTCTTTGGTTGCGTATAACATTACATACTGAAAAAGAATCTGGATATTGGACTCATTTTTAATTTATTTACAACAGTGGATATTATAATACCTCCTTTTGTCTTGTGGCTACGCATACGATTGAGCGTTATCTTTTATTATAGTACGTAGTTATCTCATGAATAAACCCGTTCCCCCCCCCCCCCCTTTTTTTGTTTCTTTCTTTCTTCTTGAAATCCCCGGACAGAATGCCCACGGCCCTTACTAGCATAAACTAATATTTATTGAGTATCAAGAAAAATATTGATTTACTATTTTTACTTTCCTTATATACATTGTATAATGTATAAGGAAAATATTGTGAAGGGGTCGAAAATTCGAATTCGAGTTTTCGACGGGATAGCACGTTTCAAGCAACCCTGAACACGAATCAAACGTTTTTGAGATAATGCCTGTGTGTGTGTGTTTGTGTGTGTCAGTGAGTCTGTGGAGACGATATCTCACGAAAGAATGAAACGAATTGAACGAAATTTGGTACAAAAATTATAATCCGTGAATACTGGAAGCTTATTGTTTCTATACTCAATCGAATGTTCAGAACCACCCTAAATTTTCGAGTAGAATTTTGAAAAATTCATCAAAAAATCAAAACCTTTAATACAGTTACGTAAATAATCATTTCATACGTAATTTTTCATTAGAAAATGATTGACACAAACTTTAGAACGCTAGCATGAACCGTTCTCAAGATATTACACATTTTTCGAAAAAAAATTATCAAAAAATCATATAAAACGAAAAAAATATTAACTATTGAGATATGTTCACTTTTCATAAGTAATATCATGCAATAAATTTGGTTACATCATTTTCGCGGATTTAACTCGTTCCATTCATGAGAAAAAATACTTTGGGTAATACTTTTGTGTTTGGACTCCAATAGCCATTTATCTGCTATAAGAATAACTTATTTCTCCGTCCATAACGCTTGGCAAGATTTTGGTGGAATGTCGCCAACTTAGTGACTTTTTTAAATGTTGCCAAATTGATAAAAATGACGCTAAATCAATGAAAATGACGTCTAATTGATGAAAATTCAATATCTTGTAAAGAACATAAAGATTAGACTATAAGAATAACCTATTTCTCGGTCCTTTACGCTTGACAAGAAATTTAGTGAGACGTAGTCAACTTGGCGACTATTTTAATTGTTGCCAAAGTGACAAAAATGTCGCCAAATTGATGAAAATGACGCCAAAGGGGAAATAATGTATCGCAAATTCTGATTTCCGCCATGATGAGCATACCTTCTAGTATATAAGAAATGTTCTCCGCTCCGTTTGTCTGTAACACTTGGCGATGCATTTAACGAACTTAGCGAATAATTTAGCAAAGTATCGCCAACTTGGCGATATTTCACCCCCAGATTGACAAAAATATCATCAAAATTGCAGGAATGTCGCCTAATTGATGAATTAATTAATAAAATATTTTAATATATGGACTATATGGCTTATTGAGGATGCTATGAATATTGATAATTGTTTATTTAGAATTGCGCGAAATATAAATTAATTGGGTATTTTGAAGTAGTTTTACATGTTTGTCATCCGGAAAATCGCCGAATGTACAATTCAACAATAAAAACACAGTAGCGTGGATCTTATACATTATTTTTTTTTACTGTAAAAGTAGTAAGTTCATTGCATTATATAAGGAAAGTCATGTGCTGCCCTCATTAAATTTTTAATTTTGCTTTTCATTCTATGTGAGAAAATGTGTGTGGGGGGGAATCTTTGCGTCACTACAAGTGCGTAATTGACAACCCTAGTACAAATATATTTTAAATTTCTTTTGCATCTAGAAATAAAATTTAATGTAAATTGAATTCGTTTAAATTTTATAGAATTCGAACTGCAACTTTTTAAATATTAATTTTTAAGTTAAAATTTATAATTCAAAGACTTGTTTCATTCTGCGTTAAATTTCATATTTAAAAAAGTTTAAAAATATGTATATTAATATTCTGAAAAAAAAAAAATTCTGCAATTCCCCTTTTCATTTAACTATATTTCCCAATTTTCTTCTTCACAGTTTTAATGTGGTTTATATCTCTCCTTTCAACATAAACCATCATGGAAAAGGAGGTATTTAAATATTATTACTATTCTGGTTCTCGTAAATCAATCAATGGACCCTCGTAAATCGATATTTAAGAAAATCTTGGTAAAAACTGGGTGTTTTTTTTTTTAATTATGTTATTTTATGTAAAATTTATATCACTCAAATTATCTGTATTTTATTTGCTGTAATTTTAATGTTATCGGAACATAAAAATTTTAAAATGTTTTGTAGGGGGTAGGGGGCCCTAAAAAGCCACACGATTCTTCACAGTTAGGTTCAGGCCTTTGAACTTCGACCTCTGGAATCTGCCAGTCATTCTTTTTCAAGGACGCTTTGCAGCCCAGTTTCCAGCACAAAATTTGTAAATGGATATACTAGTGACATCTATCGGCAGTTTACGAAGCCAAGAGAAAATATTTTTTGAATATCTCGTTCTTCAATAAATATTAATTTTATAGTGCTGCCATCTGTTCTATTTTATACAAAATGTAACTCGAAAATTACAGTCACAGAAGCCACAGTCAGAGTTTTTTTTAACGTGCAGTATATATAGTAACGTGCAGTAGATATAGTAACCTTGGTGCAGTAGCACGCAATTTGTACACTACAAGAATTTATGCAGTACGAAACGGAAATTTATGCAATGTGAAAAAACGGCTATTTATTTATTTATTTATTTATTAATAATTATGATTGGAATTTAAAGGACATATTTTTTTTATACAAGAAATTTCTTTATTCTGATAGCCGTAAATATTTTGTTTACAATACGTTTTGTGTATAAAAATTAATAATTCGTCGTAAACAAAGTAACAAAAATAATGATATAAACAAATGCTTGCAATTTACTCATTCTATCTATTTACGCTTTATACTATGCTGTTCAACTTCGATTAAGCACAGGGTTTCGATCAAAATATTTTTGCTGTCGTTGAAAATTTTTCCAGAGATATTTATTCATCACATTTTATCGCAGTTGCATATTAAGTATCAATATTTGTTCAATTTTTAAATACATTTTAGCGATTTTGTTAGTTTAAAATATGTTATATAAGCGTTATCCTTGTTTGAGGACCCCCAATTCGATAATTCTGCATTAGATCTTAGATTAAGAGATGCAGCATTTGGGATATTTTATAAAGTTACTAAAATAGCCATATTTTGAATTCTGAAATTTTCAGAATTTTAGAGCTGATAACTCCCTCTCCTCCCCCAACAATTTATATTTTGCTAATAGTATCAGCTTGTACAGTACTAAAGTTTCTTCAGAAAACACTCTGGTAGGGGGGTGACCCCATAAATTTGGAATACGCTCCCAGTGCAGATTGTATTGTTATTTGTAAGGAAAACATGTTTCAAAATAATCCGAAAAGTTATATATATATATATATATTTTGAAAGTTGGAATTAAAAATGCAATGAGTGCTTCTTATTGCAGCAATAGAAAAATCTATTGCTACGCCAAAATCTTAGATCATTAATTTGAACAATGGCGTATAAAATGACGGCGAAAAAAAGAGAAGTATGGCGAATAAAGGGTCTTTGATTAAACGCTAGGTAGAAGGCGAGTCGCATCATGATATCCAAATGCTAAGAAGTAAGACTTCTAAATATATTTAGGAGTCTTACTAACGAGGTAGAGTAGAGAAGAGTGTGGAGGGGAGAGAATTAAGATGATTTTTATTTTATTTTAATATATATATATATATATGTGAAAAGAGGGGGGGGGGGCTGATTCTCAAAATTTTCAGAGATATACTTCTATCTGTATGTACCTATATATGAATCGTAGCCAACATGTGTCTACAAAGAGACTATATTGTCGGCATGAGTCTTAGAAAGAGACGTCAGAGTCCTAGAAAGAGTCATCAAAGTCCTTGAAAGAGTCATCAAAGTCTTAGAAATAGACATCAGTCCTCAGAGCATAGCCAAGGTGGCTATGTTCTGAGCAGGGTCCGACTTAACCTAACTGGGGCCCGGGGCAGACATTCCTCCGGAGCCCCCCTTCACTTCTCGATACATGTGAAATGAGCAAAAATATTTTTTAAAAAACCTAATTGCATTATAGAAAAATGTATTCAAAATGTGGTTCTTGCATATTTAAAAGGAATTTAAATTATTGGATACTTTCATCATAGCCAAGATGCCAACATGTTAAAAAAGTGCTGTTCGCAAAATGAACCTATCCGCTGGGCAATCCTATTCCGGTTGCATACATATTCTTTTTTAGGAAGCAGCATCAATTTTTCAAAGTTGCGACTGCTTAATTTGAAGCCCCTCTGATGCGGGGAGGGGGGGGGGGACCTAGGACAAATGTCCCGCATTTCCCTGCGTTAATCAGGTCTTGCCTGAGAGACTAGAGTACCGGTCATGAAGCTGACTAACTTCGTCTTGTATTTTACATTTACTGGAGCACCTAACCTCATAGGCTGTATATCCTAGATGTATTTAGAGAATGCTTTACCATTACCAGTCAACAACCTGACCTAACCAGCTTCATGTCCCCAGTGTATTTACACGACCCCACGCATCCGGCCATCCAAATGGCTTCTCTAAGTCTTCGGACGAGACGGATGGTCTGGGTTTTCGACGACCCCACGCAGGATTACGCGACGTGCTTGCGTAATCGACTGGGGTCGTGGTATATTTTATAGTATAAGAGAATCCATTGTCAATTAGGACTCTATTGTCAGTAGTTTACTGGCGCCATCTATTTGTCTCAGAAGAAATTACAACGTGGATAAAGTTTCGTATGAAATTCCATTCAACAAATTATAATTTCATACATAATATTACTATTACATATAAAATGAGAAATAAAATATTGAAATTTTATAAAACTAAATGTTTTCTCATAATTTTAAAGTTAACAATCAATTGAAAGAAAATAAAATATTTTTTGTACTCGTTCAGATGCAAAGAAATATTCCTCTAAAAAAGCGTCCACTTACTGGTCTTCACAACACTGTTCTTTCGCTTTGATAATGGTTCCACTAAGGCTCCTCTATATATTATAGGAGTTCTAGGTTCCACAGGCAGCAAATGACGGAACGATTGACATTTAGGGCTCGGGCTACTTTCGATTATCGGTGGCCCCCTCCGAGATGCCGTATTACATCACATCGCTTGGAGTAACTTAGATGATGTCGTCTACTTATTTTTCAAAATTTGGCTATGAGACGCGGAGATACAGGCTCTGCACAAAACAGGTCGTTTTTATACCTAATACGCGTCCTTGTTAAAAAATGTTGGTATGCAAAATAAATGTTTTCTGCGGGCTAGTTTCCGTGTATGTGCGCCTGTCACGTATGCAAATTTTGTGGCTACACGTTGTTCCTTTTGCCAAATATGTCAATGTTTTTGTTTGTTGCTTAACTTTTGGACATGGGTGTATCCACAGACACATCCGAGCCATACACCTCTCCTATTCAATATTTCTTTCTTATACGACTCCTTATCAAATCATACATACTATACTAACTCCTAACATAACGTAATGATTTCTCGCTCCCCCTAGATCCTTTGGCAAACCAATTTACTAAATTTAATACCTCAAAAAATTTTTTGCAAGTTTTCAATTTCTGGTCATACCATGGAAGAAAGGGGACTAACTCTCTCTAGCGTTATGGATCATACCGTTTAGCCCCAACCAATTTATTATACGCAAAGTTTGCATTAATCACATTGTTTAAAACGTAAATTTGAGGGTAAAGCAGGAAGCATGTCTCTCTAACTCCATGGTTTAAATATTCATATTCTGAATTTTTTAAATGGGATAACCTCCCAATATTAACTTTCCTATTCAACTGAGTCATGGAGGTGGTTGGTCTCTTCTCTAACTCCATGGGCTGAATACAGTTTTCATTTTATTTATTCACATATTAAAGTCTCAATGACCATGCAATTGCATTATGTTGTGGCAACACCTTCAGCCTGAGATTATGAGCGCAAACATAGCAAAAAAGGCCAAACTTTGATAGACTATTTCTCCAAATCCAAAGGTTAATTTGAAAAACGGATTTCAGATTTGGTGCATTTAATTAGCTGCAATAACCCTCGTAATATTTGACTTTATGAATCCCTTTTTATTAATATTTACCGTAATTCTATTTGTAATTTTGACCCCGTTCTGCCCCTTAGTTATGCTTGGCGACTCGTTCTTGACTCTCTGAGGTCAAGCCTTTACATGATTTTCTAAAAATTCAATAGCAGTTGCTTTCCAATTTTTGCCGACATTCATGTTGGTTATTAAACTCTATTTCTTATAGTAATATGCATTTTTATGATTATTTATTTCATCTCGTTGTTTTTTAAAAAATTAAAAATATATGAATTGATGTATGTAATTTTGTATATAGTTGATGTATGTAAATTTTGTCTGGCGGGTATGGCCTATATTTTTAGGCAGGTTATTTTTAGGCATCTACAGGACATTTTTTAGGGGTATGATAAAATTGACTGTTTTCTAGATTAATTTGAACTATTTTTAAATTTAATTATTTTCATTCATATATCGCCATGAATCCGAACTGTGCAATTCTAATTATGGACTCCGATTAAACAAATAATGGATTTTATGCTGCACTTAGCATAGCACAGTATAAAGTCTACATGACGGGTATGTTATGTTGACACGGCAGGTTAAACTTTTTTAAATTGTTCCTAATATAAAATAAATATGTTGTTAAAGAAATGCAAATTTTATATACGAAACTTGCATCTTTAGTTCAAAATAGTTTCATATTGTTAGCATATTTCTTTACAAAAATCTAATTTTTGTAAGACAACCCTGTGCCTACGCATAAAAAATTAAAATTCTAAGCTGAATTTTTATTCATTTGGTACTTGCAGTTTTCCTTTATTAATTATTAATTTGTTAAGTAGTTATAATAACTTTTTCATATATTTGTAAAATAAAGTTTACTGAAATATTAATATACTTTAAGTTTTGAAATCTAAATATGTTCAAAAAGTACTAACTGCTGGTAATAGTTCAAAATTATTAATTTTCCGAGGCTAAAAAGTTTGGGAACCGGCAGTACTACTACTGATTAAATTTTCGGGTCCTTAAGCAGCAAATAAACGGACCCCTACTACCCTTTATTTTACAAATTATTGACTTGTATCATAAACTGTTTTTGCAGGCCGGAGACCCAAGCCTCCTAGGCCCATATGCAATGCATACTTTTGCTGCCAGCCACCCCATCCCCGTCGGTGAAACCGGTGGTCTAAAAGTTCTAACTATTTATTTAATTCTCTCACAGACACGTTTTGGTGAAACGAAGCAGAAAATGTACTACATTTATGGTAGATTCCAAATGCGTAGCAGCTTTAATTCAGATAGCTTTTTGCCAGTTGTTGAATATGTTGGTCATGCTCTATAGAATTATTAATTGGATCATCAAAAAGCGTGACAAGCGAGTAAAATTCAGGAAAACTGTGCAACTACAACGGATTCAGTGTTCGTCACAAATGGCCTGTAGCTGTAACCATTTGATTGCACAAAAACGTTGCAGAAACTAATTAAGGAAAAGACCACCTGTCATTTACGATAATGAAAGCATTTACCTTGATAACGGAATAAAATCCTGATATTTTGTGATTTGCTACAGAATGCTGATTCCATAACACTTATACTTAAAAGGGGTAATTTCATTAAAAAAAGATCTGATGTAGACAGCACATGACTTTCCTTATATAATGCAATGAATTTACTATTTTTACCGTAAAAACAAAATAGGTTATTCTTATATAGTAGATACTTATATTCTTTCCAAAATATTGAATTTTCGTCAATTAATCGTCATTTTCATTGATTTACGGTGATTTTTATCCATTTGGCGCGACTTTCGTTAATTCGGCAACATTTAAAAAAGTCGCAAAGTTGGCGACATTCTGCCAAATTCGTCGCCAAAATCTCGCCAAGCGTTATGTACGGAGAAATAAGTTATTCTTATAGCAGACTATTGGCGTTCAAATACATAAGTATTACTCAAAGTATCTTTTCTCATGAATGGACCTAGCTAGATCCACGAGAATGATATCCCAAATTTATTGCATGATATTACATATGAAAAGTGAATATGTTTCTCAAAAATTAATATTTTTTTTCAATTTAAGGGATCATTTGATAAATTTATTTGAAAAATGTGCAATATATCGAGAACGGTTCATGTTAGCGTTCTAAAGTTTGTGTCAATCGTTTTCTAAGGGAAAATTACATAAGAAATGTCTATTTGTGTAACTTTATGAAAGGCTTTGATTTTTTGATGATTTTGTCAAAATTTCACTCGAAAATTTAGGGGAGTTCTGAACATTCGATTATTTTTAAAAATAATAGGCTTCCAGTATTCACGGATTGTAATTTTTGTACCAAATTTCATTCGAATCGCTCCATTCGTTCGTGAGATATCGTCTCCACAGACTCACTGAAACACATACACACATACTTTCACACACGCAGACATCGTCTAAAAATGTTCGATTCGTGATCAGATATGCTTGAAACTTTCTCTCCCGTTGAAAACTCAGATACGAATTTTCGACCGCGTCACAACACTTTCCTTACACATTATAGTATGTATATAAGGAAAGTAAAAAGAGAGGGAGAGATGGGCGAATAACACTTTTCTCGAATTCGAAAATTAACCGGATCTCGAATATTCGAATACCCTAAACAATTATTCCAAACTACTAATGAATAAAATTTGCATTTATTAAATATTATTAATTATTAGTAAATAAATTAATAAAAAAACATAAAAAGTAAAATATCTGATGTGGGCAGCACCTGACTTTCCTTATATAATGCAATGAATTTACTACCTTTACAGTTAAAAAAAAAAGTTATTCTTATAGTAGATACTTATATTCTTTCCAAGATATTGAATTTTCTTTAATTAGTCGTCATTTTCATTGATTTAGCGTCATTTTTATCAATTTGGCGTGATTTTTGTTAATTTGGCAACAATTAAAAATGTCGCCAAGTTGGCGACATTCCGCCAAATTCGTCTCCAAAATCTCGCCAAGTGTTATGAATGGCGAAATAAGTTATTCTTACAGCAGATAAATGACTATTGGGGTTCAAATACAAAAGTATTACTCAAAGTATCTTTTTTCATGAATGGAACAAGCTAGATCCACGAGAATGATGTAACCAAAATTTATCGCATGGTATTACATATGAAAAGTGAACATGTTTCTCAATAGGAAATATTTTTTTTTTATTTTATATAACTTTTTGATAATTTTTTTGAAAAATGTACAATATCTCGAGAACGGTTCATGTTAGCTTTCTAAAATGTATGTCAATCGTTTTCTAATGAAAAATTACATAAGAAATGTCTATTTGCGTAACTTTATTAGCGGTTTTGATTTTTTGACGATTTTTTTCAAAATTTCACTCGAAAATTCAGGGGTGTTCTGAACATTCGATTACGTATAAAAACAATAGACTTCCAGTGTTTATGGATTATGATTTTTGTACCAAATTTCGTTCGAATCGGTGCATTCGTTCGTCAGTTATCGTCTCCACAGACTCACTGACAGACACACACACACATACACATACTGTCACATACACACACATACTTTCACACACACACACAGACATCACTCAAAAATATTTGATTCGTGATCAGGGATGCTTGAAACGTGCTCTCCCGTAGAAAACTCGAATTCGAATTTTCGACCCCGTCACAACACTTTCCTTATACATTATGTATATAAGGAAATTAAAAATGCTATTCTTATAGTAGATACTTATATTCTTTCCAAGATATTGAATCTTCTTCAATTAGTCGTCATTTTCATTGGTTTAGCGTCATTTTTATCCATTTTGTGAGATTTTCTTTAATTTAACAACATTTAAAAAAGTTGCCAAGTTGGCGACATTCCGCCAAATTTGCCGCCAAACCCTCGCCAAGCGTTATGAACTGAGAAATTGGTTATTCTTATAGCAGATAAATGACTATTAGCGTACTCAAAGTATCTTTTCTCGTGAATGGAACGAATTAGATCCACGAGAATGATGTTTCCAAATTTATGGCATGATATTACATATGAAAAGTATCTTAACAGTTAATATTTTTTACTTTCCTTATGTACAAAATGTATGTGTGTGTGTGTGTGTGTTTGTGTGTGAAAGTATGTGTGTGTGTGTGTGTGTGTGTGTGTGTGTCAGTGAGTCTATAGAGACGATATCTCACGAACGAATGGAACGATTCGAATGAAATTTGTACAAAAATCACAATCTGTGAATACTGGAAGCCTATTATTTTTAAACGTAATCAAATGTTCAGAACCCACCTAAATTTTCGAGTGAAATTTTAAAATCATCAAAAAATTAAAAACATTTTATGATTTAAAGTTGTTTTTATGATTTAAACTTTTTATGATTTTGGAGTTATTAAAGTTTTATTAAAATAAAAATTTAATAACTCCATCATAACGCTTGGCGGGATTTTGGCGACGAATTTGGCGGAATGTCGCCTACTTGGCTTTTTTAAATGTTGCCAAATTAACAAAAATCTCGCCAAATTGATATAAATGACGCTAAATCAATGAAAATGACGACTAATCGTCGAAAATTCAATATCTTGGAAAGAATATAAGTATCTACTATAAGAAAAACCTATTTTTTTACTGTAAAAGTAGTAAATTCATTGCATTATATAAGGAAAGTCATGTGTTGCCCACATCAGATTTTTTTTATTTTACTTGATTTTTTGATAAATATATTTGAAAAATGTGCAATATCTGAAGAACTGTTCATGCTAGAGTTCTACAGTTTATGTTAACTGTTTTCGAAGGAAAAATTACATAAAAAATGTCTATTTGCGTAACTTTATTAAAGGTTTTGATTTTTTAATGATTTTTTCAAAATGTCACTCGAACATTTAGGGGGGTTGTGAACATTCGATTATATTTAAAAGCAATAGGCTTGCAGTATTCACGGATTGTGATTTTTATACCAAATTTCATTCGAATCGCTCCATTCGTTCGTGAGATATCGTCTCCACAGACTCACTGACACGCACACACACACACACACACACTCAGACATCACTTCAAAAATTTGCTTTCCCGACAAAAACTCGAATTCGAATTTTCGACCCCGTCACAATACTTTCCTTATACATTATATATATAAGGAAAGCAAAAAGTGTCGTAAACCACATCAATTTAGAAATTAAACTTTTATTTCTTTCTCTATATACATAATGTATAAGGAAAGTATTGTGACGGGGTCGAAATTCGAATTCGAGTTTTCGACGGGAGAGCACGTTTCAAGCATCCCTGACCACGAATCAAATATTTTTGAGGTGATGTCTCTCTCTCTCTCTGTGTGTGTCAGTCAGTCTCTATAGACGTTATCTTACGAACGAATGGAGCTATTCAAATGGAATTTGGTACAAATATCATAATCCGTGAATACTGGAAGCCTGTTGTTTTTAAACGCAATCGAATGTTCAGAACCCCCTAAATTTTCGAGTGAAATTTTGAAAAAATCATCAAAAAATCAAAACTTTTAATAAAGTTACGCAAATAAACAATTTGTATGTAACTTTTCCTTAGAAAACGATTGACATACACTTTGGGACGCTAGCATAAACCGTTCTCGGGATATTGCACATTTTTCAAATAAATTTATCATAAATCAAAAAAAACATATTAACATAGAAACGTGTTCACTTTTCGCATGTAATAGCACGTGATAAATTTGGGGACATCCTTCTCGTGGATCTAGCTCGTTCCATTTATGAGAAAAGATACTTTGAGTAATACTTTTGTATTTGAACGCCAATAGTCATTTATCTGCTATAAGAATAACTTATTCCTCCGTTCATAATGCTTGGCGAGATTTTGGCGACGATTTTGGCGGAATATCGCCAACTTGGCGACTTTTTTAAATGTTGCCAAATTAACGAAAATCTCGCCAAATGGATAAAAATGACGCTAAATCAATGAAAATGACGACTCATTGACGAAAATTCAATATCTTGGAAAGAATATAAGTATCTACTATAAGAATAACCTATTTTTTTTTGCTGTAAAAGTAGTAAATTCATTGCATTATATAAGGGAAGTCATGTGCTGCCCACATCAAATTTTTTATAATTTTTGTACGATAGGTGTTTTTTTTTCTAGTAAATTTTTCCCTAGTCAATGTTGTACATTTTATTATTGAGTTTGTCCCACTGACATAAGTGGTCCCCCCACTAGGAAAATATTCTATGTGCGTCCATAAACTCAACTTAAAAACCATAGTAATAAAATACGGCTGATAGAGGGACTAACTTATTTTCTTAAAGTTTTTTCTCCCATCTTTTCTCTAATTTTTTCTACAACTTCAAAAATTCCAAAATACGTCCAATATTTGGATATATTTCTTCAATTATAGCCTGTGAAATGATATTAATCTAGTCCTTTATGAAGCAATGGCAATTAAACTTTTTAAATAACTCGAGATTGAATTTACAAAACATCTAAATTTTACATCTCCCCAAGATACTGAGTAAATACTGAGATTTTAATTTTCTTTTTAGGTTGAATTTCAAAATTTGACTAAATTATTTGAAAGTTATTATAGCTTTATTAGTAGTTGTAAACTAGTAGTTATTTTCCTCTCTTCAGTAATTTAATGTAAGTTTATTTTGTATTTTCTTGTCGTATTTTGAAATATGTAAATTGAAATATATCGTAGTTTGATATATGTAGTTGATAATTTTGTCCTCCTTTTGCGTTCTACAGCTAAATCCGAGTCTTATTTCGAGTTCACACCTGTGTGCACAATATAATTTAAGCCATGAACAAATCAATAACCAACCATTTTATTAAAAAACCAATTGCCCACCAAATTATAAATTTAATTACAAAATCATAGTGCGATTTAGTTGTTCATAGCTATATCTTAACTAATTCTCCAAACTTAACTAATGCTCTTAGTCAATATCTTAACTGTCGCATGGTAAACCCATGAGCCAATATTTTCGGGAATGCGACCTAGAGTCTTCTTATTTATTTTGGGGGTCAGCCTTTTCGTTCGGCCATCTGCACTCGAAATAGAAAACCAGGATGTGGAAGTGGCTTTGGATCTCGGATTCGTACCGAAAGATTTAACGGGCGTCCTTTTCGGAAGGGTCATAGGGTCCTCGGCGACTTTGAATTAGTGGCCGAAGGAATATCAGTTTCGCAGGGGCTTGAGAAGGGGCTTTTTGTTTTTGGAAGGCCTAAAGCCAATGGCGGTGCTTTGGGGTCAAGGGGTTAAGACCCTGAATCCAATGGGATGTTTGTATGCGCCTCAGGGGCGTGTTTTAAATTCTTGGAGAGAGAGAGTTTTTGAGAAATTTGAAAGAGGAGCAGAGAGAGAAGTTTTGGCGTTGTGAGTGAGAACAGATACTCCAGCAGCATTGTCCTCAACCATGAGAGGCTGTTCATTCAGCGAATGCTCGGTGAGTTCCACATTTAAGGGCCTATGCCCGATTTGCATATTTTCTCTCTCTCTCTCCGGATTTAAGGATATTTAAAATATTGCATAGGATTGTTTAAATTTAATTTTTAATTACCATCTTTCACATTTTAGTCTATGAGACTACATATACGTTTGTAATTGTTTATTTGTTATCTTAAAGGGGTATACTTTCATTTTGAATATTTTGAATCAATTTTGTTGTAAATATTTTATATAGTGTAAATAAATTAATGTTTGCAAATACACATAAATACACACGGCCTTTTTTCTTCTTCGCGCTCTTACCGGGCGTGTCCTAAAAAGGAAGTTACCTTAGGACAAATAATTTGGTGCCTTAAGCCAGGATGAATTTGGTTGGGTTCAGTAACGAAAGAAAATAAATTGACGCCAACGAACTGGATAAGAATTATGTTTGGTGCATTAACCAAGGAAATTTTTTTTTTGAAAGATGGTAATAATAAAACAAATAGTAAATGTCAATATCTGCAATAAAAAAAAAAAAAAATTTTTTCCCCTAGTAATAAATAAATTTTAATATGAGAAATTTAGAAGAAATTTTTAAACATTGGATAAAAGTAGAAACTGTTTCATTTGCCATGAAAATATGTGCTATTTTAATGTTACATTGATAAAATACAAAGAATTGAAATTGGTGAGAGTTATGTGTATATATATATTTTTTGGTTTTCATATATATCATTGATTGCATTGTTACACATAGACGAGGTTTTAAATTTTTTGTTTGTTCACTAATATTTTTCAATTATGCCAAATACGGTAAATTCCAACGGTGCTACGGGCAATTCTTCCAAAATTCCCGGGTTAACCTATTTATTAAACACTTTTGATGGCGAACAGGATTGTAGCGCTTTTATAGAGCACTTTGAAGCTTTGAGTATCCTTGGGTCATGGAGCGATGAGGAAAAACTCGCGATCTTTAAATCGAGACTCCGAGGTCAAGCTAACGATTTTTATGTGAATTCTCAGCAGCTCAGGCGTGAAACGTCTTTCAAAAATTTCAAAAAAGTTTTTCTAGACTATTTTTCTAAAGAACAATCCATAACTTCAAAACAAATTCTTTTCTCCACAGCGAAGCAGAATCAGGGAGAAACGATAAAATCTCTAGCCCACAGAATTACAGCGCTAACGCTAAATTATATAGGCGACACGGGTGACAATGAATCTACTAGGCAAATTACAGACAAATTAAAATTAAGTAAATTTTTAGAAGCACTAAATGCTGATTTTCAACGCGAAATTATACGCGCAAATCCTCAAGATTTTAACAAAGCTGTAGAACCGGCTATTAATTTGGAACAAGCTAATTTAGCAATGGCCCCATCCCTAAATAATATTACTAAACAAGATCCGTTCGAAGCTATTGATAATTTGCGCAAAGAACAAAATGCTTTCAACGGACAACTTATGCAGACTCTAATGGAGGAGATAAATAGTTTGAAATTAAACAGACCTGCCAAACAAAATGAGATGCACACCCAGGAAATAAGTATATGTGGATATTGTGGGAAGAAAGGGCATTACATGAAAATATGCTATCAGTACAATAAAGAAAGGGCAGCCCGTCAATATAATGACCAGCCAGATTATTCAGCCAGAGCGGTTTCGCCGCACAGAAACTTTTCGTACGAGAAAAATAGGCAGTCTCGCCCCCCGCAACCTTGGAACTCCCACGAGCAAAGAAAAGGGGACAATTTCTATGCAAGAAAGAGTAATGACAGGAGAGGATTCAGTAGGCCGAACAGAACGTTTGAAAATTCGCAAACGGAGAGGGAAAATAGTACAAAGTCCTATGAGAGAGAAAATAGAAATGATTATTCCACAGAGAGAAAGGGGGAATTTAAAAATTATAGATCTAGTAATTTAAACTAGAGTCGAGGGTTTGTGGACAGACAAAACGGGTCAAACTCTCAAGTGATATTACAAATCCCGATAAAAATTTTGATTTAGAAACACATGAAATTGTAGCTTCCGCGTCGAATTTTGAAAATATCCCAAATTTACCCACGACATACATACAGATTGATAAAAGTAATTATAGAATGCTTATTGATAGTGGCGCAAGTGTATCCATTATGTCTTTTAAAACTTTTCAAAACATAAAGCAAAGAATTAAAATTACATATATTTCCCGCGCGGTAAAAATTTCGACATTGAGTGGCCAGAATATTGATTATGTAAATACAATTGAAATTCCGTTTAAAATTAATGGGAAACATTTCAAACAAATTTTTTATGTAACGACAGCAAATTTCCCTAACACGTATGTCGGAATCCTTGGCTACGATTTTTTGAAAAGAAACCATGCTATTATTGATACACAAAAAAATGAATTACAAGTACTAAATGATAAAATCCCCATAAACCAGGAGGAGCACAGGTTTCCACAAGCGGACATAGAACATCAGGACGCCAAGATGAATAATATTGTTAGAGTCAAAAGCAAGATATCTCTGAAACCGAATGAATCAAAACTGGTACGGGTTGTATCGGACACTTTTTGCGAGGATAACACGCAGGTTTTATATGAACCCATTGAGAATAATCAGAGATTACAAATCAACTGCGCTGTTGTAAATATAGAAAATAATTCTTTTGATATACAGGTGCAAAATATATCTACACATGCTTTAGATTTAAATAAACATATGAAATTGGGAGGATTTACACAGGATTTTGAAATTACAGAAAGATTCGAAAATAAAACTACGCAACAAAGGGTAGATATTAAGGAAACTATAAATTTAGTACAAGCGAGCCCTGAAATTATTGAAAAAAGAAGAAAAGATTTAAAACCAGAAGATTTTAATTTAGAGCATATGGAAAAATCAACAAAACAAGATTTTCTAAAATTTATTATGCCGTATGCGGACGTTTTCTCGAAAAGCTTACAAACTCTTGGAGCAACTGATTTTTTTGAACCAAATATTGAATTATCTCATGAGCATGCTATTTGTTCTAAACCGTATGATATTCCTTTCGCATTACACAATACGGCAAAGGAGCAATTACAACAGTTAGAAGAGGCGGGGGTAATTTCTAAAACAAACAGTCCTTACGCGTCGAGTCTGCTCTTAGTCAAAAAACAGGACAATACCTACAGACTTGTTTTAGATCTTCGGCTAATAAACAATACTTCGATTTTATATCCTTATAAGATACCTAAGATAAATGACATCATTTCTAAATTGGCAGGTTATGCGCTGTATTCTAAGTTAGATCTTCAGAGTGCATTTAACCAAATCATCCTCCCGGAACGAATGAGAAAATATTTCGCGTTTTCGAGCCCTTTTGGTTCATTTGAATATAACAGATTATGTTTCGGCCATATTTCAAGTGCACCCATTTTTCAAAAAGTAATGGATTTAATATTAGGGGATTTACTTTCACAGGATATTTTGGCTTATATTGACGATGTGGTAATCCCGGCAAATTCGTATGAAGAATTAAAACAAAAATTAACTTTGGTTTTAGAAAGATTCCGGAAGGTAAACATAACGCTTTCCCCAAATAAATGTAAATTTGGCATGACGGAGATAAATTATTTAGGATTTAATATTAACCAAAAAGGCATAAGCCCTTCTGATGCAAATATAGGAAAAATTTCTTCTTTCCCCATACCTAAGACTTTAAGAAAATTGAAAAGATTTTTAGGGGTATGTAACTTTTATAGAAATTGTATCCCCAATTATGCAGCTAAGACTGCCCCCTTAACCGATTTGACGAGAAAAGGCACGAAATTTGAATGGAATGACGAGTGTGACAAAGCTTTCAAAAATCTACAGGATTGTTTCTTTAAGAAACCTATTTTAATTCAACCAAATTTTGAAGAAGATTTCTTCCTAAATTCCGATGCGAGTTTAACCTCGGCGTCAGCAGCGCTGTTACAGAAGAGAGATGGTATGCTCAAACCCATAGCCTATTACAGCCGTAAACTCAATCCACAAGAACAAAAGTACGCAGCGATAAAAGCGGAATTGTTGGCAATGCACAATGGAATTATGTTTTTTAAAAATTTTTTGTATGGCAGGAAGTTCTTCGTTCTGTCCGACCACTTGCCTCTCGGTTCACATTTAAAAATGTCTAATCCCCCAAATACTTTTCAGCGTTGGATTTTGGAAATTTCAGAATTTAAGTTTGATTTTATTTATGTCCCGGGAAAGGAAAATTTATTATGTGACTATTTAAGTAGGGACGTTTTTGAAGAGGAACAAGACAAACAAACAAGTGTAAAACAACGCATGGCAGAAAATTCTAATCAAAAAACTCAACCTGCGGTCAATGTTAATTCAAATCAAAACACCCAACCGGCGGTCAATGTTAATTCAAATCAAAACAAACAACCTGAGGTCAATGTTATCACAACCATTCCCACAATTCAAGATATTGTGGAACAACAACAGAATGATCAAGAATTACTTAAAATCAGAGAATATCTTCAAAATAATACTGGAAAAGCAAATAAAAAGTTCCATAATTTATATATTGATGAAGAAACAAAATTAATTATGCACCTGGGGCACTATAAAAATAAACCTTGGAGGGAGGAATTTTTGAAAACCATTGTGATTCCAAAAAATATGCAAAAGCACATTTTAGCAGTGACACACGTCACACATACTGGAGTAGACAAAACTTACAGCTTATTAGCGGAGCGGTATTTCTGGTGGGGTATGTATGCGGACACCCGCAATTTTGTCATGTCTTGCGTTAAGTGCAGGTCGTTAAAGGGCGCAGAAAGATCCGTGCCCCTGGGACGTGTACCTGTACCAAGTTTTCCAGGAGCCCAAATAGCTGTAGATTTAGTGGGGCCTTTTAAACCTAGTGTAAATAACAATCGATACATTTTTACAGTAATTTGTCATTTTTCCAAATATATTGAATTATATGCCATTCCCGACATCCGGGCTGAAACTATTGCTGCTAAATTATTAAATTTCTTCTCTATTTTCGGTGTAGCCCAGAGGCTATATTCAGACCGCGGTTCCCAATTTACGTCAGAAATCTACAATACGGTGGCGGAGAAGCTAAGCATCGTAACGAAGTTAGTTTCGGTTTGCGCGCCTTGGTGCAATGGAATCTCAGAAAGAATAAACAATTCACTAAAATTTACGATTAAAACTCTAACAGAGGACTCCCCATATTGGGACACGGCTATGATTGCACATAAAATGATGTATAATGCCACTACGCATCTTAGCACGGGAGAATCTCCAAATTTCTTAGTTTTTGGAAGGGATCTACCGATTTTTTTCGAAACTCCGCAACCACATGGCGAAAATAAGATATCTCCTCAGAATTATGCTGCAAAACAAATTCAAATTTTAAGAGAAGCGCATGAAGCGGCTTTCAAAAACTTGGAGCTCGCAAAATTCGATCAAGAGGAAAAACAAATGAGAAAGGCCAGACCTAGGGACCTTAAAATTGGGTCAAAAGTATTTTTGAAAAATCACGTAAAATCGTTTAAAAAGACTAAATGGCTAGGACCTTACAGAGTTGTAAAAAAAATAAACAGATTTATTTATGACATAAAACAGATAAATATGCCTTATTCCAAGACCTTTAGGGCACACATAAATCGCTTGCGTTTGATGATTGAAAGGCGAGATCATTTAAAAATTGATGAGAGCGAAAATAATCAGCAGACAACTGAGGAATCACAGAGTATTCCGTTGCTTTCAAAAAAACAAGAGACGAGCGGAGAATCCGAAACTCCTTTTTTTCTTTGGGACCAAGAGACAGACAAACATTTACCCTCAAATGTAAATACACCCACTAGCATCTCAGTTTCAGCGGACACACACACACATACATCTGGTTCGAAATCGCCCTTATTACCTACTCCGACCGATACACATCAACAAGTGTCTGTTTCTCGCACTAATAAAAATTATTCTTTTAGACAAACTCCTAGGGTGAATTATACTGAATTCTAAATATTTTGGGTGGTTTTGTCGTATTCAGTTAAAATTTTTGGTATAGTATTTTTGGGACAAATTTTCATTTTTGACATTTTTAATTTTGGTCGCGAAGATTAGTTAATTAATACACATTTGAGTGATTTTTAGTTTTAGAACAAAATTTTTGCTGAAATTAGAAGTAATGTGAGATTATAATAAACCTTTTATATGTTATGGGTACGAGTTTACAAAAATTTTACAAATGGTTCTGAAAATGATATTTAGAATGTGAGTGGGTTAGATAATCGAATTTTCAAAGGCAACAGAATTTTCTCTTAACTTTGACGGTTCCATTTTATGGCAAACACAAGGATTTCCAAAAGTTTCTTGTTCACACAACACAGATGTTTTCAAAGGGGGGCAACATTGGTTGAAATTTGATACGTCGCAGTAGGGTTTCTTCCTCACTCCAAAAGGAGGGTCATTTTCACAGACAAAACACAAGACCCGCAGAATGGTTACAAAGAAAAAAGGAGTGGTTTTAGCAGATATATTTTACGGGAGCTGGGAGTTAGTTAGCGGAGGAGAACATAAATTTCAAAGAGGGATGGACGACACATACAAGTAGAGAGACTGCCTTTCGTTTGGATAGAGTTACTGAGTGAGTAATAGAATGGCGTTGCAGCTGGAGTTAGTTAGGTTATTGGGAATTAAAATACATAAAGTAATAAGTATATTGTTTTTCGAAAAAAGGTAATAATAATAATAATAATAAATAATGAAAATAAATAGATATTATATTAATTCAAGTGGTAACAGAAATGGAAACAAAATTTTGATTACTAAGGAAACTTTCGTTTACAAGGGAATTCTAATAAAGTGACAAAGATAACAGACAAAGTACAAACAACAAAGAGTAAATTCTTAAGTTTAATAAACAAATAAATAAATAAATAGGCCTTTTAACAATTGTTGATAGGATATATAATTTGACCTTAGGCACATATTTTTCTGCGGGCAGAATTGTGTGATGTTTGGGATTTAGAGTGTATATTTCTATATTTTGGGGATTGAATCAAACTGTTTGGGTGATCAACAAAGGGTTTTTTTCATCTCCTGATGACACATAACGTTGAAAGGATTTATTTTAAATAAATAAGCAAAAAGTATTTCATTTTTTTTTTTGTATCTCTTAACTTTGTTATTCAATATTTTTATCGTCTATAAAGGGTACTTTCCTACATTCACTTATATTTTACTTTTGTTAAAACACACATAATTTAATAAATTATTCGGAATAGAAAATTGATAGGTTTGTTAGATGGTTAGGCTCAAAAGGGAATCAATTTTTGTATACAATAATTTTCTTAAATCGTTACACGTAGTACTGTAAGTGACAGTTGCCGGCATATTTTCTGAACGCATGGAGATTTTTTTTAGTTTCTATGGGTAGTTTAGTAAAGAAAGGTGAGATTTGCTAGTTTTTTTTCCTTCGGGTATGTTGAACGCTAACAAAGCATTGGAAGATAAAAAGTTATAAAATGTAGGTGTGGGAGAATGCAGTTGGATAATAATATCACTAATTTAGCATTTTTAAGTAGTGTTTCTAAAAAAAGAAAGAAAAGAAAGGAAAAATATATGGTGTTTTCTCTTGTGATTTGGTTTTATTGTTAGAGTGTTATCTCTTTACCTACATAAATGGTCATGGTTAAATATGTATTTTTACAGTTAATAATAGGCTAGGATATAGTGTGGTTAGAATGATAGGGGTATTTTTTCATGATAGATGGAATGGATAAGATATAAAATTGAAGGTCAATGGTATTTCATTTTAAAAAAAAGGGGGAAATTTATATTTTTAATGTGAGGCTAGTGTTTATTTGAGGAAAATAAGGCTTAATGCATAAAGTGGTGAAAGTATTAATAAAAAGTGTGATAAAACCCTTTTTGTAAAGAAAATAAAGGAAGTGAGGAAATGAGTGAATAAGATGATTTTGCTTAATGAAACAAAATTTTAGCACTTAGAGTAAATTTTCCCTTCGAATGTAAGAAAAGGATTTTAGTTTATCAGGCAAAATGTTGCGAGCTGTGGTTTTATTTTCTGAAAGGTACACGTTTGGGAGTTATTTTGGTTTTTTTTTCATACAAACTAGAGAATAAATAGAAGAAAGAAAAAAAAAAGAGTTTTTTATGCAGTAAGACACTGTAAAATTGAGATAAAGTCACGTATTAAGCGACGGGTTATACATATGTACATGTAAAATTTTCGAATGGGTTTGAAATTTTCATTTTAAGCAAAAATGTATAATTTTCTGTAACTTGCAATTAATGAGATATTTTAATGTGTTGGATGATTTTGATTTTTTTTTCTTTGAATAGAAAATTTTTAGTTTAGATCATGTAATTTAATTATGAAAATTTTGTGTGATATTTTATGGTTTTGAATTTTTGAATTTCATGGTATATGAAACATGTTTTTTAACGTAAAGTTGCCTTTAGCAGTAAGGTTTTTATATGTAAGAGAGTAAAATTTTATACATTTTTACGTTCATGTTCATGCATTTAGAAATTTTGCATTTTGTTTTAAAATGTTTTGTTCTCGGAGGGAAAGAAGAATAAAGTGCATATTGGCTAGGTCTCTTGGTGGTAACTTTGCCGTCACTAAGGCCAGTCTATATATATATATATTGTATTTTGTATAAAAATTATTATTAATACTGTTGAAGCAGTTTGCACAGCACGAAAACTCTAAGGTGATGCGCACGGAAGGTGCTATATGATATGTTCATTTCAACAATTTTCATTTCGGGTCAGCAGGTGACCGGATGTTGGCACATGCCAACACTATATAAACAATTTTGGATGACTGCCTACGGCATTTTAATATGTCGTACAGATCAACACAAAGTCAATTACTGTGTTGGTTTTCCTCTACGGACGGGGTGCAGAAGATTCCACCGGTGTTTGTTTTTTCCTCTACGGACGGGGTGCAGAAAGTGCACGATACCACACGAAAGAACTGTGTCCTGAATTGTGCGGGGTGACTGCGTTCTTTTCAGTACTGATGTTAAAACTGTCACAATACGCACATTGGTCACAAAAATATGTAGAAATGTGCTACACAATGGATAGCAATTTTTGCCATTATAGAGCATTTGGCATCAGTTTCTTTTTTTTTTTAAGTTTATGCCAAGTACAAGGCGTATAAACATTTATAGCCACAGACATGCCTTTCGTTATAAACAATTTACATGTATCAGACTTTGTATACAGAACAGGCAATTACACGTTCCTGGGATTTCTACCGTCTGTTTTCTACTGTTTCCGTGATTTCTACTGTCTCGTTTTACAATGCATACATTTACACGTTTCCAGTTTTCTACAGGACAGTTTTCTACAGTTTTACATGTTCCAGTTATATATACTGGGAAAATTTGCCTACGTTTTCAGTTTTCTACAGTTTGCCACTTTCCAGTTTTCTACGGGTCCAGGTTCCAGTTATTTTTATTGCTGCCACACATCAAACTTTGTGTTTATTTGTTTACAGTGCAAACGGTTCCAGATGCCAGTCAATTTGATTTCGTAAGGGCAGACATCGGACATTGTGTTCAATACTTTACTATGTGTTTATGGGGTGTGCACAGAATAGACACTCCTCATCATTGCTGTCAATCAACAACAACTTTTGGTGATAAACTTTCTACACAGTGGTAATTTTCCATAATCACTTATCATAAACAAGGAACGTATGCAGGTATGATAATTTTTGTAAGAAGATGTGGCCAACAAAATACACAACAATTTTCAGGGATGCCTGATCCCAATGCTTTTGCCTTCTGGTGCACAATTTGAAAAAAACTTTTGGAGAACTAAAAAACATTATCAGTGAGAAAAGTAATTTAGTTTGAGTGACTTTGTACAGCCTTGTGCAACACAAATAACAGACTTTCTGATTTGTTGTCCTGAATTCATCAATTTGTTTTATATTTTGATTTTATTGGATTGTGTTTATATTGACAATTGTTTTTTGTCTTTTATATGCAATATGATGTTTTTTCTATGTGTTTGATTATACTATAGGAGGAAACTTCTGTTTTCAGAGGTTAGTTTTTAGTAGCTGGAAGGAAAGCAGATTGCACTCCAGCACATTTTGATTTTGCCTTATGGTTTTGTTTGTAAAATTGAATTTTTTAATTTGATTTTTTAATTTTAAAATTATTTTTAAATTTGTGGATTTTTGATGTTTTAATGGGGAAATGGAGGTAATTTTTGGAAAGGCGTATTGCATTGGTAATTTGCTTAATGTTTTTGATGGTAAATTTTTTAAAAAAAAGTTTTAAATTTTTGAAATTTTAATTTTTGGATTTTGGAATTTTTAATGGGGAAATGGAGGTATATTGTCGCATGGTAAACCCATGAGCCAATATTTTCGGGAATGCGACCTAGAGTCTTCTTATTTATTTTGGGGGTCAGCCTTTTCGTTCGGCCATCTGCACTCGAAATAGAAAACCAGGATGTGGAAGTGGCTTTGGATCTCGGATTCGTACCGAAAGATTTAACGGGCGTCCTTTTCGGAAGGGTCATAGGGTCCTCGGCGACTTTGAATTAGTGGCCGAAGGAATATCAGTTTCGCAGGGGCTTGAGAAGGGGCTTTTTGTTTTTGGAAGGCCTAAAGCCAATGGCGGTGCTTTGGGGTCAAGGGGTTAAGACCCTGAATCCAATGGGATGTTTGTATGCGCCTCAGGGGCGTGTTTTAAATTCTTGGAGAGAGAGAGTTTTTGAGAAATTTGAAAGAGGAGCAGAGAGAGAAGTTTTGGCGTTGTGAGTGAGAACAGATACTCCAGCAGCATTGTCCTCAACCATGAGAGGCTGTTCATTCAGCGAATGCTCGGTGAGTTCCACATTTAAGGGCCTATGCCCGATTTGCATATTTTCTCTCTCTCTCTCCGGATTTAAGGATATTTAAAATATTGCATAGGATTGTTTAAATTTAATTTTTAATTACCATCTTTCACATTTTAGTCTATGAGACTACATATACGTTTGTAATTGTTTATTTGTTATCTTAAAGGGGTATACTTTCATTTTGAATATTTTGAATCAATTTTGTTGTAAATATTTTATATAGTGTAAATAAATTAATGTTTGTAAATACACATAAATACACACGGCCTTTTTTCTTCTTCGCGCTCTTACCGGGCGTGTCCTAAAAAGGAAGTTACCTTAGGACACTTAACTAATTCTCCAAATTTTTCCTATCACAAGGTGTGAATTTTTTGCCCTAAAGTAAACGGCGCATTTAGTTCATTTGTCGACTTTTGCTAATTATGTGTTTGAAATTATCCTTTATAGTTACAATTTGTACTTTCTCGTAAGTAGTATTGAAAAAGTATTGTTTTCACTAAAATTTTAGAATTCGAGATTTGGATGCTAATGTATGTTTTAAGACCTCCTGAACACATTTTGACTATTAATGGAGTGATGTCTGTCTGTCTGTCCGTGTTCGATATTACTTTCCTTATATACATAATGTATAAGGAAAGTATTGTGACGGGGTCGAAAATTCGAATTCGAGTTTTCGACGGGAGAGCACGTTTCAAGCATCCCTGATCACGAATCAAACATTTTTGAAGTGATGTCTGTGTGTGTGTGTGTGTGTGTGTGAAAGTATGTGTGTGTGTATGTGTGTGTGTGTGTGTGTGTGTGTGTGTGTGTGTGTGTGTGTCAGTGAGTCTGTGGAGACGATAACTGACGAACGAATGGACCGATTCGAACCAAATTTGGTACAAAAATCACAATCCGTAAACACTGGAAGCCTATTGTTTTTATACGTAATCGAATGTTCAGAACCCCCCTAAATTTTCGAATGAAATTTTGAAAAAATCGTCAAAAAATCAAAACCGCTAATAAAGTTACGCAAACAGACATGTCTTATGTAATTTTTCATTAGAAAACGATTGGCATAAATTTTAGAACGCTAACATGAACCGTTCTCGAGATATTGTGCATTTTTAAAAAAAATTACGAAAAAGGCACATAAAAAAATAAAATTCCTATTGAGAAACATGTTCACTTTTCATATGTAATACCATGCGATAAATTGAGTGACATCATTCTCGTGGATCTAGCTCGTTCCATTCATGAAAAAAAGATACTTTGAATAATACTTTTGCATTTGAATGCCAATAGTCATTTATCTGCTGTAAGAATAACTTATTTCTTAGTGCATAACGCTTGGCGAGATTTTGGCGACGAATTTGGCGGAATGTCGCCAACTTGGCGACTTTTTTGAAATGTTGCCAAATTAAGGAAAATCTTGCCAAATGGATAAATATGACGCCAAATCAATGAAAATGACGACTAATTGTCGAAAATTCAATATCTAGGAAAGAATATTAGTATCTACTATAAGAAAAATCTATTTTTTTACTGTAAAAGTATAAAATTCATTACATTATATAAGGAAAGTCATGTGTTGCCCACATCAGATTTTTTTTTTTTGTACACGATAGCTGCTACAAATATCAATGGATTTTCGCGAAACTTTATATCGAAGCTTTGTTATTAAAAAATCTAGAACTAGATAGAATTTTTGAAATTCGAGCGAAAACTTTGAAATTTATATTTTTAACAAAGCAATTATAGGACCAAATTTGGCATAATCATACATAAAAGGGATTATTTATGGCTCAATGATAACGAAACTTAATATTTTCAATAATTTCAGTGAAAAATAGCCGCGATACAATTTTTATCATCGTGACGTTGTTAGACCCCCCCCCCTTCGAGGAGCAACTTAACCCCAAGAGATGGTGAACCTCAAAGTAGTCAGATCATTTTCTGTAAATCTGGTCAAATTGTGTACCATTAGCAGAAAACAACTTCCTTACCAGGAGGCCCCAACTAATGGAATTGAGGTTGCAGGTGAAACAAAACCATTGAATTTTTACATTAATAGCTAGTTATTGCATGTATACGGTTAAAAATACCGGAAAAATTGCAAAAAAACCACCTAGTTAGCATAACGATAGAACAGACCAAATTAGAGAAAGCTTTGAAATTTTTGTATCCTCAAAAATCTCATTCCAGACAATGTCAGAGATATGGCGAGAAGAACGGCACTACAAGTCTAGAAATCGCCCACCTCACTGCAGCACCTGCATCTGTGAAGATGTAGAAGTGAGAACTCACAGCAAGGTAAAGATGTCTTCCCCAAAGATCATAAAAGTCAAAGAACATCGACACCACTATATGCCAGAGACAAAAACAAAGCATGAATGTTGCCAAAAAAGGTACCACGCTCCTTCACCAGACCAGTGGGAGCATAGGGACATACGCAAAGAACGCTGTAGCAGTATCTCGCCACCTGAAAGATTCGAAAGAAAAATACATGCTGATCACAAGTATTCACAACTTGAGGGCTGGTTCAGGAAGTATGTATTTAAAAATACTTTTTCTCTAAATCAGTGTTTCCTCACGGAAAGTTCGTTGTCCAGAGGTCTGCACGGATCAAAATTTTCAAAATTTACCTCTCGGCAGTAGCGAAATGTGATGGAAATCTGGGGTGTCAGTGTCTATCGAAACAATCTGCTACCAAGTTACTTTCTTTTCAATCGTCCACTAAACTTAAGTGCATAAAATATTTCAAATAAGGTATATTTAAGGGTGTGCGCCAGTAAATATTCTGCCCTATCCGCGCTTTGTTAACTTTCGCGGCACACATGTTTCGCCAAAATTCTGCTCAAACAGTTGCGCGATATTTTCTGAAAGATAAAATGCAATGCTTAGATTAGATTAAAACTAAATTTAATACCCAATAAAACATAGAATGTATTTTTTATTTTAATTCAAAATATTTTTGGTGCTGCCATCTGTTGTCGTAATTTAATTCATACCGATTATTTTTATTTTTTAATGAACATTTTTAAATATCTATTCCTTCTAATACAGTATTAAATACAACAACAGATCATATATACTAATGCCACAATCAGGGAAGGTAATTTCTCATTCTATGAATTTGATAAGGGTATCTGAATGTACATCACTGAGAACTGCAGTTTTGTCTGCAAGTTCCTTTGTCTTCAAGTTCAAGTCCAAGTTCAATTACGTTTCCGTGATTGTGGCATTATTATATAGGATCTGTTGTTGTATTTAATAGCGTATTAGAAGGAATAGACATTTAAAAATGTTCATTAAAAAATAAAAATAGTCGGTATGAATTAAATTACGACAACAGATGGCAGCACCAAAAATATTTGAATTAAAATAAAAAATATATTCTATGTTTTATTGGGTATTAAATTTAGTTTTAATATAATCTAAGCATTGCATTTTATCTATCAGAAAATATCTCGCAACTGTTTGAGCAGAATTTCGGCGAAACATGTGTGCCGCGAAAGTTAACAAAGCGCGGATAGGGTAGAAGATTTACTGACGCTCACCCTTAAAGTAAGAATTGCTTGGTAGAGGGTTGTTTAAGTAGCCAATGTTTGCCCCAAATTCCTTTCACACTTCACTACTCCCTGGCGGCCCGAATCCAGGTATTTTTAAAAGTGGAAACTGAGACCGTCTCCAAACAGGATGAGTTTCATTTACAAATCTACCAATAACAAGATCAAATCTATGCCATCTTTATATCCTCACGTGTGTTTACGCACTTCCTTCACACATTTGTCTCTATATATCTACATTTTGCTAAAGCATTTCATTAATGCCATTAAAATCCGTTTATATGTTTTATAATAGTGACTACATTTGGGCCAGTCCAAGATTTTTAAACCGAAATCCGAGACCGGTTCTGCGTGAAATCAAAGAAAAATTCGCCTCGACTGAGTAGGTCGGGCGAATTTGATAGAAAAGTCCGAAACCGTGCAGGCCTCTACAGTGGACCTCTATGATTCCTCCACAAGATCAAAGAGGATCCGCAATGTTTAAATACGGGTGATGACATGTGCACATAGCTTCCTTCCATTATCAATTTATTGACACTAGTAACTATTAAAAAACAAATATGGGGAAAAGTATACAGAGTGTTGTGACATACAACACGTTATTGTTTTGTTCACCAATCTCTGTTTAAAACATTCATTTTTTACGTACAAAGTCATATTTTTGGATTTAAACTTTTACCGTAACTGCAAGACTCCTTGGATAGCATGAATCGATTTATCCCATTACTATATATAAATACTACAAACCACTTATTTACAGTTTTCATCAATAAGATCCGTCCTGTATAATAATGAAATTAAAGAAAATACATTTAGGCATATTTTTACCCTTTATGTTGATATTTCACATTTATTACATTTAAAAAAAGTTTTGTATTCTATATAAATAAACCAAACAAGCCTTAATATAGGATAGGATGTGACCTCACTAACTTTGACAGAAGCTTCGCATCGACGTTTCATTCCTTCAGTCAGATGGTCCAACACAGCAAAGGGCAATAACTGCCATTCCTGTAGAAGAGCAGTTTTCAGCTCTTGGAATGTAGTTGAAGAGGGTAGACGAGGGGAGACAGTTCTTCCAAGGGCATCCCAAAAATTTTCTATGGGACTGAGGTCTGGAGAATGCTCTGGCTATTACATGCGAACAACACCTTCGCTCTCAAGAAACTCGTCCTCCAGCCCTGCTCTATGTGGACGAGCGCTAAAGTTCATCGAAAAAATTGGACCCCCTGCTGCAGCGTAGAGTCTCACGAAGGGATCTAGGACTTAGTTTCGATACCTATCCGACATCACAGTACTCCCTGTAAACACGTGCAGGTCGGTGCGATATCTCAAAGAAAATCCAGCTCATACCAGCACACTGAAACGACTAATGTTCAACGATGTTATTGTTGTTGTTATCGGTATCAACGATGTTATCGGTCTAGTTGCGTGTTCCCCATTTTCTATAGACCCTTACATGTTTATGTAATGATCATCAGAGAATAATGTTGTAACCCTTGGACGAACTGGAACGAGTCTCCAGATGACTTCCCCACTTATTTGTTTGTTCGACCCAGACCGTCCGACCTACCAGAAGGTGTAAACTATCTGTTTGGACGTCCGGAACATTGCCACCCAATTTTGACCGGTACCCAGTAGGTGAGGCATTCACAGGGATTGTACCCTCCTTCCCCTACTACCAACCTTCCAGAAGAACTTACGAACCCACACATTTAATGTGTCTGTACTCCGCGAGTACACGGGGACAGTCTGGGCAGAGTCAAGAATCGAACTCGGATTGTCCGAGTGAAATCCCCGTGCTTTAACTATTGGGATGTCTCGCCCTCTGCCCCACTTATTTGGAATTGTTTCCATAAACGACAAATGACAAATGGTGCACAAAAAAATAAATTGGCAACTTCCTTAATGGAGTGACCTGCCTCAAACCTCGCAACAGCACGTCAGTGATAAAAATCTTTATATAATTCTCTCTAAGGAAACTTCTGGAAATCTCTCCATATCTCCTAATCTGGAAATCCTTCTTCATATTCGGAAATTATGGCAACCCTAGAAGCATGTCATGCTCACGCCAGGGGAAAACCCGTCGGTTGTTTTCTCCTTCTGGTCTGGCTTCGAGAGCGCGGCGAATAGAGGGGGGGGGGGGGGGATAGTCCCTGGAAGAAAGGGAATATTACGCATTCGGAACAATATTTTGGATAAAAATCCTTTCTACATAAAGGGCATTCATGTTTTGAAAATTCACCGCATATGCATATACACAGTAGACTTGATTTTGTTCGGACTTACGCGTAAGAAATTATATAAAAAAAAAATTGAGTATGAACTTTAAAAATGCTGCGACTTTTTATTAAAAATTAGTTTTTTCTAAGTTTCAGACTTCTTATATTCGTGTGTATGAGAGAGGGGGGAGTCAGTTTTACGGCTTACCCTCCTTGCGCTATCAATTTCAGCTACGCCTCTGGCTCAGCCCTATTGGAAAGTTTGTCACTGGTGAAGCTCCGTTAGCCAATGGGGGGCAGGGAGATAACCCGCAATGGTTAGCTCGCAGGGATTGCACTCGGACGACCCAAATTCGATTCCCTGCTCTGCCCTAACTTTTTCCGTGTTCACACGGAGTACGGGCACGTTAAATATGTGGGTCCGTAAATCCTTCCGAGAGGTTGGTGGTAGGGGAAGGAGGGTACGGCCCCTGTGGATGTCTCCCCCCCCCACTGAGTTTCGGTTTAAATTGTGTGGCACTTCCCGGCCGTTCAAAACAGATACCTTACACCTTCTGGTAGGTCGGACGGTCCGGGTTGAAGACGAAGAATGGGGGGAGGGGGGGAGTAAGTAGAAGATGAATTCTAATAGGTTATTTAAATTGTTAATTTTATATAATATCGGGAAACCCCTTAATATGACAGTTTATCTTCACATGTCTTTATGGCAATTTATAATTTCAATTTTTAAAATCTCCATTTGCCCGCATTGCTTTGTTAACATAACTACACTTTACATACATTGTTTTCTAGGTTCGATTACGACTGTAATGGTCTTCTGGATGTGTATGAATTGAAAAGTCTTCTGAACTATCTCGGTGTCCGAGTTCAACAAAATTACGTCAAGGATTTAATAGAAAGAACAGACAGGGACGCTGATGGCATGTTGTCTTTTTCTGACGTAAGCATTGAAAGTCAAATGTCTCTGTTAGTACTGTGGGGAGTCTATTCACACATGTGACTTCTACGGGCATTCACATTTTTCCTACCCTCAATAACCTACAGATATAGCAAAACTTTGCATAAAATTAACTCGCCGTACTCTTTTTAAGGGGGGAAGGGGCATTACTATCAACGTATTTAATTATTCAAAGTATATTTCGGAAAATTAACTGTTTAACAAAATAATGCCTAAAAATAATGCCTTTTAAAATGCCTAAATTCTATGTTACAATTGAGGACCTGCATTGACGGTCTGGGAATCTTATTTAATAGAAAATAGTACTATACCTCGTTCCAATCTAAATATGTAGGAATGGATATGCTGTGAGTAGTATAGTATTCATCCGTAAAATATAGTTCTTTAGATTTAAGAAACTTACCGAGATTAGATTACCTAAAATTAACTGTTTAACACATTTTAAAATGGCTAAATTCTATGTTACAATTGAGGACCCTCAGTGACGTTTTGGGAATCTTATTTAATAGAATATAGTACTATACCTCGTTCCAATCTAAATATGCAGGAATGGATATGCTGTGGGTAGTATAGTATTCATCCGTAAAATAATCTTTAGTTTTAAGGAACTTTCCGAGATTAGATTACCTAAACTGTTTAACACTTTTTAAAATGGCTAAATTCTATGTTACAATTGAGGACCCTCAGTGACGTTTTGGGAATCTTATTTAATAGAAAATAGTACTATACCTCGTTCCAATCTAAATATGTAGGAATTGATATGCTGTGGGTAGTATAGTATTCATCCGTAAAATATAGCTCTTTACATTTAAGAAACTTACCGAGATTAGATTACCTAAAATTCATACTTTTATATTTTTACATGGTTTGTCAATTGTTTCGAAGATTTTTCGAAAGAGATCGAAAGAAAATTATGAATGAGGTTATGAGGTTGATGAACGCTCATTCGCCAACTGGGTGGTTTAGTTCGCCTATTCATTCGAGTGATTAATTACTTCGCCTGCGTGTCATACTGGAAATGGGATGAGATATAGTTACAGAATATAATTTTATGATTCATTGATAGAATTGATGAAGCTCCCAACGCTGACCATGGATGATGAATTAACAGAGTAAAAGCATTCTAAAAATATAAAGCAACGTTGCTTTATAGTTTAATATAATGGAACATATATGGACGAGAGATATAATGTTCTCTAAGAAGTTGATATAATAAACTAAAACATATATAGAAGAGAGAAACTCGAAGGATGCGCCGATTTTCACCTCCTACTTGCTCCTCCAGCTCGCTGTTTTGTTTCAAGCCAAACTAATGCTTGGATCGAAAACTTTTTTTTTTCAGTATACAACGCATTGCTCTATCATTTCTCTACAATTGTGCCAAATTTCATATTTTTGTATGCTATAGATTTTGTGGTATGAAACAAAGAAATTCGAGGGATGCACCGATAAGGAAGAATATTTTTCAGCTTAGAAGTGTGTGAAAAGTAGAATAACTTGTAAACTACATCGAAATTAAAAAAAAAGCTTCGTCCTGCAAAAATTCAAGTATGTAGGTACATGCTTGCAAAAATTCCCAGTCTTGCCAAGTCTGCGCAAGTCTGTCCAAGACGCGAAATCGCAGCTCAAATATTTTGTTTTAACTTTGATATTAAATATTTCTTAAACTGAAATTTAAATTGAAGAACGATTTATTTCAGCGTATTCCTCAAACTTTTCTCTAAAAGTGTGCCAAATTTTATATTTTTGTATGCTATAGTTTTTGCGGTATGAAACAGAGAAACGCGAGGAACGAGAAATTTGTCAGACGGCAAGCGGCAGCTACTCTTTTTTTTAATATCTTATTTGTATCAGATACACCTGGAATAACACCTGGAATAACACCTGGAATAAACTGGAATAATCGTGTTTATTCCAGATTCTTGAATATCTCCATCTACAGACGTTTCAGTCAAACCTATGCCATTTCTCTGTAGCAAACTATTTTTCTATACGTAGAAACATGTGATATTTGTTCATTTTATAAGTAGAATTGAGAAATGTTTATCAGCTACAGAGATTTAAGTAGTGAGTGATTCGCATTTTCAAAGGGCTTGTGTAGGCGTCATAGAGCCATAGGTTGTAGGATGAAACCCAGAACAAAGATTTTTATTGTTTACAATATTTGGGGTGTCATAAACCAGAACATTCTAATACACGCGCGTGTACATAATGCATTTTTATTTAATAAAAATTTGTTGGACGAATTCTTTTAAATATTCATCCACGATTTTTCTAGATGACCTGTTAAAGAGTCCTCACAGTAGGGAAAGTTTATATGCTGTCCAATAAAATTCGTTTTAATGCCTTAATCATATTATCTTTTATAAATGCACTTTTATTTTCTTTCCAGTTTCTGCACATGTGGAACCAGGCTGCTCAAGAAGATGAGGAACTGTACAGCATCATCAAACAGCATGAACTACACCCAGATGTGCTACCACACCAACAGCCCCGTGAACAGCCCCGTGCTCCCAAACATCGTGCCAGTAAAAGTTTGCATGTAATATAAATATTACTGTGCGCATGTGCATGAAATTCATATTTTTAAGTTCTGGGCGATAAACGGTGAAAAACAAATTCACGGAAATTTTTCAATACACGCGTCTAACTTTTATCTCCTGATCCATGCAATAGATTTTGATGATTTATTTTTCATGCATGATTTGGTTTATGGTTCGAGTATAGATTGGGCTAGGAAGCAAAGCATGCCGAGGAGTTACTATATACACATTTTTAATAACCGCAGCTCATTACAGAACATCAACACAGACACACGTACATATGACAACTACTTCAGCTTAACTGATGGTTGAAAAGGAGCACCGTCATCTATACACAATGTCGACAAAAACGAGAAGAGAGTGGTAGCCAATTTAAACAGTTACAACAATGCAATAAAGATGAAACCAGAAATATTCTGATGGAAGTTTTACCACCAAACAGTAAGATACGGAATGACGAGAATTAAAAACGTGTTTTTACTGTCTGCCCGCCAAAACCGCCTGTAGCTCGAAAACAACTCATCGTGTTTAGTTTAACTAGGGGTGCAATCAAAGTTTACTAAATAAAACTTTACTCGCAATTTGGAGCAAAGAACAAGCACATAGTATATAGACCTTTAGATCTGATTTTTTTTTTTTTTTTTTTTTTTTTCCAATTTTGAATTGAATTAGAAATGTATACATTGAGTCTGTGGCATTGGACGTAGTTTGAGTAATGACAACCACTAGTGTAAGATGTTGAACTTAATAGATTTACAACACCTTTATTAATTTCAATATGTAAGTTATGAAATGATCCTACTCAATATAGAGCAAGTGTTAAAAGGCGTTATTGAGCAAGCGTAAAAGGCGTTATTGAGCAAGCGTTAAAACTCATTGATATACTGTATTATTTTCTCAAGTCTTATCTTGATATTGTTTTTCAGTGTAGCCGATGAATGCAAAAATATGGGTCAATGAATTAAGCCGCAAAAGATTTTCTCGGAACAATGCAACGATCGGGGAATAGTTTTGTGGTCTTGCCAATGTTGGAACAAACGAGACGATGAAACCGAATTCTTTCATGCTCGGTACACGAAGAACATAATGCGGATTATAGTCCATTACTTTAGAATCGGCGGATCAAGGTCACGTTTTCCCCTTTCTACCCTAGGAATGTATTCTATATTCTACTAGTATGACCCTAGAAATGAGAGAAGAAGTTTCCGTGACCTTGGGCGGCTGATTTTAAAGTAATGGACTATAAGGCATATTACAATGGACATTAGGCAGTCCATTTCTAAAGCAATGGACTGTAACATTATGCAGTCCATTTCTAAAGTAATGAACTATAACATTATGTAGTCCATTTCTAGAGAAGTAGACTATAACATTATGCAGTCCATTTCTAAAGTAATGGACCATAACATTAGGCAGTCCATTTTTAAATAAATAGACTATAACATTAAGCAGTTCATTTCTAAAGTAATGCACGATAATATTAGGCAGTCCATTTCTAAAGTAATGGACTATAACATTATGCAGTCCATTTCTAAAGTAATGGACTATAACATTAGGCAGTCCATTTCTAAAGAAATAGACTATAACATTCAGTCCATTTCTAAAGTAATGCACGATAATATTAGGCAGTCCATTTCTAAAGTAAGGGACTGTAACATCAAGCAATCCATTTCTGGTAATAACTCCTAAATAACATCCCCTATCTTTGATTTCCTTTTTCTATGTCCTTCTCATCAACGCTCTATAACTGCTTGCAAAAAATAATAAGACCTGCCAAACCGTTTTTTTTTTCTTAGTTTTTTTTTTTTTTTTAAGAAAAACTTCAAGCATTTTCGCATAAGCGCCGAGCATAAAGGAGCTACGCTCCAATTAAGAGCAGGTTTATGGCAAAATATATTTCTGATTTCATATCGCTTTAATATTTTAAATTGACATTTCCAAAATACGTTTCTAAGCGAAATATCTCCTGAAATACACAATCTAATTTAGTGACACATCTGTCAAGAATTCAGGGAATATTTTATTATAAGTATTATCCTTCTAAACTCCCAGCAAAACAAGGGTGAATTAAACGCTTGTACTGTTGGTCTGTAATAACTGTTTATAATTCAAAATCGGCTCAACTGACTTATACTTTATTCTGACTAGTTTATCCAGCTAAATAGGAAGAAAGCACATCTATTGTTAAACTATTTCAGATTTTGAACCTCGTTAATTTTATTCGATATTATCCGGGGAAATGTCGCGTATTTCTGCTAGTTTAGTTATAATATACCTAAAGATAACAAGTTTGTTATATGTACAAATATGGGGGAAAGGAGGTCATAAAGTAATTATGCTTTATTTGGGGGCGATATAGTAATTAATAGGGGCGTAGCCCGTGTGTGAATAGGAATTTTAGGAGAGCAAGGGCTACAAGTTGGCAGATTGGAAGGAATCTTTTACATAACTTTTGCACACCGTCATATAACTAACTTCACGTCTATTAGTATATATGTTCTAAAACAAAGGATGGAAAATGTTCTTGTCCTACAATAAAGGATAAGACATTTCCGCCAAATGCACTAAAACGGAGTAGACTTCTAAGAAACGGCAACCACAGAAAATCTGGATATGTGTATTCAAGTGCATGAGATGTGCTCATTGAGCATAAGGTGCAATAACATCGTTATACACCTTAAATAGTTCTGAACAAGTCGATCTCACGCACTTGAATTTGTGCATACAAATTTGCTGAGAGCACAGCGAATCAAGAAGCATTGAGTTTCAGTTCATTTTGAGAACTATTTTGCTGTGATTATACTGTGACGATAAGACGGCTGTAACTTATCTGTTCATTTACATCTAACCGTAGTATAACCCCCCCCCCCCCCCCTGTTGGAAAAATGAAATTATGCACTCTTTTGGTGAATGGGAGTTACTAGAATAAAAATTTTCGCCCGATTTCTATCTTAAATTAATGGCTATCTGCATTAAAACACACGCCAAGGTTGAGATTTAGATAGGATACACATAGAGGATGCATGCTGCGTCATGCAAATTGCGGTTCGTTTTGAACAATGGTTGCTACCTATTGGCCACATATTGAAGACACATCGCTACACGCAACAGTAAAGACGCAAAACAACATTAAAACAAGAAATATCAATCATGCATAAAGCATTGATTATGAAACACTTTCCAACTGCAATGCAATTTTATTTAAACATCTCTAAAATACGATACATTCAGCGGTAATATTTTTAAAATTATCACAATACTACATTAGTTTATTATATTTTAAAACTTAAAACTTCATCGAAAAAAAAATGAACTTTATTCACATGACGTCATTGAAATATAAATCGTCTGGTTCTCTATGTAAAAACTGTAAATATTTCATTCATACACTTTTATTCCATTCCTTTCATTCATCACAATACTACAATAATTTATTTTATTTAAAAACTTAAAACCATGGAGGTAAACGTAATTTAACTCTATGCTTAAAACTTCATCAAAAAAGTCTGCTATAAAATCGTCTATTCTCTATGTAAAATCAATGAATGTTTCATTCATATCAGATATATTTCATACTCAAAGAGCTAAATTTTGTGTTAAAGAAATGCAGCAATTCTTATACAACTCATCCTACATCTTTATGTGTTTACATTCTCCACAAGTGGAAATTAGGTTTCGTTGTAGAAATAATCAAAGTTTGATGATCATTTAAACTCATATATATATATTGTAATTGCGTTATTTCAGAAGGTAGATGCACAGAAATTAAACAAAAATAAAGTGGTTTTAGGACGCATACAACTCTAAATATAAATTAAAAAGAACTTTAAAAATCATGATTTTGATACAAGATAGATGGCATTGATCATTTAAACTCAAATATATTGTAATTGCGTTGTTTCAAAATATCGATGCATAGAAATTAAGCAAAAATAAAACGGTTTTAGAATGGATACAACACTAAATATAAATTAAAAAGAACTTTAAAAATCACGATTTTGACACAAGATGGATGCCATATTTTATTTTGAAGTGGGTCACGTGATTCCTTCATATAATATGGGTGTAATTATTATTTTAATTTTTATTTAAAAACTATCGAATATATTTTGCTGAATTTTTTTTCATATATTTTATGGGATAATTTGAATATTTCCTAAAACTTTCGAAGCAATTTGTGAATTTTAAATTCATTTAAAAAAATGTTTAAAAAATTAGTTCCCATAGGGTTCAATGTATTTCATTTTATCAACCCGGGTTCAGCCCAAAACTAATTGGATAATATTATTCATTTATATTCCCATAGGTCCCACAGACCGTCTGAACAACATACTAAAATTTCATTTTGATAAAGTCATTTTTACGGCAGTTATCGTGCTAACGGACAGACCGACAGACAGACGAAATGAACAAAGTTATAAACACTTTTCTACTATGTTGTAAAGTGTTAAAAACCAGTGTCTAGTGCATATGTGAGCAACATACGAGACGCCGTGCGCGTCGAACAGTGCATGGATCCTCAGTGTGTGTCCTGGACAAGAAGACACGCATTGGCGTTTTTCTTGTCCAGGCGCGAATACTCCGACCAGTACGCGAATGTAGAAAGGCATTTTTGCTTCCCTATAAAAAGTAAATTTTAAAAATGAACATACAGGAAAGGAAACTTATTCTAATTTTGTAGGTTTGTTAAAAGATTATAATTTGGGTCTGTGATCTCTGAAAGCTTACCAAACAAAAATAGTTACGTTTGGGGGCAGTTACTATTAGCCACCGTATAGCCTTCACTACATGTAATTATATTGGAACGATGAATAGTATAGTATAAATTGATTATTGTTAGTTTATGTTTAAACTATGTTGCATGACCTTCAAATGCTTTTTCAGGTAAAAGAAGCAGTCAGACACAAATTTCCTGAGCCTCCTGTTCATAATTGTGCCTGTGAAGGCAATCAGAGGAAACCTCACCGCCAGTGTATGAAAGAAAGATCGGTGGAAATCGAAATTTCACATTCCCCGAAGGTTTTACATTCCCCGTTGCACTGCACTGAAAGATTACCCATCCTGTCTTGCCATCGATGATTTTAAAAGAGAATCTTACAATTTTTTTCTGAAGTGTTTTAGAGTAGAGATTGTGCAAAATAAAATAATGAGCTATTTTACTTGTCTGTGTAATTTCAAATAGTGATTCAATACTAATATGCTTGTAACACCTCAGTAATACTAACTAACAAGCTTCACCTGTGTAGCACAAATCGCAATAGACGCATGTACCGTTTTCCTAACTGTCATCACACACATTTGTGACATCACCCTTTGTAGGATGGGCATCTATAAATCCCGATATTTGAACACTTTTGATGGCTTGGAATTGTTATTCGGAGTTAGATAATAGTTTTTGACAAATAAAATTTCCAAGAAATATAAAGCAGTCTGCTTTTCAATCATGATAATAATAAAATATGTCCTTAATTTTACTATGACAGGCCAGTCGACATGTGACCATGGGTCTTACTGAAATGCATAACATAAAACTTAAATTTTTTAAGAAATTCCAGGAAATTGACATTATAGAATAATATTCTGAAAAGAAAGATAAAAGATTTTATTTCATTTGAAATCCCTCAAAATATTAAGTTGCTGCACATAGAATGCACCTTTACATAAAACCCTGTACGTTAAGTCCAACTGAAAACTTGTGTGTACATAAAATATTTCAAATCAAAACTTTAGATGGTATATTACATTAATTCATATTTTTCAAATTTTGGTATACAAATTCAAATTTCATATTTTGGTATACTATAATTTTTATGGTACAAGACAGAGAAATCACTAGACGTGCCGATATGAAAAAAAAAGTTCACTTCAGAAGTGCATAAAAAGTAAAATATTTCAAAAACTACATCAAAATTAAAAGAAGGTGAAAAATTCACCCATGTAGGTACCTGCCTGCAAACATTTGTGGTCTTGCTATTGTTAGTCTATCCAGGACGTGAACTCGCAGCTCAAATATTTTGTCTTTGACTTCGATATTAAATATTTCTTAAACTACAATATATATCAAAAAATAATTTATTTCAACGTATTTCCCAAAGCTTTTTCAACAAGTGTACCAAATTTCATATTTTTATATGCAATAGTTTTTGCAGTACGAAGCAAAGAATCTCGAGAAATGAGAAATTTGTCAAACAATGGTGGCGTCAGCTACATTTTTTTTAATATAGAGATATTTTTAGGCAATATATTAAGAAAACATCCAACGTTTAACAATTAAAAAAGTATTGATATAAAAAATATGAAACTAATTGCTATTTATATCAGTATTGGAGTCAGATATTAGAAAATAGGAGGAGTCTGTGTCAGACAGTAGAAAAAAAAAGAGGAGTTGAAGTCCACGGTTTGAGTTACTGACTTCACAACCCTGCTAGTATGTATTTTGCTCATCCAAATTAACTGACGCACTACCTGGCTCTTGGATAGGGCTTATTTAATTCATACCTATCCTATTGTAGGGTTATACATGAAACAAAAGCATAATATACTTTTAAGTTTGTTATTAGGAATATATTTTTCTTTCAATTTTGTGCATTAATTTTTTATGGATTTGCATCATGATCTAATAGTACCATTGTGTCACATAGCAGAGCATACTAATCACTGGTTCCCAACCCAAGTTATGAAATTACATTTATGGTTGTTTCCATTCCACACACACACATTTCTCTACATTTTTGGCAGTACCATTCATACAAATCTACCACAATGAAATAGTATTTATAGTGCGAATTAAAGAAACTATAAAAACTGATCGTAATACAATTAAAAAGAGAGACTTTTTTTAATCGGGTAACTTCTTAAATTAGAAATATATGCATTAATTTCAAATACGTATTTCCTTAAAAAGGAAAGAATTCCCGCTAAATTATAACAAAAATTTTTCTCATAATGTATATATATTTGTGTAAACGTGAATGATATTTATATTATTCCTGTAGAACAAATTTGATATAACACGAAAATAAATAATTGCTCCCTTACGAGAAGTAAGAACGTAAACATGCAGAAGTTGAAGTTGTATTTTCGAGATAGAAATAACGGACCAATTAGAGAGCTCGTATCATCTAGAAATCGGTTTAATCATTGATTAACTAACCGGAACATTTTAAACAGTCGAATAGCTTGGTGGTACGCGATGGTTTTTAAGCATCCTTTAGTGGGCCGTTAAATTTAGTGACTGATTAGTTAATCAGACATTAGCACTATTTTAACAGACGTTGGTCAGACTGATGCCAGTCTCTCCATTGTGAAGTAGGATCCTATCGAGTTGTGCTGTGGTTTCGTTGAAAATCCTGGTCTTTCGCCGAGGATTGAACAGTCACGCTTTGTCACCTTCCTGAAATTATCCTTTGTTAGATTTGATATCGTACCGGAGCCGGGTCTTCTTTCGATCGGTAGCAAAGTTGATCCAGTCACGAACGAAACGATGAACTTTCCCCGACCATGCCTTTCATTCTTTCTTTCGTCCCAGACCGTCTGACCTACCCAAAAGTGTAAGGTATCTGTTTGGATGATCCAGCGGGGTCCAACTATGCCTGTAACGCAGATCATGCCAACGCAGAGCATCGATTTACACTAATCCGTCAAAGCATGGAGTTCTCGAACGCAAGGGATTCTCCCTCTTAGTCCGCTCCTGTTCAATCTCGTTCGTGCTCCGCTCCTGACCAGTGCCACGTGGTGATTTTTACGTTTTCTTATTTATCAGTACATGCTTGTGGTGCCTCGTGCTCTCAACATGGCTGAGGATGGGAGGACCGTAAGTGCGGATGGAAAGTGTGTTAGGAAAGCCTCCTTTAAGACTAAAAGTCTAGTTAAAAGCAAAAAGATCGAGAGTGCTATCAAGAAGAAGCCATATGTCCCGGGGGCATACTTCCAAGCTGACATTGGACTGAGTGATATGAACGCTCAAGCAGCCGGAACTTCAAGCAAACTGGTGCAACAGGAAACCCGCTACGAGACTGCAGCGACCTTCGAAAATGAATATCTAAAGACTCTGAATATCCCCAAAGATGTAATTCATAGAGACTCTATCACCTAGAAGATAGTAACCCATTTCATCTGTTATGACTCCGTCATTGCCAGACTTGAAGAGGAACTCGAGGACGAGGACATTGAATGGAGCCAAACCAAGATATTACAGCAAATCACCACAGGTTGTATTCTTGATGCTTCTGCGCTGCTGTAAAACCCTGACCCCCATACGTTAGTTAATCGCGATACGTATAATTTCATAAATGATATGGTTGTTGTTGATGAAACCCAGACCGTCCGACCTACCAGAAAGGTGTAAGGTAACTGTTTGGACGGTCGGGAAGTGCCACCCAATTTACACCGGAACCCAGTGGGGGGATAAACGATATGGTAAAAAACTGGAAAAAAAACCACCGATGATGACTTGTATATAATTTTTAAAGACGAGATGTACAAGAAAATTGAGTGTTATGTTACCCCTAGTAATTGGAAGAAGACAAAACTATCGGCCCAGCCTGAGCCAGAACCTGAGACTCAAAATAAATTTTCAGAACTTGAGAGTGAGGAAGCCACTATGGCTATTGAGCCCCCCCCCCCCCCCCTAAGGTTAGAGTCTCCTCCTTCTATGTGGACTCTTCAAGTGATTGGGGAGCCCTCACAGAGGAGCTTAATAGTATGCTAGAGAATAAAGTACAGAGCCTTCTTATGGGAAGGGTGATCCGAATCACTCCTGGGTCCGTTGAGTACTTCAGGAGTGTGCAGGCCCACCTGACCCTTAAGAAGATCCCCTTCAATGCCATCAATTTGAAACATGAAAGACCTAAAAAGATAGTCAATAAAGGACTGCCGTCCAATACCGATAGTGAAAAAGTAAAAACTGCCCTTGCTAGTGAAGGATTCCAAGTCATCAGAGTTGCTCAACTTAGAAATAAGAAAGATAGGAGCCCCTCCCCATTTTTCTGGTAGGTCTCGAGCCTACAGAAGACCGGGCGAGGATCCATGAGCTGAAAAGTATACTCTACATGCAGGTTAAAATTGAAACATTTAAAAGAAAAGGCTTCAAAATGTGTTATAATTGCCAACTTTTCAACCATCACAGTGATCAATGTACCCTCCCCCCTCGCTGTTTAAAGTGTGGCGAAGGCCACCCTAGTAGGGAATGTGAGAAATCGAGAGAGTTACCTGCAAAATGTTGCAACTGCGGTGGAGATCACCCCGCCAATTTTAGGCATTGGCCCCAAAACCCCCGGAACCGTAAAAAGTTCCAGGTCGCTAAAAAACCCCTTCCAAATTCTGAATTGAATCCCCCACCAAACCTTGGTGAGGAAAACTTCCTCCCCCTCCCTTCTAAAAGCACTCCCCCCCCCTGTTCAGGAAGTGCAGGCGAGTGCTGAAACGGTCTCAGGAAAAACCGGAGAGCACTCTGCCCAGACACGACTTGACACAGGAATTGATGCCCCCCTCAGACTTCGAACGCATTTCTTGACTTCCTTAAATTTTTTAAGGAGGTAGAAAAACGCTTCCATCTGAGTAACCTGAAGGACTTATTAAACAACATCCTTAAAATCATAACCTCTGAAGATGATCCCATGGCAAAATTTTTTTGCATCATTAAGATGGTCGCAGATATAAAAAAACCCAGCCCCCCCCCCCCCCTCAGAATTAGTGTATTCAGGGTCAACAGCAAGTTGATCAGAATACTTCCACCAATACCACGTGCATCTTCTTCAACATGACACCTCCACGGATTTCCACAAGTGCCATCGCCAGTCCCTTTTCAAGACCCAACTGACGCTCCGCCCATCTGGGGTGCTCTTATGGACAGACCCACGACAACTCAGCTAATGTCACAGACTCAGCAGAAGTAAAAGAGGAAACTCATGACTTTTCGATACAACGGCATGGGGATTCTCCTCTTTTTCCACGCTGTATGAGACGATGAGGTGCAAATGGTGTGGGAAAGAAGAAATCTTTGTGCAGCTCAACTTGATTGGTTGGAATTTGTTTACTATTTTGACAGCAGCTGTTCGATTGATTTTCATATTGTTCTATGATAATATATTCATATTGAGGTCTGCTGTGGTCTGGTCCATTAGTTCAGGCCCGAATTGTCCCGTGAGTCGAGTAGAGCTCAGTATTCAAAACGTCGGGCAGGGCGTATTTAAGTTTGAAAAAATTTAAGTGAATTTTAATAGAGTACATCAGATTATTGCGTTGAATTTAGCTATATGTAAATATAAATGTTTGAAAAACTTTTATCTTAGTTCTTTGTACAAACACATTTGAATAAAAATCTTGCACATATTCATCAGGCGATAAAGGAGCATGGTATGGTTATCCAAATATCAGATCACACGGTAGTCGTAGATTGCAACCAAACATAATTTTCGATGGAAAGTTTCCTGTCGATTCGTGGACAGCACTTCGAACCAGCAGACTTCGAACCAGCAGGAACAAAAGTATATGACGATCCTAATCTTACTGGTTTGTGGATACGAGTATAAGGACAGAGAGATGATTGATTATCGTTATGTTGAATCTTTCTACCACGCTTTTCAATTGAGGATGAAGAGAGATTTTCCGTGTTTTGTTTATTCCTAGTATTTTCCATAGTCCCGTGAATATGCTAAAGTTAAATTTTGTCTTTTGGTCACAATGGATGAACGAGAGAACCCCGTGACGACATATCTAACTCCAGATTAGAATTTCACTGATAGTTGACCCCATTCAGTTTCGGGAAATAATTTCACTGACGGTTGTAGACTTTTGGTCAGAGATTCTGTAAACTTTTGACCTCTTTCTGAAATAGTCCTTACAACTACGATGTATTTGTTTTTGTCAAAAATCTGTGGTAGTAGCTCCAAAATTTCGAGTTCAATTGTTTTGAAAATGCTCCTACATTGTAACTTGCAACACCATGTGTTTTCCTCTTCGATCCGTTCCAAGTCCGCATTCTGTGAATTCTTTGCACCAGCGTCAACATTGGGTCTCGCATTGTATCAGGAGAAGCATTAGGGCTGTCATTTATCTCTTTTAGTACGTTAGATACTCTGGATCGAGAGAGTTCCTCATCATTTCAAGATCAAGTGGCAAATTTGAACTATGCTCTGTGATAACTTGTTGGATAGTCGCTGAAACCAGACTTCCAAACTTTATTTCGAACGAGAACAATATGCACAGTTCAAAATGCAAGGTTTTCTAGAGAATGCATTAGCGTTTCCATGAAATGATCCCTTCAAATTGCCGAACCTCCATGTCGTATTCCTAAAGTCACTAAAACCATCTTGCAACCTGTAGTGTGATCAATCAGTCTGCAACAGGAATTTTCCTTCAGTAGATATAGTGATGGAAATGATCTACAAATGTAACCAGCAGTTCTTTCCTTGTCATATTAATTTCTTTCAGGCTTCCAAACAGGAATTGGATAATTAACCAATCAGAATTCGTAAATCTGCGGTATGAGCGAAACTGAAGCCACTGATTGTGCTGAGAACCATGCTTTCTAACCATAAAACGTGCTGAGAAGTGGTCTACGGAACATGGTCTTCATTTTATTATCTTTATAACCTTAGGTTAAATGTGTCAATTTTAAAATAAAAAAATGATATACTGATCCATATATTTTCGGTTTAAAATTACTTTCATATGCAGTAATTTTTTTGAGACACCTGGCGGATTTGATCTATATTAATATATTATGAATTCTGTTTCTGTCTGCTATGGTTGTGCATCAGGTTAATAACCTTGTAAAGAACCTGTCATAAATTACAAATTTTACGGCTTAAAATGACTAGAAAACATTCGCATCGCTTTATTTTGGATTTATTAGTTGTATACCAAAATCTTTTTGAGAAATGCCATTGATAAACGATATACAGAGGTATGTGTGGCAGGAACTAAAACTGGCCTATTGTATGCAATGTCATCTTGAACCGGGTTTAATTTTTACGTAGTTCTTTTTATAAGTTTTTACTTTCATTATTCAATATAGTTTTATTCACATGGTTTATTATGATTTTATGAACGTGCATTTTTAAATAGATTCATTTGGGAAACTTCATTAATTAAGGTAATCAAAAATAATTTGATGGGAGTTAGTTGTTTCATATGTTCTAAGTATATATTCTGTAAATGTTGCCAAGTATTCAATTTTATTTCAGTTTTTGTTTTTATTTCTGTATTAAATAACTCACCTATATTTGAATTTAGTTTTTTTTTTAAAATTGAGCAAATATGTTGTAAAGCAGCTTTTTTTAATGTAGTTTTCGATGATTTTTCGGCTAACAAATAAGACTTGTGATTATCACACTGGCCACTGAATCAAAAAAAGTCAAACTGAGACGTGTGTTGAACTTCAGTGTTAATTATAATGAATGGCATCACTTTACACATGCTTTGTTTTTGTGGTTTTCTTTATATGTGATATAAAATAAAACCTTTTTGTTTTTTAAGAAAGCCTTCCATAAAAGGCCTTTCCTTGCCAGAATGGCCAAATTTGATTTATTGTGCAGCAACTTTGGAAAATAGGCAATTATAAATAAAAGGTTTTCATTATTATCTCTGCATAACGATGGTGTATTCATTTGCTGAAAATTGTATAACTCTAATTTAAATGAAATACTTATGATAAATCTGTTTGAACATTTTATAATTTGAACATTACACACGCCAATGAGGTACATGTGTAATATGTGGAAAAATCATGAAAGTACAAAGGCACACATCGTCAAAAAATTTTTAATATTATATGCCAACAGGGGAGGGCAAAAGGATGCATTGGATATGGGTCTGAGAGGCTTGAGGACCACATAAACAGTTTATGAAAAAAATCAATAACAAAATAGGGGGGATGCTACAAAAATTTGAGCTCTATGAAACCTTTCAACAACTAGTATATTTTAATAGCATCTTTCATTCTTAAACTGTAATGCTAATGTTGCAAACTAATATTTATTATAGTATATTCTTAGGGTAAGAAATTTCCACTCGTCAGTAGCGAGTTTTTTTTTTTTCATCTGGCAAGTAAAAACATCTGCCTATTATATAGGATTTTTTCAATGTTTTTCTTATTCTAGAAAAATGTTACAATTGTGAAAATCAAATTCTTTGATGACTTGCTGACTTACTGTTTTGAAACACCTTCAATGCGATTCATCGCGCTGTGCTCAGCAGTACAAAACATTCTGTTAATGATTTAGCTATGTCATGAAGTTTCATTGCATACATGAAACTTGCATACATATGCACTTAACGTGGGCCTTACTAATATAAACTGACAAAATAGTAACCAGCCATGGCTGTGGCTATGGGAAATGTGCATGTGCAATATCTTATTCTCTCATGTTGTGTGTTTTTTTACATAATAATTGCAAAATTGGCAATAAATTCACTGCAATTATTTGGCAGTGAATTTATTGCCAAAAAGAAAATGTTATACAATGTGATATGGTTCTAGCAAGTAAAAAAAAACATTTGGTGAGTAAACAGCTGAAATTTTTTGCCCTGTTTTTAGGCACTAATGGTAAGATGGTAAGTCAATGAAATTTCCCTTTTTGAGGGAAAATCGGAGATAGAAATAAAGCAAAGGGGAATGTGAATCTAAAACTGGAAATGTGGAGTAACCTCAAGACTAAAGCTATTGAAAAAAGATGATTGGCTAAAACATTGTACATTAAATTGTAATATTAAATTCTTTTTCTAAGAACTGTTACCAAATTTTAGTATTTGATGTGTATTGTAACAAAATACATTTCCTTTAGTATCAGCAATTTACTGGAAAAAAAATTATATATAATTATGTGGGAAATTCTTTGATATCCCTGTTCATGAGTTTTAGTGTTAAGGGTTCAATATATGATAGGTTTTCTTAAATCAGTGATTTATTTCAAATATTTCTCATAATTCAACATCGGCTTCTCACTTTCTGGAAAATTTTAACTATTCATACACATGCACTAAGCTTCAGCTCACCTTTGGTGATGACTATCAGAATTCTTAATATTTTTCTGAAAAGTGTCCCCAAATTTCAATATGTGATGTAATGTTCGACAGTATCCCTGCTTGACAGTATCTCATGGTACCACCTTTGTAACCCCAGTGTGCAAAAGTTACCCTTGAGCATTACCCTGGCATACAGTAAAGAATGTTTTCTCCCCCCCCCCCCCTTCTCAAAGTGGAGGCATCTAACATAGTTTTATATCTGCTCTCACTACATCAATAATGATTGGCATTTGGGAACACGTGACTCAGCATCTAGACTACCCCCATCCCTTTCATCCATCACACCCATCACCTTTACTCAGGTTCAAGGCCTTGCGACTTGCGTCCCTCTTCTCATCTTTTTCTAACTTTACTAGGCCTGCTTGAGCCCTAGTCTCTTCTTTTCTGACGATAAAGTTGGCACGACTTCTATCATTGCCCTCCCCTTCAAGCATCACCTAGATGTAAAGTCTATCTGTTATGAAACTCCTTTCTCTATTATCTTTTTCTCTTTATTAGAAGTTTAAAGGGTTTTTTTAAATCCTTTTTTAGGCATTTATATAACCCCGTCCTTGAGATCTTAAAAATGTGATGTGTATTATAACTAAAGGACATTTTTTTTAATATCAGCAATGTACTGGGATAAATTCTGTTCCTAACTGCATAGGAAATTCTTTGACATCACAATTCATAAGTTTGTTTAGTGTTAAGGGCTCAATTTATAATGCATTTTCTTAAATCTGTAATTGATTTCAAATATTTCTCTCACTTCAACAGCGGCTTTTAACCTTCTAGAAAATGTTAACAATCCATGCACAAGTTTTAGCTCACCTTTGGTGATGACTATAAAATTCTTAATTTTGTTTGAGTTTGGTTTTTAAACAAATTTTTAATTCTTCTTTCAGATTTATTATTCATGTGATAATCACCTTTGTTACTTGATATTCAATGACATATTTTTCCTTTCAGGTTTTTCACTGTTGAACTGTAGAATGTGAAATAACAGCTTGTTATGGCACAGTTACATTCCATATAAACAAGTTGTAATGTATGAAATGGTACCTCGTAATTCATTCCAAAGTAGCAGTGGTTGGCTCACTTGATTCCTTATTTTCGTAACTTATACTTCCATTTACTGTAACATAACTTAGTTCATATTTTGATATATTCCAATATGGTACGTTTTCGCAGAAGTACTTGTAAAATAATTATTCTGACTTCTGTTGTGTGGTTTATGATTGGAGCTCTTGTTCTCATGTATTATACGGAATGTGCCGGCAATAAAAGTTTATGTGGAAAAAGAACTATTGTCGTTAAGAGTTTACATCCAGAAGAAGAAGAAGTATCAAAATCTCCAAATGCTCCCAGGGGACAGTTTTATTCATGGGAAGCTTTAGGTAAAATTCTATATATTTTTGCTTTTATACCATATTTCTACTTTCTCATACTATTAGAGAAAGTATTCTTTTCCTGAAAAATATTCAATTTAAGATTGATGGAGAAACATGTTTTAAAATCTGAATACATTTAAAACATTTTCAAAATAAATATATCTATCTCTGTATATATGCAGAGCTCATACTTAACACTATCACAGCTCAATTTACTAATCAATAATGTTCTTTTGCAAATAACAGCTGAAGCATAATGCATATAAGTACAATTCAAGAGAAAATAATTTTGATAGTTGGTTTCAGCTATGTAGATGCAAATGGTATAAAAAGGTTTTCACTTATAATATTCAGATACATTCTGTGTGATAAGTCCATTAACAACCTGAAATCCCTCTTTTAAACTTTGTCGGCTTTTCTAGTGACTATATCTCTTTGTAACTAGTAATTCACATTAACAATTAACATAATTTTTTTTCTCAACTAATTTTGCATTGTTTTTGACTTTTAAATGCCAGCAAGTTTTGCTAGTTTTATGCATCTAAAAATTGTGACTTTTAATTTAGATCTGCTCGGTAAGAAGTAGAAGTCATTTAACTGGTCCAGTGAAATTTTCAGACTTACCAATTCTCTGTATTAGGCAAGAGACTTCAAATTTTCTACACTTCTCTCCTATTTAATATCCATATTTTTTTTTTGTATTTCAACTAAAATGCAATTAAGTTGCTCGTTTTACATCTGCACCAAACATGAACAATGAATGGTCCGCCACCAGCAATGTTAGACCTGTTTTAAATATGCATTTTTATGTTAACCTAACTGTTTTGACAATTTTTTTTTTTTTTTTTATATTTATGTAGAGTACATTTATTTGGATTTTCCCTTAAGTTTATTATGTTTTATGATATAATTATTTAAATGTTTACTTTAAATATTATTACTATTATAAATGTTTTTAAATCTGCACTCAAATAACCAGTTGTGTCAGAAAGGTGTAGTAAACAAGTATCAAATTGATATATTTAAAAGAATATGAACCTTTTTAAATATTTAATTGTTTAAAAAAAGCAATTTTTAAATTAAAAATAGTTACATTTACTGTAAACTATAATTAAAAAAATTGATTCTAAGCTATGAGACAAAAATGGTAATCTCAAAAGCTTATGAAAATTTTTTGATAGTGCAAAAATGATATTATTGGACAAAGTATTCAATTAAGTTTTATTTATAAACTTTCATTTGTAAAGATTAAATGTATTAGTAGTAATAGTAATGTTTCTTTTCTTTTTTTAAGTTGACTACTAAGAAAAGTTAATGTCTCGAGGAAATAATACTACATTCTTAGCAATCAATGATTGTATTATGCTTTCTAGCTAAGGTGCATAACATTTGTCTCTTTCCTTGATGCCATTGTGCGTTTTATAACATTGAGTGATCTGGTCCAAAAAATTGGTATGCCACAACTTTTCTAAAATAAATTTCTTTTAATATTATTACTAAAACTAGCTGCCTTTGGCAATCAGCCTGTTCGCTACCCTTGAAAATTCCGACCGTGGCAATCTCGCTGGCGCCATAACCCCGTGGAGTTAACAAAGTTTGTTTTAGTTTAATGACGTTAAAACTAATAATGAAATTTTGATGTGAAATATAATGTACTAGGGGGGGGGGGGGGGTTCTTGAAAAGGTATTTGTAGAGTGAATTTATTCTAATGTTTGTAAACTGTGAGATTCTGAGGATTTCTGTACCTGTAACCCTAGGAAAGGGATCCCTTTGATGTGTACTCACAGCCGGGATCAGCTGCTCGTAAGTTTTTTTTATAAAGGTAATTGCTCCTCTATTTTTTGTTTTACATAAATGGAATTGTATCCGTTTGTCTGCATTTTTAGTATTGCATCGCAAAAGACCTGAAAGTATTTTTGAGACTGATGATGTTGAATGTGAATTTAGTATAACGATGAGAGAATAAGAATGAAGAAATATTAAGAAATAACGATGCTGCTTTAATGATGCTGTTCAGCGAAAAAAGTTTTTTTTTTTTAAGATTGTCCCTACCACCACCCGATGCATAAATGCACCACGGCAATCTCCATAACTTTCTTTTTATTTATTTTTTTATTTCTTCAGTGTTTTAAGTTTTTTCATTATGGTCCCAACCACCACCCGATGTAAACAATACATCATCACAATTCAATCCAGCATAATAAGCCAAAAACTTTATAAAAAGCAAACACTAATTCAGTTTTTAATTGTCCCTAGGCCAAAAACCGTACAAAAAGCAAACACTTATTCAGTTTTTAATTGTCCCTAGCCCAAAAACCGTATAAAAAGCAATCACTGATGACATTTGTAAATATAATTTAATACCCATCCGAATATCCTCATCAGGATATTAACATGGGTATCAAGAGCATGGCCCAAATATATCAGCCAGATACCACCAAACACTAATTCGGTTTTTAATTGGCCCTAGGCCAAAAACTGTATAAAAAGCAAACACTTATTCAGTTTTTAATTGTCCCTATGTCAAAAACCATATAAAAAGCATTCACTAATGACATTTGCAAATATAATAAATATAACAATTTCATATAAATATAATAATTTCACTCTGTATACTGTTACCACCACCCGATGTATACAATACATCACCACAATTCAATCCACTATAATTCAATCATTTAAATTTTATAATGACCATATGCTAAGCTCTTAATTCCATCATTTAAAATATAACATAATTTTCTAATATTATAATTTCATATAAATATAATAATTTCACTCTGTATACTGTTACCACCACCCAATGTATACAATACATAACCACAATTCAATCCACCATAATTCAATCATTTAAATTTTATAATGACCATGTGCTGAGCTCTTAATTCCATCATTTAAAATATAATGTAATTTTCTAACCCGATACATGCACCACGACAATCTCCATAACTTTCTTTTTATTTATTTTTTTCTCCATAGAAACACCGTGCGTCTGCGCATGCATGTGGATGAAAAACTCCTTTTGTGGTTTTGCCAAGAAATTGAAAATAATTACTTCTTTAAAATCTGGATTGTGCAGCTACTTTTTGTTATTTCTTGACCAGATTGGGCTTTTAAGAAAGTCTGATCTTTGATCTTTCTAAAAATGTAAATTATTAGTTGAAATTGTCAGTACTTTTCCCGACACGAGGATTTAAAAACGAAAGTTCGTTTTTTTGAGCCAAAAGTGACTTTTGTTTTAAAATCTTTAAAAAATATTAGAATTTGTTCCTGAGAGATTTGAAATTGATATATCTTTACTCGCAATTGTCTGCTCTTTCCGGTTGTGTGATTTGTTTTTTTCTACGACGTCTCAATGGTGGAGAAAAAAGGAAAAAAAAATAGTCAAAATCACAGACATTGCCTTTTATTATATAGAAGTAAACATTTAAAAAAGAATAGCATAAAAAGCCTATTTATTCTTCAAGCTATTCTAAATCAATTGCATAAATGAATACACGAATAAATTTTTTATAGATTGAAATGTAACACTACTTTCTTTACTGAGTCATTGTTCATATGTGATGAAATATGTAATGTATGTGTGTGTGTGTGTGTATATATATATATATATATATATATATATATATATATATATGCTTGTGTGTGTGTGTGTGTATATGTGCAATTTAAAATTTAAAATCAGGATTTAAAAAATATATATAGAAATCTCATGCAGTGTGTTTTAGTTATTTTGTTCACCATTCTTTAATGTTGCATTTCAGAATATCAAGCCAATCCATCTCAGTGGCCTGGAGAGATGGGCAAAGCTGTCAAAATTTCAAAGGCAGAAGAAAGCTTGAAGAATGAAAAGTTTAAGTTAAATCAGTTCAATTTACTTGCAAGTGATCGTATAGCATTAAATCGAAGTCTTCTGGATGTTCGAATGGATGGGTATACTATTCTATACTTCTTAATTTTAAAAGTTAAAACTTATTAAAGAACTTAAATGCATCTTTAAAACATATTATATAAAAAGTATTTTTAAAATATGAATAAATATTGCAGTAATTTAATGTAAATAGGGTTATGCATTGTGTGATATATGTAGATAAGATCATGCATTGTATTTTGGGACACTAAGAACATTTATTGCTTAGTTCCTCTGATAATTATTTTGGAATTAAATGTACTGCTTGTATTTGTGATGGTTTTCAACAAAAAGAAGAGTCCTGTTGTTGAAAATTTCAAAATTGAATTTAAGGCTACCTTTTGAATTTAAGGTACACTTTTTCAGACTGTCTAAAACACAAAACTGTATGTTTTTATTGTAATTACAACACATCTTCAATTTTGCATTATTGATAAAGCTGAAACATTGAAATAGTAAAAACTGTTTAAAAATTTTTGGGTTAACAGCAGGGTTGACTTGTTTAAACAATGTTTTTTTTTTATGTATGTGTGTGTGTGTGTGTGTGTTCATTTCAACCATGGTTTTGGGCTAAAAAAAATGGTTTTTTCCAACTTTGGTTGATGGAAAAAAATTAATTTCTTATAATTGACACCATACAGCATAATGGAAATGCTTCCCATATTTAAGAAGCATTAAGCCATATAAATCCACTGAAAACTAAAACTGGCATAGTTGACAGTATAATGGCTATATACCATGTTCTTTCAGAAATAAAATTACAGACAACTGGACCCTTTTCTTGTAAACTATCACATTGACTTTCAAAATGTTAAAAAAAAAATGTTAAATTTCTTTACATAATAGTTGTATAAAGAAAGTAATGTGACTAGATCAAAAATTTGAATTTAAGCTTTGGATGCTTTTGACATGGTTTGAGAGTATCTGAACACAAATAGAATATTTTTGAGATGATGTATGTATATGAGTGTTTTTATAAAGGTCAAGCTGATAATCACAATTTTATTTTTTTGTCACTTTTGAAATTTATTCATTTTGGGGATTGTTAATGTTTGACAAAAGTATTGATGATGATCAAATGAGAAATTATAACTTTTCAGAGAAAGTTCAAGCTAATTATTTGTTAAACCCTTGAATAACTTTATCAATCACTCTTTTATGATTGTGGGGATGAATATACTAGCATTAACATAACATAATAAATCTAATGTGCAGTGGTATGTTGTCAAAATTTTGACAACTAGTACGTAATTAAAATTTAAAAACGCATGATTTTAATTATCATATCATTAATTTATATTTCATGTTATCTAATAGCATAATAATAATGATTTTTAATTTTAAAGCATATATTTTTACATATTTATTGTGCCTTTATATAAGTTTTTTTTTGTGCTTGACTTCAATGTTTATCGTGTCATATTTGTAAATGTTTTTGTACTGTTGATTATAAACATTTTTTACAATTAGATGACTGGTATTCAAATTTTAAAATATTTTAATAACCAATATGTGTATACCAGTTTCAACTCACCTCTAATAACATATATTTTGCTGTTTCTTGTACGCTTTAAATTAAGAAATCATTTTTGGAATTTGAGAATTGAATTCTTAATACAGAACTAGTACACAATGACAAGCTAGAGCGTCAGTTTAATTTTTTTCCAAAATAGAGATTGCAAACGTTTCAGTATCTTTAAAGATCAACCTATTGTATGCATGAAGGGCTGCAGTTCAAACCCTAAGTAAAGATCAGTTTTCTCATACTAATAAGAAAGGGTCCTGGACTAGGAAGACTTTGTTTGATCGAAGGGTCAAATACAATTGTCATATTTGACCCTTCAGTCGGTATACTCTGTTCCTGACCTGATGAAGAGAGAGCTTAGTAGTCGCCTAATCTTCTCATGTTTGATTAAAAAAGTACAAGAATTTGTATTCTCTTTCTGCACAGTTCCAACAGAAAGGGCTTCAGTTTGCAGTCTTTAAAATTTTTTATATTATCTGAACTCTGTACATTAACTTATATTCTGTCACACTTATAAAAAAATTTAATATGATAAACTCCAAGAAAAAGTGGATGTGACACTTAATTTTAAAATTATTTTTATCGTGTAGTGTTATATATCATTCAGTTTAAAATATAATGAGCTTTTCATATCAAACAAACATTTTGTTCAATTATACAATGACCTTGAGAAAAGTAATATTAAAGTCACTTGTGTTTCTTTATGCAGTTGCATTGCTGTAGAATACAAATTTAATATACACCACAACTGAGTTATTATATTAATATAAAATTTACAACCTTTGATGCAGTTAGGTTATTCGTTAAATTATTTTGTACAAAATTTTTTGTTAATAAGTTAAATTAATTTTATAATAATGTGACTAATGAATGTTCTTCTGTTACAAAAATACTGCTTATCATCTGCCTCAACAATTACCCTTTCAGTCTGGAACTGTATTTTTTTCTTATAAAGCAAACTTATATTTTGTTAATTATATATATATAATTAACTTATAAAGCAAACTTTAAGTCTAGATTAATTAGATATAATAAGATTTTTAATTCATCTCCAATTAGTTTTATAACAGTAATGGAACTATTTGATGAAAAATTTGGTACTTAAAGTCACTGATGGAATACTTTAGAGCTGAATAGATTTTGGCCGGCACTTAAGGATCTGATGCCATTCGAAGCAAAAATATATCTGCCCTTTGTTTATTTACAAAGAAAACATTTTATGCATTTATTTCACATCTTGCTTAATAAAGGAAGATGTCAGTGTGTGCAGTCTCACGGGAAATATATGCATCGTACGACTATGAAATTTGTACACATGTACTGCAGGACCCAAATAAGTGCACCTCGGCATTCATTTAATTCTTTTTTTAATTTCAAATTAGTTATTTAGTTATTTTATGGTTTAGGCCAATATTTACACAAATCAATTCTTTAGCAACCTAAAATATTATCACGGAGCTTCTAACTTGACACCATCGGAAAGATCGAAAAATTCTCTTTCAAACAAACTTTGAATAAAGTCCATATGATGAATAGACAAATCTTAATAAATTTAAAAAATATATATATATTTTTCATGTGTTTTAAATCTTTCCAATTTCTATATTACAATATACAAAAATTAACATGCCATTCAACGTTCATATTTAACAGCAGCTCCAAAATATATCACAGACTATACCAGAAAAGAAAATAATTTTATAAATCCATCTGTCTATTAATTATAAATTTTTACTTGAGGCATGACTTTTTGAATGAACTTAGTAGTGATTCCCCACTAAGGCTAAGGCTTAGACCCCTGCAATGCCGTGTACATTTTCTAGTAATATATAATTAAGATTAAAGTTGGGTAGACACTGTCTATCCCTAACACTTCACTAAATTTTACTTCAAATATAATAGGTGATGAAATGATTAATAAAATTTCATTTTTTGGAGTTACTGGTATTTACTTTAAAAAAATACTCTTAATAACAGATGAAATGGTATTAGTACCTTAATTAAAACCTTACAGTATTTTAATTTTATTCTTTTTCTATGGTTTCAGTTGCAAGAGAAAAACATTTCCCAAGTACTTACCGAAAACTAGTATTGTTATAGTGTTTCACAATGAAGCCTGGTCAACTTTATTGAGGACAGTCTATAGTGTTATACGCACATCTCCACCACAGCTGCTTGCAGAAATTATCCTTGTAGATGATGCTAGTGAAAGAGGTATATTTTTCATTGTATAATTTTATTTTGTACAGGTTATTAATTTATGATGAAGTATTTCTGGGCATGTGTATAGCGTTCTGTTAGTTGGCTATAGAAATAAATTATTTCTCAATTTTGTCTTTAAAAATGCTTGAATCTTTTTTTATCCCCCTTTTTTTGCCAACCATTATTTTCTTTTCGTTTGGAAAAATCTGATTATACCTCTATTCTCACTAGTTTATACTTGAACCATGAAACTAAGGTTTCGGTAATGAAAATTTTGACTCATACTTGAATGTACTATCTATGTTTATTCAACTAAGAGTCCAATTTGTGAATGGTTTTGAGAGTACAGTATGAGTATAAGGATTCAACATGACTTGGGCCATGCAATTTATTTTCCTTGTGAAAATTTATGAAACATATTTGGATATTTATTGTTGAAGGCAGAAGTTGCTAAAAATACCAAGTATAAGATTTGATTGCAATTTGCACATATGAAAAAAAATGAAATTTTATTGAAATTGTAGTTGAATTTTAAATAAAATTACAATTTACATGATTTAATTACAACTGAAATAAAATTATGTTAATTGTGGAAAGAAATTGCATAAACCCTAATTCATGTTCATCTTTGTGCTAGTATTATTTTATCCCCTAAAAACATTAAAAAAGTAAAAAAAATGCTAAACTTAAAAGAGGAAAAACATTACCTTTAAAAAAATAGAAAGTTGCATTTAAAATGTTGTGATATCAAATTACCAAACTTTTAATTTTTTAATTCTGATACACGGCACTTGGTAGCCACCTTTTCATGTTTTAAATAAATATATTATGTCTGTACTATAGAACATTGTATGCAATTTAATTGTATTCATTTTTTCTCCCAGATATTTCCACAAAGTATGTCCTACTATTTATTTTTTTTTATTGAATGTAGAAATTAATAATTTAAGATGCTTATGAAGGAGAATTATATTACTATTATTATTTTAAAAAGGTGACCACCACGCGTTAAGAAAGTAAAAGCTTGGCAATTTGATATCACACCATTTTTAGATGCAACTTTTTATTTTATTTATGGTAATGTTTATATTTTTGTTTTTAAGCTTATTGTTTCTTTTTATTTGTTTTTTACTTTTTAATAAAAGTTTTTTAGATGATATCAGTGCTTTTTTTTTTAAATAACTAAGATGTTACCCTCATGCTTATTTAGGGCATATCAAAGGAACTTATTTATGATATATTATGATCTTTCAGTTTTAAAAGGTATACATAGGGTATAAAACATGGTCATATTAGGACGTAGTAGTTGATGTATGCAGTGGGTCAAGGGTGTATTAAACAACCACAAAATAGATGTGCTGAAACCGCATATGTGCTTGCACAAAGGACAAAGATGTGTTTAAGCACCATATTTACAATTTTCTACAGAATACCTTCATATGAAATTGCATACTGATATGTGCATTTGTTAATGAGCACTTGTGTATGTACTTCACAGATATATACACACATACTCATGGACAGATTTCCAAAAATGTTCGAAATATGTTCAGGATATCTTTAAATGCATTTTTTTATTGTCTAAATCTTGGATTAAAAATTTTGTCGGGATGTTTCTCTATACATTAGTATCAGAAAATATACTTTAGTTTAGCCAATATTGAATTAATTTAATTCTAATTTAAGAGATAAGATATTTTAGATCTGTCTAAATTGTTTAATTATAAGTTAAATATCCATATCAAAAGAGCAGGAGTATATTTGCTATTTCAATCACTGAGTGCATGACACAGACATCACATGACTAAGTGCAGGGTCTATCATGAAAAGTGTGGGAATCTGACTAACTCACATACTCTAATCTACTACAGCCGTGATTGTGAATACTGAAAGGAGATTATTAATTAATGTGTGTTCTAATTATTCATTTTTTCAATCTGTATCATTTTTAACAGTATTAAATTCTTTTTCAAATTAATTTTGATTAGTAAATGTACAATTAAAATGGTGACCTTGAAAGAATGAACTTATGATAAAGTGTGCAGTGGGTCATTCCATATGGGAACACCCGATGAGTATTGCTCTATAGTCACAGTTTTTTTTAAATTTTTACCATGGATACACATGGTAATAAAACCCCTAAATCTGAATTTGGAAAGTATATATCCCAATAATGGCCCAGATACAGGCATTTGAAAAATGGTCATTTTTGTAAAATGACGGCCGTCTTGGATTTTGCACTAATGTTTAAAAATGTAATAGCTTGAGAACTAACTAATGGATCAAATTAAATAATTCTTCTACCAATTTAAAGCTATTTATATCAGGAATATAGGTGCCATATCAAAACAGTGAAAAAGATGTATTTTAATATTGTTATTACATGAAAATTGCAAAAAATCTCCTTCGGATTGATAGGCAACTTTAATGGGCTATAAAAAAAATGGCCCCAAATATTTTTTTCTGAAACTTAATGCAAATACTAACTAATATGTGTACTTTAGGTACAAAAAAAAATTGGAAAGGTAATATTTCTTATTACAGAGAAAAATAGCTTTTAAAATATATACATTTAGTTAACATTTGACATGCAATGCTTTAATCATTTAAAAAAAAATATTTTTTAAAAGCAAATAATGAGCAAAAGCAAAACACAGAAATTTTTACACGCTAACTAGTATGTGTGTTTTAAGTAAAAAAAAAAAAAATTGGATGGTAATATTTGATTTAATAACTAAAAATATGCTGTTATATGTATGGGAAATCAGTGTAAAAATCTGTGGGATGATGAAAAATTCTAATAAAAAATTTTCCTTAAAAACAGTTATCACTCTTATTTTTATTTTCTTAGTTCAAGTTATAAAATGGATATTTTCTATATTCAGTAAAGCTGTAGATACCCGTTTTTTCCTAGTGGTCACTGGCTCCTAAATCAATTTCATCTAAGAGGCAGTACAAAAACCTTTGGCCTATTTGTTATAAATGACAACTATCGCATAATGCTGAAGATTTTCAGCATACATATAGTTAATTTCACAAAAAATAATTTGTAATTAGATAATATAAAACACTCATTTTATATATAATAATGAACAGCACTAAAATTTAATAAAATATTAAACACAACTATAGCATGTGGATCACCAAGAAATATCTTTAAAAATACCACCCTGCCAGCTCCAACAGAAACACTGGGTGATATCCCCTATCCAGTTGAAACAAGTACCTAAACATAAACAAACAAGCTATTGGAGAAAGAAATGATCCTATAGCACCAATATTGTTTCTGCAACATTTAAAAACACCTGCCTCTGGTTTTTATGTACATAAGACATCAGCTGCCTATAGCCTCAGAATTTTCAACTCTTAATAGTCTCACAGTTCTGTTATATAAGTAATAGCAATTAGCATATATTAGTTGTTGTTAGTTCTTGAAATGATTACTTGTACTGCATCATCTGCTTTCTCTTAGGTTGAGTTCAAAATACAATGTAATATTACATTTCTGGGTGACTTATTCCTTTCAGAGCTCATTTTTGCTCAAGTGTTCAGAGCTGAGTATGTTCAACAAATAAATCAGTGAACTGTACTTCTATGATTATTTCTTTTATGTTCCATGATTAGTTCTTTTGTATGCAAGAAAATCAATGTGTCATTAAGTACTGAGTTTATTCCTGTACTTGTGTCCTGAGTGGTAGTGTAATATCTGCAAGATTCACAAGGATGAATATCTGAAATGGTGCAGTTTACGACAGAAAATTTGTGATCCATTTAATAAACACCTCACCAAAATCAGAGCTGCACCTAATACCAATTTCTCTCAGACTGTCAATGATAAATCAGGAATTACTCATTCCAGGAAAAAAACTCTGCACTTCTTGTTATCCTTCCTTGCATTCATCAATTAGTGAGTCAGAGGGGACATGGAGATGACCAATGATGAAGATTTTAGTAAAATCACAATAGTAATGGAACAATTGAATAAAAGCTGTGAACTTTTGGATTTATCACCAATAAAGGTCAATAGATTTAGCTCTAAGAGGAAACTTAGTTATATGCAAGTTAAAAAATTAAGTTACCATGTTGCTACTAAAACTGCTACAGTATTGGATATTGAAAGTATTAATAAGTCCCAATATTCAAAAGACATTATTTGCTCAAATTGCACATCTATGATGGGAAAATTATTGAATAAGTTTTCTTTAGATGCATCATTTAAAGAAAAGTTGCAAATTTTAAAATTATTCCAAGATTCATGGATAGTCCAACAAACAAAGGCTTGTTATATTACTACAGAGAATTTAGTAAAAAAAAAAAAAAAGCAAGAAAAATAAAAGAAACAGAAGGGATGTTATCAATGGCTAGTGAGATATGTGTTAAATTAAATTTGTTACTATAAAAAAAATTACTAGTTTTTATTAAAACAGTCGTTTGTGTCCAGGGAAAAAAGATTGCATACCTATACCAAGTAAAAATGGCAAAATATTAAAACAAAAGAGATTACTTTTGCATAATTTAAAGGAATTATATGTTGCATTTAAAGAAAATCATAATGAATTAAAAATACTATCTAAATTTTGTACACTACATCCAACAGAATATGTAATTGTTGGAAGCAAAGTTATTCATTCTGTATGGGTTTGTATATATCATCAGAATATTAAACTCATGCTTCATGCTATCCATATCAATGACTATACTACATCATTATTAAAAGAAACAAGTTTATTGCACTGAATCAGAAAAGTATGGTACACAGGTGTGAAAACTGTCCATCTCCAGAAATTCTTAAAGGAGTACCAATGCATCTCAATGAATTAGAAATTAGTATGTGTTTTGTTTGTATATGTTATGTTTATGCATTCTCATGGCCCAAGTGCATCATATATATGGCCAAAACCTCTAGATGTGTGCCAAAGATTGCGATACTGGCTATTAGATGAAATTGATGTAGGAGCCAGTGGCCATTAGGAAAAAATGGGTATCTTCAGCTCTACTGAAATATCTTTATAATTTGAAATAAGAAAATAAAATATAAGAGAGATAGCTGTATGGTTTTTAAGAAGATTTTTTATTAGAATGTTTCAGTATGCCAAAAATTTTTACACGATTTCCCATACATATAACAGTATTCTTTTAGTTATTAAATTAAATATTACCATCCTAATTTCTTTTTTGTACTTAAAGCACACATACTAGTTAGTGTGTAAAAAATTCCTGTCTTTTGTTTTTAAAAAATATATATTTTTTAAATGATTAAACCATTGCATGTCAAATGTTAACTAAATGTATATATTTTAAAAGCTATTTTACTCTGTAATAAGAAATATTACCTTTCTAATTTTTTTTGTTCTTAAAGCACACATATTAGTTAGCATTTGTACCACGTTTCAGAAAAAAATATTAGGGGCCAATTTTTCTTATAGCCCATTAAAGTTGCCTATCAATTCAAAGGTGATTTTTGCAATTTTTATGTAAACAATATTAAAATACATCTTTTTCACTGTTTTGATATGGCACCTACATTCCTGATATAAATAGCTTTAAATTGGTAGCAGAATTATTAATTTGAGCCATTAGTTCACAAGCTATTACATTTTTAAACATTAGTGCAAAATCCAAGATGGCCACCATTTTGCAAAAATGACCATTGTTCAAATGCCTGTATCTGGGCCATTATTGGGATATATACATTACAAATTCAGATTTGGGGGTTTTATTACCATGTGTATCCATGGCAAAAAAAAAAAAAAAAAAAAAAAAAATCCATGACTATGGAGCAACAACTTCAACTTTTTCTTAAAATAGGTGTTTTCACATGGAATGATCCCAGTTCAAAAAATAATAATTCCAGTTTTTTAAATCTATATCCTAAATTATTGTATATACAATTATTTCAAAATCATATTCAGTTGAGTCTATTTGATTTTAACTGTTGATGTTATTAAATATTGAAGTTTGTTTTCATCCGTTTTTTACATTAAGTTGTGAGATTTAACCAATTAAATGAAATAAAATATTTTACTGGAAACAAAAGTTTATTCTGTATCTCTGACTTTACTTTTCAATTTTTAATGATTTTTTTAAAAAATTCAATTTCAGTTTGCAAAATTGAAATTTTATATTTAAATTGCGATCCTACATGATCAGTTTATTTTACAAATTAAATAATCGGACACTGTAAAATGTCTATATTTTCTGATGATCACATACTTTACTGCTAGTCTGTGGGACAAAAATTTTTGATGAATAATTTAAGCTAGCAGTCCAATAATTATTTTCGGCTCTGTGAGTGAATTTTAGGATTTTCTCCTGTTACGGGTTTATGTTGCCATTTGGCAACCTTGGTGATAAATTTGAATATTCTCACTTTTGGAATGTTTAATATTTGAAGCCGGAAGAGGTGTTTTAAACTAGTTTATGGAATATTTCATATTTATTTAAACAAAGTTATCTCCATAGGAGTTATTTAAGAGCAATTACACAGTTTGGCTCTGTTAAAAATCACCAACTTAGCAGTTTTCAGCAAGTTTGAATTGGCAACAAATTTGATGATAAATTAAATGCATTATGAGCTTGAATGCTACCTTTAAAAATGGAAGAAAAACAGGCCCTAAAACTTTAAAAGAAGAACTATAATAAAAAATGATAAACCAGTTTCAGGAGCATAAATTTCTTTATACCAGTATTACATAGATCTGAGATGGCAGTTTGTATCCAAGCCTTGTTTGACTAGAAGTAGAGTGCCCTTTCTCCTTATATATCAAATTCTGATAATGGGATCTCATGAACTCAAAACTGGTTAATTCATCTATTTTATGTTTTTGAAAGATACTTCAAAGATAAAAAATATTGAACCAATTTATTTTTACTATGAATCATAAAGATACGTTGCTGATACAGGGTTCATATGCTTTGCTTCAGTAAAAATATGTAATCCTCAGGAAATTTCAATTTAGCTAAAAATCTGATGAAAGAAAATTCATGGAAAATTACATTTTTTCATCAAATCCTGGAATGGAAAGATTCAATTAAAACTTGGGAAAGCCTTTGTTTTGTTTAAAACTATTATATATTGTTTTATGTTTGTTTTGAACAAACTGTTTTTATAAAGTTTTTTCTATAACTGATTTTGAAAATTTAGTTTGCATGTTTTATCAACAAATTGACAAATTTTTCTTTTAGATTTCATATTAAAGTTTAAATATGAGCCCTGCTATTAAATATTATAGTTAAGATGCATATTTTGTTTTTCAGAATACTTGGGAAGAAAGCTTGAAAAATATGTTTCTAAACTTTCCATTACTACAAAAGTATGTATATTTGAAAATCATTAAGCTTTGTTATAGCTTAGCTTCGTTATACTCATTATAACATATTATGTTCCTGGAATGGACTTTGTCTTGCTGCTTAAAAATATGTAGATGATTTTTGTTGTTTTTTGAAATATAGTTTTAGCATTTTTAAATAAATCCATGAATAAAATTACTGTTTTTGATTTATTTTATTTTTATAAGTTCTATAAACAGTACTACTAAGAGTGGTAACATGTTGTAACTATAAAACGATTAAGTAATAAATTAAAGACAAATCTTTAAATTAAAAAAAAAGTCATTTAATAAACCTCCTATAGATGTATATATAAAATAAAAGCCAGGGCGCTTTAGAGCATCTTTATACCCTTCTTCAGTGGCATCTGAATGGGTGCTTTCGGGCATCTATACCCTTCTTCAAATGCCACTGAAGAGGAGTATAAAGATGCCCCAAAGCGCTCTAGCTTTTATTTTATATATACATCTATAGGATGTTTATTAAATGACTTATTTTTTAATTCTAAAGATTTGTCTTTAATTTACTACTTAATCTATAAACAGTGTTCTTTTTTATTTTTTGCGAAACAGTTTATATGTTTTGAAAATAGAAGTATTTACATAAACCTCAATCAATGATTTGTTACATTTTTTATATACATGTGTGTTTGCAAAGAGAAAGTTTAATAGAGGCAAAAGTTCAAATTTAAGTTTTTTATATATTTAAACATTGAAAGCATCTCTCAACTCGAATCTAATGTGTTTGACATAATCTACATGTGTGAATGCTTGTATGTGTATGTAAAAGTTTATGGACATGATATCTAAAAAATGATTATAGTGATTTGAACAACGTTTTGTACAATATTGCAGTCTATGAAGCATGAAATGCCATTTATTTTGAGCAAGATCAAATATAGAGAACACACCTCAATTAAATTTTTTTATGTAAATAACATCTATGCTTGGGGTTTCTGTGGCAGAAATAGGAACGTTACAAAAAATGTAAACACTTTTGATACTTATACCTCCTAACCTAATAGATAAAAATGTACATAATTTTTCTTGTTTTGTCAGAAATATTGCCCAGATTATTAATATATAAAAATAATTTTAATATTTTGAACACCCCCCCCCCCCCCCCAAAAAAAAAAAAAAAAAAAAACTTAAAAGTAAAGCTACTTTGAAAATAGCTCTCTGAGCGAGTCATTTTTTTTTAAACTTTCACTTAAAATATATAGTAAACTATAAAAGATAGATATAAAGTCTAAATGACAAAAATATGCATTAGAAAATTTGTCTGCCTGTGTGCAGTGTGTTGTATTTCTTCCCTAAGCTAACTTTGTTAATTATTTAATGAACTAATTTTATTAAACTTATCTGTTTTTATTGAAATGTACAAGACAATTGAAATACATAACACTAATGCTTAGCATTTTCATGCTATTCGATTGTTAAAGAAGTATATTTACCACAAAATGAGTTCAAGTTATGTGATGGTCACATCATATAGTTTTGACTCTTGATTAATAAGTATATTTTCATAATTATAATTATGACTACATACAGCTCTTTAAAAAATTACGAACAGCAGATATTTCATATATGGCTGTTAATGCAAAATAATTTCATATTTCCTTCTGCATCGCAATATTCAATTACAATATTATGAAGTTAACTATCAAATTTAGAAAAACAAAAATTTCTTAAGGGTGAGCGTCAGTAAATTTCTGCCTTATCCGCGCTTTGTTAACTTTCGCGGCACACATATTTCGTCGAAATTCTGCTCAAACAGTTACAAAATATTTTCTGAAAGATAAAATGCAATGCTTAGATTATATTAAAACTAAATTTAATGCCCCAAAAAACATAGAATATATTTTTTATTTTAATCCAAATTATTTTTGGTGCTGCCATCTGTTGTCGTAATTTAATTCATACCGATTATTTTTATTTTTTAATGAACATTTTTAAATATCTATTCCTTCTAATACAGTGTTAAATACAACAACAGATCATATATAATACTGCCACAATCACGGAAAGGTAATTTATCATTCGATAAATTTGATAAGGGTATCTGAATGTACATCACTGAGGACTGCAGTTTTGTCTTCAAGTTCCTTTGTCTTCAAGTCCAAGTTCAATTACGTTTCCGTGATTATGGCATTATATATGATCTGTTGTTGTATTTAATAGCGTATTAGAAAGAATAGACATTTAAAAATGTTCATTAAAAAATAAAAATAGTCGGTATGAATTGAATTACGACAACAGATGGCAGCACCAAATATATTTTAAATTAAAATAAAACATAGAATATATGTTTTATTGGGTATTAAATTTAGTTTTAATATAATCTAAGCATAGCATTTTATCTATAAGAAAATATTTCGCAACTGTTTGAGCAGAATTTCGGCGAAATATGTGTGCCGCGAAAGTTAACAAAGTGCGGATAGGGCAGAATATTTACTGACGTTCAGCCTTAACCCTTTCGCGACGAGTGGCACGCCCACGCGCCAGCTGTGAAGTTGCATTCAAGGACGAACGGCACTCCCGCGGGCCGGAGGAAATGTTACCCTAAAGGACGACTGGCACGTATGGGTGTTTCTATGTGGAACGTTTTAGTTTGAATGTATTTGTCTCCTAGATGGCGCTAAATGCCCGTGGAAGCAACTTAAATGTATTTTGTAGATGTTTGACCTTGGCACAAGGAGAATCCAATGAATTATTTCTCCATTTGGAGCGGTGAAACACATGGTTCTGTAAAGTAAACATAGCACTTCTCGTAGCATCAACAATTTTATAATTGAGTTCCGGGTCTCGTTCTGATTTTGTCTTTTATTGATTTGGTTGTTGAATTAGAGGAATATAAGAGAGGTTTTTTTTTTTGAGTGGGTGGGGGAGGGGGGGGGGGGGTAAAGGAATGTGCGGCAATGAAATGATTAGGTTATTTATGTTCTCATGGAAAGGAAGGCTGGGATTTCGTTAATATAGCCCATCAAAAGGGTCCAAATATGGAATAAAAATATATAAATCGTCAGAATCGGAATGAGGCCATAAATGGAATTTCCTTGTGTATACTGGAAAGGACACGGGATTATCAAGCTCTGATGGTGGGTATGGAGAACGCGTTGTGAAAACACTTCTAAGTGAACTTTCAGGAAAAGGATATACTTTGTATTTGGATAAATTTTTTACCTCTCCTGTACTTGCAAAGTATTTGTTGTCTAAGAATACGCATATATGTGGTACAGTTTTAAAAAATCGGAAGGACATGCCAAAGAATTATCCATCTGTATCTAAAACATATATACACTAAAATTTTTAATATTTTGATAAAAGAAAATTTGAATAAAAAATATACATCAAATAGAAAATAAGTATTTCCTTTCTTCCTGAAAAAAGTAGAATGGTGTGTTGAACGGGTGATTTTTAGTGAATTTTTTTCGAGAGTAAGGCTTAGCGCAAAAAAGTAGCCGTCTTTTACGCACATTTCGGAAACGAAGCGCTTCGTCCTTTGGGCCATGGTAGTTTCGGAATGCCGCCGTCCCGAAAGGGTTAATGCATTTAAAATATTTTGTAAGAACTGTTCTTGCAGCAAAACGTTTACCATTTGAAATTTTGTTTTAAATTTAAGTTAGTAATTCATTATGCTACAATTTAAAATATAAACTAAATTATAAATAAGAAAATTATCATGTTCAAATCTGATTTCAAACTAAAATATAGTTAAGAAAATTATCATACTCGAATCTGACTTCATCATTCGGGTTATTACATGCTATGTATATATCCTTTAGTTTAGAAATATGAAAAGGTGCTTTATCACTTATGTTGATCATTGAAAATATATGCTTGGGGCTTTTTCTTGAGCCACACTATTGCTGTGCATTTTTCTAATTTATTCACAAAAAGACAATATTAGGTTGCAAATTGCAATGTGATACTGCTCGGTATGAGCCTTGTTTGCCCACCTAACTTAACTTTTAATTAAAGAGCATATTAAACTTGTTGCAAAGTATTGTCTACCTTCAACAAATTCTCAGCATAGAAATCTTTTTTTTATTTCTTAGGTTATGCGTACGGGTACGCGATCTGGCCTCATAAGGGCTCGACTTCTTGGAGCTGCAGAAACTACAGGACAAGTTATTACTTTCCTTGACGCTCATTGTGAATGTACCAAAGGATGGCTGGAGCCTTTGCTGTCAAGGGTAGCTGAAGATAGGTCAGGTTTATATAAAAAATGTTCTTGGTATTTTATGTTAATAGTTATGTATAATTTCTAATTATGTATTTCAAAACATTTGCAATGAAAATTTGCTTAGATTAACAACTAATGACTTGTATCAGCAATTTATCAAAACTGTGTTAAAGATAATTTTGAAATGTCTTGATTTTGAAGTTGCTGGAATCAGAATGACATAGAGAAGATTTAGTTTGACAAAAACTGTAGTGTTAGATAAAATTTACTTATTCATCCCTTCTTAAATGGAGTGATTGTTTTTGTACTGAAACTACTTCTAACCAGAATAAAAGTCTATACTTTTCGAGTTAGGAGAATATGTCTGTATAATAGTACTAACTTAAAACATATAGATTAAGACAGTTAAGTATAATAGTATGTATCATGACTATTTGTTTTAAAGTACAATACACTTTGTGCAAAGGATAAGGAGAACTTGAGCAATGTATATAAACACAAATAGCAACAATAAAGTAAGTAGCATACAGCTGTTTTGAGGATATGTTGAATCTCCTTCGTCAGTGCAAGAGAACCAACAAATCCATTTGGAACAATTTTACAACATCTACATTTCAAAAGAAATTTGTTTGTTGGTTCTTTTGCACTGATGAAGGGGATCCAATGTATCCTCGAAACAGTTGTATGCTGCTTTATTGTTGTTATTTGTGCTTATATACATTGTTCAAGTTCTCCTTATTTGTTTTATTTATCTTAAGCTCTAATTGTAACGTATTTTTATTTTATCTTTAGAACCAGAGTTGTATGTCCTATAATTGATGTCATAAGTGATGAAACCTTTGAGTATGTGCCTGCATCTGATATGACATGGGGAGGTTTCAATTGGAAACTAAATTTTCGTTGGTATAGAGTTCCTCAAAGAGAAGTGGATCGCAGAGGTGGAGATAGAACCCTCCCTCTAAGGTAAACAACTTCATATGTTTATATTAATCTTGTAATACTATTATAGAAAATTTAATGAAGAACACAACTTTTGTGAATTGACATTCAAGCTCATGATAGTATAATGATTATTTTCCTTGTAATTGATTATTTGCTTACTCAAAATAAAATATTTGGAGTAAAAGTCTCCACTCAACTTTCATATATATTAATGTACTATATTAATAAGATTTAAACTGCTTTGAACTTGATGATAAAAACTGGTATTTTTATATGCACTTTTATTCATAAGTAATTATCTTTTTAAGTTGCTTTAAAAGTATCTTTATGTAATTTAAAATGGCTCAGTCTTGATGATAAATTTGGACAGTGATTCCCACCTAACATTTCCAAAACACTGGGGGTAAAGCTTGCTAAAGTACAACTTGCTACCTTTTTCGTAATTGTGTAAATAAGTTAAAACCATTACGTTTTAAAGTGACAATTATATAACACAAAATATATACACAGTATTTGTAACCAGTAAGATAGATGTAAAGTGAAAATGTTTGTCATTTCTTTATTAACAGTAATTAATAAATAGAACTATGCAATGAATATACTGGGGTACCATAATTTTGAGTCAGGAGTTCCACAGGAATTCACAAAAGCTTGCCAAAAAAAGTACAACATGCTACCTTTTTTATAATTGTGTAAATAAGTTAAAACCATCACGTTTTTTAATGTGACAGTTATATTAACACAAAATATATACACAATATTTGTAACCAGTAAGACAGATGTAAAGTGAAAATGTTCGTCATTTCTTGATTAACAGTAATTAATATAAAATAAATTATTTTCACATAGCCCCTTTTTGTAACATCTGAGTTATGAGAAAACTGCAATCCACTTCTACTATTCAAATGATACTGATCAGATAAGCAGTCTGTAAGTCCAGTATGATTCTAGACAGAAAGATTTATTAGTGTAAAAGCCTTTTTTCAACAATATCTTTTCCACTTCATAATTATATTATAAAGAGTTCTATTTTTCAATGCTGTGCATTTATACAAATAAAATGTGTAACACAGCACTTTAAAATGTTTTAGCTTTCTACATGTATCATCCCTAACTTCTCATTTTCAGATTAGACTGCATATCATTTGTGCATTAGCAGATTTCGAAGCTTAAAGGTCATTTCATATTTGACAAAATTACTCCTCATCCAATCTGTCGGAATTTTATAATGTGAACTTGATTTAATGAAAAGGAGAGATGTTATCTAATTTCTTTCAATTAGCTTTCAAATCAAGAGGTTGAGGCACAATACAGAACCATATCACTGAATTTCACTCAGATAGATTCCACTCAGGCAAATGTGCGGATTAAATTAAGGTGTGCCTTATTGTAACTGAGGTGTACTCCTTGAACTAAAGTGGATCTTAATTTTAGGGAGGAATTGTAGTGTAAACTGTCTTTAACAATGTTTTAAGACTTATCATAATCTGAACTGCCATTAAATATGAATTTACACAGAGATATGCAAAATACCCTTTGTGGCTTTTTTCTGGTCCTCAGATGTCAAGTAAAAAAACTTTTTAAATTCTAGTTTCAATACTTCTGAAATAATGCAAGACATGTCACAACCTTTTAGATAAAAATTATTCATAGCTTATCACTTGCTTCCCACAGCGCAGCTTTAGCCCAGTTAGTGAATAAGGTTGATAACAATAGAAGCATGTGTTTTTATACAGATCTAATTTTATTGTTTTACAAAGATCGAATAAGAAGCCTAAGTTAAATGGGGGTAAAAACATTCCTTTTGGGGGATCCCTTCCTTCTCAATACATAAACAAAATTTAATAAAAAAACTTCATACATTTTAAACATTACTTATTACATTAAACATTACTTATTGCCTCCTTTTAAGACAATATGTAATATAACCGTCTAGTAAAAATATTTTGGATCCATTATTTGATGCAGAACTATCCTTTTTCTAAAAAGACTATTTCTCTATAGAAAATGTTATACAAAATTGCAGTTTGTATAATTTTTGTTCCTATTATGCGAATTACCACAATTTGTTCTAGTTTCCCATATAACCTATCTAAATATGGTTTAGCAATACCTGCATTTATTTCTTACTGCTGTTAAAATATTTTCAGGAGGGCTTAAAACATACATTTTTGTCAATTTTAAATCCAAAATTTTTCAGTGGAAAAGTACTTCCATATATTGTAGTATGAGATACTGTAGTATGGAAAAGTTAGATACTGCAGTGCATTTTTGTAATATACTTGACAGTAATGCATGTATTGTTATATGTTTATTTGATATCTTACATTTGGAATTGTTTATTTACTCTCAGAACTCCTACTATGGCTGGTGGCTTGTTTTCCATTGATAGAGATTTCTTTGAAGAGCTTGGTAAATATGATCAAGGCATGGACATATGGGGAGGAGAAAATTTGGAGCTCTCATTCAGAGTAAAAATTTTTATCCATATAAAAAGTAGCCTAAAAGTGGAATTTTTTAAAATTTGCTTCAAAATGTGTTTAGTTGCATACAAATTTATAAATCACATCTTATGAACTTTACTGAGATATTTTAAAGATACAATACTGTTTGTCAAATGAAATTTTCACATATTACTCATGTTACAGTAGATAACTGATTACATTTGCAGAGCTATACAACATTCTTTGCTTCAAGATTTCATCTGAAGCCTCCTCGAACAGCAATAATAATTTCTACATAGAAGCGGTTTTTAATATCATTCATGAGATTATCCTGTGAGGATGCTTTCATGCGAGTCCAGAGTTCTTTTGTGGTAGATGGCAGAGATGCTTGATGGACCAGGTGCTCAGCTACTATGTTCCACACTTGTTCAATCTGGGGCATGTCTAGCGAACTTACAGGCCAGGGACAAATTGATATTTATAATGTATGGAAGAGTTCGTGGATGATCCAACCACATGTGGGTGAGCATTATTTTGCTGGAATGTAGAGCCAGGACAAATCTGAAGAAGGGTATCTCTTCTGACTTTAAAACATCTCTAATGTAATGGTGGCTGTTGGCTGGTAATGTAATGGTGAGGTTTTATTCAAATTCATATCAGTTAAAATTACAAATGGAATCCATTGGCACTTCATACCATGACACTTTGACGTTGTATCAGTATGCTGCAAAATGCAGATTTCTGTTTGAAAGCTGGATTTGAACATGTATGAAAGTCTGCCAGGTGTTCAAATTCTGTCAAATGTTTATAATATAGCCTTCCTTGGTAATGAGGCATAGTGAGACACAAGATACATCCTTTTAACTCATTGTCAGCTCTTCACTGATTGCTCGTTTGAGCCATATATTTATCTCAATATCAGAAAGATCAAAGGGTGCTGCTCGAAAATTGCTCGCATATTTTCACTGATATTGTAATCATTTGCATGTCCTAAACTTAAGTACATCGTAAGTTTCAAGCTAATATCATTAATACTTCATGGTGTTGTAATTTTCACAAACATTAGTTTCATAGATTTTGTTACTGACAACTTACATTTGGTGAAACATGCCACTAGAAAAGCTAAACTGGGTTTTAACCAAATTTCTGAAGGAAGCCTGTTTTAGGCAGCTGGCCCTCTAGGATTCAGGTGTTGGTGTTTAAATTCCTGATAAGAATAGAAGATCTCCTGAGTATACAAGAATGTTTGTAGCCATTCGAAATCTATTTTAAACTAAATTCTAGTCAAATTAGCCGTTCTGTGCATAAAATTACTAGAGAGCAAACTAACTCCAATTTGTAGAGTTTTAACACTTTACAACATAGTTGAAAAGTGTTTATGACTTTGTTCATTCTGTCTGTCTGTCTGTCTGTCCATTAGCACAATAACTGCCATAAAAATGACTTTATCAAAATGAAATTTTAGTAATGGAAATATAAATGAATAATATCACTCAATTAGTTTTGAATTGAACCCGGGTTGAAAAAATGAAATACATTGAATCCTGTGGGACCTAATTTTTCAAACATTTTTTAAGCGGATTTACAATTCACAAATTGCTTCGAAAGTTTTAGGAAATATTAAAATTATTCCATAAAACATATAAAAAAATATTTCAGAAAAATGTATTCAGTAGTTTTTTAAATAAAAATTAAAATAATTACACCTTTTATATGAAGAGATCATGTGACTATTATATGACGAGATCACGTGACCCACTTCAAAATAAAATATGGCATCCATCTTGTCTCAAAATCTCAAAATCATGATTTTTAAAGTTCTTTTTAATTCATATTTAGTTCTGTATCTGTTCTAAAACCGCTTTATTTTTTTTTTAAATTCTGTGCATTTATATACTGAAACAACGCAATTATAATAAATTTGAGTTTAAATGATTATCCAACTTTGATTATTTCTACAACAAAGATTAATTTTCACTTATGGAAAATGTAAACACCAAAAGATGTAGAATGAGTTGTGTAAGAATTACTGCATTTCTTTAATGCAAAATTATTTAGCTCATGAAGTCTGCAATATAGCTGATATGAATGAAATATTCATTGATTTTACACAGAGAACCCAGACGAGTTTTTTGATGAAGTTTTATGCATAGACTTAAAATTACTTGTACCTCCATGGTTTTAAGTTTTTAAATAAAATAAATTATTATAGTATTGTGATGAATAAAGGGATTGGAAAAATGTTTATGAATGAAATGCTGCTTTTATACAGAGGCGATTTATATTTCAATGACATTATTTGAATAAAGTTCATTTGTTTTCGATGAAGTTTTCAAATATAATAAGTTATTGTAGTATGATAATTTTAAAAATATTACCGAGGACTGTATCACATTTAAGAGATATTTAAAGCAGGCAATTTATATTTCAATACCGTCATTTAAATGAAGTTCATTTTTTTTCGATGAAGTTTTTAAATATAATAAATTAATGTCGTATTGAGATAATTTTAAAAATATTGCCGAGGAATGTATTGCATTTTAAAGATATTTATATAAAATTGCATTGAAGTTGGAAAGTGTTTTATAATCAATGCTATATGCATGAATGACACATAATTCTAACAGGAATGACACATAATGTTAAACAGGAATGACACATAATGCTAACAGAAATTAATCAAGAGATTGTTTTAGATCGTGTCCATTAGCCACAATTTTTTTTTTCAACATTTTGGCAAAGAATAATTCAAATTAGTTACAAGCTCTATTTCCAAACATTTGTTAACCAAATTTTAGCAAAGAGAATCAACTTCTCAATTAAAGTGAGAGGTTGAAGTTATAACTTCCTGAAGCTGCTTTTAGAGATTTAAATAAGGTTCCTTTTAAAAAGTGAAAATATCCAGCATGAATCATTGTATGTTTTAATGTTACATGTGTTTTATTGTTAAATTAAGAAATCGTAAAATATTTGCTTTTCTTTAGAAATATATAAATGTTTACATGTTTAAATTCTTAAATTTTAGAGCATTTTATTTATTTTTATCTTCCTATGCATCTAAGAAACATTGAAGTATTCAACTCACCTGATTTTCTCAATGTACCCACAGTTTGGGGCAATTTTTTTTATTTAGTATACTACAAATATCATATTTTCTTACTTTTCATAAAAATTCCTTAAAAATACTTATATTTTGTCAATGTTCCTACATTTTTCTAAGAAACACCTTTTTTTTTTTTTTTTTTCCAAAACAAATAATTAATAGGATATGAAGTTTTGTTCAGCGTTGTTTCTGAATATGAGTAAGGAAATTGATGAAATTATAAAATCATTTTCTTCCATGCAGAAAATCTTATTTCCCCCCCCAGATTGGGAGCTAGAAATTTCTTTTTTCAATTATATTTCAAGATGCTCGAGCATTTATCTGATTCCTATTCTCTTTCTAGATATGGATGTGTGGGGGCACTTTAGAAATTGTAACATGCTCCCATGTTGGTCATGTGTTCCGAAAGTCCACTCCTTATACATTCCCTGGTGGAACAAGTAAAATTGTCAATCACAACAATGCTCGACTGGCTGAAGTGTGGTTGGATGAGTGGAAGGACTTTTATTATGCAATCAATCCAGGTAAATCATCAATGCACTTTCCTCTTTTGACTATTTTATGGAACTGCAGTGGGTTACTTTTCTAAGAAAACATGCCTGCTTTAGGACAATATTAAAGCTGCTTAAATGTATGCTGTAGTGCTTAAAACTGTATAATTTTTACATTTTATACAAATGTGAAAAAATTCTTATGGTGCCTATTGGATAGGGAACATATAACTTACTACCTCGCCAAATTATTTCAGTTGAATTGTTTTCAACAGACACAACTTGTGACATTCTTGGTTTAAAGGAAAGGTTGACTGCATCTAGCGAAATCATTTATTTACAAATATCTTTATCAAAAACTAAACGTAATTAAAACTTAACATAGTATAATTCATATTAGGCTTATAGAGCCGAGATAGCTAGATATATTTAAATAACTATACAAGTAAAAAAGTTGGTATTTGTGACAATTGCAGAAGCAAATATCTCATTCTATAGATATGCATATTTGTTGTGTTGACGGGATAAAGTCTGTGAACTGGTCAGTCTTGTAGTAGAGGCAGCACCATATTCTATTTGTATCTAGGAAAAAGGCTCCTAAATTTTTTCATATGTCATCACAGTAAACACATTCCACTATGCTAGTAATGTTTAAAAAAATTGATTAATAATTTTTCAATATATGTTTATTTTATTGTTTTACTAGAATGAATTACCCACCATTACCCATGTCCTAAATAAGCACCCACTGCATACATAATATACATAATGCAGATACAGATAACATATATCAGTTTTGAAATCACCTCTTTTAAATAAAAATCATACCCATGTTTCTTTTTCTTTTCCATACACAACTATGTAAATTGTACAACACTGACATAACATGCCCTAAATAAACATACTGAAAATACTTGAAATCACAAAAAAAAGGAAATTCCTTTTAATCATATGAGTTGGATTTTCATATTTTATCATCCAGTTCATTTCCTGTCATTTCCTAAGATTGAAGTTCATAGCTCAGAGCTAATCGAAAAATAAAAGATAAAGTGATTTTGAAGCTGAAAGTAATAAAATATTATATGCTATTTTTAATAAAATTCATTTAATTTATTTTCAGAACACACTTATAATATTGAAATAATTCTATATTACAAAATGAGAAAATTTATCTTTAACAAATCAGACTATCACAAAGTACTACAACTATCAGAAAATCCTAAATAGCACTCGGTCTAAATAAAAGTCTGGGACAGCATTTACCAAACAAATACAGTGACCACCACTTATAAGAAACACGTTCATTTCGCTCGTTTTGTTTCTTATAAGCAGTTGATTCTTAAATCCGAAATTTTTTTAAATATTGTTCTTCTATTGTAAATACTAACTATTGAACACAGTTTTACAGAATTTAAAAGATAAATGTATATAAGTTAAATATTAGTACGTACATAATACATTTGTAAATTGAGTTTTGCATTGAAAAATATTTCTTATTTTACAAATTAAGCCTTACAACTTAAAATATTATCTATATGCATATAGTATGTAGTTAAATAAGAATAAAAGTAAAACTCATGGGTCGTTCATTTATGTATAAGAGCATAGTACATTTTCATACATACCCTAATCTATTACTGAGGAACAGCAAAAAACTTATCCAGTGTTGTTTGTACTAATGAGTCTGTGATTAGTTTGCATACATTCATTTCTAAATCATAAAATAGTCCATAAACTTTTTCTGATGCCCCTCTGTGTTCAAGAGTTTTTCTAATTATAGTTAGGGCTTCTCGCGACTATTTGGCTGTAGGAAAATTTTTTCCTTGTGGAACGTCATCTTCATTTTCTTCTTTGTTGCAAACATTCTGAATTTCCGCCACTATGTCATCATAACTTTTTTCTTCAGATGTTTGTAAATTTTCGTCGATGTGAATCCATTCGTCAAAAGGTGCTTCTAATTCTACTTCTTCATCTTCTGTTGGTATATCAACATTATTTTTCAAAAATCCTGCTTTACGGAAGCAATTAAAAATGCATATGTCAGAAACATTTTTCTATGCTCCTGCGATCATATGGATAGCATCAAGCAAGGTTATTTTCTTGCTTATTTCAGAAGCCGATCCTTTCTCTTCATCAATTGCATCCACTATTTTCTGTCGCATACAGAGTTTTAAATGCTTTAATAATTCCTTGGTCAAGAGGCTGTATGATGGAAGTCGTATTGGGTAGCAAAAAACAAAGTTCAATGTTTGTCAGCTGTACTACAGGATGAGCCGAATAGTTGTCAAGGATTAAAAGATTTTTTTTCTTTTCCCATCAGTTCCTTGTCCTACTTTAACAAAAAGTCTTCAAAAATTCTACTTATCATCTTGTCATTCTTTGAATTTTCATAGATCACTGACAATTTTTTTTATTCCACTTAAACAGCTCAGATGTTTGCTTTTACCAATAACTAAAGATTTTTTTTTACAGTTCCTGTCATATTTGTTGTTAACAGAACTGTAACTCGATCTTTTTGGGTTTTTTTCCAACGGAGGATAGATCATTTTTGAACATCATTGTATACTGGGGGATCGCTCTAAAATAGAGCCCAGCCTCGTCAGTGTTAAAAATTTGATGAGGAGCGTATTTTTCTAATAGAGGTGGTAAGCTTTGCATAATCCATGAAGATGCCGACTTGGAGTCCTTGTCCTGCTTCTCTCCATAATTTTATTTATGTACACAATGTTATTTCTTATGGAACTCTTTTTCTCCTAATTTTCCCGCAAAATTTTCTGCTTTTTTCAGTAAAATTGCCCTACTGATAGGAGCATTCTTTAATCTGGCATTAGAAAACCATTGTAAGAGTGCTTCCTCTATAGCAGCTGCTTTTCCTTCTCGTCTCCGTTTTCTTTGAAGATTACAATTTTGCATCAAAATTTCATTTCTGCCTTTCGGGATTTTACATAATGTTGAGTGCGAAATTTCTAATGCAGAAGCAGCTTCTCTTTGACTACACGGAGGAAGAGAATCATACTTTTTAAATAAACTTTGCTTTTCAAGCAAAGTAAGGGTTTTTCTCTTTTGTGACATGCTTCCTCTAGCAAAACATAAATTCACTAACTAAAGCTGTACGAATCTTATTTGAGTGCATAAACAAAGATGCCTTTCCTTATCAGTACGTTTTCTTAACTGACAAATGACTAAAACTCGTTTCTTACTGGTTTGGGGTTGTTCCCCCCAAGCCTTTCTACAGAGAAATTCTCTGTCATTCTTTGTCACATAGCAAACTCCCACCCCCCTCCCCTTATGCCCAGAGAGAAGAGATAATAACTCATCCTTCAGTTAACCTTAAACAAATTGATTTTTTTTTCCACCCGGGTTGCAAGGAAATCAACAAATTTTCAGTAGAAAAACTGTTTCTTATAAGCAGAATCATGTTTCTTATAAGTGACACAATTTTAGTATGTTGAAATGAAGTTTGTATTTGTTTCTGTCATTTTGGGTCTTATAAACGGCTGTTTCTTATAACCACTTAATCTTATAACTGGCGGTCACTGTACATGCAAAAAAAAGTGATCTCATTTGAACAAAATTTCCTGCTCGATAATTGGATTAAAAATGGTGCAAATTCAGCTTTAAATGTTCATAACTTTTAAACTAATTCAAATGTTATAAAAATCTCACTTTTTCATCCAGGAACCTGATGCACTGAATTTTGCAATTATCTGAAGCTTTGATTTTTAGCTACAGATGACACAGATACACACATACATCTTTTATTATGTAAGATGCTTAACTTTAATGCACAGTGTGGTAAAATTTTTTGACAATGGGCCATTCCCTGTCAAATCAACACAGCCCACAACCCAACCCCTTCAAATTTTTTAAAATTTGGTTATTTTGTGGTCCACTCATATATAAGATACTATACAACATCTTAGTCCTTAATTTGCATTAGTTTTTCATTTATAAAAATTTGAAGTTTGAAAATCTGGTAATTTTTTCACAATTCTAGGCGTGTTCAAAAGCTTGTATCTGCTAACCTAATGTACCGATTGTGTCAAAATAAAGCTTATTTTGTAGTTTAATATACGATCTTTCTTATGATATGTTACATGACCCTATTAATGATGTTTTTCATTTCAAGGTCAACCAATTTAACCTTTAACTGCAAAAAAAAAAAAAAAAAGTATTTTTTAAAAATCTGAAAAACATTTATGTTTTGCATACTTAATTGCTGTACATGTCCTGTAAATTTCATAATGGGATCATAAAAAATAAATTAATTTTAAGTAAGACAGTAAGTATCTGGTCATTCCATATCAAATCAACACAAAAAAATAACATTCTCAACCTGACTTTTCTGGAATTCTTTGAAATTTTGTGAGTTTTTAGTATTAGTAGAGATATTCAGCCAAACAAAATATTAGCTCTATGTTGGCAGTTGCTTTTTTTTATCTACAGCCCTTCAAAACTGTAAAATTTACTTATTGTTTACCAAAACATGATACTTTGAACTCTTGTAACTTTGGAAATAAAAGGCTTCCAATATTCAAACAAGTGTCAGTAAAAATAATTTTCTGTGTCCTTTCATATGATATGGCTAGTCCATAAAACCTTCTTTTCGCTCATGCTGACTAACCCGATATATCTAAAATATGATATATGTTACATGTCAGGATCATCTAATGTATCATCAGAAAGGCTGTACATTAAACTACAAAATATGCTTTATTTCACGGCAATCGGTTCATTAGGTCAGCACATACAAGCTTTTAAGCATGTTTAGAATTGCGAAAAATGTACCAAATTTTCAAACTTCAAATTTTTATAGATAAAAAACTAATGCAAATTGAAGGCTAAGGTTTGCATAGTATCTGATATATGAGTGGACAATATAATTCTCAAAGTCTAAAAAAATCGTGAGGGATCGGGTTGAAAATGCCCTAATGTCCATGTTAATTTGATATCCTCAATGTGTTATGACTTGATCCCAATACTGCATTTAGTTAGTCAGGAAATATGCCAAAAAATAAAAATTCCCATCTCACTTTAGAAATCCATGTAAAAATACCTTTTAGAAGTTTCCTGCAGACCAAAGCATAATTTACCTTTCTTTAAATGAACGTACTTGATGTTTTTAATGGTGATTTCAAAAGCACTATTTTATTGTAGGTGCCAGACAGGCTGATGTGGGTGATTTGACTGAAAGGAAGCTGCTGCGCAAAGACCTGCAATGTAAGAGTTTTCGGTGGTATTTGGAGAATATCTACCCAGAATCCCAAATGCCCTTAGATTACTATTATTTAGGAGAAGTAAGTAATGTATATGTATATTTTAATGTACTGAAGAATTTGCGTATGAAATTCACCTAGATCTCATTTATCTGGTTCCGTGGTCCTCAATCTTTTATGAACCAAGAACTAAATGTTATTCTGCTAAAAATTGACAGGCTGCACAAAATTAATATTTTTAAGTTATAAATTTACTACATGATGTACATGGTGTATGGAAAATACTTTTGATTTCAGCTGTATGTGGAAAGTTTAAAAGAGTTATTTTTCTTTTTATAACTCTAACATACAGCCACTGACTTCATAGTTTCTGTTTATTTGAAAAAAAGTTCAGGCCATGCCAAGATTCAAAGATTTTTGGGCCAGTTGAGAATCCTTGTGTTGCACCTTTACCAGTAATTTTGTAAATTTTACACAGGATATTTATATTCTTCAGTATATGAAACTGCTAGGAGGAAGAAAAAAGCATTTAATCAAAATATACTTATGATAAACAAAAACATTTATTTATTTTTCAGAGTTTATTAACAGACCTGTACAAAATTAGTCACAAGATGCCATAATCATTATAATGTTTTTTGTTTTTTTCCCCAAGTTTTACAATCACTCTGTTATGTAATGATTTGTACAATTTTGATTCAAAAGGTTGATATATTTGCAATTAATTATGTACATGCGATTTTTATGCATGCTTTATTTGTTTTACTTTCAATTAGAAAATATGTTGTGTTTATACAAATTAATAGAGACTATATACACTTAATAGGAAAATAACCATTTTTGTTTCTTTCCATTTTATGAGCATAATTTTTATTTCGTGTAAAATCAGCAACATAAAATTTTCAGTGAAAAATATGAAAATAATTTGATTACATGATTAAAAAGGTCTTTATAATTATTATTTTATTTATTTTTTAGATTATCCATGTTCAACATTTGATATATGTATACTGTATGCATTTTTCTTTCACATTCAACAATTTAAAAAAATAAATTGATGTATAGATTATAGTTATCTGTGAATTATATTGTAACATCTCACTTTAAATATTTTTTAGATTAAAAATTCTGAAACAGCCAATTGTCTAGACACTTATGGTCGAAAGAGTGCTGAAAATGTAGCCATGGGTTCTTGTCATGGATTAGGAGGAAATCAGGTAATTGCTTTGCATTTATAACTATAATAATTGTTGTATTTATAAAATACTACAAAATATACCTGGCTTTACCTAGAATTTAAGATGTAAGCAAGCCTCTGACTAAAACTGCACCAAAACAGGCAGTGAATTCTTGAGAACCAATGCCATATGTTCGATTAGAAAAAAAATTAACTTGCTGTGTAGTCATAATATGCCATAATTAATCCTGTGGGGCACATGCAATTTGTGTCCATGACCTTTGTTAACTCAAGCTAAAAAGTATAGTCTTTAAAGCTAAGCTCTAACATAATTAAAAGCAGAAGTATAATCAAATTAGTAAAATGCCTGAAATTTGGTAGGGAGGGATTAAAAAATTGTAACATTACATTCCTTTTAAAACACCTCACATCAACAAAGCAAAATAGTACTTTAATATCTCAAACTAGGGAACTCCACCCCCTGCTCACTATGCTCGCCAATCCCCGTAACTCACTTGATTTTTTTTTTCGTGTAAATGTGGAGTATTTTTGCACATTCCACAGGATGCATTTTTCAAAATTTTACATATCCATTTTCATTTTTCCAAATATTTCGCATGTTATAACACATTGACGGTATCGCATGATTTGATATCTCTGCTTCAGAGTGCTAGTTTACTGCGTCAATTTTGTGATTTCCCTGCACCAAAATGCTACTTTATTGCACAAATTTGTGGATTTTCCTGCACCCTAAAGCTAGTTGTTTACTGTACCAATTTTGTGATTTCCCTGTGCCAAAGCTGATACAAAATGCCATATCCAGTGCACGGTCCCTGAATAAAGTAATTATTATTATTTTATAGAGTGCAAAAATATCAAACCATATTCATGCTAAAGGTTAGAATTGTGTAAATTTTTCATTCTTGGAGTGCAACAAAATAAAAAATCAGTTCACCTAAAATATGCATATTTCAATATATTTAAAAATAAATAAATAAATAAATATAAATGAATTGTCCTATGGATTCTATTCAAAGATTGTTGGAAAAAATTGTTTTTTTTTTTCCCCCCAATGGTGTTAAAATGGAAGTTCTGTGATAATAGTTTTGATCGCTAAGGTACCGATTTTTGTGTGAAAATTGCTCAAAATGTCACTTTATAAAATAACTAAAAAAGAATTTAAATTTTTAAAATGTGTCGGAAGCTCAGCTACTTCTGTACCAAGTTTCATGGCTGTCCAAAGCTTAGATATACTGACACAGATATTTTCTTTTATTGTGTAAGATACATTTACTAACCACCTTCGGCAACCAGCCAGCCCACTTTCTGAAAAACTTACAGCAGCTATATTGCAGTATCTGTCAATTGGGCACTTGACAGCTATGCAGGTGGGTGCATCTGTTGTGTGGACTGTATGAATTCATGAAGTTAAAATTCTGTGTTTTTAATCCTACTCAAATTTTTAATCACCTACTTTTCTGTGTAGACAATCGCGTGTGATTTTAGTAATCATCTGTATCATTTCTTTGTTAAGAATAGTGAAAAATAGGTTAAAATCCAACTTTAAACATGAATTACCCTTAAGTAATTCAAATTTTAAAAAATTTCTCAGATGTGTATCATCTTCTGCTGATCTGAGGTACCCCTGTATTTAATTTCATGGCTGCATTTAATTTGGATTTTCCACTATGCCAGACACACACACTGACATTCTGTTCTATTATTTAATTTAAGGAGATCATTTGTGTTCAAAGCTTTTCAGTATCATATCAAGTTTGTAAAACATTCATGTTTTATTTAATGTTGTTTGAATGGTCTTGATGAGCCGACCTGTTATAGAGACAACTCTTCAGAGGAGGTTGGGATCTTTATCTTGGATAAGAATTCTTGATATATGTAATAAATTATATCAAGTAAATAAGAAATTACCTTCGAAAATGGTTGACAAGTTTATATATGTATTTATGCTGTATAAGTTTTCATATTATTGGGTAAATATGTAATTCTATTTTGCATGAGGAATCTGAGAAAATAATCTTCTTTGATTGGGCTATTATCAAGCATTCTCAAGATTTATTTATTTTTTTAATTATCTCTCTGAAATTCAATGTACCTCTTAAAGAGAATAAGTTTTTATGAATTTTTGAATTAAATAAATTAATTCTATTCCTGGTTGCTTTTCATACACTTGTATTAATTATACTTATGTCATACACTTATCTATATTATTAAAATAGGCCAAAATGTTATTATTTATTAATTTAGATTTATGAGTATGTGTATGGCAAAAACATGCTACCAAACATTATTTGTGTAATTATAGAGCAAATGTTACTAAAATTTGTAAAATGTTGCTGAAATTTGTAAAGAAAACTGGAGCTATTTAAAAATATTCCTCAAGCCAGCCTGATCATATATTTAGAAACTTGCTGATCACATTTACTGATCTGTATATATAGGATTCTCAGTGTATAGAAAAAAGTTTTCAAGTTTTTATATTTTTTTCAAGTATGCTTAAACTCATCTCATTTCTTGATGCTATACAAATAGAACAATTTATTTTTTTGTAATAATTACTCCCTTCAATTATCAGGTATTTGCTTATACCAAACGACAACAGATAATGTCAGATGACAATTGTTTAGATGCTGCTTCCAGTGACGGACCAGTAAAGCTTCTACGTTGCCATGGCATGGGTGGCAATCAAATGTGGTCTTATGATAGAGAGGTGTGTATAAAATGTTTTGATATCAGACTTATATATTGTATGTTTTGATGTGAGTAGCATCTGTAGTAGGAATATCTCTAGCTGAAATCACAGTGTTCCAAAAAATGTAAACACTCTAGACACTTATATCTCAAAACCTAATACATAAAATTGTAATCAATTTTTACTTGTTCTGTCATTCGACCTGAGATATAAGTAGACAAAGCTATTGAGAGTAGCTTGAAGAAATAAGCACTGCATATACCACAATACTGCTGGTCAAACAATCCCAAACAGGTATTGGATTGAAAAAGTAACATCAAATACATTCAATACTGAGTTTTATTGTCTAGAAAATATTTCATTGAAAGAGATTGCATATTTAGGGATATTTAGCTTGAAAATGAATTTTGAATATCCACTTGTATTGATGCAGTATAAAATTGGAGATACTTTTAGCCATAAACACTCTCTTAATTAAGCTTAAGAAATCAGTGACAAAATTAAGTTAACACGTTAAGCACAGCATCAATCCGTAGGGACTGACAGTGAACTTTCCTTTTAGGCAGCGTCAGTCTGTGGAGACTGACAGTGAACTATTCCTTTTAGGCAGTGGCAGTCCGTGGAGGCTGGCAGTGAACTTTTCGTTTGGATGACATCGGTCTTTGGGACTGGCAGTATCAAGGTTAAAAAATAAATGTTTTAATTTTAATAGTTTGTTAAAACATTCTAAGCAAAGATGTGGTTTGGTTTTACGGTTTTACACATATTATAAAAGTCCGGCCACACAATTTGCTACCTTAAACCCTTGGGTTGGTCGTGTGGTCTGGGCCTTTAACATATTATAAAAGTTATGCTGATGCCCTTTCGAAGTCTAAGGGCTTTGTTGCTCATAAAAGTTCCTCTTCTAAAGGTCCTTCTACTTCAAAAAATTCTGTTCCTGTTGTTCGGAAATCACTTCTGGGTTGTCCGATCTCCGCTTCCCTGCCTGATAGCGGGAATCCGTTTGTTCAACCTGTTCGCCGGCGTGTGCATAAGGATCCTGTTCCTATGTCTGCCTCTTCTCTGCCGCCCGAGTCTGTTCAACCTCGGTGTGTTCGCAGCAAGTGTTCCTTAACCTTGTACTTTCCCACTGCCTTTCCTCTTGCCTGTCCTGAACCTGGTTGTCAGGTCAGATTTGAAGCTACTGCTGTCTCGGCTGTCAAATTTCTCATTCGTCGTCATCTTTCATCCGATCATAACATACACCTTTCTGGTAGGTCGGACGGTCTGGGTCTCAACAACAACAACATATTATAAAAAGTCCGGCCACACAAACAGCTACCATATGCCTTCGGGTTGGTCGTGTGGTCTGGGCTTTCTACATATTATAAAAAGTGACGACCTGTTTGGTTAACTTTCTGGCTGTATTGTGCCCGAATGTTTTTGCATTTGTGTTATAACATTCAGAGCAATATCTCAAGTGTGACTTTATGGACTGTGTGTTATCGTCTGTGATACTCTACTCTATATATACTCTATGATCGAACACCACGCCAAGTGATCGCCGCTGTGTGCCGTCTAAACGGCAGGCAGAGCAAGAACAGCTCTGTGCTCAATGCGTTAATCTATTGAGCTGTTTACGAGTTATAATCAGTCATGACAAACATACAGACAAAAATAAGTTTTCATTTCCCATAATTCCACATGTCACTATAGAGGAATGAAAAATATCCATATTAAAATGTCCATGGACTCAATCTCATTGCCCAGAGATATGCCTGAAAGAAACACTGTGACCCCCCCCCGAGACACTTTGTTAATCTATTTCCTATTTATGTGACACAGCATTTAGATATATTTATATAGGGCAAATAGAAAACTTGCCTATCCTAAAATTTCATTTCCCTCCCTTCCCCTCCTGGCCAAAAAATCCTGAAAGAAACACTGCCCTTTGGCCATTCGATATAACAAAGACGAGCATCAAGCCAGTCAATGTTGTACATCTGCTTGAGTTTGCTCCCCCACCCCCTGAAAGTGTTTTACAGACGCCTATGTAGAAAGTAGAAATATATTAGAATATTATTAGCAAGTGATAGAAAAAATATATCAGTTTTGTAAATATAAACAGCTAGAACTAACGAAATAAAGCAATTCAAAGTAGTGCACTGAAAATGGGTAAGAACACTGTAGTCAACAATGTCCTCAAACAATTTTGTATATTAATTATTTACAAATACTATACTTTGAAAACTTTAAAATATCTTAACCATAACAATATGTTAAAATTCCGCTAGAAAATTATCAGTGGCTTTTGTTTAACAGAGATTCTCATGTAATATGATTTTTAAAGAAAAATCAGATTTATTTTTTCTAAAACTCCCAAATACGCAAACTGATACTTAGGCATATTATTGCTGTGACTAAGTCTACTTCACAAACTACTTAAGTTTAATTGTAGTCATTATTAGTGTGTTTCTTTGTCTTGATATAGTTTAAATTTAGGTGAACGTCATGTTATTTGTGGAAAATGCCTCATATTTTTTAGTACAGTACAGGATCTATTATCCGGACTGTTTGGGACTTCAGGCATTCTGGATAAGGGGTTTTTACGTAATTCGGAACACTTTTCTAAAACTTACTGGAATGGTCTAAAATGTTATAGAAAATTATAATTCATTTTAAAAACATGTATCAAATACAGATTTTTTTACAATCCATATGAAAAGATATACTTGGTTAACTAAAATGTAAATTACATATAATTATAGTATCAAATTTAGGGATTAAGAAAATTTTTGAAAGAAAAAAAAATGTCTGAAAAAAGTTGATTATTCAGGGTAGTTATTAGAAGTTTTTTTTTTTTTTGGAACATTTCAACTAAAGTAGGCCCTCACCATATTCATCTAATATTTTAGCAGAATCACCTTTGTTCATATGTTTCAAAATATTTAAGTACTTTTAATAAAATTAAGATGAGAAAGATGTTCATTTTTAATTGAAATGAGAGATTCAACTATGGATGCAAATATATCACATTCTAATTTATGCTCTTCAAATGTATTTCTAATAAGCCTTATAATTCTAAATGCCTGAATAAATAAAAAATTTAATTTCGTTATTCTAAACATATATCTCTATTTCATCAACAATATGTTTAAAAATAATATCCCAGCATAAAAACCCAAAAAATATAAAAATATTAGTGGATGGAAACAGATTGAAAAAATGGAAAATATTTAAAAATAAAACGAAATATATCGGAGATCGTGTTTACATAAAAAAAATTCCGCGATATTGCTAAACTGTCTTTTATAAAATACTAATTAATAAATGTAGCACGTAAAAAATCCATAAATATACTGCAATGAAACTTTTTGATAAGGTCAATTTTCGGTTCAAAATAGCCATTTTCATCCAAATAATAGGATTTCATTAAAAATGATTTTGATGTTGGAATTCCATCAACGTTTTTTAAAATATTAAAGATGTGTATGTTTCCACGGAGATGAAAAAAAATTGGGTTTTTCCGAGAAAATGACAAGTTTATTGCTTAGGTTAAGTATTTAAAGAGATCAATCAGAAGGCCCTTAAAGACATTTTATAGCTGCTATATTTTTCTTCGCATTTCGGCAAAAGTTAATTCTCATTAATTTTGGGAATTCCTTACTTAAACGTACTTTCTATCATCTCGGAAATGCGCTGATGACCTTTTTTTTTTCAATCTTTTCCAATAAATGTTTGTGCAAAATAGCGTGAATTCTGTGTGGCACATCACGTTTGAAAGGCGTAGACAAAGCAAATAGGATTTCTTTAGCGATATCGGAATATTTCAAGCGAAAAGGTTGGAATACTTTTACTGAAAATCAAAGTCCTGGAACAAAGAACAGAAAAGAAAATGTAACGAATTCAGAAAAATTGAAACCTTTGTGCCTAGTGTGCTCTGCCCTATATACTCAGAAAAGAATGAAACGCGATTAAAAAAAGCACCTTGCTGCGACTTGTCCATAACTAAGGCTCCTATATATACAGGAGCCATATTCGTAACTAGTGAAGAATGGAATGACACGCCTCACCATGAAGACTTACTAGATAGATGCTTTTAGCCTTCATGCGTCTCGCCCGTGCCGGATGCAGCCGCTTCGGAAATTTTCGGGAAAAACGGTGCTACTTCAGATGTTTTCCGGAAAAGAGGAGTTGCGCTATGGAGATACGGAACTTTCCGGAAAAAACACGATCCACAGAATATTTTCATTCCTGCTTTTCATTCGCTCTCGCGAGAATTCCTTGTGTTCGTTTTCGAAATTTAAGAAGGATCAGCGGCGGAGAGTGCACGCGAATTCCCGTGCGGCATTTTTTTCTGCGTGGGATTTTTGAATTTTGTGCGCGGATCGCGCGTACCCTGAAAAAATGTAGGCTTCAATGCATTTTTTTTTAAATTGATATTACTAATTAAAGCAAAAAAGCGTTTGGCGGGATTTTAAACAAAAAATCGCTATTTGGTGCTATATTTGGCAAATAATCGCTTGTTGGCGCAGAATTTGGCATTATTTTGCCGAATTCCGGTTTTGGGAGAGTCCGGATATTGGGGTGCCGGATAAGAGGTCACGTACTGTATTACATATGACTTTTTTCTGTGAAGATTAATTAATAGAACCATGTTTGACCCAAAATGGCTGATCCACTAACTAGCCTTGCCCAAGAAATTTTCATTCATGAAACGTCACGTCCTATATCCAATCATTGTCTTAAGTTACACTGTTTTATAAAGGATTGAAAATGGGGAAAGAAATAGCCATACCTTTTTGGAAGCTAACTTATAGTTCTATAGTTCTAGCTTATCAGTCAGGGTGGAGTTTAACAGCTGTGCTGTCCTAATACCATGCTTTTTATAATGCACTGTAAAAGCTAGATGATTTCAACTTCTAGATAGGCATTTTAATGGGGAAAATACTTTGAAATATTTCATTTAAAGTAAGTGTAACAGTTTTCTAAAAAAAGACATATATATTCGCAAAGTTATTTTAAATAATATAATAAATAAAAGTATCTTAGATTTTAAACAGGGGAGGCTCAGCTTCTGAGCCTCAATGGTTGCTACGCCACTGGTCCAAAATTATCTTTAAATACATAACAAGAAAGATCAATCAAGCATTAAAGCATTTCCATCTGAAATGCAATTTTATTTAAACATCTCTAAAATGGGATACCTTCAATGGCGATATTTTTAAAATGATCAAAATACTACAATAATTTATTATATTTGAAAACTTAAAACTTCATCGAAAAAAAATAACTTTATTTAAATGACACCATTGAAATATAAATTGCCTGGCTCTCTATGTAAAAGCAGTGAATATTTCATTCATGCAGTTTTTCCCATTCCTTTCATTCATCAGTGGTATTTTTAAAATTATCACAATACTTCAATAATTTATTTTACTTAAAAACTTGAAACCATGGAGGTAAAAGTACTTGCTATCTACTTCTCCATGTCAAATCTATGAATATTTCATTCATATCAGCCATATTTCAGACTCCAGAGCTAAATAATTTTGCGTTAAAAAATTCAGCAATTCTTATACTACTCATCTTACAGCTTGATGTGTTTACATTCTGCATACGCTAAAATTAGGCTTTGTTGTGGAAATAATCAAAGTTTTATGATCATTTAAACTCAAAAATATTGCAATTGCGTTAGCATAGAATATAGATAGAATAACATGTGCAAACAATTTTCACCCAATCACTCATGTTAGATCAGTGGCGGCTCGTGAACGACATGTAGAGGGAGGCGCTGATTTTGTATGCGAGAGTGTATGTGTGTGTAACATTAAGAATATTTTCAATGTATCCGAAGATGAAAAATTATCATTAAAACATATAAAATAAAGTAAATAAATAAACATATAAAATAATTCATAATGAGTTATCTTTTCAGGCAGCACAAATTCATATCTTCTATACAATGCTCTTTTCCATGAATTACCTGTTACCACATAGAAAAGGATATATATGCATTGTGCAATGTATTAATCGAAAAGGGCATTGGAGAGAAGATTAGTTTGGACTTCCTGAAGCAGTGACTTCTTGCCAGCTCTTTCAATTTCCATTTTTTATATTTCCTTAGAAAGTGATTTTGAATATATATATTATAACTCGGTTTATGGTTTTAACATTAGAAACTATGACCTCATATTTAACATTCAATAATGATTTATTCATATTATATATATATATATATATATATAAGCTTAATTATAACACACACGGAGACATTTTCTGCATAAATATAAATTTAAGCACGCTGCCTTTAGTGATTTTTGAAGCTAATTTCCAGACGATTCAATAGAGGTTATTTAACATAAAAGAAATATAATAATCAGTGATTGGTTTATCATGCTAGTCTACACTAAATGTTTATCCACAAAGTATACATATATTTGTATATTTAACATGAAAATCCTGTATATAAAAAATTGGAGAAAAATATTATTACTTATGCACGTAAAACATTAAATTTATCTGAAATTAAAATACTTTACTAGTTACGACATAAGTTGTTGATTAAAAATATCAACCTCTTTCAGAGGGGCTAAAAGTATGAAGTCATTTTTCGCCTTTGTAACCAATTGATACTATTTATCTATTGTTTATGCTGTTTTTAATGAATTATAATTTTAGATTCTTTTATACAGCAATCAGAAGGACTTTTTTTACGCACAATTGAAGTTAGATTAGTTAAAAGTATTTGGTGAAATTCCAATATTAAATCACTAAACGATAGTTTTATGCTACTTAAATAACAATACACCAATTAAACTCAACACATAAAAAATAAGAAAATACCCCCATCCCCACCTAGAAACTTATGAAAAATACTAAAATTAATATAGATATCAGGAATGACTTTTAAAAGTTATCCAAAGTCTAAATTAAGTTCTAAACGATATGTTAAATGATGAAATATTAATATTTTATAAGAGAAGTCCATTCTTCTATTTTTTAAATTGACGAATAGGGTCAAAACCCGATCGTCACAGTTTTCCATATCTTGTACAAGTTCCTTGTAACTGAAGTAAAAGTTAATCTCAGGGAGTTCTCACAAAGATACATATCCAGGTGACATGTACAAATGGTGCAGAGACTATAGCCAGTAGCAAATCCAAAATCGCTCAGTTAGGAAACGAGATGTAAAATTGAGGGGGCTAAGCCAAAAGTTACATCCAGGATGTTAGCACAAAATATATATTCAGGTGACACGTACAGATGGTGCAGAAACTATAGCCATCATTAGAATCAAAATCACTGAATTAGAAGCAGAGATAAGAAATTTGGGGGCTACCTCAATTTATATATAAGCCTAGAGGTATCTAAACAATATAGTCGCCAGTGGTTGGGCCAAAATTTCTGGAAAAATGACGTCAGATAAAAGGATCATATTGAAAATTTAATTTTAAAGTTTTTTGACAAATACTTAGAATTTCTTTAATTTTTAGGCATTTTTTAATGTTAAATAGCTGAAAAAGTAAGACAGCTGGGTAAGTCAACTCAAACTAAATGTCCGAAACAACACATTTATGAAAGTGTCACTAAAAATAGCCTATATGTCACAGGTATGCCAAAAATAGGAAACTCGTGACATTTAAAGAATTATTTTGAAGTCAAATATATTGGAATTCGTCACCAGCAGATCAACCAGAGCACAGAAATAAATCCCTTCCCAAAGAACAGAACAACAGACAAACTACATCAGAAATGATGAAATGCGAAACAACTTCAATAAGTAAGACAGCTGGGTGGGTCAAGCGATCAATCAAACTGAGCGTCCTAAACACATTTTATTCACGATGGCCAGAAACCCAAAAATATCATAACCCCCCCCCCCCTTCCCATCACCACACACGTACACTTAATCCACTCATTTGTTCCAATGTTTATGTAAACTTCCAAATTTATAAAAAGAGACGAGAATGAGAACAAATACATTCTTAAATGTAGAAAATTGAAGCCAAATTAGCGAAACTGAGCCAATTTCAAAGGTTCCGCTGCATGTTTTCTATTCTTCTATTTCTTTTTGGCTAGAGCCGCGGCACCGTCTACTAGTAAATCTGCAATGTCTGGTTTTTTTCATGCCAAATTTCTAATATTGCTCCTATACCATTCGATCATTCAGGAGATGCCAATGACAGGGACACGGCTTTAACAAATATCCCTGTATTTTCTCCAATGTGTTGAAAATTCTATGCACTACAGCTTTCGTGAGTCTCCCTTCTCTGAAGAAAGCTGTAGTGCTGCTATCTAGTGACATTTTTCATAACTTATTTTAAATAATTCTCGATTTAATTGAACCAAAAATTCAGATTTTTTCAATAGAAATTGTAATAAATCTGTATAACTATCTATATATACTAATTGCCAAGTGTCCGTCTGTCTGTCACGCTTTTTTTAGGCACTTCCCGAATAGATAGAGACTTGCAATTTGGTAGACTGCTCAGTCGTTCGATAAAAACCCCTGGAAAAATCGAATTTTTCGAAAACGTTCTATAGAGGGGGTGCCCCACACTAAAACGTTCGAAAAGTGAAATGACGGGAATGTTATGTGGGTTTCCCTCCTTTTCAATATTAACCTCTTTAATTACTTAATTATAATTTACTATTTATACTTTATTTTATTATTTATCTTTAAGTTATTTACATTTCATTATTCTAAGTTATTATATTTATTTTTACCCTACGATCATATAGTATTTTTAAATCAATAAAGTTTACTCTTATAATTATTATTTCATTTGTTTCTTTATTTACTTTAACTCAACCATTACTATTGCTTGGTCTGTGCTCAACTATGTAAACCTTTTAAAAACTCTTCAACACCAAATAACTCCTAAAAATTCCACTTACCTTTAAATGAATAAATAGATAAAAATAGCACAGCCAACAACAACTAAAGAATCACAAACACTAATTGTTAAATTAAAAATTAACCTTTATTAACAACCATAAAAAAACATCATCTTATTCCTTATAATTTAAGTTGAATGTATAGTGGTAGTACATTTTCATTATTTAAAATTAACATCTATTAAATTTGGAATTCAATTTTAGAAAAACCTAGATCCAGTTAAAATTAACCCAGGAAACAGAATCCACTCTGGTCTGAAGACCAGAGCTTGGTCTGCCTGAGGAGCTGTCCACCACCAAAAATGTAAAGTATTCAATTCTCAAAAATATTAGGACTAACACAATAATTTGAAACAATTATTTTGTATCTATAAAACTACGAGATAACAAGTATTGTATGCAAGTAGTTGTCTCTTAAAAATTCTTGTTACTTATTTAAATTTCCAAATGCCACACTATTATTTTTAAGCACAGATGTTGCACAGATTAAGCACAGGATTATACCGTTGATTTTTGTATCTTGAGCATAATTAAAACACCTTTGCTGATCACTCACTGTTGCCCACAATCACTTTGGCGACTGCTGAAACCGAAAATAAAAGTGGTTGAAGACAAAGGGGGGGGGGGGGGAATATCTCCCTAGTTGATGTGTGATGAAAAACTACTCATTGACTTGAAGACACCAAAATTTGTTGATTTAAATGACAGTTTGGAACGGAGCTGCACTTTGGCGAAACTGTAGGCTAAAGAGGCCTGTTATGAACGCTGGTTTACTCCGACCGCACTTGGTCATCCGCATCTTCCATCCTTGGATCCGAGAGGTAATTGAGGTAGTCAGCACTTGCAGAAAGGTGAACCATCTTTTGTGGAACATCACCATCTTTAGCTGACAGGCAAATGGAGAAGAATTGTCACTTTGACGAGGATCCCCGCAAATGAGATTTTATCAACCTCAATTCGTCTGCTGCTTTAGAATCGAATAAATAGCATTCTTCTGGCGACCGCGGAATACGGGTGCCCATGCATTGGGGCCCCGATCCACGGATCTCCTCAGCCGTCGGAAAAATCACCACCTCGCCTCTTGCTGGTCAGGAATCGAAAGTCCGGCAACACGCTTGCCTTCCCAGGAGACGCCAAACTTGGCGAGTGAAACCCTGCGCTTCGCGCCGAACGCTTGCGCATACACTGCGGAAATAAAACGCTGTTATGCCAAGAATCAGAAAAAGATCACTTCTCCCAATGCGGCAACCCGCCGCACAGCAACCCACCGGATGTTCTGGCACCCCAAACACAGGTGTTTAACTGATAAGCGGCCGAAAGCCAAATTTCATCTTAAAAAGTGCCTTTTTTTACGCAGATTCGTGAATGAACTGAAGTTAAGTTAAAAGACGCGAGCGAGAGACCGAAAGATTAGCAAAAGATTATTTAACGTTTAAAGGCACATTGCGCACAATTTTGAATAATAAAAACATTAAAAGATAACAAATTACGTTAAAGGGGAAATAAATCGCCGAAATATTCAAAACAACAAATAAATTTAGAATTTTGAAGGGAAAGGGGAAAAATAACGAATTTTAAGCTATTTCAAATTTTTTAACTAATAATTAAATTTAGAACTGTCAAATCTCGGCATAACAGGAAGCATGCTTTACGATGAGATAGAGACTTCAAATTTGGTTTAAGGGTAAATCACTCGAAAGAAAGAAAGTGTGCAATTTCAGATTTCCAATATTCTCTACTTAAGGGGGTGCCGTACACTAAAACGTTCGAAAAGTGAAATGATAGGAAAGAATGTTTTGTAATGAGGTAGAAACTTCAAATTTGGTGTATGGGTAAATCGTTCGAAAGGAAGAATGTGTGCAATTTCAGATTTCCAATATTTTCTACTTAAGGGGGTGCCGCACACTAAAACGTTCGAAAAGTGAAATGATAGGAAAGCATGTTTTGCGATAAGATAGAGACTTCAAATGTGGTGTATTGGTAAATCGTTCGAAAGGAAGAAAGCGTGCAATTTCAGATTTCCAATATTTTCTACTTAAGGGGGTGCCGCACACCAAAATGTTCGATTTGCAGAATAAATGAGAAAACGCTCCTTTAAAATTTGATAGAGGCTTGAAATTCGGTATATGGGCTAATCATTCGATGGAAACACCCAAGACAAATATAGTTTTTCAAAAATGTTCGTTTAAGGGGGTGCTCCAGAGTAAAACGTTCGAAAAGTCAATTGATAAAAAAACCATGCTTTGGAATGAGATAGCGATATCAAATTTGGTGTAAGGGTAGATAGTTTGAAAGGAAGAAAGTGTACAATTTCAGTTTGCCAATATTTTCTACTTTAGGGAGTGCCACACACCAAAATGTTCGATTTTCAGAATAAAGGAGAAACGCTCCTTTAAAAACGTGATAGAGGCTTTATATTTGGTATATGGGCGAATCATCTCATAGAAATCACAAAAAGAATACAGTTTTTAAGAAATGTATAGTTAAGGGGGTGGGTACTCCACACAAAAGCATTCGAAAGATGAAATGCTAGAAAAGCATGCTTCACGATGAGATAGAGACTTCAAATTTGGTGTACGGTTAAAAAGTTGGAAAGGGAGAAAGTGTGCAATTTCAAACTTTCAACATTTGCTATTGTAGGGGATGCCGATCACTAAAATGTTCGATTTGCCGAACAAATGAAAAACGCCTCCTTTACAATGTGATAGAAGCTTGAAATTTAGTATATGGGCTATCCATTTGACAGAAAACCTAACATGAATACAGTTTGACAAAAATGTTCATTAACGGGTTACTACACAGAAAAACGTTCGAATGGTGAAGTGATAGAAAAAACATGCTTCTCGATAGGATAGAGACTTCAAATTTGGGTGTACGGGTAGATAGTTTGAAAGGAAGAAAGCGTGAAATTTCAGATTTTCAATATTTGCTACATTAAGGGGTGCCGCACACTAATATGTTCGATTTTTCGAATAAATGAGGCAAGCTTCTTTTTAAATGTGATAGAGGCTTGATATTCGGTATATGGGCCAATCATCTGATAAAAAACCCAAGACAAAGATAGTTTTTAAAAAATGTTCATTTATGGGTGTGCTTCACAGAAAAAAGTTCCAAAGGAGAAATACTAATATAGGGGTGCCTCGGGATGAGATAGAATTTAATGTGGTGTACGGGTAAATAATTCGAAAGGAAGAAATGCGGAAATTTAGTTTCCCAATATTTTCTTCTTTAGGGGGATCTGCGCACCAAAATATTCGATTTGTCGAATAAATGGGAAACGCGAATTATTAAAAAAAATTACATTATTCAGGGGTTGCTTATTGCATGACCGTTGATTTTCAACGGGTATTCGGCTAGTACCTGTACTATATCTGTAACGTCTAACTATATCTGTATAACGTACCCACGGCCTCCCCAATGGCCGGCCTCTGTGTTAGATGCTAGAGCATTGCAATTGCGCAACATATTTCATCAACAAGAATGAATAACAATATATTAGTTATAACATGAAGGCAATTTTTAAAATTTATACAAATTTTAAGCTACTCTTATAATTGTATGGATATTTCATACAAGTTGATAGATATGGGTTATGAATGGGATTAATGCAACATTATGAACTATTATTGTATCCATGAGGTTAATTTCTCATGCTGTTTATTTTTCATTTCTTTCCAGTTCTTTCTAAAAAAAAATGAGGTGGGGTTACAAGGGTGATGGGAAAATTAATATTTATTTTGAGAAATAACATTATGCAATTTTATTTCATTACCATGATTTCTTAAGGGTACTTGTATTGTTAAATGCATGATATGAGGTAAACTGCCATTTGTGTTTTTATGTTTATGTCAATTATGTTGATTTATTGATCACACCTAGCATTAATATCTGATTAATTAGCTTTCCAGTAAAGCAATTTTATAAAAAGTATAATTGTCAGGTTGTTATGCTTCTTTTAAATGACAATTGATATAAATACTCAGAAATTATTTAGACCTGTTCCATAGATCTTTTATTTCTTAATTTTAACAAGCCATACATTTTGCTTACTGACAGTTTTTAAAATACAAAGTATGCAGTTCAAAAGTTATCCTTGAATATTTCCATTTAAGAATAGAAGCTTGCACCCAAACAAATGTTTTTAAATGTCTTGCTGGCAAAATTTTTTTGAGTATCCTGTTTTGTCTTTGGCTTCCATAAAAACTTAACTGAAGAATGTGAAAAATCTTGATAAATCTATTAAGAAAGGAAACTCCTTCATAATTATGTAGGGAAAATATACAGTTGTTTTAAAAACCTTAAAGTTGTCAAGTTGCATGAAGGGTGATGCAATTGCACAAGAATACCAATTAAAAATGGCATTATTTTCATAAGTTTAACTTTTTAAAATCTTATTGTGGCATTTTTCTATTATTTTATTTGACATTGCAGCGAAACACTCTTAAATCTTAGGCTGATGCCCAAACAATTTTATTTCTACAAATATAAAAATTTGTAGCCTATCTATAAAAGTTTATGCTAGGGTTGTCTTTTTGCAATTTTGGAACAGGTGTAGCATAGTCTTATGGTTATGTCCTTCACTCCTCAAATGGAGCAAAGCAAATGTTATGAAAATATAGACTTTAACAATTATATTACAGTCCTTTCTTTATTAGACTTATTCATCATTTTTTGCATACCATATTATTTGAAAAATACAAGATAATCGCATCTTAAAAATACAAAAGAAATGGAAAACTTAAGCTGCATAATTATACACAAATTATTATACAATGCAGTATACAACTGTTTCAAGTATAGATTGGATCTCCTTCATGGAATAGCTGTATGTTGTGTTGTCGAAAACCCAGACCTTCCGACTCGTTCTAGGACATGAGCAGCTATTTGGACAGCTGGGTATGTTGTGTTGTATAACAGTTTGTGTATAATTATAATGTGCTTAATTTTTTCTTTCCATAAAGTGTTTACTTATTGCAAAGCTCATGTTTACTTACAATTGTCCTGTCAATCAGTACTTTTTTAACTAAATTGGCTCGCTATTTTTAAACAGAGTCAAATATGACTCATAAAATTCACCTATGTTATTTTTTTTTCTTCTTCTTTTCCACACAAGTTTTTGATGTCTGGCTATTTTATACCCATGTTTTAAAAAGGGCAATGATTATAGTACAAACTTTAATAGAAGTTAAAATCGTTTATCAGTTTAAAAATTTAAATTTATTACATTCGTTTTCAGTATAAATGTGTGTGCTATATAGAGCTAGACAAGTTTTTTTTTTACCATTTCAAAATTAAAATCACAAATTTTAAAAATTAGCAAAAAATGACTTGCAAATTTGAAAGTTTAGATCATACTTTTGAATAGTGAGAGTTAATTTGACTTGCAATTTTATAAAGTAAAAGTAAGATGTGTATTAAAGAAACATACTTTTAACCCTTTCGCGACGAACGGCATGCATAGGTGCCAGATGCGAACATGCATTCAAGGACGAGCGGCACTCACTCGGGCCAGAGGAAATTTTACCGCAAGCGGATAGTGGCACGCATAAGTGCCAGTACGCAGAACGTTTTAATTTGTGAACTAGATGGCGTTACTTGTCCATAGAACTAACTTCGATGCATTTTGCAGAGGCATGACCTTGGTAGAAGATGATCGAATGAATTATTTCTCCATTTGGAGCGGTGAAAATCATTTTGTAACATAAACAAACAGAGCAATTCTCGTAGCATCAACAATTTTATAATTGAGTTTCGGTTTTTATTTTTATTTCAGCGTTATGATTTCGTTGGTGAATCATAGGAATATAAGAGAGTATTTTTTTTTGTTTGGGTTTTAGAGGCAGTGAAATTATTCGTTTATTTCGGATAAAAGAATGGGAGCAACTAACGAGTATTTTGTATTCAGATTTGTATGAAAATTACACATCAAATAGAACATAAATATTTCTTTTATTCCTGTAAAAAGTAGATTTCTGTGTTGAATAGGTGATTTTTAGTGAATTTTTTTCGAGAGTTAGCGCAAAAAATGCGCCGTCTTTTTCGACCAGTTCGGAAGCGAAGTGCGTCGTCCTTTGGGCCGCGACAGCTCCGGAATGCCGCCGTCCTGAAAGGGTTAAATATCCTTAAAGCTAAGGTGTATTTTACCACTTATGAGAAGCAGTATTCTAGCCTCAAAAAGGAAGAGCCAATGGTCATGAATATTGTTTAGCCATTGGGAACCATGTTTGCTAAGTCAATGGTGTTAAGACTCTCCCTGGCTACACCACGGGGAAGAGGTGTTGGTTAATTTGATTGCCCAACTGATTGTGTAGTTTTAAACCCCCAAAAAGCTAGTTTCAAAACTGTTGTTTTTAAAATGAAGATTGAGTAATGATTCAGTTGGGACCAAATACCAACTTTTTAAGACCCAATTTATCGATGTTAAAATGTTGATTCTTTTAATGCATCTTAATCCTAGTATGTTATTCATATTTTAAAAATACACTTCAAATTTTTAATTCTACCAATAGACAAAGCACTTTTTAGTCACATTAATGCTTTTATAAAATTGTATAAAATGAGACACCTATTTACAAGAAATATTTGTAAAGAAAAGTAGCTATGTAGTCCCTAAATAAAAAACACTTTGTGCAAAGGTAAAAGTAAAACTTAAACAACATACTTAGCACAAATTAAAAGGCAATACAGCAGTTTTTTCATATTTTTGTCTTCGGATTTGTTAGTCTATCTAGCACTGGGATCCATCCCAACATATTCTTGAAACTGTTGTATGCTGCATTGTTTTCCTTAACTATGAAATCTGCTATGGAATGAATTGGCTATGAAATCTGTTATGGAATTATAAATTGTTCTATGCAGGGCCACAGTTGATCTGTAAATATTGTCAATTTATCATCTAATTATCCCAATGAATATAATTACTGCTTGTGAGAATAGAAATTCTTAGTACTTCCTAGATAGCCACCTAATTTTGTTGTGCCTGTATTTGTATATTTAATTATCTGAAATCAAATTTAATATTTAAAATGTAAATTACCATAGAATTCTATAAATCCCCCCTCCCTCAAATGTAACTGAAAATCAGAGTATGTACAGGGTAGAAGACATGCTCGGAATTTTCAGCCAAAAAGAAACATACTTTTATCAATTTATTTTATTCGACAATGAGTTTTATTTATTTATTTTTTTCAAATATTTTCCAATGTTTGGGAGGATGGGGGCTGTTTCACTAAATTTTCCAGAATTTCAAATTGAAACAAAATAAAAGGGGGAGTGCTTTCCCTAGGAGAGTGGATTGACTTAAATTCTATGGTAATATTTTCTTACATTTAGTTTTTTTTTTTTTTTTTTTTTATAAATATTTAAACATATTGATCTTAAAATGTTCATTTTTGTATATTAAAATATAATTTCAAGCATTTTAAAATGTTTGTTTACTTTGTAATTCTATATATAGCAACACATTTTTTTCAATTTATATTCTGATTTTTCACCATGATTAACTACAAAGTCACTTCCTAATGGCTTTTCATGTTTTATTTACTATATATATACTTTCTTCAGGATGAAACAATCATACACTCCCAAACTGGACGGTGCTTAGATAAACCAGATGACTCCGACATCACCCTTCCTACATTGAAAAAATGCGATGGTCGACAATCTCAGAAGTGGGTCATGAGCAGTAGTTTCCGATGGCAAGCTTCATAACCTAGGTAGAAGCTTTCACCCATTCCAGTATTGAGAATATATCTGTGATGAGCAAAGTACAAGACTCTATTTATATGAAGCAAATATGTTCTGTGTGATTTTGGAAATCGATAGCTCATTCCATTACTTAAATTATTACATGCCAAAATAACACCAATGACTGATGTTTTACTCCAGTGCTGCAAAGCGTGTTCCAAATAACATTCCAACTGTTGACAAAATACATTTTAATATTTTGTGAATGCCAGGTACCACCTTATTTCACAAATTTCTATTGTTGATCAAGGTATTTGGTATATTAAATTCCATTTGTTTTATAATGAAATATTCTTGTATGTTTGTTTATTTAGTCCCACTGAGCTCACTTTTTAATATTCGGAAATGCAGGCACATGTGTTTAAAATATTTCTGCTTTAAAGCCTCAAGCAAACATTCCTACCTTAAAAGTCTGGGCCAAATTTATCTGGCTCAACCATACAGTAACTGCAAAAGTTTCAAGATATTAAAAAGCATAAAGCCATATCACCTGTATGCTCAGAATTTGACCAAAAAAAATGTTTTTAATTAATTTGTGATATTTTTAACAATTTAGTTTTTAACTTAAAAGTTACAATGATCTACCAATGTATAGCCCCCAGCCTAATTTTAAAATTGAATACATTTCTGCTTGCAGGCCAAGCCTTAGACCCAACCTATGCAGATCTCTAGTCTAACTATTATAAAAATATGAATTTTATCAAATAGATTAGCATTGACTTCAAGCAATAAACCACAAATAATGGGGTTATTTTCATGGTAGTAATTAAACGTCACCTAAACAGTAACCAAGCAATTTATTTATCATGCACATATTGAGAAAACTTTCTGCCTACATATTTCAATGTTTATCTTTTAACCCCTTAAGTCATATATATAAATACGGTTGCAGGTGGTTTTTAATGATTAATAAACAAATCTGAAGTTTTTAAACTTTTTATACAAAGCTCAAAAGTATTTTTGAATTACAAATATATCTTATTTAAAAGTACAAAGTAGATTTCAATTATTTAACATGTAATTATTATTTTCTGTTATTTATGAATGCATAAAAGTAAATTGCTTATAATTAGTAAACTTATTAACTATGTATTTATTTTTGTTGAATTTTGATGCATGTTATATTTAATTTGCATTATACTTTTCTTTGCATGTTTTCTTAGTTTTCATTATGATACAAGATTATGCTTATTTTACAATTAACGTCCACAATTTATGAAAAGTCGTGTAAATATAAAATGCTCAAATATCTTTGTTTACATTCCTTAGGCTGTATTACAAGTTTTTTCAAACTTTAGTCATGTTTTGAAAAACTTTAGATAAGGCATAGTGAACTCTACCACTGTAATATTAATCATTTATCTCGATTATATAATATTTAATGTAATGCATACAAAAATACTTTTTACTCTTTATATTTCTATCAAGTTCATTTTTACATCCTTAATATTGTCTTCAAATAGATTTTAAGAAAAATATACTTAAGAGGTCCTAATAAAATCCCTGATCAGTAAAAAAAAAAAAAATACACCTACTGTATATCATGCTTTATACTGCAAAACTCAAGCTTGAACATACTATGCTACATGTAGAAAAAAAATATTTTGCAAAAAGGAAAAATGACATTTTATAATAAGTTATGGTTTACAGATTTTTTCCACTAAGCACGTTTATCTTCTATTGATATAGTGAACATATTTTTCTTCAACACGTAATCAAAATTTATTTTGTTTCCAAATCAGTTATTTAAAAAAAAAAAATGTCGAAAATTATATTCCTACATATATTTAATGTTCCATTTCAATATGCACAAATTTTCAATATCTAGCGAGGTTTTAAGTATTTGAAAAGCTTGGGGAAATGTGTCATTTGACAGAATAACATATATAATATTATACAATACGAAAGCATCCAATTTTGATTCTGTTAACTTCCAAATATTATATTGTCACTATGAAAAACTAGTTTGTCTTTTAGGGGCTAATGGTTACCTCATTTAAATACTATTTTTATCTTCACAATGATGCCTTAACAGGATTGAAATGACAATGCAGCATCCACACTATTACTTGTCAAAATTATTATCTATACTTGCACATTTACAGACCATGTCCTTCAATTAGATCTATGGTTTAAATTTTTTGTTGCAGAATAGTAAAAAAAAAATCACATTATAAGGCCAGTAAAAACTTAAATGTGATAAATGGAGATTTAATACTTGAAATTTAAAACAAATCTTGAAATATTTTAAATACCATTGGTTTCAACACAAAAATATCAGAAGTTTAATAAAAAAAAATATATATTTTCTTTTTAAATTGTTCTTTAAAGAAGACTAGTAAATTAAGAATTTGGTTGCCTGTATGTTGACTTGTGTCAATCAATATTTTACTCTCCTATTTTTAACTACTGTGCAAAGCAATCTACTTTCTTTTTGACCTCAATCATGCCTTTTTTTGTTTCAATTATGAATTCAATTTAAACATATTGAGAAAAGGGGAAAAAAATCAATCTATTAGTTCAAAAATTATTTGTCTCAAAACATACTCATCTTTATGCCTCAATGCTTTTGAACTGAAAATTTTACTTCCTTCTTATATGAAGTTCACATTGAAATAATCAATGTATGGTTAAAATCAAAGAGAAATTCTATTGTTCGATTTCAGTACACCTTGCAATAAATATTGATTTATTATATTATAATTTGATTTTTGAAGCCAGAATTACCAATTTCCTCCTTTATGGATATTTTCAATGCTAGATTCTAATTCTAACATATGAAGGAAGATGATCTTAATAGTTGTGAAATTTTAAAAATATTAAATTGTAAAATACTGAAATTTAATCTTAATAACAGTACACCTACACAAAATTTATTAAAATTCTTACCTTTGAACTTATAATCTTTCTTCATTGAACTATATTAGCTCATTGGATATAAAATGGCAACACATTTAGAACATTTTTAGGCCTACTAAAATATTAGAGAAAAATAACTTACATGTATAAAACGGGTACTCATATAGCCTGAATTTGCGTTGACTAAATCATTGCACATAATTTAATCTAAAACTTGAGGCTTGTTGCTAAACAAAACTAAAGAATTATCACAAGGTGACAAAAATGCATAATCCTGCTGATTCACTAAAAATACTGTTTATTTTTAAATCCTTGTTTAATTTTAAATGTATTATTATTTATATTTAGGATTTAAATTTCAAAATATATTTTGTCTTTTTGAATATGCTTATTAAAATGCTTTTATTTTTAAATAAATTTAAATATTTACTTAAGTTATGTAAATGCATTGTCCATAGAATGATGCCAATGAACATCTTGTTCGGCACATATGTAGTTTATAGTCATTTTTTAATTGAGCTGCTTTTATCTAATCACATGTACAAAGCCTTCATATAATAGAAATGGTGCGAGATTAAGCTTTGTTTAAATCTAAATTAATGCATAAGTTCTACAAAACTCTTTCCACATGGATGCAGAATCTTTTTAGCTTTTTTCTGACCTAAACAATGGTCTTTAAATGTGTTGTCATGATTTTATAGTATGTCAACTTTAAAATAGAAAGTTAACAATGGCAAGCTATTCTGAATACCTTTTTCCATAAACAGTATTTCTCATTTATTATTGATCTTTTCCCATGAAATACCAAAGAAATTAAAAATTTGCATCTTTATTAGCGAATTTATATCTTTCTTAAAACAAAATATATATATTTTTATAAGAATTTGACTAGATAAAAATTTATGGACTAGTGATCTTCATCTCGTATAAAAATTGAAGAGATAGTATCTTTTCGAGGTTCATGAGGAGGGTGCATTTGTGACAGAACATGTCTTGCATATTCCGAATTCATGAGTCCTGCTTCACGCAATTGTTGTTCCAACCGCACACGAGGATCTCTTTGCACCTGTAAATGATGAAAAATATTTTAAGGTATGTGGAATATATTTTATAAAAATTTTATTTGTCACTATAAACTTTTATGGCAAAGATTTTCATTTTCTAAGCAAGGATTTGGCTATACGGATTTAAAAATATTTAGTCTGGCTTTGATTGAATAGGCAAGTTTCAAAATTAAAGTTTAAATTTGTATTTTAAACCAAAACATTTATAGTTGTAGAAGTTGCTTATTGTTTGGAATTACTCTACCTCTGCAGATACCAGCATCTATGAACTGATTTTATGCACTTTTAACATTCAATAGACATTAACTACAGTGGTAACAAAATAACTTGCTACATTTTGCAACTTTGTGAACTTCTGTGACCTCACAGTCAGTCGTACCACACAGTCAGCTTTCAAATTCATGAAACCCAAATCGCATTGCAATAGTCAAATTTATAGCCACAAAAACTAACTATAGAATTCTATCCTTGGTAATGCCTCCTATAGGCAGGTTTTGTGATTTGACCATTGCAGCTCAAGTTCAATTCATGAAATTGGAAGCTGTTTGCATGGTTATAACTGACCTTGTCAGTCATCAAAGGTTTGCAAAATTGCAAATTTTCATGCTGTCATTGCAGTTATCTGATACTCTGCTAAAGAACTCTAAAAAGTATAAAATCAGTTCATGGATGCTAATATTTGCAATGGCGATGCAATTCCTAAATTACTCAGATTTTAAAGTTATGTTAAAAACCTTTATAGGTACATTTAAAATTTCTACATTCATGGGCCATGGCTAGGGAAATAAGGGTAATATATTCTTTTACATAAACAAAGCTCGGAAGTCTTATTTTTTACAAACTTTTCTATATAAACTTGTGGGAAATATGTAGTTTAGTGCAAAGATAAGGATGCCGTTCTTAGAATTTTCTAAGGGGAACTATGCCATAGTTACACGGCAATCATGAATATTACCATGGAGTTAGCCCTATCTGAATAAACTTGAACTCATGTTGTGCAGATTACTTTCCCGTGATTTTGTAGTCAACATAACTACTTAACTATGGTTCAGCAGTTAGCATAGGATATTTATCCCAAGAGGCTTTGCAAAATTTACAAATCACCATATTAATTCTAGTTAGAAGAATTTTTAAATCATTTGTTCATAAAATCTTTTGAAATGCACATGTCTCTGTTTTTGCTGAAGTTGAATATTTTATAATAGTCCAAGAAATGAACATGTGCTTTGGAAAGTTGAGAGAATAGAGAATTTATTCTGATATGTATTATGGGTTGGCTTGATTTTATGTTCTTATTCTTTTCATATGATCATTGGATAGATTAGTGTTCTATTATTTTTATACACTAAGGGATAATTTGTATGGGACTCTGACTAAAAGAAACTTCAAAGCACTATGAATGTCCAAATTGAACATGAAAGCTATTACAAATGACCAGTATATGCTTACCAAGTATGCTAGGTGGCATTCCCAATAAATGCTATGTTTCATCACACCTGATATATCCACTATACTAATGATAGGATTATGTCAAAGAAGATTAATTGCACAATCATGCTTTCTGGCATATTTATTGGAATAACTTGCAATATATCTAGTGAATATGGATGAAAACTATGTTTTTGTACCTTACAAAGCTATTGGCTAATTTTTCAAAACTGATGCATCTCCAATAATCCATATATTCCACTAAAATTTCTTTCTATTTAATTTCTTGTCTAACACTCAACTTAAAAGGATTTTTCATCCCACCACTACCACATATTAGTTTTCTACGACAATATGTAAAAATCCTAACCTGGATTATTTTTAAAGTACAAAAACAGAAAGGTTTATGTTTAAAAAAAAAAGTGGTACTTGAGTAAATACTTGAGTAAAATTATATACAGGGTTTCTATAAAAGTCCTTAAGCATCCCAATATCTTTGTAAAGAAAGGTCCATAAGAAAGGCCTATCTACTGTAAAAGGATCATGCCTGATGATTAAATACAAGTTATTTCAGCATCACCTATCACAAAATTAAAAAAAATAGGATAACGAACTTAGCAACAATGTGAGATAATAGGAAAAAAGCCAATTACAAAGTTGCAGAGCATTGTCCAATGAATAGGAATTGACACTAAAACTGTTACAGAAGACATTTATTTCACACAATAGGGTTATTTGTTCATCCTACTACTCTAAACCTTTGGGCGAGTCAGGCTGGCTGGGTTTTTCACACAATAGGGTTATTGGTGAATGGTTGTCTTATTCAGGAATGCTAAAATAAGAACAAAAATCTAATGTACAGCCTGTTTAAAATGCCCTCTGTCAGCAACAAGGCACATTTGAATTAGAACAAAAATATCACAGAGTACTGCAACAAGTATTGCTGGTATCACTTACAGTCCTTTTAAGGTATCACTGACATTGCAGGTATCACTTACATGACTTTTTAACAGGTATTTATTACCTTCCATATACATGCTTTGTGCATTCCTAATGTCGATTCCTACTAATTAGATAATTCTTTACAACTTGACACTTTCTTCTAGCTTGCTTTGTTACCAAGTTAATTATCCTAACTGTTTTAATTCTCGACTAGGGGTAACTGCAATTACTGCTATTGAATTAGGCATGGCCATTTTACTTTGGATAGACCTAATGTGTACACTCATAGATCTTTCCTTACAAAATTATTGGGGTGTTTAAGGACTTTCTTAGGTATCCTGTATAATATTTAAATAAATATATTAGAAATACTTCTAATTACTTAATTTAAATACATGAGTGTATTTTTCCCTTACAGTTTATTAAAAAACACTTGGCAGACAGGACAATTTCCCTTTAAGCCTTAAATTTGACCCTTGTTAACATGCATAGTTGGGGATCAAGAAATTGTTAGTGTTAAAAGTAGTGTGCATTAGGAGAGCAAAATCAAAAATTATTATAATTCACACGAAATTTGAAGAGGAATGTAAAACCAGTTTGTAGTAAAAGTTAAATTTGAACTAAGAGTGTTCATGTTAACGACATTCGACTGCATTACATTCAATATTTGAACTATTTTGTTTTATCAAAATGTATTGAAATAGAATAACTAGACGATCCATAAAATGTTTCGGTGAATCATGGGTTCGGTTGCACGTCACTGTTTCAAAGTATTACAGTTTATAACTCACCAACAGCTAACTCATGTTTAAAATGTTTTCTTTACATTTTATGTTTATATGTTATGTTTAACCTGTTACCAAATATCCTAAATCTATACATGATGATTTCATTAAGTATGAGTTTATATAATATTTTCCTACTTAAGTTTTAAAAAGTATTTTGTTATTTTTTCACAATTTGTTTTGTATCATAAAGTGAGTTGGAGCAATTAAAATATTTATGAAAATTCATGTGTATATGTTTTTCAAATACATTCTATATTTAAGGATGATATAAATTAAGATCAGTTTCAAAATTTGTGTGTTTTGGATTATAAGGTGTTTAAAAAATATTTACATGACTAAATATTTCTTGATAATTGGTCGCAGACCTATAGTTCCAATTTTGAAATAAATGAATGTCACATGTTCAAAACAAAGGCAGTTTTGGTTATGCAATATGTTTTAGTAAAAATGTACAAACTTTAATTTTTACGGGCCCTATACAAAGGAAATTTCAGATAACAAATTGTTTCCTATTAATTTAAAAATCTTTTGGGGACAGTTTTCTAATATGCAAAATTGGCAGTGAAAAAATTTGTCAAAATTATAGGTAATCTAAACCATTTTGACCCGATCAAAAGAAAAAAAAGTAATTTTGACTATATGACAATAGTACTTTTTTTGCTAAACTAATTGAGCTAGGAAAAATATTTTCATAATTAAAAAAAAAAATTTCTATGAGAGTCATGCTATATTTTATTTTACTAAAATATGTCACAAGATCAAAATTTGCATCATCAAAATTGCAAGAGTAATATTAAAAACTGGAGGGAGTACCTGATTTCCGAAGCTATATTAGCTAATCCTATTAATTAAATGGAATTCAATCAAACTATCATTTTAGAACCTTCATTTTGTTATATATTTACCAAACTTATATTTTTATACATTAATTTACAAATGGGACCAAGATGTTTTATTCAGATTTGCTTCTGTTATACTTTGGGAGTTAAATGTAATATTTTAATGGAATTTTTTTGAAAACCAATATGAATGTGTTTAGAATTTTCATACATTTTAAATCGCGGGCAGTGCTGGGTATATCTTCGATATAAAATTGAAAACTATTTCCTTTTGCATATGTTAGTTAGGTATCATTAGATTCTAATTTGTGTGAGAAATGTTGAAGGCCCAGACCACACAGCCAACACTGAGGTTAACGGCAGTTTAATGTGTGGCCGTGTGTGAGAAATGTATAATTCTTCTTTCTATTTTTGTCTTTGGAGTAGGAGAGACAGGTAATTTTATTCCTTATGTTATTTCTATGGCAGACAAAATGGTTGGTTGTCACATATAATAAAAACTTAAATTAATCTTGCAAAGTACAGAACATTTAAGATTCATGCAAAATTGTCAAAATGATGCTTTGTACACATGCAAGATTTCAACAGATGAAATTATCTTTATTTCACAGATGACTAATAGAAACAGGGGTCATATTCAGAGGTGTAACTAGTATTAAGCATAGTTAATCAATGCTTAAGAGCTCAAAGTGAGCTGGAATATTTGTGATGTCCAGAACAAAACAATTTTTTCCTCAAAAATTTTATTGAAAAATAAAAATATTTTATTGTTATAATTATAAATATCAAGTTATCTATGACTAATTAAACTGATTTTTATGATATGTATTAAAACAATTTTACACAAAATATCCACCGGCCACACAAACAGCTACTGAAAGCCTTCGGGTCAGTCGTGTGGTCTGGGTCTTCAACACAAAATATCCATTACTTGTGAAATATTTAAAAAAAATGTAGGGCCGTACCAAGTGCAAGGTAGGAGCCAGGACAAGGCCAAACATGTGCATTTTAACAATGGTTTCAATTGTCATCACTTCACAGCGGGGAATGGCACATAATGTATACATGGTCTAAGATTCCAATGGTTTTTTAATATAAACTGAAGAATGTGAACTAAAGAATGTGTTAAAATAGTTTCTCAAACTATTTTAACACATTTGAAAATAATTTTATTTAATTACCTATGCCTGACAAAAAGTAAAGTAAAACTAGTGGAGCTTCAAAAAGACAAGAGTAAAAGAACATGATGAGAAATTAAAGAAAATACAAAAACATTTCATATTTTTTAACTTATGAAAATTCCTTCCAATTCACGAGAACTAACTGAATTGCGCAATCTCACTATTTATGCAAAAATAATTTTAAAAATTAACCGTAATATTTAAGCAGAATATGAAAATATGCTAGTTCAGTCAATCTAATATGCAATAGATTGAGATGGATGGAAAAATATACTAATGTACTCTCGGCAATTTACCAGAACAAACTGAATTGCACAATCACACTATTTATGCGAAAATAATTAAGAAATTAACCGTAATAATTAATCAGAATATGAAAATAAGCTAGTTTAGTCAATCAAAAATGCAATATTTAGAAGATTGAGATGGATGGAAAAAGATACTAATGTACTCTCGACAATTCATGAGAACAAACTGAATTGCGCAATCGCACCGGTTATGCGAAATTAATGAAGAAAATAACATTTTAGCTATTTATGCTGAATTAGATAACCTTTGAAGAAACATATTTATTAATTTCATAAAACAAGCAATCGCGATCTTAATTTACATTACATACGATCCTAAATCCCCGTTAATTTGATTGGCATTATCATGCATGCGGCAGTAAATTTACATTGACCTAGCCAGAAGGCAATTTTCCATAGAAAACTATGCAAATTCCGTAATCCGTAGTAATTGGCATCTCTGCTTTTGAATTACGTAAAATTTCAGGATGGCATGTTAAAAAGGACATTTCATGACACAAATATATTTTTCAAGAATTTCAGGATAAGTATGACCTCTGGTATAGTAAGTTGTAGCATTTAATTCACAAAATTACTTGTAAAACATGGATAATTGTGTATCAATTTACATATGTATGTCTACTGATACCAAATTTATGTTCAAACTGCTATCAAAAGATAATTGTGGATAAAAATCTTTTAAGTAAAACAGCATAAAACATTTTAAGATAAGCTAATCCAACAAAAGCATAGAAGATTTTTCCTCCAAAATTGACTCATATTTTGTTTCATGCTAATGAAGCTTTTTATCCCATATAATTAATATTATTTACTAATCTTTACATCTTTAAGTTATACAATATTAGTCAAATGATTATAAGTGCTTTTCTGTTAACTGAGAGAGGGCTTAATTTGTTTTGCATTGTAACATTAAGGCCTATTGCTACCAATTAATCACTAGTAATTTGTTAAACCTAATAATTAACATTACATATTTAAATTTATAAATTAGTTATAATTTATAAATTAGTTAATAATTTATAAATTAACTAATAACACTAGTGTGTCAACAACAAAAAATTTTCATTCTGCCAGAAAAAAGTTATAGATTTTATTGTAAATTGATTTGTTGATAAAACTGAACAATTTTGGAAGTATAAATATGCCCAAGTTTATGTGTTCAGAATAATTTTAATTTTTGTACGTGTTTCTTAAAAATATAAAAACCTACCTCGTCATCAAGTACAGTGCGAAGTTCGTGCAAGGCCTTCAGAGCAAGTCCATCACTCGAAGCTTCTTTACGAGCTTGAGAAGCAACTGTGTCTTGTTGAAACCTGTCGGGATCACGGTCAGTTTTCACTTGCACCTGAGGATAAGTAAAAATGGATTTTAGAGAAATAAAGCTCCAACTAAGGGAATATTGCAAAATAGTAAAAACTAAGAAGAATATTTCTGTTTTAATATCGCTTTTTAATATCCAAAAGGTTTACTGTATTACACTATGTTGAAGGTCCAGACCACACAGCCAACCCTAAGGCTTACGGCAATCAAACGTGTAGCCGGGTATTACACTGTGTGTCATGGTTTTATACAGGGTGAAAAGTACAGTTTAGAACCCAAATATTTGGTTCAAGAGGTATAAAAGTTAAGTTACCTTGGCCAGCAAGATGAAAGCACTCCTTAGCAGAAAATTTAAAAAGTTTACAAATCTAACAATTAAATAAGATATAGAAAATTATCTATTAAAGTTGATTTATCTTGTGCATCACCCAATTACAGTGAAATACTGTTTATGTACTTTTCAATGAACCATTAGAAGCAAATGTATAACTGTAAAAACACATGATCAAAATTCATGTTAAGATATTCTATAAACTAGTAGCAGTACTTTGAGTTATGAACATACCGTTAAATTGTATATACCTTTATAGAATTTTTTTTTTTATTTTATTACTTATAATTTATAAATTTTAAAGAAAACAGTAATATATATTTTTGAAAAACATAATTATTGAGATTTGTAACATATACATTTTGATATTGTATCAAAGTAATTGTTTTATTTTCATTCAAAGTCGATGGTTGTCTTGATGCCTTTGTTTGAATTGTAATCAAAGTATTTTGTATCTAATTTAATTGATGAAATTATTTACATCTGTTTGATGAAAAATTTCCTATTTATAGGGAGAAAGAATTATTGGATTTTAACTTTTTAAAATTTTGCTTGCAATTTGGAATTAGAAAAGAAGTAGCATCAATAGTCGAACATTGTTAATACAAATCTCAAGGGGAACAAAAACTGCATAAAAAAGGAACCTAATTATTGTTTGCGAATGACAAGTTTAGCCTTAATTACAATTATTTAAAACATGAAGGTAAAAAGAAACTATCTCAGTGATTTAAAAACTTCATTAATAGTTATATCTTGCATATTTATTGAATATTTTGTTCTGGCTTTTGCTCGGCCGTGATAAATATTACTTTAAAATAAGTAGTCATTTAATTGAGCATTTTATGAAAAAAAAAAAATCATAATTACTGTAACCTTTTTTGTATTACAAATTATTTAAATTAAATTAACTTCAGATTAAATAATATATAAGTATATGGTTTGTTTTATTAGAGAGTCGTATAATAAATTAATGTGCATGTATCTGGAGATATTAGGAATGCAAGAGCTATACTTTCATTCTGATAATGATTGTTAAACAAACAGAACTAAATACTATGGAATATTAATGTTTGAAAAAGTCAAATGGAGATCCACACTTCAGAGATTAATTGAGTAGTAAGTTATCAACAGTTACTGAGCATTAAAAGACAACTAGAGTCAGATACTGTGTGGTGAGGGTACAGCTAGTATAAATGAAATTGAAAAATAAGTTTGGTCATATAACCCAAATAATTTAGCATTAAAAAATATAGAAATGTCAAGAAATCAACAGTAAATGACATATAAATGAAAAGCATTTAAATGATGCTTAACTGTAGTAAGAATTAACATATTATGCACAAAATATTTATATAATGGACAAGACACTATTGAATTGGAACTTGTTCCTAAACTTTGACATATCATAAATACAACAATTACGAGGTTAGCAAAGTGTTTGAGGAACTAGATATTGGTTGCAAACAAAGTGAGAACAGCCAGGCTTTCCATTTTAACTTGGGATAAATTGTCTGCAATAAACTGCATTGCTAAAACTCTTCAATGGTTAGAGAAATTGTTCTAAAATAAAAATAAAATTTCACTCTGGGAAAATGCCATATTCTTCAATTGATAAAAAAGAGGCCTGTAATTATCATCTGATGTATTAAAAATAGCAGACAATATTACTGATATTTTGACTAGGGTATACTAGCGCCATTTATCTGAAAACATTCTATTTCAATTTTTCAGTACATTATATGATTTTAAAATTTGATGAGTGCAACTTTTCAGTCACACTGTATAATCATAAATCTCGTAATTAAGAACAGATTTGGTCTATCTCAATATTTGGAAACACATTATAAATCAACAGAATTTCATAGATTCTATGATTTTGTGTGTGTGTGTGTGGATGTGATGTTAATTTATACTTAATAACAAAGTTGTGGAGCATCATTTAGTTAACATTTTTCTATAACTTGGTTAGTTGCAGTTAGAATCATGCACTTTTCAAATTCTTTGCTAATTGTAATTTATTTATATCCCAGGCCATCCAGCCAGTTCACCCAAAAGGTGTAGAGTAGTTACAACAGACGGTCAGGAAATTGCATACTATTGCCCATGGTCAATTTACTAATCTACACCTAACTTTATGCATATTTGTCCAGCAATAATTGTAATGCCAGACTTTGCTTTGCACCCTGCATAAAAAAAGTGGTTCAAAAGCTGGTAATTTCAATTAATTTTAATTGAAAAAATCTATACAATGTTAAAAATATTTGTTAATTTGAAGGATTTTTCCACTGAGTAAATGATTTAAATTTTGTTCTAGTATGTGTACATATATACATTTTTTAAAGGTATAATACATGAAATTTGAGTTTGAAATAATTTTGGGGTTTATATTTAAACAGAGATGGGGAAATTTATTTTAATGATTCAAAATTTGACAGGCAGATGACCAAAGAAATTTAATTGCTTTTAAATTTGAAAAACTTTCAGCATCTACTAGTAACTCTAGTGAAGAAAGGAAGGGGGTCTAATCATTAATTTTCAAACGATGTTTGTGAACAGAAGGTATTTTTGTGCTTTTAATATTTTTACCAACAATTTTTACCAAATCAACCATAGCTAGTTTTTCTTATCAAACATCTTCTGCTGTTTTTTCTTCTAACTCAAATCATTATTTACTACTGACACTAGATTTATAATGTAACCTTTTTCCAGTAAAAATAAACCATGCTCATATTTTTTAATTATTAGATAATAAAATAATTACTTCTCTAATGTTTTATCTTGATTATCATTTTGATGATTATTATTTTAGAGCATGACATATATTGTAATTAAAAATAGTTATTTTTAGGATGCAAGCAGTTTATTAGTTAAGAATTGCAAAAATATGGGAGAAATATTCAAGTCGTAGATTCGTCGGGACTTTCTAAAAGAAACAAAAATTTATACTAATTATAGACTAGTAAAACCATAGATATCAAGTATGTCATTGCAAAATTGGCAGTGGTTTGAAATTATTACTAGCTTATATCTCTAGAACTTCATGGTTTTTCTATTAAATCATCATGTGTTCAAATGTTTAATTTTAGGTTCTTAATCCTTCATGTTAAATTAATTCACAATTTAGCATGTAGTGTTGGACAACAAAGAGAAATTCAATAACTCAGTCATGCATAAAAATTTCAATTCTTTTCAAATTAAAAATTTACAATTTTTAACATTTGGTAATTATTATACCATAATCAACAAAGATTTTTATAAATGTATCGATTAAGACAGATGCTGAATTAGAGAAACTAAATTATCTCAAATAATTCCAAAAGTAAAAAAAAAACCAAATTATTTTCTTTTCTTTTGTTAATATAAAAAAAAATGTAACTTAAATGTTTAATGTGTTTCCTAATCAATCTTAATCACTAAATTGAGATTAGGATTGATGTTTGGAATCTAAATTTTAAAGACTAAGTTGACGAAAAGCAAAATGTTTTTTAGTCGATTAATAGATAACAGAAGATACTTATAACCTAAGCCTACTCATATGAGGCAAAACCATAGAAAAATCAACAGAAAATTTAATAATTTATATAGTTATATGCTATATCTATAAAATATAACTATATAGCTCAAAGCTCTCACTGACTGGCTCATCAACAAATCTCTAAAAACTACTGAAGTTAGAAACTTTATACGACAATTTTAATATATGACAATTAACATTAATTTGGTGTAAATAATCATCCTACAGTGAAGTATAAAATCATAAAAATTAGAAACCTGTTTCTGTCTGTCTGTTATGCATGCTTATAACACAAGAAAGATCCAATGGATTTTCATATTTTTTCACTGGTTTGTTAAGCTCTAATGAGAAACAGATTTATACCTAAAAATATTTCAGATTTTGTACTGATTTTATATATAAAAGTGAAAATTACAAAATATGCTTCCAAGCTAAAAAAAAAATAAAAAAAAAAATTCTGAAATGCACAATCTAATTTTGTGAAACTTTTAAAAACAATGAGACTGGATCCAGGGAATGCTTTAATATTAATTTTATCTTCCTACACCTCCTTGCAGAACAACAGGATTTCAAACACCTGTTTTGTCAGTCTGTAATGACTACTCATAATTAAAAAATGGCTTCATTTATTTACATCTTATTTTGGCTAATTTGTTAAGATTAATATATCACACATTTATGGCAAAAGTGTTTCAGATTTTATATCACATTAATTTCATTTGAGCAGTACCTCAGGCAAAGATGGGTATTTCTGTTAGTTAACATATAAATTGTTTGCAATTTTTTAAATCATAAAGGTAAAAGGAATAAACAGATTAAATAATAAACACATAATGCAGTGTAATTATAGAATTTGCATTGAACTTATGATTAAAAAAAAATAAACTTCTTTTATTTTATTGATGAACATAGTTTTTAGCAGCACTATCTCACCATCTCTTCAAATGCAGAATATAGAAATGACCTCAGATTAAGTAGAAATTGGATTAATGAAACTCCTCATTAAAAATTCTCAGTTAGCATTTTAGAGCATTTTAGTTTTAACATTTTAGATTTATATATCAAAAATCTAAACAATCCTCTTCTAATGACTATCCTTTTCAATGACCACTTTTTGAAGGAACAGATTTCAAATTGCTTAGACTTAATGCTAATTATCTCCCTATTAGCGGACTACATTTCAACACAGTGTATCTTAGGAACATATAAAATATATTAAAAATATTAGCTAAATTATTTTAATAGGTCATGAAAGATTGATAATTGAAATAAAATTGATTTTTAGTCTTTTGAGAGAAGGTCCTTAAATGTTTAAACATTTCTTAAAGTAAAGAATTATAGCAAATATTAAATGAATAATCATTTTAAATGTAATTTTTTTTAATTTAAATTGAATAATAAGTCTAAATGACATTAATTACAAGATACTAACAAAAATTAAGCTACAATGAAAGTAAAAATCTCAAACATTTTAGCATCCCTTAAAAATTTTGAGGACATCAGTAGAATGCAAAATTAGGGACAAGCCTCAAAAAAGCAGAACATTTGGATACTCTAATATATTCAGTATGATTAAAAGAAAGCTGTCTGAAGCTCAAACCTGCAATTGCTTGAAATTGCAAACTTTAAATATTTAATAACTATTTCATAATCAAATGTCTCCATTTCCTTAAATTACCATCCAATTTAAAAGTATAACTAATAAGATATTTTAAAATTTTAAGAATAAAAATGTCATAACACTCTTAAGGCATATATTTAAATAATTAATAGTTGATTTAACTCGTATAATTTTTTGGATATAATATTAATATAAAACTATTAAAATTTCTCTTCTTCAGCATCTTCTTCACATATAAAACAAAAAGAAGATAGTCATAAAAGAAAGAATCTGAAAAAAAAAAGAAAATATTATCTTACGTTATTTATCCCACCTGTTTTCGTAACTGGTCAAGACGCTGTTGACGTATTTTTTCTTCTTCACGAAGTTTTAGCATTCTCTCACGTCGTTCCTTTTGGTTAGCATAAAAGAGCTCTGTGCGATATCGTACCCTAAAAGCATTGCATGAAACCTAAGCTAAGAATGAAATTTGGAATATCTTAAATAATGATATATGGAGCAAAGTTCTGAAACACTGCTTCACATTCTGCAGAACTTGACTCTGAACTTCAAGGGACAATTTATGAAGCATCAACATGTTACAATAAATAGAAGTTTATTTAACAAGAGTTGGTACACTGTGGATTATAGAATATTTATATACAAATGAAGTTAACAAATGTTAGACATTTTTAACAAGTGCTTAAACTGTATAGAAGCAATGAGTAAATAACAAACTTGTAAGCAGAAGTTTATTAAAAATCCAAGGATGAAAAAAATAAGTTCTGTAATGAATTATAAAGGTAATTGTTTTGTGCTCAAAAGTATTCTATATTAATAAAACATTAGATAGGAATTCCTTATTAAAAAAATAGATATATTTTGCAAAGTTAAATCATTTCTGAACTTTTAATAAAAATAGAATGTGCATATTAACAATTAATAAAAGATGCTGATCATAAAAGGTGCCTTATAAGCTCAATAAATCTAAAGATAAAAAGAAATTCAGTTTCTAAAAAATTCTATAATACACAGTCAGATCTAGATGTTCTAATTTCATTTGAGATTATCTTATTCTATAATAATTGGCAGTAAATGCTTTTACATCTAAGCAAATTGTTTAAATTTTCTGTGCGCATTAGCATGGGTGATCCTAGAATCTGACTAAAAATATATGCCTGCCACATCCAGAAAAATCAAAACAATTAATGGTTCCAACTTTTTTAACATGTGAATCCTTTTCAACATACTTTCATTAAAATGTCTTATCTATTAACAATACATTAAAGCTAGTTAAGCTTAAAATCATAAGCTATGGCAATGTACATAGAACAATATGAAAAAAGCTGCATGAAAACAAAGAGTTTAACTTGACATTGATTGAGAATAGCTTGCAGGGTTGCCACCCCCCCAAAGGATAGCAATATAATTCTTTGAATTTGTTGTTGGACATGTTTTCTAAGAAGGTTTTTAAATTCAAGAAATGAAATTAGATCGCTAAATGTCCTTTGTTATATTATGTTTGTACAGAGACAAACAGAATACACAATATATCAGACAGTGCAATGTATCAAAGGAACTTTATAAAATAAGTTTTTAAATGCCAGCTAAACTTAAAATTTCCTGACTTTTCAATGTTTTTCACATAGGCTTTTAAAATTTTCCAGTATAACAAAATTTTAAAAAAATTAAGAAATAAAACTGGATAACTAAATGTCCCTTGTTATATTAAATTTGTACAAGACAAATAAAATACATGATATATCAGAGAATACAACGTATCAAAGGAACTTAAGGACACCCTGGCAAGGGGAGTCGACGAAAAATGTGGTTTTATGCTTTCACGGAAATCAATGCTCAAAGTGCACAAAACAAATATTTCAATTTTTTCTACCTAATTATGGTAAAGCTATGTTTCATGAGAAAATAATAGATAAAATTATTTCATTATTATGTGTACTTTTTATATTACCATAGGTTTCATGAAAGGAAATTAGAATTTTTTTTTAATGAAAAACTTCTCAGATGTACATTTTACAAAAAACTTTGCCACCACAATGTCATGAAACTTTCAGAATATGTTAATTTATATTCAATTTCATTATTATACCTACAATTTTTATTATAAGAGTGATAATTTTCAAATGATCTAAAAAATTACATTGTTGGACTATGCAAATTCTCAAAATGTTATTAATTAAAATCAACATAAATTATAATTTTTTGGCAATATAAATATAATTTTAGGTACAAATGATAGTCTTTTATGAGCTAATAAAACATATATGATTTCATATCTGTATCTTTGACAGTTTTTTTTTTTATAATTGCACCGGAATCTCAAAAAACTATGTTTTGAGAAAATCAAGTTTTAAAAAAAAATTGCAAAACAAAGTATGTAAAAATTGCCAGGCCCATAGTCTGTCTGTATCAATATTTCTTTTAAATCTGCTTTTCTTTTTTCACCTTGCTGTTTCACCCTAGCTTCTTTTGTTACTTTTTGCACATTAATTTCAGCTCTGAATACTCAGCATTTGTCAACACGTCTAAGAGCATTTTCCATGTTAACACCTGGAAAATAGCCTATAGACAAATTTTTAATCAACTCATAGCGCTATCATTCAAAACAAATGTGGTATCCATACCATGAATTTGAAGGATTGAAATTTCAACAAATGTATTTTTAGGGTTCCTCTCCCTTATGAAGTGGTTCACACTTTCATTGGGATTTGTGTTTGCCTATGTAAGCATTTTTTCAAAAGCTTTGGATTAGCTAAATCTCTAAATACAAATTTTATTTTATTCATTATAGCCACTGGGAATGAATGTTTATGCTTATACATTCTGCCTTCAATTTCTGTTTTTTAAAACCACACCATGAATCTGGCCCTTCTAGGTATAGACCATGTTAAATGAAAGTTTTAACAATTCTAATCATGGTAAATAATTAAAGCTATATATCATTGTGTTCAGAATTAATTATGCTATAAAATGACAGTAAAATTGAAAAATCAATATTTTGAAGATTTTCCTTGCCAGGGTATCCTTAATGAAATAAGTTAAAAAATACTAACTAAACTTTTCAGGTTTTAGATTTATTTTTAATTTCCTTAAACAATTCCAACATTTTAGTTCATTTTCTTAAATTTCCTAACAATTATAGGATTTTCCTATTTTCAAAATAATGTGGCAACTCGCAATGTTCAAAACAACTTATATAACTCCGTAAAAGGTTATTTGACATTTTAACCAATTTGCATGGAAGAAACTGAACAAAAATTCAACTAGATACATATTTGCACCAAAGAAGGTGAAAAGCAGTTTAATATTGGACCCCTAGTGCCCATTGAACTGAATGTTCTTTGTCCTATAGAGTATTGTATCCATTTTATTTAGTATTTTGTCAACATTATAGAAATAAATACTGATGTTAAGCAAGTATGGTTATCTATTAGGTAGTGAATAAACCCAGAGCTAATAGATGTTTCCAGATGTGAATGATATATGCATTTTCTGAAAAATCTAATATTCTATTTAATTTTTATTTAGAACAGCCTATATTGATAAAAAAAATGTATGTGTGTGTGTGTGTATGTTTATGTATGAAAAATCCATATCTGAGATTTGAAATTTTGTTACAACATTGTACCCTCGTTCAACATTGTCCTTGATCTTGACTTATACCCTCACAAATTTTGATATTAAAACAAAATTCAATTTTTAATAGATGATTAAATGGTTACTATTATAGAAAATATGAGTTATATATTCAGCAGTGCTGAGTTTGGCAGTAGAAACGTATTAAGATAATTTTATTGGGTTGCTTAATGTATCATCTCTGGAATCTTAATTGTGATTAGGTATGTTTTCTATGTGTCCAAAATGGGCATCATACCTCTACAACTTTTCTAGGATTTTATATTTAAGTACTCTTCCTCAACATGCATTAACTGTCTCAAACTGTGATAAGCAAATAAAATTTTCTTATACTGTGATAAGCACTTTTATTAGTGCCCATATTTTATGCAAATCACTATTTAGAATCAGAATTCATGCAGGTAATTCTTGGGTGAGAGACAATTTTTTTTCTTTATGAGGAACTTGACTTCCTCTGATAACTGATAGATGACAGCACCATTTTTTTAATTATCATATTAGTGAACATAAATATTTTAGGGTTTTTTTCCCAGATTTTAATATTTCTTTTGAACAACTTTAAAAATTTCTAGAAGTATGCAAAAGGGATTCAAGCATTCAAGAAAGTATCTACAGTTATCTGGATTTTAATAACTTTTAAAATTACAACTTAAATTAAGATCTGGCTGTAGTATGTAACACTTTTAAAATAATTTTATCTACAAGATTTATAATTCATAACATATTATTCTGCTAAACAAGATTTATTAAATATTGATACTAATCAATCCTCTAATGATAAAGTTCTTATTGTATTTGTTGGAAGGGGGATGCTTATAAAATGCAATTATTTGTACTTTCGTCTGTTTCAATAAATCATCTATGCATAATTTTGACTTATAAATTAATATGTGGCCAATCATTTGCTAAAGATAAAAACCATGATTAAATGGAAAGTTTAAAATTCAATAGTAATTACTTATCTAAAAATTCTGCACTATACAGAAAAAAGTAAATTAATATTTTTAATTAGATCAAAGAAATATATATTGACAGTGCTTTAATTACTGGTAAACTGTGTTTTAAGGAAACATGTTATCTTTTAATAATACTGGTGGCCAAAATTATCTTTACATATATAAAAATAAGCAGTGAAAGCACTATACATGAAGTATGTTTCCCTATGAACTTCTGCAATTCAAAATTTTATTTCGGTGTTTATAGACTCAAAACAGTTTTTCATGCCTCCAAAGTATTATTTAGAAAGAATTTTTGAAGTGGTGAGTTGTTGGCCGTTTAAAGGCTGGGCAAATTGTTTCATAATCAGTTTTATATTGTATGCACTCATATCTGATTTTTCAGTTTGTATTTATGTGTTATGATGCTATGCATCATCCCAAAATAATACATACATTATATTGAATAGTTGTTAAGAAATCAGTGTTTTTGTGCACATAAAGATAATTTGGGACACCAGTGTAACAACATTTACAGAAAACATAAATTTTTGAATCGATAAAAGAAACATTAAAATATAAGGTTTACTATACTCATATATATCTATTACTAAAGTTACTATACTCATATATATCTATTACTACTATCCCATCACACTCAACCATTGTGCTATACTAAACTTTACTAAAAATTCCTTATATAATCAGATTTATTATACTCTGTATTTTAATGGAAAAAATTAAATAATTATATGCATGTTATATATAATTATATGCATATTATATTATGTTTGTTCTGTGGTTTAAGGGTCAGCAACCACAAGTGTAGATGCCTATATAACAACAAAATGTTGTAGTTTTAATAAAGCAACCTATAGTTTAATTTCTATTTTTTAATAGTTGTATTTTCTTTATTCTTGCACTTTAAATTGATTATTTATATCATTGTGACAGTGGAATAATATAAGATTCTAGTAAACTACATTAAAATGAAACTTGCTCTATGTTGTATGGGTTTAACAGATTTACATTCCTTTTACAGGTTTACATTCCTTTTACAAAAAATCAATTCCAGAAGTTTTTAAGGAAAATCTTTTCTAAACACTAAAAGTGAAAATACAGTAAAAATTCTGTGTAAAATTTGCTTAAAATGGGAAAAGTTGTGTATCTGTAATGATTATGTAAATCAGTGGTTTGCAAAACTTATGGATGGGGGGGGGGGGGGGGGGGGATGTCTCACACAAAAATTGTATGACAAAATTTTCCTTTACTAGATTAAATTATAAAAATGCATTCAACGACAGGCATCATTGCAGACTTTCTGAAAATCAAGGCAAAATCACAAAATTTTAGCAAAAATTTAGGAAAATTTTAGGGGTTTATTTTCTGCGTAAGTATTATTGATATCCTCCATTTTGCATAAATACAGTAGGGGCCAAAATTGTGGAAACCTTTTGGAAAAAATGTATTTTTGAGGTTTGATGGCTCATAATACCACTTTTTTTTGTACCAATACCATAAAATTACCATAAAATTATATATCAATGGGAAGATAATTTAATCAAGATTGTAATGCAATAACATTTGTTCAATTATCTGTATTCTATCAAAAGTTATAGTCAAATAACCAGAAAAAAGAAGCACAACTTGCTTAAGGTTATATGAAGTAGCTTTCCTTCATTTGAATGCAGTCAATGAGCACGAGTGTTTAAAGAGCCAATCAGGTGTCATCTTGTTCTGGCAATGAGCCAACTAGTCATAGGGCATTTATCAATGTGTTATGTGATTGTTATCAAGTTGGTTGGTTGGTTTTTCTTTTATGTGTGTGTTCTTTGATTTAGTGAGCTTGTAAAAGGTAATAAAATTAACTAAATGGTGCAAAGAGTTGACTGATCACCCAGAAAGCGATGTAAAATAGTACAATTAAGTGAACAAGGATACAGTTATGAAGAAATTAGAAGAAATATTGGGGGAAACTTAACCAAAGGTGGCATTTTTAAATTTTTGAAGTGGTATAAGGAGACTCAGTCACTACAAAACCAAATTGGTAAAGGCAGGAAAAGGTGCACAACAGCAAGTGATGATAGAAGAATTAAGAGAATGTGCCTAGGTGACAGAAGAAAACCATCTCGGTGTATACAAGGTGAAATGGTGAAATGCAATGTGAAGTTAAGTGCAAGGACTGTTCGGCACAGACTGCATGAATTTAGTCTAAATGCTAGAATTCCATGAATAAAGTCATTTTTATCTCTCAAACAAAGGTTAAAAAGATTAAACTGGGCTAAAACCCATGTTAACTGGACAATGGAATTATGGGACAGTGGTAATTTGGAGTGATGAGACCAAAATCTCCCTGTTTGGTATTGGTGGCGTAAAATACGTAAGGAGAAGAATCGGATAATATTTGCATTCTGATTGCATTACACCTACCGTGAAACACCCAGTTAGTGTTATGATCTGGAGTTGTATGACATCAAGAGGTGTGGGTAGAATTTGCATGATCAATGGGAATATAAATGCCCAAAGATACATAAATAAAATACTTGAGCCCATACTGCAGCCTTCTACACGTGATCTTTTCCAAGAAAATGAAGCATTTATATTTCAAAAGGATTTAGCTCCATGTCATGTTGCTCATGTGTGCAAAAAGTGGCTTCAAGATCATCATATTCAACTGCTGGAATGATGTGGTAGGTTAAGTTTTGGAGCATGTTCATATGTTGCTCTGATGCCAGTGGCAGTTCGTAACTTCAGAAATGTGTGAAGCAGATTAGGTGGCAGGACCTTAGTGTCGTAGAAAAAATAATGAATCTTAAAAGTTAAGAAATTGAAATCCAAAGATTTTAAACATTTCCATGAAGGGTACAATTTCTGGATTTATTCTGGACCCACAACGACTAATTTAATTTAATTACAATTTTTACTGTGCATTCCAAACTACTATAGATATTAAAATTAAGTATGATATTTTTAACTATCATTTATTAATCTCAATATATGCAGATATCAAGTCTTCAATAATTAAGTGAAAAAAAAAATCAAATATTAAATGCAATTTGCTCTATTTCATTTCAATTTCAGAATGCCAAATTAAAGGTTATATTTTTCAGATATGTAAAAATTATATATCCATTTTTACACACAATATCTAACAAAATAGGCTTGCTTTTTAAATAAATGCACAGTTGAACTGAACATCATTACATAATTATTTATTTCATATATAATTACTGAAGTGGTAGTACACTTATTCAACTATCATATTAAATAGGTTGCTAACCCTTGTTAACTATAACTATAAATATTTTAATTAAAAATATATACTTGGTATATAGAATATATTTCTTAAATCTATATAATGAGCAAAATATGATATATGCACTCATATGGCATATCAGTATAAACAGTGGCAGCCTGGACAGGTTTGCAAGTCTGCAATAGTGGACTTGGCACCTACCTCTTCAATGGGTCTACCACTTAAATCATTGTTGCACAAATTACATTTTTTTTTTTAGTCAGATGCTCTCAAAATACATCTTTATTTATAAGCTGTACAGCTTGACATCAAATGATGGAAAAATATAAAAACTATGATTGAAAAAAAAATGTATAGCAAATAAATACTTCTTTTTTCACAATCTCAATTTTATCATTTCAAACTCTTACCCTATTTAATAAAGTCTTATTACATGACTAATTTGGAGTCTTTGAAAACTCTGGTGCTCAATTAGAATTTGATTATACACTGCATGCTTTTCATCTAACATCACTGTTGTATGCATGCACATTATATTTTTGTTGTTATTGTACAATGGCCACTGATTATGCTTCAAAATGCATTTGATTTGTCACATCTAAATTCTATAACCAACAGTTTCATATCTAACCTGTCCATATAACCCAAACAGTAAAAAACATTAGCTCGTAAAAACTCATTATTATATATAAATTTAAAAAAAAAAACTACTCAAAATTAATGTTTAAAGAAACTGGAACCTTTAAAAAATAAAAAAAACCTTGAAAATCTTTTTAAACACCTAATAATAATTTTCTAAGTAAAAAATTATTGCTCAGTTAAAATATTACATTTATAAAAACTACGCATTATTATTATTATGCAGTAAAATGTAATCCATAATTTGCAATAATATATATTGCGGAACTGAAAAAATGCTTAGAATAGATAGCCTTCCAATACATAGGTATGCTCAATTTCTTTTCATCATCGTCATCATAACTTATCGTATATAGTGGCACCTAAGGCCTCCAGCTTGAGTCGCCACCCTGGTCGACCCTGTGCCACAGTTCTTGCTTCTGACCAGCTCGCCCATCCCATCAAATTTCTCTCCTGCTCCACTAGTCTCCTCCAAATTAGCTTGGGTTGACCCCGAGATCTTTTTCCATCAAGCGCCCAAGTAAGTGCTACAGCAGGGATGTTATGCTACTGCATTCTTAAGACATGTCCAGTCCATTTCCATCTATGTTTTTTTATTTCCATCTCAATTGCTTCCTGTCCAATACTCTTGTAGAGTTCAGTGTTGATAATAACATAAGGCCAAAATACTCCCAAAATTTTCCTCAGACATTTAGTCTGCCAGGCATTTAACTTGTTGCATTGATCCCTTGTTAATTTCCATGTTTTGGCTCCATATAGTAAAATGCTTTTCGCTACGGAATTAAAATGGTTGATTTTGGTTTTTAAATTAAGGTTAGTAGTTCTCCATATTTTATTTAGTTTTCTAAAACAATTCTGAGCTTTTGCAATTCTTATTTTGATTTTTTCATCTGTTCCACCCTCCTTGTTCACCAGTATACCAAGGTAAGTGAAGCTATATATATCTTCAATGGATTCATCATCTAATTTTACATTTTCAGAAGCTTTTTCATTAATTTTTAAGACTTTTATTTTACTTTTATTGATTTGTAAACCAGTAGTTTTAGCAAACTTGTTAAGGTCATTAGTTTTCTTTTGTAGATCACAAAATCTGGAGGCCAAAAGAACAATGTCATCTGCAAAATCTAAATCTTCTAAAACTGATGTAAATTTCCACCTAATGCCTCTTGTCTTGTCTTTGATGGTGTTTTTCATGATCCAGTCAACAACTATATTAAATAACAAACCTGACATCACACATCTTTGCTTTACACCCAATTTAATTTGGAAGGGCTCTGTCAGTTTTCCATTTACTTCAACACAGCAACTGCTGTTTCGATATAGCTCCCTAATAATGTTAATAATTTTTTGTGGAATTCCATAACTATCAAGTATCTTCCACAACATATCTCTGTCAATGGTATCAAATGCTTTTCTAAAATCAATGAAATTTAAATATAACGGTGCATTATGTTCAATACTTTGCTCAATGATATTTCTCAAAGTAAAAATATGTTGAGTGGTTCCAGATCCACTTCGAAATCCTGCTTGCTCCTCTCTCAAAACCTTCTCAATTTCTTTCTTTAATCTGTTGACTATGACTCTTCCAAAAACTTTAGCTGGAATAGACATTAAAGGATACTTCTCCAGTTCTCACAGGAAGAAAGATCTCCTTTCTTAGGTATTTTAATTATGGTTTCTTTCCATTTTTCTGGTACTTTCTCAGTTTTTCAGATAAGGTTAAACAGATTTTTCAAATATCTAGCTGTCTCTTCAACATTAACTTTAAGCATTTTTGCAGCTATCATATCATTTCAACAGGCTTTATTGGATTTTAACGCCTTCAAAGCATTTTTAATCTCAGTCAACGAGATTTCGTCTGTAGAAATGTTTAAGGTAGGTGGCACATCAAATGTGACCACTGGCTGTTCATTAGTGTCGATGTTGTAGCGCATTTAGTGTTTTTCCAAAATGTTCTCGCCATCTTTTCTCAACCTCTGCTTCAACAGATAAAAGTCTACCATTCCCATCTTTGACTCCAGATTCATGTTTTTTAACTTCACCACTTATTTGTTTGATTATTTGGTAAACAATTCTTGTCCGTCCAGTTTTAGCAACATTTTGTGCTTCACTAGCTAGATCATCATAGTATTTATTTTTGTCCTTCTTAGAGCTTCCTTTTGACATTCTTATCTGCTCTGTATTTTTCTTTGTAAACTTGATATAATCTTTCAAATCTAGTACTGTCACGAATACTCTTTATTTTCCTTCTATGCTCAATAAGTTTCCATGTTTCTCCAGTGATCCATTCTTTATTCTTTCTCTTTTCTTTTTCCCTATAGTATTTTCTGCTGTTTCGTTGAAAATAGTCTGTAGTTGACTCCACTGTTCTTCCACATCCTCCAACATTACTTCATTATTCTCTAAGGCAGAGAATCTGTTCTTCAATTTAACATTGAATTTCTCGTAAATCTTCTTATCCTTTAATTTAGCAATATCATACCCAACTGGTCTAATATTTTTACTGTTCTTTTTGCATTTAAGAAATTTTAACTTCAAATTCAACACTACAAGGCGATGTAGTGCCAACATCTGCCCCTCTCTTAACTCTAACATCCATCATAGATCCGGTAAATTTTCCATTAATTGCAATATGGTCTATTTGATTTCTTGTTTTTCCATCTGGCGATGTCCAAGTTAACTTATGTATATTTTTATACTTGAACTTGGTGCCTCCAATCACTAAGTTGTTTAATTCACAGAATGAAACAAATAGTTCTCCATTTTAACTTCTATCACCACAAGCTTCATTGCCTATGGACTTTTCTTCCTTACAAATTCTGGACCCAATCTTAGCATAAGATCTCCAATAACTAGTAAAAGGTCATATTTGGGAACCCTATCCAGCACTTTTTGGAGTATATCATAAAAACGTTCTTTCACTTCATAGTCAGCTTCATTAGTTAAGGAGCATACACTTGAATAATGGTCATTTTGATAAACTTAGAAGAAAATCATGCTCTTACAATCCTGTCACTGATGGGTTTCATAAGACTTTTCATTTCTTTTCATGCCACTTTAAATTTGCATAGATATTTAGAAATATATTCAGAAAGTCAAGTGAACTTATTAAATTTCCATTCTAATATGTATAGCAAAAAAATGTAGAAAAATTTTGAATGCAATAACATCTAAAAAACTAAAAAAAAAAGAAGCATATTTTTGAACAAAATTAGAGCTTCAATAAAATAATACTTTCTGGACATAAATAATAGGTTAATTTAATGCATTTAGATAAGGAATATTATAATACAAAATTTCCTATTTATATAATGGTTAGAATTTTATAAAAATGTACTTAAATATTGAAAAATTACATTTTAAGAGAGAAATGCAAAAAAAAAAAAAAAAAGTATAACCCACTCCACTACCTGTGTGTGTTTACATTTTATTATTTTAATTAATTCTAGTATTTGCTTCAAGCCTATATATTCTTGGAATCAGTGAAGTGACCCATTTTTTTAAATCAAATTGAAAATGCGTTTTTGGAAGGTATATAAGGTCCCAGTTTCCTTAAGAGAAGCGATCTTGTCTCTGGGTTTATCATCCTGGACCCAGAGTGGTTTGTTTAATATAAATATATTACATCATGCATTCTGAAACATTAGGAACACCCACACTAAATCCAGGGCTAAAGAAAACTTGGTATACTAAATAATTGGTATCTTAGCACAAAAAGTGTTTTCATTGGCCATATTTGTTGAGTTAAAATGAGCATATATCATAACATTAAATGATATAACAAACTGCCTAACTGACCGATAGCCAAATCATAAGGAAACTATGTCACGCAGGTTATGGGTGCAAGCTTCTTAATAGACAGCTTGACATGTTGAGCATGTTCGATTTTCATGGAATTTTGAGCATTCAATAAAAATACTCAGTTTCGCTTAGAAAGGCATGTGTGATTTTGAAGCTAAAGGAAGATTTTCATGAAGCAAAAAAGAATGCTCAAAAGGAGCAAATCTCGTCTAAAAATATCCATATTTTCTTTCCTAGTGAAGAATTTCAAGGATTATTTGGTAAACTTTAATATATTAAAAAGTCCATGAATATGTTGCACTACAGATACTTTATATACAAAAATATACTGTGTACTTCATAAAAATTACTTGTCATTAGTGATTTAAACTTTGGAAAACCCACCCTCAGGAGGCAGATTGAAATATGATGTGAAAGTACACATACATTTTACTTTGTATATACTTGATAATGTGCTAATTGCTATTATTATGCTGTTCTAGTGTTGTTAGTTTAAGATTTGAAAATTAAACTTTGAATACTTTAAAAAACATTTTATAGTTAGTACGATAACTTTTTGCCTGAACATCGGACACGAGTCATATTTTCACCCAATAATATCACCAATCAAGTCCAGGCCCCCACTAATAAACAGATGGACCAAATCAGTACTTGCTAGACCACCTCTGAGCATAAAGATCACACATATAAATTAGTGAATAGTATTTATCAATATGATCAGTACCGCTCTTTGTCATGCTTTGTACGATCTTTAGAAATTTTCCGGGCATCATCCATACGCCGCTGGAGAACATCTTCACTCTCTTTCTGGAAGCGCAATCGCTCTTCATAGTATGTTGAAAGCCTCTGTCGAGCTAATTCTCGTCGGTATTCTTCTTTTGCTGCCTGTCGCTGTTGCACAACTTTCAGAGCTAGCTTCCGTTGAGCTTCCATTTCAGCATTTTGAAGACGCTCATTTTCTTTTTCTTTTCTCCATTGTTCAACCTATAAAATAAATTTAATATTTACAAAGTTTGTTTTACTTAGTACAAACATAATTTATTATTTTTAATCATAAAGTTTTAGGTACTTAATTTCAATATTTACTTTTTCCAGTAGGAGTTCTCCTAATAATGGCTACTACTTTTCTGGCAAAATAATGCACCTACATTTAAAATCGTTTACAAACTTAATTTTTTAAAGAAATAAATATTTTATGCATTTTATTTAAATATTAAGTTTAAAATAAAACTATTACAAAAGTTGCAGGATATGTATCAATTTGTTCAATATTTTAAAAATAAAATTTAATGAATATGAAAAATTATTTAAATTCTTAGAAATATTCTATTCAAACATCGTAACATTTTTTTTAAGATAGGAAGATAAATTTTGTAATTAAGTTTTGAATCTTTTTAGTAGCCTCCAAACTGTTATGCATTTTTGATGTTTAAAAGTAAATGCATACGATACATAATTCAAGGTGAAATTAAAAAAATATTTTTAAAAAACACAATTTTGAATCTATAAATTTTTGTCCTAAAATCTATAATTCAGCAGTATTTAAAAACATGTTGTTTTATACATATACAACCTATGCACTTATACATATGCTATGTGCATAAGTTACTCAGATCTACATACATGTTGCATTCATGATGTATAATACAGTAAAAATCACTGTCATAGGATAACTACCCGACCAGCATAATAAAAGCCTGTGACTTTTTTAGGTTTTTCTAATTTTTCAAGTTGAAAACCTAACAAATTAACCAAATATCTAAATATAATAGCCCTTGTTATATCACAATTGTCTAGAAACAACCAGAATGTGCAATATATAAGTGGAATACAGTGAAGAAAGATCATAAAATGAGTCAATGCTAGATAAAAATTTTAAATTCCTGATCTTTTCAAGTTTTTGAGTTTTCAAAAAGGTTTTCCCTTTTTTATCGTAAGTTGTTTGTTGCCTTGTTTTAAATAGTTGTTAATTAAAGAAAGCAATCAAATATATTTTATTCAGTAATTTTATTAAATGAAGAGTTTTCCTAGAGGGAACCCATGAAATGACAATGATGAAATTCATAAGTTTAACTGCATTAAGTGCAAAATGGCTTAAAATATTTATATTGCTAAAAAGTATTTAAAAAATTAGCCATTATCAGTGAAGGAAATAAAAATTAAATCAGATTTTAAATACTAACAAACAAATTCATATTTTTAATATCAACTTGAATCAGTGTTTAATCCATTTTGGCAACCCTCTCTTATAAGAAAAAGCCAAAAAATAAAAATTGAACCTTCCCCATAAAAAATCTAAATTTTTTGAAATACTTATTTCAAAAAATTTAGATTTTTTTTTTTTAATTTTCAAAGCTAATTTTAAAAATAAAATGACCAAAACTTAGACTGCTTATATTGCTAAAAGATGTTTTAAATACTCGCAAACAAATTCATATTTTGGATACCAACTTGAAAAAATTATGAATCAGCCCTATTTTAAAAACTCCAAAACAACTATTTATTACCAACTCTATCATGTTTCAAGTTTGGCAAAACTTTCCCTTATAAAAATAACCTAGAAAATCACAGCTGAACTCTCCACATAACAAAATATAAGATTTTGAAGTATTATAAAATATTGAAAACATTTAAACACCTCATGCTAATCCTAAAAATAAATTTCAACCAATTGTTACAAATAAAATTAGTCTACAAACCCGCTGTCGCAGCATTTCACACTTGAATTTTTGCCGTAAAGCTTCATCTCTGCTTAATTGGTGACCAGCGTGCGATTGCTGAGCCTGGGAAATTTCTGTCACTGCCCTAAGTAGCCAACTCCATCGTTCTCTAGCCCAGTCTTCAAGGCACTTTTTTCGGCGATCTTTATGAAACCGATTATTTTGGTACCAGGTTTCATAAGACATCTGAAAGAAAAAATAATTTAAAGGCAATATCTTGACTTAAACTACTTTTATCATTTTTTGTAATATTATAAATAAAAATAACATTTTTATAAACCCAAGAAGCATACATGTCACATAAATTATTAATTGAGAAAAGGCTATTATTCAGTTCAGGATGAGTACACTTTCCTTAAAAAAATTCCACTTTTCAAGAACTCTCAAGTACCATGCAATTATTTTTCAAGGACTTAATTTCTTCTATATTATGAAGTTGCATACATTTCTGGGGAAAAAAAATCTTAGCAAACTAACAGTATTGTTTAATGTTGAAGCCGTCGAGGAAATTTTGGGGAAAAAACAGTATTGTTTAAGAAAATTTCAGTGACAGTGTAATTGCTAGGGAAATTTTCAGAGAAAGCAGAACTTTTCAGAAAAAACACAATGCTGTGAATCTGCAGAACACTTTCAACTCTGTCTTTTCAAGTAATTTCAAGGACCAAGAAAATGGGAATTTTCAAGTACTTTCAAGGCCTTGAAAATGTTAATCTAAAATTCAAGTACTTTCCCAATTTTCAAGCACCCGTATGCACCCTGTCAGTTAGATATTAGAGGCATATCTAACATTTCTGTTACTCTTGCAAGCTGAAATAATTTATATTTTTATTATTCAGATTCTACATTGTCAGAATTTAAATCTCTCTTCCCCAATTGATGTTTGAGATAGTTGATGTTCTTTCTATTGCATTTTGTTTCATCTTTACTTTTAGCTATACTTCCTGTATGTAACTCAGCACATTGTGATTTTTAAAAATATCAGCTTTGTTGCACATTCTAGTGACAAAAAAATTTTTGTAAGCAAAACATTACAAATTATACCCTTAGACCTTACACATGAAAAATCCACTGCTGAAACCCATGGGAGAGATATATTTTAGGCAAAATCACACCAAATACAGTCATACAATCATGAAAATGCCTTTCATGGAGAAGTTTCTGAAGGAAATTATGTCCCATTTACATTACATACCAGGAAAACTATTGTTGAAACTCATATAATAACATTTTAAAATTAGTTAAAACGTATGAGAAAAGCATAAATAGAAGATATAACTTTCAATATAACACACCATGCATTTATAATTAGCATACAATAAAAACAGTGGGGAATTCTTTAGAAACATCAACTTTTGTTTTGTACAACTTAAAAAAAAAATACTTTTGAATTTCTCTCAAACCCATAATCTTAAAAAGTCTTACAACTTATAAACATAGATAATAAAAACAGAATTAATAATATATTAAAGATTTTAACACATTTTTAGCAATATAACTTTATGAATGACATCTGCACAAAATATCTGCCATCAGATATATTTATGCTTATCCGGAAAATTAGTAACAACCAGTATGGATATTCAATTTTTTTTTTAAATTATAGCTCTTGAAATATTTGTAAAAGAAATTGTCTTCCAGAAGTTACAGTGTAAGGTACTTATAACTAAAGTACTTATAATTAAAAAGCTACAAATTGTCATACTGCTAAGGGGAGGGTTGTCTTCCTGGAGGAACAGGTAAAGGTGTTAAAAAAATATATTCAACATTTTTATAAACTTCCTATTAGATGTGAAATATATTTTTACAAATAAATCACTTTTTTTTACATAAGTGTTCTATCATTTTTTTTCATAACCTGTTGTCAAAAGACTGAATAAGTATGCATTGTTACGAATATGAGGGGGGCAGGGGGGTTACATAGTAAATTAAAGAACTCAATTACAGTCAATGGATAATTTGTATATATCAAGCAAATAAACAACATACATAAATGAAAAGTGTATCAAATTATAGTCCACACACCATGGAAATAAGTGTTTTTGCAAAATGTGAAACATTTTACTCAAGCATATCAAAAAGTGAACATATATTTTTTTTATTCCTAGGTATGCAGACAGTGGTTTGATTTTGTAGTATTCTCTAATGAATGATTTCTAAGCAAGTCTGAGTTTTTAAACTAAACCACTTTTGCGAAATTTGGCACAATATAAATAGATAAAAACTGACCCAAAAAGGATATATTTTCAATTACTAAAATGGATTAAAAGGAAAATTTTAATAAAGACTGGTTTTTAGTTAAGATTGTACATAATAGAGCAGAAGTGGAACTTTTATTTTTTACGCTGTATTAATGTTTACTTGATATGTAAATTATCCATTGACTGTAACTGTCAGTGACTGATGTGCTCGTACTATTTAACATTCAGCAAAAGCATATGCAATTCTCTGAAGCATATGAATTCCTCTGGTTTTATGCTTTTAAAATGAACTCAAAGTGAAAATATGCATACATACACAACTCAAAGTGAAAATATGCATATACAGTGGAAACAGGTTATAAGGAACCTTTAAGGGACAGTCAAAACCACTTTTTATTGCTAAATGTTGTAATACAAAAAACAGTAAATCCTTGAATTTCTAGGCTTTCATTTTGAAATGTATTTACAAATGTAGTATCTATATATAGAGAGCAGTATTCTGTTCTATGTTGAGTGATCTCAAATACTGAAAATGAAGCTAGATATTGAATTTATTTCTAACTTATTTACAACAATGGGGAATTGGGAATTTTGGAGCTTTACGTTGCATATGACATCACATACTGAAAACAAAGTTGGACATTAGACTCATTTTTAATTTATTTAGAACAATGGCTATTATAATACCTTCTTGTGTGTGGCCATACAGACAGTGATTGAGTGTTGTCTTTTATTATAGTAAGATATCCCATCAATAAACCAGTTTTTTTAAATTACGTATGGGCAGAATACCTATGGGCCTCACTAGTGCATGTAATATCAATATAAGAACTACAAAAACTTTTACTGTCATGTGACATACAACAAAAAAGACTAGCAACAGCAATGAAATGGTTTGAAGTACAGTCATACCTTGGATTTATGTACCTCGACTTATACTAGTGCTTATGTACACTTTGCATTGGAACCATACTCAAAAGACTAAGTTACAGTATTTGCTTCAGAGTAACATACACCTTATGTACACTGCTGCCCATGCAGTGCATTACTAATATTTATGTGCATTTAATCAGTTTGTTTCAAAAATGATCTGTTTTACATCTTTGTTTCTGGCTGTTTTTATTTGTAATTAAATTGATATTAATGTATTCATAATGTTTTAGTACAGGATAGGTTACGAACATGCTCCAAAATCTATCCTGCTGTAAGCCTGGGGTATGACTGCATATTTCATTAAAAAGATTTCATTCAAAAGGTAATATGTATCTGTTGTTGTGCATATACAAATTTCTTCATGCTCATTGGCTTCCTTGCATTTTGTGTGCACAATACTGAAGGATTTATGTAAAAAATCTTCACGAGTTATACTGAAAATTAATGCAAAGCATTTAGAGGGGGGGGGGGGGTTGTCAGAATTTGGTTCACTACAAATAGAATCTAATTAAACTATATGATAGAACTTTCACTGGGACTCAGCATTTAGTACTTTAAAAATGAAGGTTCATTTAAAAATGAAGATTATCCAGGTTCTCTTGCTATAAACAGTTTCCACTATAATTATAAAAATAAGCTACACAATAATATAGCATGCTTGATTCCTACCAGATGACCAAGTGTCTTATGTGGAAATGTCCTCTTGAGACGGTCAAAACATAAAACTCTTCTGTCAGGAAGATCAGGTGGGTATTGTTCTAGAATGTGTTCAAACACAGCACTGTCATGGTCAGTCCAGCCACCTGGACAGGCTCTAAAAAACACCAAGCTTGTGTTAGAAATATTATTTAGAAAAATAGCATTTATTATTCATTAGAAGATTAATCAGTTTAGATTAATATGCAAGATAATTATGATATTCACTATAACTAGTCAGTAAAAGAACCAACAGTTAAAAGCATTTACTGTTTCATTTTGTACAGGATTTAATGTTTTAAATACAGAAATAAGAGGAGTTTGCAGAGAATCACATTTTGATAATCTGAGTTTTGTGAAAAAATTCTAATTTTGATAAAAAGAGGGAAATATTGTGAAAATCTTAAGAGTGCAGCCAAATACTTCTAATAAATTATGATGTTCCTGTTACCAGTTTTGAACCTGCCATATTGCCTCTCTCATGTGAATAGAATCTAAGCAGATTTTTGAATTAAAGTGATTTCTGCATGCCTCATGGGATTAGATTCCACATGCCACACAGGGGTGCTTGAATGAATAGAAGTTGCATGCCAGAAAGTGGCATCAGTTGGGCAAAAGTAGTTAAGTGATGGATTAGCAGAGAGTGGCTGCTTTAATATCAACTTCATGAGTGAGGCATTATGAGCTTCGCTAGGAAGCCAATATGTGCTTTCCACTTTCAGTTGTAGGTTAGGCCACAGCCTTGTGGAGTGTTGACGTGGAGAAACTTTGAGTATGGTTGTGTTGAAATAAGTTGCCTATTATATTTTATGGCTGAAATGTGTTAAATCAGAAATAACTCAGTAAAAGCTCAATCGGTCATGGATGGCATTGTGTTAGATAATGCAGCCTTAATGTAGTAATATACCTGGTCATCGGAATTTTTGGCCAGCATCCTGAGTCCTCTACTTATGCAAAACTGACCCAGAGGTCGCTGATCCTTCTAGCCCTTTTACCTCTTTCTCATTATAAATTGAATATACTCGCCTTGTCCTGATGTCAGAATAAGCCCTGTGTCATCATGTCATCACCTAGTGCTGTATGGAGTGGTATGTTAAACTTTCAATTAACACACTTGTGAATTAAATGATGAATTGACCACTATCGGCCTAAGCCTCACTGTACTTCAAAACTGTAAGATTTTTCTAATTATCTTATGTGTTATTTTATACATGTTTATTAATTATGATTTTGTGACTAGCTTTGTTTCTTGTTTAATATTTAACTGGCCTGACTGTTTAGTATTCCTCATTTTATGAATAGTTTATTTTATGTGGTTAATAAAATTTAGCCTATTTTTGGATGATATATAGGAGAAGTAAAAATCCTGTTATATGTCTAAACTATAGAGGAAGAGGTGTTATAATGCTGGGAATAGAGTTGAATGTGGTTCTCAAGAGTTGGCACTATTACAATAGAACTGAACTGTGGGGATTGTGATGTTATGTGTTGAGTGTCAGAGTATGTATATATATATAATTGAAGAATTTTAATTTACTTGTATTATATATACCAGAGATTGATCATTTATTGAAATGTTCTGTATAGCAAAAATGAAGATGGTTTGAAGTGATTATTTGATATCAATAGTGACATGGTATAAAGCAAGAACAGTGTATAAGATGAAAAATTGCAAAACAGAAAAAAAAATTTTGCATGTGGAACTAGACCTTTTTGACTCTCAAAAATTTTTTTGAAAATGAATAAATTGAAAAAAGGGAAAAGCATTTCCGAAACCATGTACGTTATCAAGGGCCACACCTGGTTCGTTAATGCTGATTCTACGTTTCTATGTACATTACTGCAAATTGTATTATATATATATATATATATATATATATATATATACAGTGACCGCCGGTTATAAGATTCAGTGGTTATAAGAAACAGCCGTTTGTAAGACCCAAAACGACAGAAACAAATACAAACTTCGTTTTCACATTAAAATTGTTTCGCTTATAAGAAACACGATTCCGTTTATAAGAAACAGTTTTCTACAGAAAATTTGTTGATTTCCTTGCGACGCGGGTGTAAAAAAAATCGATTTGTTTAAGGTTAACTGAAGGACGAGTTGTTATCTCTTGTCTCTGGGTGTACGGGAAGGGGATGGGAGTTTGCTATGTAACAAAGGATGACAGAGAATTTCTCCGTAGAAAGGCTTAGGGGGAACAACCCCAAACCAGTAAGAAACGAGTTTTAATCTTTTGACAGTTAAGGAAACGTACTGATAAGGAAAGGCATCTTTGCTTATGCACTCAAATAAGATTCGTACAGCTTTAGTTAGTCATTTTATGTTTTGCTAGTGGAAGCATGTCGCAAAAGAAAAAACCCTTACTTTGCTTGAAAAGCAAAGTTTACTTAAAAAGTATGATTCTCCACCTCCGTGTAGTCAATAAGTAAGAAAATAACCTTGCTTGATGCTATCCATATGATCGCAGGCGCATGGAAAAAGGTTTCTGACATATGCATTTTTATTTGCTTCCGTAAAGCAGGATTTTTGAAAAATAATGTCGACATACTAGCAGAAGATGAAGAAGAATTAGAAGCACCTTTCGAAGAATGAATTCCCATAGACGAAAATTTATAAACATCTGAAGAAAACAGTGATGATGACATAGTGCGGAAATTCAGAATGTTTGCAATGAAGACGAAGTTCCACAAGAAGAGAATTTTCCTACAGCCAAACAGTCGCGAGAAGTCCTAACTATAATTAGAAAAACTCTTGAACACAGAGGGGCATCAGAAAAAGTTTATGGACTATTTTATGATTTAGAAATGGATGTACGTAAACTAATCACAGACTCGTTAACACAAACAACACTGGATAAGTTTTTTGCTATTCCTCAGTAATAGATTACGATATGTATGAAAATGTATTATGCTCTTATACATAAATGAACGACCTATGAGTTTTACTTTTTATTCTTATTTAACTGCATACTATATGCATATAGATAATATTTTAAGTTGTAAGGCTTAATTTGTAAAATAAGAAATATTTTTGAATGCAAAACTCAATTTACAAATGTATTATGTACGTACTAATATTTAACTTATATACATTTATCTTTTAAATTCTGTAAAACTGTGTTCAATAGTTAGTATTTACATTGGAAGAACGATATTTAAAAAATTTCCGGATATAAGAAACAACTGCTTATAAGAAACAAAACGAGCGAAACGAACGTGTTTCTTATAAGCGGCGGTCACTGTATATATATATATATATATGAATTTAATGCTGAGAACTTTGGAACTTGAGCAATGTTTGAGTTATACTTTTGGATATTTAATAATTTTAGGAATTTTGTTTCTAATCTAAACGTGTTCAGGGGTCTTATTTACATAGTCATTCTCTTTTAGTTATTCATTTTCCAATTGTTTAGATTTTTGATATTCTTCTGTTCCAAATAGGTTCTTTTCAGGTTTTAGCAATTTAAATTTATTTAAATTGGCTAATTTGGAATTCCATTAATTTCCCTTTTTATTCCCTTTAATTTGATTCCAAAATTGTTGTTCTCTGTTAAGAATCCGTTAATTGATCGCGATTTTTCAGTTTTATTCTATTTTCAGCTTTTTAAATATTTCAGAATCGTTCATATTTAAATTATTGCCGAATTCGTATATTCCAAATCGTTTCACTTCATTTCTTTTAATTTTCATCTGCTTTGAAATTCCAATTCTCTTCTTTAAAATTTCGAGTTTTTAATTGGTTGACCGTAATATTAAAATCGTCTGTCATTAATTATTTCATCGTTCATCGATAATTTTGTTTACAATCTGTGGCGGCGATGTTTCGCAGTATATAAATAAATTCGTGCTCTTTTTCACTCTCTTTTCTTATTATTCTTGATTAGAACTGAAGATGTGATCTATTAAGTTGTTTTTAGTGCTTCGGCGCGAGCCGAACAGAAGTTCGGATTCGGCATGAAAAGTTTTATTTCCAGGCCTTTTAACTTTATTCAGTTTATTTTCCTGCTATGGAGACTATATTTAGTCTAAACACCCAAGAGCTTCTGAATTTTTAATGTCCAGAAAAGCTGAAATTATGTTTTCATCTCCTGCCTGTTGAGAGCAATGTGGTTGATGTCTACTGAAGTAACGTCGGCGCCTTTGGAATAATTGTTTAGTTCCGAAGGTCGGATTTGCTCTTTCATAATGAACTGAGTAGTTTAAATTTTCCGAGTCCCAGGACCGGACCTTCAATTGTTTACTTCTCGGGTTTTTTTGATGGATCCGTCTGTGTTTTTGGTTCCAGACGATGTCCACTGGCGCTCTGTTACTCTCGGCTGAGAATTTTATATGATGTGAAGGAGCTGCCCGTTTTTGTGCAGATCAAGTTTCGGGAGTGTTCTTTTCGTGAAGTTTTGGAGCACCATATTCCACTTGAATGGTTGGACTCACTTGATATACCGATGCTTTATGGGAGGTACGTCTCCATCTGGCCTTTTCTGGAGCAAAAAGGGACTGCACCCAAACTGATGATGACTGACATTGATTTCGTCCTTGAGACTTTATTTCGGCCTATCAGTGTCTTCCCATTTATGGGTGATATCTTTTCATTCATTTTATTCTTTTACAGTATTTACAGTTAAATTAAATTAGCATGTCTAAGACCCCTCAACTTATATTTTAACTTCCGAATCCTGGATTATTGTTAGGATGTTCTAAATTTCCCTTTTGGCTAACTGATGTTCTTTTTATTCCAAATTGTAGTTTTGGCAAATAATTGTATAATTTTAACATTGCTAACTTTAAATTTAATATTCTAACGTTTTTGCTACCACTTTACGACCAGCCATTCAATTTATTTATTTATTTAAGATGATTAATTTGATTTATTTAGTTAATGAGATGTAAATTTTTATGGATCTTTAAAAATGAAGTTTAAATTTTAATAAATGTTAGATTTTTCAAAAACTAAAATTCTGTGTTCTCTCTTTTACTTTAATGTTTTTATTTTTAGGAAATTGCCATTTTTAATATTTTGCAGGAGTACATTTTTGTACACTTAGGGTAACTGGTCAATAGGTCCACTTTGGTTTATTTCTAGAATGTTTACAGGTGTTAGGAACTTTAGAACTCTTGCAAAATTTTTAAGTACTTTACAAGTTCAGAATGATTTAATGTTTTTTGATATATCATAATGCGTTTCTCCTCCGGACAATATTAATGTGTTTTAATAAAAATGTTGAAATCCTGCGATGCCTACCTTTTATATATGGGACATTTCACCCTAATATACTACACTAACACAAGACATAAAAGGAACTATTTTTTTTCCTATTAAAGATACTCCTTTAAAATTATGCTAAGAATTTCATTTTGAAATATCAAATTTTTGAGTAAGTTTTTTATTTGAAATGGAGAATTTTGAGACAGGTCTGAAAATGATTACTCTTAAACAGACTCCTAATGAATAACATTAAAATTTGAAAGAGAATAAAATTTTGAATAAGTAGATAAAAGTTCAAAGAATGTCATAGTAATAAGTTTGTTACATTCTTAGTGATGAATGACTTAAACTGTAGATATAAATGATCTTGTTAAGCTTAATATAAAATCAAAATAATTGTATAGTCTAATTTTGTCCACTTTAACAAATAAAAGTATATTTAAACTTTAAAAAATGATCAAATTATTAGAGCAATATTTCTAACTGAATTACAGCGATGATTATTTTATGATTGGACAATACTCCCATTTTGAAAACTAATCAGAAAAATACAATACATTAAATTTGATTTCTTTTTTATATTTAATGATTATTAAATGCTTCACATATTACTTTGGTACCATAAATATTTAAAACAGAAATATTCTAAAATGTAATATAAAAAAAATTCAGTACTAAAGTGAAATCAAAAATTACAAAATTTCAACATTTTTTGATTCAGTAGTGAATTCAAAAATTCAAACTTTCAGAAATTCAAAAATTTCAGCACTTAATTTGGACTTACTGTCTGTCACAGTTTCTATCAAGGTCTCTCAACCTATTGGAATAACTGTCATCTAATCTTGTAAGCTCGGCAATTAAATTTTCTTTAAGTTGTGGGTCAGGACAGTAAAGCTCATGGAATTCAGGAGGAACACCCTTAGCAATGAGCTTTTCTTCAGCAACATAAGGAGGCATTGCTGAAAAGTTATTTGCACACAAATGAGAAACATTCTGATATCATTTATACACTGGACATGAAATATTAAAACATTTGAATTGAAAAATAATACAATGTGTTAAAAGGTATAGTTGAGACTTCCATACATCTCTTTCTATTACACTAGCTGCAAAACAATCAAGACATACAAATTATAATATTTCAAAATAGCATTCATTTGTATCTGTCAACTGACATATGCAATTAAGTACATTTTAAAATGTATCTTGACACAAGCTGAAATTCAGCATCAACCTAGTTTCCATTATGCTTCAATGAAGCATTAAAAATGTGCCCCTTTACTACTCCCTATTTTCCAAGTTATTGACATGTTTTGTAAACTGTTTATGTGGCATGAAGCCCCAAGCCTTATGAGTCCAGATGTAAAGCATCCTTTTGCCCCTACCTGTTGGCAGCTCTGCTCATGATCGGTTAGGCTCTCAGTTCATTCGTCAGTTGATGTACATAACTTTTTTCTTCCATTTTCTACCTCCAATGCAATTTCTCGCAGAACAATTGTGTAACTACAGTGGAAGACAATAATTTCCTGCCAAAAGTGCAAAGATTATTAAATGATTTTTGCTACAATTTCCTTAATATGCTAGGTTACCTATGTGTAGTTATTTGTGTTCCCTTTTAAACTTTAGGTGTATGTAAAGTGGTTCTTTAGAACTTATTAATGTGATAATTTTGAAGTAAATAACTTGTAAAGATTTCAGGTCATTTGATCGATGTTTAAAAATCATTATAGAACTAAAAATATATTAATTTAAGCAACTTAATGATTGATTAAAGTAACTTAATTAAAATCAACCAGTAAATAAACAAATTCAAATAATCTAAAATAAAAATTAAGCTAATAAGTAAACTTCAAAAATATAATGAAATAAATAATAATAAAATATAATAATTTCTAAAAACTTCATAACAGTATAACAGTTTGCTGAAGTCATCTGTCAAGAGACAAAAAGAGTGCAACTTGATTAGTATCGATTAGAATGAAAATTGTAAAACGTAAAATTTACATTACATAAAAATCTTAGGTAAATGTAACAGTCATAACTATAAATATTTGATTCAAGAACTGCACTCACCTTCTTTAACTTGTTGTTCAAGGTCACGTTGCTCTTTTATTAGGTCATCAGCAATATCCCTGTAACCAGCCCACAGTTCTTTCACTTCTCTCTCAATCTGATAATGCTGAAGTCTTGCACCTTCAGGTAGTGGTCTTAGCCCTTCATGCTGCCTTACCCATTCTTTCAGGTCTTCCCTTAGAAAAGAAAACAGATTCTTGCATGATTTACATAAATATAGCATTTTTTTTTTCAAGTTCACAAGGTCAGAACACTTATATGAAGGAAAATACAATTTTAAATGACGTATAGATCTAATATACAAGAACCAAATATGAACATACTTCCAAAAGAGGGGTGTTTTATACAAAAGAATTCCTAGAGCAAGTTACCATATTTATTTTACAGGCTAGGAAAACTATGAAACACAACTAACTAAAACTATGAAGGCTGTTAATAACATTTGATTTTAAAATCAATATCATTTGCAGCGGGACTTAAAAGAATCAGTTTTCAATATTTTAACCACTTTGCCATGGATGATCCAATTTTAAAGAGAAACAAATATAAATAACAATAGTTGCAAAGAACACAATAGAAGCTATCAACAAAGTTATATAGTAAATTCGGATAATGTATGCACAAGGAAATAACATTAAATATGAAGGTACTGTTAAAAAAATGTATTTTTCAAAATTAATTAATATTTCAAGTTATGTAAGTTTTAGAAAAATTCCACAAATTCTCATTTTAAATGCCCTCCATAATAACATAGTAGTTATCAAAATTATTTGGCTTAAATATCATATTATTCAAAAAAAAAAAATTTATGTACATACAAAATAGTTTTATAAATTATCAATATGAATTTCAAAAATAAGTCATAAAAATATAAATGTGTATTTAAACAGTATTAACATTTTAAAGAAAAATCTCAACTGCTACCATTTTTAGAAAACTAATAATAAAACTAAAAATTATATTTTACTAGTTTAATAAAACAAGGGCTACTTGTTTTCGATAATGATAAGTCAGAGATATTTCAGACAAAATAAAATTAATTTCCTTTATAATTTAGAATAATACTTAGCCATGATCATCTTTTATATCAAAAGCCCACATTACTTTAATGGAAGTTTTTAATTTATTAGTTGAATCTTTGAAATTAATTTACTGAAAGTTTACTGACCGATGATAGCATGATTCTGGTCAAACTATTGGTGAGAATACATTGATAAACTAGAATGAATTACCTAGCAGTTTCTGGGTCCTAAATAAGCATCTGCCTGCTATGTAAATAATACAGATATAAATAACATCACTCAATTTCCAAAACAGGCATTTTGAAAATTAAGTGGTGTTATTGTATATATTATATAGTAGTGAAAATTATGTGATGTCTGTTGAGTTTTAGACAAAAATTATTCCATGCTGTTTTGAATTACACAGAAGATTGTATAATGTAATGTAACACCAGTTATATAAATATGTCACTGATTTTTAAAATCCCCTTCACTCCTTATTTAAAGTATGAGATCCCCATAAGAATGAATGGACATTTCACAGGTTTTTGGTGGAAAGAAGTCCCATTTTTCCTCTGGCTGTAGTCTCACTTAAAAATTTAAGAATAGATGAGATTTTTCATTTCGATGAAATTATTCAAAAATGAAGATAAAAAAAGAAATATTCAATTGCAAAAAAATAACACTTAATATTCATGCAAAAATTAGAATCATGTGAATATTCAATTCACTGATGAATAAAAAATAAAATTGAAATGGTATAAATTATGCATATTTTAATGCACTAAATTTTTTAAATTAATTTACTGTTTTATGGATTCCAAAAAACTCTTAAATTAATTTATTGCCTTATAGATTCCATTCACAGTTCATTGGAATGAATATTCTTCAATCTTTCCAATTGTGTTAAGATAGAAACTCTGATAATAATTTCAATCACTAAGGAACTGATTTATTTGAAAATTGCTCAAAATTATCACTTTAGCATAAAATAATAAAATAACAACATTCAGTATAAAAAAAACTAATTTGATTTTTAAAAAATCACCCCAAAGTGTCTTGAGACCTGACTTGAACTATCCCTGTGTGAATTTCACATCCATACATTACTTAGATTTTCGGCTATACAACAAACAGATATTTTGTTTTATTATTATAGATGAAAAACAGGTCAGATTTCAATAAAAAATATCTGCTTATATAAATGTTGAAAAAAAATTATTACACACTTTGAGTGCATAATAACATTAAAATAAGATAAAAGAAAAATTGTTGAAACAAATAATTATTTGCATATTACAGGCTCCACATATGAAAAATAAGCCCATTATCACTAGTTATACAGGAATGAAAGGGCAAGATTGGCATTTTTTCGTAAAAGTATCTGTAAGTATTTAGCTACAATTGCAAAAGTATCCACATGTAGCAAATACATGTACATTCTATAGATCTAGAGAAAGAAGATAATCTTCCTCATCAGTCACGGTTATTTATGCACAAAATTTTAAAAATAAAATAGGCATATTTTGATTAATAACATACATAAACTGAAAGGAAACTACTATAATTAGAAAAGAGTTTTATAGATCCAACCAAACCCAACCATTTTCTATACTTTAATTAATGGACAAAAAAAGAAAAAAACTTTTGAATACATTAAAATAGGGAAATATTACCAAAAGTGGAATAATAAGTTAGTATGAATGTAAATACATTAAGATGTACTAAAACACCATTTAATTTACTTTCAAAACAGATCATTTCATTTCAATTTTGAAATCCTCAAAACACACAAGGACAAGGGTGTGAAAAAAAGAAAAAAAAGAAAACATCACTTTGTGACCATGCACAAATTAAGTAATATAATTATTTTAAAAAGAAATAGACCTCTAATAACCATGCAACCAAATTGCACCTATACTTATAAAAAAATATTCATAAATAAAAGAAAAAGATCTAAAGTGCAAGCCATGAGTTCAAAGTAGAGAAGGAAGATTTAGTAGACAAGGATCCATATGATCACTCTGCTAGCTGCCTTTCATAGATGATTGCACCATATTTGTGCTATATTAAGAAACTATGAAAACCTAGAATTAAATTTTTATAGGTACTATGTACAGCCAGCTAATACCATCAGAACTGAAAATGAAACTGAGGCCCTGTGACTTGACTTTCCATAATTTAATAATCAGCTCTATAACCACTAGATTACATGTAAGTGTATCAAAGGCTCAAATAAACGTATATAAAAATCTTTTAACTAAATTCAATTCTTTATTCTTCTAATTGCCATTAAGATGCTTCAATAATGGAACTTTTTCCTCCTGCTCAAAAATTACATGGTTGCACAAAATGGTGATGAACACAATATAAACAATAACAAAACAACAGAAATACGATATAAATACATTATAATGATAAAGCATTTACATCTGTAGCCTTTCCCCTTGTTCACCTTTCAATACTTTAAAATTTGAAAATCTCTTCCTTACTTTTCATTAACTTAATTTTTATAAAACTTTATATTTCAACTATTTAAATTTCAGAAAACTCTTAATTATTTTTCCACAATTTAAATTTTAAAAATGATATTGCTTGCTGAAAGAGAGTAATAAAGACTTCACACAGACAATGCCATTAAGTTCTGAAAACCTTATGCATCAGAATTGGTAAAAGCATTTGTTTTAGCTATAAACAATAAGAGGTCAGAATAATACTAAAATATACTGAATTTCAAATTAATACAGCACAATATGCTTAAAACTTTTTACTAATTATTACCGAGTAAAATCATTAAAGTGTGAAATATATACAAGCATATAGATTCCATGAACCTAATTGCTATAATGAAAAAAAAATCTTTTTTTTACCTTATATACCAAAGAGGATCAACCACATTCTCACGAAAAAAAGCTTTTTCTTCTTCGATTTCTAAAATAAAATTTATGTTATCAGCTAACAATAGCTGACCTTCAGATCCCAACTGTCCATATATTGTTAAATGATTATAAATTTCTCTCTGTAGTCTGTCTTCCATATACTGCAAATGCATGTATTCTTGTTCCCATATAACTTTATGTTGATATAGTAAAGCAAGCTCCTTTTTTGAATGTGTCACAGATTTAAAATGATCTGCTCGCTCTAATATTCGATTAGTGGACTTTTTTGCAGCTGCAAGTCCATTGATTCGATCATTGTGAAGGGGTTTTAAAGATCGAGTAGGAGAAACATCTGTTCTTGTTCTAGGAACACCTATAAAAGTGAAAAAAAAATCTTAACAATAATGCAACATGGTATGAAATACATTATTTTTCAATTTTAAAAAGTGTAACTATGGTTATATCAGGATCCTCCCCTCCCCCCACCTTCCTACATAAGATTTTTGACCAAATGTGAGATGGCTGTATATTGATGCTTTTCTTAGTATTACTCCTGATCCTTCATGAGACCGCTATCGGTCAGTACTCTCTGGTATGCTTCTAGCTTACCACCCTTGCGAAGCATTGATAATATGGCTAGATATTTTAACTTCTTGATAACTTCATACTCACAGAAAGCACATATAGGAGTATTCCTAAAGCTGATTGCATTCCCATTGCAGATAACAACATCTATGAACTGGTTTCATACTTCTTTTGCTCGCATCAGCATGGAATAGTTGATATGTGCAATGGCAGTAAGAAAACCTGTACTTACTGTTATAATTTTGCAAACCTATGTGGAGGGGGTCCATATAGGAAATTCATCCCAATAAAATGTCAATACAGCTAATGTACTCACTAATCATTTTTTTAGACACAACTAAAAATGTTCAAATATACAAGACTCAATTATAAAAATGGTATTCTGTCTTCAATATAGTGTACAGATATTTTGAATAAATACAAAAAAAAAAGTTTATAAAGAAAATCAGGTTTAAACTGAACTATTGGGAGTAACAAACTCCACTGTCAGTCATAGATATATAAACGAATAACAAACATGTTTGAAATAAAGTTACAATTTACCTTTTAGCAGTTTTAAATCAAGAGACTTATTTGTTTGAAAAATATGAAATCTATCTTTTATACGATCCCTCAATCCTAAGTTTTCTAATTACTAAACATTTCTTCATGCATTAATATATAAGACTAAAAAAGTTTCGTTCTTTTATGAGCAAAATTTACACAGACATTGCAGCTCAAATTAGCAGCAGTCCTTTACTGAAAAATTGGAGGTTGTATTGTACACCAATTGAATTACGAGACATGCCAATTTGTCAGCAAATTGACATGATTCATATTATACATACCTATAGTCCCCCTTCTAAACAAATTATTATATGTTTGAAGGGGGACTTTTGGGACTTTTTGGGACACCCTGATAAATTCTAAAGATATACCATTGAATGAAATGCAAAACAAATATACTGAAATACTTTTTTTTTTTTTTTTATAAGACTCCTCAATGCTAGCCCAAAATGATGGATTCACAGACATGAGAAAGTGTTTAAGTCGTAAAATTGAATGTTTTATATCTTAGTCAATTTTGCTTGTTAATGAAGAAGTTTTTAATAATTGAAAAATTTTGGATTGAGGGATCATATAAAAAGTTATATTTCTCATTTTTCAGTCAAATAAGTTTCTCTATTTAAAACTGTTATAAGATAAATTGTAAGTTTATTTTAAACATTTTCGTAATGAAAAGTTTGTATCTACAACTGACAGTTCAGAAAATAAAGGTCATTCGAGGACTTTCTGAGACACCTTGTATAATCTATTCAAATAAATTATTTTGATAAATGCATTAATTCTTGAATTATTGTGTCCATATCTCACCGATACATAGACAAACATACAGACATCACCACAAAAGTGTTCATATTTCTTTTAAGATCTTAAAATGTGTATTTCCATTAAAATCTCTATTAAAACTTTAGGAAAAGCAATACTTTTTCTATAAAATGAGAAAGCAAAAATTCTATATATAACTCAAACCCTAATAGTAAAAGTATGTAAGAAATACAGAAGGTCGTTTGCACTTTATGGAAACGATTTTGATAATTTTTATGCATAAAGGATGTATTTCTGCGGCGATTTGCTTCTATCTGATAACCTTGATTCTTGATTATAGTTCTAGCTTGAATTTTCCATGAAAGTAAACTTTTTCTTAGCACTGTCATGTCAATTTTATCACACTCCTCTTGGGTCGTCTTCCAAAGTCTGTTCAGTGTTCTTGGATGCCGTTTTCCTAAAGCTTGTTTTAACAAACTGAAAGTGCAAAAGTCCATAGGAGAAGCATCAGGTGATTTTACAGGTATTTCATTAAATGGGATACATATTTTTCCTGTTTCTGATTCTTTCTTTGCTAAATATGCAGCAGTTGACTTAGGCGTGTGAATAGAGGTTTTGTACATACGAAACTCAACTTTATTGATGTCCTTTCCATATAAGGCTGGAATTTCTTCTTCAAAAATCGGTTCTAAAACATTCTGCTGATGGTAAGGTGAATTAATTTTAGCTTTACTTGAGACTTTTTCGAGTTTTAATTTACTGTTGTAACAAAATCATGCAACTATCATGAATCCCTTTGGGAACTTTTCTGTACATTGATGAAGCCATTTCATACAGTCATTTTCTTCAGTTGAGCAATAGAAAGTTGCTCTTTTTTTATTACAGTCACTTAAATACACCCATGCCTCATCGAGTGTTACCACAAATTTCCATTTATCAGCAGCTAGGTGTTTTTCATATAATTTTTTACAATTTGTTTTTCTTTCCACAATATGCTTTGGCAAAGGCAGATGAACTTTAGATTTAAACATCTTTTTTAACTTCAAATCTTTATGAATGATTTTACATACAGTGCCCAAAGACATTCCCAGTTTCGATGCAATGGATCTTTGAGTCGGTGGATTTTCTTTTAGGATCAGAGACTTTATTTTCTTGATATTTACACACATTCAAACAGTCTTAGGATGCGATTTTGAGGCCATTTTTTCATTTTTATTTTCAGCTAGACAATTTTTCCCTTTCAAATTTAATACATAAAAAATACCTTTCTTTGAAATGCAATAACCTTGATTTTTACACTGCTTTACAATTTGCTAATAAGAATATTTTTCTTCGGAAAGTGCATTTATGTAACCTTCGAGCCATCTATCAATTTCAGGAGCCATTTTCAAAATAAATCTTTTATTCTACATTCCAATCAAAACAATACAGCAGCAGATGATTATATTGAAAAATGCCAAATCTTTATCTCAAAATGCTAACGAGAAACATAAATACAAATTCATTTCCATAAAGTGCGAACGACCTTCTGTATATTAAATTTTTCATATTATTTTATGATTTGTTACACACCAGTGAATCTTAGAGTTTTTCTCTTTTTCGGAGAACCCTTTACTGGGTCCATTTGCTTGGAAGGAGAACCACCAGTGTTCCCTAAAATAAATTAAATTCATCATAAATAAATGAGACAAAAATATAGAAAATAATCAACATGGAATTTCAAAATGAGGTTTCAAATAATAATAACTTTTATAAAAATTTAAAATATTTGAATTTTATAATTTCAGTACACTTATGATTCTAAATTAATTTTATTTGCTTTGAAGAACAGATTGCATGTACATTTACCTCATTTAGAGGCATAGATATTTATAAAAGAATATGGAACTTGTACAAAATTGAATGTCATATTTACTATTATGCAAATTCAATAAAAGCAAATTAATATCAAAATACATAAAACAAACCGATTTAAATTATGCATTTTTTTTTTTTTTTATTATATAAACCTTTACAAGTTCCATTTACTTACAGGGACAATAGCCTATGCTCCCTAAAATACATCAAATTGTTTAAAAAAAATGAAACCAAATCATAAATGATTATTATGGAACTGAGAAATGAGGCTTTAAATAATAACCTCCATTAAATTTTAAATATTTTAAATTTATAATTTTATTAATCCTTCTGTTTTTAAATTAATTTTACTTATTTTAAAGAATATATTGCATGCACAATTATATACTGTATACAGAGAGATTTTTAAAGAATGTGGAACCTATGTAAAAATGAATATCATATTTAGTAATAGTAGAACAAATGTCATATTTAGAACTGGCCTTACAGAATATCATTTAATATTAGGAAAATATTAATAAAATACCTAAAATAAATAAATTTTAATAAGTGAAAAAGTTTAACAAGAATTTCCAAAATATGAATTACATTATAAACAGATTGAGACTGAAATTTCAATTTTTTTAACACCACAGACATATATAAAAATTCTTTCCTGGTAGGGGAGAAATATACATTTAAATGCTGTTAGACTATTTCTAAATTTTACAACAAATAGCATATTTTTAAAAGATTATATGAGTTAGATCAGTGATTCCCAACCTTTATTCACCTGTGAGTAACTCCTAATCTTTCAATTTTACTCTTTCTCATATTTTTCAATTTATTAAATATTGTAATTGAAACTATGATTTCCTATAAATAAAAGTTCAGATTATTTATTTTTTTTATCATAAAAGAATCCAATAAATTTTAGAAATTAAACATGTACCACTAAATCCTTATGAAATTTCTTGTATCTATATGTATAAATAACTCATGCAAATTTCTCAAAATGAAAGTGCAGTGCTACAGAAGTCCCTGGAATATATTGAAAATAATACACATTTGGTTTCTCGAGCACAATATAAGCAAACTTCATTTTGAATAGCAGCAAACATACTAAATTATTGATGATGTACCACGTCTGCTAAGAAAAGCATACATTTTTCGAAATTCAGTAAACTTTCATGAGCTCGAAACTGTCGTGAAGGTTTTGACTCCTTACTTTAAAATTAACTGATTATTATTTTATTTATTGAATATTATTATTACACCATGTTATTATTATTTTATATTATTTTTATTTATTCTTGATTAAAATTATCAACATTTTTACATTTAGATTTGGCCTGATCGTATAGAATAAAGTTATTTTAAAAATATTAAAATTATTTCTTTATTCGATTCCTTTTCTTCTAAAGTTACTACACCCTTTTAAATTGATCGTATAGAATTCAATGAATTTACCTTTATAATTATTAACATTATCTCTTTGTTTCCTTCACTAATTCCCACTGTTTGGCCTGTGCTCAACCATGTTTACTTTTCCCAATACATTTCAACACCTTATTAAACTATAAAATGTACACTTACCTTTAAACAATTTCATAATAAATAGCACAGCCATTACACTAAAGGATCACAACTCAATTATTGTTAAATTAAACTAACTTTTATTTGCAACAATTCAAAACTCAAACATCATTCAATTCAAAACTTCAATTTTAGTATAGTGGAACAATTTACGTATATTGCGTTGTAATTCATTCAATTAAATTCAGAACTCAATTTAAAACAAACCCCAATTAAACACTTTAAATATTTAAATGCCTAGTCAACAAATTAAAATACCCAGAACTTAACTTTTAAAAACCCAGGAAATAATTAAAAAAACCCAATTAAAATAAACCAAATTAACACTTTGAATACTCATCAATAATTTCAAAATAACCCAGGTACAGAATCCACTCTGGTCTGAAGACCAAAGTTTGAACTGACAGGGACTGTCCACCAACATTAAAATTGAGAATAAAAATCACAAATTATTGATGTATAAAAATTAGATCTTAAAGACAATGAATGAAAAGAAAATATATCATTTGTAAAAATATCCGTGTTTATATATATATCTTTGTGCAGATATGAGCAGATTAGCAGAGATTGTGTGGATAGAAATTGTAAGAGTGTACTTATGAAGATGTAGTAAAAACTGGCTGAGAGAGCACCACTCTTTATAGGAACTAATTTTTCGTATTTTGGTGCCGGTGGTGGAACAAATCACAGGCTGCTGGGGATCCCAAAACATTGGAGAGCACAGCACTGGAGCACCTTTAAAAATCGTGTGGATGCAGGTTGTAGTAAAATGTACTTATGAAGACATGGTAAAAACTGGCTGAGAGAGCACTACTCTTTATAGAAACTAAATTTTTGACACTTTGGTGCTGGTGGTAGAACAAATCACAAGCTGCTGGGGATCCCAAAACATTGAAGAGCACACCACTGGAGCACATTTAAAAATCGTGTAGAAGAGAATGGCGGATGAGTAATTATACAGGTGTATATTGCTCCCGGTCGTCCAAATTGTTACTCAAGTCCTCAGGATGAGTCGGACGGCCTGGGGTTTCCACAGGTGTATATTGCAGCACTATTTTGGTCTGTAGCAAGATAAAAAACATCCCAGCAAAGGCAGCACATGCAGAGAGAGATCTCACTTCAGGCTCAGTGGCTTCGAGCCTCTGCATTGTTTAAACTCGAAACATTTCACACATTGCTTCGGGGACACGGACACCATTGCAAGCCCCAGACCCGCAACTCCGTAAACTTTTTGCGACCAACTCCAACCAATGCCCGGGATTGAATACCTCCAACACTGCGTTCGCTTCCCAAGAGCAGCCAAACTTGGTGAATGAAAACATTGCATCTCACACAGAGAGCCTACGTATTTACCACGGAATAAAAATAATGTTATGCCAAGAACCGTGAAATTTCCGCCAAGCTGGCTACCATGAGTCCACACTGTGATGCATGCCCACGAAATGTCGTGAGGCAATCTCCTTGCAGGTGTCTGACGATAAGCTGCAAAGGGCTCCACTTCGAACTTTAAAAATGTATTTTTTTCGCAAACTCATGAATGAAGTGAAGTCAAATTAAAATAGGTCGAAAGCGAACACCAGAGAATTAGCAAAAGATATTTAGCGTTTGTAGACACATCGCACATAATTTTGAATAATGAAAAGCATGAAAAGGAAAACAAATTAACGTTAAAAGGGGATAAATCGCCGAAATATTCTATAACAACAAATTAAATTAGAATTTTGAAGGGAAAGGGGAAAATAACGAATTTTGAACAATTAAATAAATTTTGAACTATTAATTAAAGTAGCATCATAAAAACCCGGCATAACAAAACCGGGATCAAGGACAAAAGTTTGCATTATTCAATGAATTAAAGAATACATATTTGGTATAAAGATAATTTAAATTTACTTTCAGTTTGCAATTCCTTAGAAGACAATAATCTGGTTTATAAAATGATCAATTTCTTTAGATCTACAGGTGGAATTTTTTTTTTAATTACTGAGCTAAACAGTTAAGTTTCATAGCATACTTTAAAATCTACTAATTTAAAATTTAAATCTCAAATGCACTTAGATCAGACATTTTAAAAATTAAAAATTCATTTGTAGTAAAGAATACAAACCTGTTACTTTATTTTTCTCCAACTTAGAGAGTGTGGGATTACTATTTATAGAAGGAAGAACTTCCACCCCTCTAGTTAAAGCTACTTCTGCCCTGTAAGAAAAAGGATACATTGATAATACGATAAAATAACAAAAAGAAAGAAGTATTATTAAGAAGAATTCGATAAACCTGTGAAAGTGTTTTTATAATATAAAACAAATATTTTAGTGAAATTTTCTGAAAACTAATAAAAATTTATTCATAAAAAACAACAGTATAAATACTGCCTTTTAAATATGGTATTCAAAAACCCAACACAATTATTTTCAATGTTATAGAATTGTGTTATAAATAAATGATTTTTTATTATATATGTAAAACAAGTACATATATATATATATATATATATATACACATTATTTTTTTTTATATTCGGAGTACAAGAGAATGACAAACATCTTCAGAAACTGATTTTTTTTATCAAAAATAGAAAAGATATCAAATTATAAAACAAATTACTAATGTTTGTATCATATCAGTTGGTGTGCTTTCTTTTATAACATCTATTGCCTATTGGCCTTTTGTAGAAAAGAAGCACATGACATATTCTGCCAACTGTTTAGTTGGGTGTTTTATTTAGTATCTAAAAATCCTTTGTTGCCAGAACACAATATAAACTGCCCCCACTTGGCAACAAGTTCAAAGCAGGTTAAAGCAGATTTTTAAAATTTACTTTTTTGGAGTGGTTAAAGACATACTTAGATGGGGGGAGCTTGGGGAGTATTCAGCCCCCCAAGTATTTTTCAAATTTATATTAGTATTACACATTATAACTGAAATTATAAGAGCTGAAGAAGCTTTAGTACTCTAAAAGGAGTTTTAACATCCCCAAATGAAAAATCTCCATTAACCTATGGTTAAAGATCTTTTTGAGGTTGCATATTGAGAATATTATTTTATAAGTTTCTGAATGCACTAACGGCAAAGGCAAGGATTTGCAAAGTTTTATCTTGTCTACAAAATTTGATTGGTCTTTATTGAGCTTTACTAATCAGATCTGGACCATTCTAATCAATTTGACATGTCCTTTGCACCCATACGGTATGGAATTCTTATGGGAGTGAAGAGAATTTTTTTTACCAATGCTCCTAATGTAACTCTCTGGGTGTGACCTAGAACTGTCCAAGGTTGGAGTAATGAAGATGAATGTATTGTTACTAATGGGAAGTTGGACAATCTGGATAAAATTGCAAGGACTCCTGTTGCCTAATGGATTGTCGATTAATGGTCTATTGCTTAATGGATTGTTGCGTATGGGATGGGTTTGCTTTTTATTGACCTGAGGAGGGATTAGGTCAGTTTGATGGGTAGCACCAATCATCAAATAAAAGGGGTCAACTATTGCACAGATAAGATTTGATTTACATTGATTGGAATTTTTTATATAGGGCATAATTTCTATGTTCAGTATGGAGCTCCAAACCATCTAAGTTCCACTTACTTCATTGCATATTATGCAAAATGATATTATATAATAATATGCCAAACACATTCGTTTGAAAACTGAAGTCTTCTAAAATTAGGAAACTTAAAAAAACTTAAAAGTGTTTTCTATGCCTATTTTTTTTTCAATCCAGAATTTTTACTAAAATGAAAATACTTTATTTTGAAAGTATATGCATGACTTATTTAAGAATATTTTTAAGAACCAATTGAAAACATTAAATTCTAAAATGTAATTTTTGTAAATTTCAAAACAGCACAGTTGTGTCAATACAAAAAAGTAGTATTTCTTGTACAGTAAACATACACATGTAAAGAAATACTGAAGCATTATAACCGATTAAAAAAAAAAAAAAAAAAAAACATTGGTATCTATATATGTTCTATTAATTAACATTGTGTAAAAACAGGTACTTACGTATTATCGCAACCATGACAAAACGTAATTGATGTATCGTCCAATAAAGGTCCCAATCGATTCCAAGGACAACATGCAACAAAGTGATCTGTATGAGGACCCACGTTCGAGCGGGCTCGAACTGGTTGGGGGACGTACGCACCGCTGGGACTGTGTCGTCAGACAGGCCGGCTTCGCCGGACCAAGTCACAGAGCATACTAGACTCGCTTCTGGGACCGTCGCACGGCGCAAGGACCGTGACAACATGCAGCCAAGTGATCTGTATGAGGACCCACGTCGAACTGCTTGAGAAAAACCCAGAAGCGAGTCCCAGAAGCGAGTCTAGTATGCTCTGTGACTTGGTCCGGCGAAGCCGGCCTGTCTGACGACACAGTCCCAGCGGTGCGTACGTCCCCCAACCAGTTCGAGCCCGCTCGAACGTGGGTCCTCATACAGATCACTTTGTTGTATGTTGTCCTTGGAATCGATCGGGACCTTTATTGGACGATACATCAATTACGTTTTGTCATGGTTGCGATAATACGTAAGTACCTAAAAACATTATTTAATAAAACCAAATTCAAGTACTAAGAAAAGACATGACATTTTCATATGTGTGTATATATTTGAACTCTAAAATCTAACAAATAAAAACTTTTAAAAAGTGATGTAATGTTATAATAAAATTTCTGAATGAACTGTCATTTTAGCACCTTTATGAATTATAAAATTTTAATTTGCAAATTAATCTTTAGGTTTCCATATCAAAACTTTGATTAGTAATAACTTTCTCAGCATACAAAAAGGAATTATTTAAAAAATGTTTAAACCTATATTTTAAAATGTTAAAAGCATTATAAAAGCAGCAGTGAATTATATAAACAATGATTTTAGTATTTTGTACATTTTTTCTCTAAATATCAATCACTTTAACGAAACTGGAGGAAACTTTAAAATATATGCTAATGTATCAGTGTGCATCCAACTTTATTAGGTTTCAACAAGAATTTGTTCAAAAAATTTTCAGTCAAGAATGGATAATTATTCCTAACTTCTTAAGACACTTTTAAGCTACAAAAAATATTTTAAAGATATCAACTTATTCGGCTTGAAAATATGCATAGACTATAATATCAGCTATAATCAGAATATTTCAAAAGTATATACTTATAGTACATTAATATAGCCAAAGTATGGTCATAAATTTTACCTATGGAAATAATGTGCATATATTGTTGATTTGATACTTACATTATATACAGCATGAAGTGTAAGTTCATTTTAAAAGTTTTGAAATACTGTCATTGCACTTAAAAATAATAGTTAGAATAAATAATAAACAATATTTATAAAAAAGAAATGTGTAAAAAAATATAAAATATTATAAGAAATAATAGTTTTAAAAAGATATTTTTTTATATATATTTGTAAGAAAACTAAGTAGAAAAACTATAAATATTTAGTTATTTTTCCTATGAATTTTATATTATCTAGAAAAGTGATAATTAAAAAAAAACATTACTGTAGAATGTAGATTATAGTGAATATTAATGATTTAATATCAAAAGTACAAATTAATTAGTAAAATCAAATAAAATGTTGGCTATTTCATGCAGTTAATTAATATCCTTATATTTTTATCCATAAAAAAATCAATTATGAATAAAATTAAACAAAGGTATTATTAAGACAGTTTATCACATATGGGAATGGCCAAATACTGTATTGTTTAGTACAAATAATACACAAGCATTTCCAGAAATAGTAATATTGCATAAAATAAAATCTTTTTAATTGTTTTCTCCAAAAAAATTCTGGGATACATGTTTAAGCAAGAAATTTATGAAGGAGTCTTCAAGTGGTGGTACATTTCATTTTTGACAGAAATGTTAAGTATCTTTATATTCTTCAGACAACTTATCTCGTACAATCATACAAATATTAAGGAAAACCAGAAGTGGAAATCCCTAGTGAACTCCTTTGCCTCTTCTGAAATTTGTTGCAAATCCATATGTCAACATCTAAACTTTATCTATAGCCAATCCTGAGAAATAGATGTTTCTAGATAAAAAATTTTACCGGAAGTGGATATCTTTAGTGAATCCCCGACCCCTTTGAAATTTGATGCTGAATCTATGTTAACATCAATTTTTCAGGATTGGCTATAGCTAGAACATCATGTAAGTTCTATCCTTAGCCAATTCTGAGAAATAGATGTTGCAAGGAAAATGTATATTTTTAATCAGAAGTGATATTTTCAGAACGGCAAATGTTAACTCTCAGTGAGTTCTACCCCCTCCTGAATTTGATGCCAAACATAGCAGTCATTATTTTAAGTTCTATCTATAGCCAATCTGAAAAATAAATATTTCAAGGAACATTTTTGGAACCGGTTGTGGAAAAGGAACCAGAAGTGGAAATCTTTAGTGAACTACCCCTACCGCCATCAGAATTTTTGAGGCTATATTCATATCAGTTACCATCTCAGCTCTACCTATAGCCAATCTTAAGCAATTGATGTTGCAAGGAAAATGAAAATTTTTCAACTAGAAATGGACAATGAACCCAAAGTGAAATACATTGAAAAGCCCCAGAAAATCCTTCCTTTTAAAATTTCAACTTGTATTTTCATACCTCAAGACTTGCATGTGATATATATATATATAAACAAAAGAGTTCTGAGTTCAAATATTAAAATAATTATTCACTCAAAGTATGTATGTATTTACATATAATAAAAGTAAAATGTTAGTTATTTTCATTTTAAAACTGAAAATATGTTAATATTTTTTTAATACTATACACCCTTTAAAGTCTTTATATTAGTTTGAAGTAAAAAGATTGGAAGTTTTGTATATGTAAAATATGTAGAAAACCTAAAAATTTTTTTTGATGTACATCAATAGAAAACATGTATTACATATAAAATGTAGAATATGTATTCAATGTACAAAATTTTGTAAAAACATAGAAGGATTTGATAGACAATTTGATATGCATGTGCAAAATTTTGTAAAAACAGTAAAAAGAAAATATAATGGAAAAAATATCTAAATAAGTGAAGGAGGTCAGGTATACATATATGTGCAAAATCTTATGATAACAGCTCTCTATGCTAAAGTGTGAGATTATAAAAAATAAAAGAAAATTGCAGATTTACAGTTAGTTTTCATCTCTCATAACTACAAGAATTGTTCTGAATTTCATTTTTTTGCCAAACTTTTATATATGCAAGTTTTATTTGACAAATGCCATTTATCAATTTCCAAATATTTACTTCACACTCAAATTATTGTTTTTTATTCTAAAATTCCAAACATTATATTTTAACAATTTATTACTTACAAGAATGTTTACTTAATGGAACAATGGTGTTGTTGTTCAGTATTGTGTTTGTACACTGTTTTGAAAAATCTATAGCCCAATAAAATGCAAAATGTATTTTGAAAATTCAATGCATTGATGGCAAAATTGAAACATGTTAGAACATAAAGAATTCCAATATTCATAATTATTTTTTTAAGATAGATAAAACCTGATGAAATTTAAAAATTTCTTAATTAGATATTCTAAATGATAATCACCAAGATTTTTCTCTAATCTTATTAGCCATCCCCAAGATGAAATTTTTACTGTAAATTATAAAAAATAATATTAACCGCATAATTCCTGCAACGATAATCTTATAAACATTTGAAAGTTACTTGTGGTGCTTTTCAGTTGATGTCTTCAATTGTCAAAAATTAGTTAAGATTGTTTTTTTAAACATGTTATAATCATATGAAAACTAATTATATAAAATTGAAATTTATAAATTCACAGTGAAGAGAAATAAACAGCATTTATATTGAAAGAAAGAATATTACAAAGCCACTGAACAGCCAAACAGATTCGTAAAGAATTTTGCCAAATTCTTACTTCTTCTCAGATACCCATGCTGCTACATTAAAACAAACAGATTCAAAGTCAAAAAATAGATCCTCACCCATCAGTTACATCAATCTGAAAAACACCAAAATAAACACTTAATAAGCAAGCATGGAAGCTTTAGAAACAGAAAATGCTCACATGACATCAGTCTTCTCCTCTTTCATCGCCAATCCCCACTGAACTAAAACAGTGTGCTGCGGCGTCAAATGACTCCACCCGACTCATCTAATCTAAAGAGGGACAACGTAGGCAGCCTGATCAAATGGAATAATGCTTACACATCCTGAATTCTTAAACAAAAAGGGTCATTCACTTAAGGAACATGCATGCTAGAAAATTCAAGAGCAACACCTAGCAACGGAGTCCAACATAGCAACAGTCACCTAAGTAACCAATCTCAGAAGTGGGTCACCGGGTGTGATTACACAACTCCTGAGACATAAGTTTGGGTAAGAATCCCTAAAGAATGTAGATCATGTGGATGATGTGACGGGAAAATAAAAAAATGTGCAGCAGAGTTGCGTCTGCAACTCTCTTAGGAGATGTCACGTGATATTTCAAGGTGACAGTTGCAAACAAAAATACACATGTAACATATAATATAGATGGTCACAAAATTAAAAAGAGTTACAAAAAAGGATCTAGTTAAATTAGTTTTTGAAACTATAACTGGATTTACAATGTCAATTACATGTAATAAATGTTTAATTAAAAAAGTTAAAGGGAACTTATATATGAAATTTAAAATAAAAGTAATCTATTATAGTACAAAACGATGCATATAAATTAAAATCTGCTATTTATATTTTTAAGAGGTATCTATAGCATAATAAACAATATCAATTAATATTTATATATATGTTTGAATTAATCTGCCTGCTACATCTATAACATACCAGCTATTTTGTATTTGTCGAATTATTATTAATTTAGTTTTTAATAAGTAATGCTCGCAAACACAAATATAAAATATTATAAATAGTATATCATAAAATGGTACTTTTGAATAACACCCCTGTTATCTCTTTGATATAAATAATGGTTAACAGGCTAACAGTTGATTATCCAAAGAAATGTACAATTAAACTTATTTTTATGCAATTAGTCATTCAATGAAAATTTGCCACACACATCCAAAAAGAAAAATATATTTGTAATTAAATTTATCACAACAAAGTTTTTTGTGTTAACATTATTAAAAAGTATAAATTATTTATCTAATGGATGCCTACACATTCCAAACCCTTTAAAAATTATTCAACACAATCACATATCTGTTTATCCAGAGTAACTTTCATAGGGTAATAAATTTTGACTTTATACTTAATATACTAGTAAACCCTAAACATTTTGCTAAATCTCTTCTTTTTTTTGCTTGACTGAGTTGAGTCCTTCCACTTTTTAAAGTTGGCCTCTAGTTAAAATCCTAATTACTGTATTTTACACCTTAACTTTGCTGTTATCGTAATATTTTCACACTGCCAAAAATATAAATGCATTGATGGGTGAAGTGCAGTTAATGCTCCTTAAAAATGATTTGCCCTCGAACATGAAACCAACTGAACTAGCTATTTTGCATTTTCCTAACTATTATTCGATTAGGGTTAAGCTCCTATTACCAATAATGCAGCCATGGACCAGCTTTATGCTTATGTGCTCGTTAGCATGGGATAGCTGATATCTGTAATAGCAAGAAGAAAACTTGAGAAACTTCACTAACTTTGAGAATGCCCCCTACAGGTGGAGATTGTGTGACTATTACATTATTAACTAGCTATACCTGCACAGAGTATCTGTGCTCTAGGCATCTATGAAATTTTTAATAATGATAGTATTTTAAAAATAATTTAATTGGCGCTAAGTTTTTTTTCTACTGAAACTTATTTCAATATTTTCTTCAGCCTGTTGAAGTCTATCAGCTTCATTTCCCATTCAGTAGTTTCATCAACAGCTTCTTTGGCACTCTTATGTCTTATGTACAATAACAAAACTATGTGCATTATAACTAACTTCCCATATTAAAACCATCTCAAAAATTATATTCTGTTTGTTTACTTGCCTTTAAAACCAGTTTATTTTATATGTATACTGTATTTATGACCTTTTAATTTATTGTGTTATTATTGTGGAAGTTTTTGAGTGATTATTTGATTGTTTTTATTTTTGAGTGAATATTAGATATGTTTAGGAAGTCTTGAATTTCCTTTTTTGAGAATTTCGGTAATTTGTATTTTTTTTTTTTTTTACTGTAGGAGGCAAATATTTTAGAACTTACATTTATTTATAAATGTTGATGTCAAAATCATGTTTTCATTTTATTTGCATATATTTTCTTTCCACTCTTGTAGAAATTAACCCGAAAAATTCTCCCTTTTATCATTTATCACCTAATAACTTATAAACTGAAGGAAGTGGCTTATCATAAGTTAACAATTTTGTAACAAAAATTTGTTTAATCAAAGTATTCTATCTGAACATTATTCCAGATATACAATTAAACAGTAGTGTACACAAGGGATGCGAGTTCAGAAGGCTAAAGTTCTTTCTAAAAACAAAAAAATATTCGGTACTTTTCCATTTCGCCGGCGCAAATTTCGCCAAGCAGACTTTATTGGCGACAACACACAGTATACACATAAAAAAATGTTAATAAATGTTAGTTCTATGTTAATAATTGTTATTTGTTTTAAACTATTGTAATTCAGTTTAACTTTTAAACTAATTTTGCAAATTGGGTACTTTTCCATTTGTGCCGGCGAAATGGAAAAGTACCAAATATTCCTTAAAATGTCAATTTGAAAAAAATAGTAAATTAGACTAAACTAAGTCAGATACAGGAGTTCATTCTCCTACAAAGGTCAGTAAACTCCTCCCAAAGTTTTTCTATGTGAACATCAGAAGTCTACAACCTTTTAATATCGTTGAGCATCAGTATATGATAAATTTTCCCAGAGATCACCAAACAAAAGTATTTTAAAAAATATTTTAAATTATAGAAATTTTTATGCCACATGCTGTGTTGCTCGTGAGCATTAAGCTGAAGACCTCTGGTGTACCAATGCAATTAAGATAAATAGAGGAAATGCTAAAAATATAACAATTTTATAGCATTCAAATCTATAAAAGATTGTTAAACTTTAAAAGATTGTTTTTTACATATGTATCAAATTTAAAAATATTATTTTTTAAATATATATATAAAGCCATGATTATAAAAAAAAATGTTATAATGCGACTAATAATTTAGCTTTAAAAAATGAACAAGAAAAATGTCACAAAATCTTTCCTTGGGTAATCAAGTAAAAACAAAATAAAGGTTGTGATATTCAAAAGAAATTTTGAAATATCAAATTATTTGAATTAGATGCATTTGTTTTATCATGAATTTGTATTAATTAGCAATATACGTTGAAGCAACAATATCTGACTTTGTCTCTTCTAAAATTCTGAATTATTGATGTAAATAAATCGAAGTTGCTTTGCAGTGTAAATATTTATAATTAACTAACTTTTAAGAAGTCAAAAGAACTTTCACAAGTAAAAGCTAAAAATGATATAGAGGAACTCCTGTCATATAGACTGTGTAAGTAGAACATAGTCATGTATATTGTATAGATGAGTAAAACTAAAAATCTAACAATCACCAGGGATCAAACCTAAAAACTAAATAGCTATAATTTACTCATGTTTAGTTTCTCCTATTACTCTTCATATCACTTAGCCATGAATGAGCTTATTTTAAGAAAAAATTAAATAAAATTTCAAGGACAAAACTTTATTACACTAATTTTATTAAAAAATTAATTAGCTTTCTAAGTTATTTTTGCATTTATACATTTTTAAAGACATGACTAATTTTTAAAATGTAAAATTTTATTTCCTAGTTTTGATGATTTAAAAAGAATTTTTTATAACATTTCATTCTTAAATTGTAAAATAATAGTTATAGTTTAATTGTTAAGAATTCAAACCATATGTAACTAGTGGTCAATTCATAGACTTTTTTTATCAAGATAAGAAACTTGAAAATGTTGCAAGCTTTTAAATCAAACATTGTATAGGAAAAAAAAAATAAGAACTGCTAATGGAATTGAAAAACATCTAAAACATTTTCAATTGAAATTCTTCATTATCAAAGTAGAATAGACAAAAGTATAATAGAAATTTTAAAATCATTTTCATACATTGGATAGCATTTATATTAAAAACTAGGACTTTTCACTAACTAGGACTTTTCACTATAAAAAAAAAAAATCTTTTAAAAATTAATTAAATATGCTATTAAAGATAAATTCGAAAAATATATAAGCAAAAATAAAATAAGTCATTTCTGAGTTCAATAACACATTCTCGTATTTTAATAGCAAGGTCGTTATACCCACTCAAAATGTTACCTAACTAAAGACCTAAAACATAATAGAGCCATTTAGAAAATTGTTTGGCACTTTAACAGCATCATAAAATATGTATGCAGTATTTCATTCAGTTATAAATATTTAATGATCACAGTAATGATATATGCTAGTACAATAAAGCACATGTAATTCAGTGCTCACAGATGTGCAAATACTTACTAAGGACGCAAATTTAGTTAAAAATGACTATACAATTACCTATATTAAATAAAACTACACTGAAATACATTTTGATAAATATATAGGTATAACACTAAAGTGATCTAAATAATTCAACTCAAACAGCCACTATCTATTTCAAAACACAAAGTTTAACATTCCATGGTTGATAAATATTTGAGAGATCTATACGGTATTTTTGATTTCTCTTAATGAAAAAATATTCAATCAAATTTGTTATCAAGTCAATCATTTCATAATATATCTTGTTTCAAAAAATTATATAACTACCCGTGAGTCAGATATTTTTTACGAGTGACATTATATACTTTCGGCATTTCAGACCACACTGATGCATTTCTTCACACAAGTAGTAACTATGCATATTTTCAGTGGAATACATGATTCTAAAATCTCAGTCAGAGAGATTCGAACACCATATATTGATTACCTTTGTTCTATAGATTCCGACACTATTTTCTAGGATAGAAGTAATATAAACATTTTTTTTCTTAGTTACTTGGTTCAGAAAATCGATAAGCACCTACGCTGTCCTACATTTTACATTAGCTGCAGTTCGTGACAAGAATGCTACAACATGCCACCACATATCATGCAGTATTAAATGGCTCAGTAATAGAGATTCGGATATAATTTACTGCTACACACATAATAATTACTTTTAACTCCCAGTTTCATTCGAAGGCCACAGGATTTTTCAGCGCTATCAAGAATTAATGCAGCCTCGTATAAAGACGAAATCTTATTTTCGAATTCCTTGGTTGTTTAATTTCCGGTTTACAGTTAATTACAACACTGGTTACTAGGCAACCGTTGAAGAAGTAAAATAAAAAGAGGCGGGAAAGCAGATTTCAATAATGTGGGGAAACAAGAAATAAATTGAAAGGATATAAAAGAGAAAACAGAACATTAGCAGATTATTTCCCCAATGATTAAAAGGTAGTGAAAAACTAGAGTGTATGCGCATTTACAGAAATTATGTGATTGGTTTGACTGAGATATGAGTCGGATACATTTGTACTCTATGATATCTAGAAATATGTTTGTATAATAAACAAAACTGAAACTTAGTACCCTGTTGAAAACCTAAAGAAAACATCTTTGTATGACAATCTATAGAGAGTAAATGAATCTGATCGGTTTGGGCTTTTATTAGGGCAGTATAGTTATGTCGTTTGGTTCTTTTATGATTATTTGATAAAACCGTCATTGAAATAGATGTAAAGTACATTTAGTACATTTCAGTATAAAATCACAATTGTTAGATACATTGACTATCGGAGATCGTCATCGTACGTCTGGAACACTTCGCGTTCCATCCCGCAGGGACATTTTATACATCACAGTTGTCCGGTGCTGTTGATTATCGGAGGTTGATGCCATGGCATTCGATTCCGTACAACCCGTACGGAGCAGTAGGTAAAAGTACTCGGTACTCGGTAGCTTAGCTTCGCCTCACGCTCGAAGATGGATCAATTGCGTTTAGGGAGGGCGCACGGCACATTGAAGAGGCAAGCTGCATCGGGCAAAATATGGTTCGTTGTGAATAATGGTTGCAATCTACTGTCCACACATTGAAGGCACATAGCTAGCTATACGTTGCACTAGAGACACAAAACAGCAATAGAAAAACTGGTTTCTAGTGTATATGTGAGTACCATACGAGACGCAGCACACACTGCACGACGTACAGTGCATCCGGAATCCTCAATGTGTGTGCTGCCTACAGATCACATATTGGGGATTCAGGACGCACTGTTACGTCGTGCACTGTGTCCATAGGCGCCGACTACGGGGGGGCAGAGGGGCACGAGCCCCCGCTGAACTTTTCCAGAGGGGGCTCTGCCCCCTCTGGGAAATTTCAAGATTTTTTATAACTTCATATTTTACTGAATAAAAAAAATGACATTTTTTAAACATAAAAATAATTGAAAGAACATCCTATTAACGTAAATGTTGCATTTCATTTCAGTCTTGTTCACATTTTCCTTACCATAGCTCCCTAAACTATCTCGTACACAAACCAAGCTCCTCTTTACTTCCAGGAAACATGTTTACGCTAATGACAAAAACACCTGGTTACCAAAACGTTTTCGACTGACTACCTAATTCGAAGAGAAATGGAATATTTACAGCCATGTTATTGGCATTTCCAAAAAATAGCTGTTTCTCTCCAGTAATAAATATAAATGATTACCACGAAGTAGAGATGACTTATTTTGTCTACCTAAAGAGATCTTATCTGTAATTACTTCTCGATTCTATATACCAGTGCCGTCTTTACAGGTGACATCCATTCCGTTTGAAGCTGTAAACCCCGCGGGTGGCATCCATCCCGTTTGAAGTTGCAAACCCCGCGGATAGCTTTATTCCTGATGAACACCGGACGTTTGGCACAGCACCGTAATCGGGCAAGGGCCAGAGGGAGCTACCCCCCCCCCCCCCGATAAAAATATTAAAGTTTTAGATGAGATAAGAAATGTCAACCAACGTGTCATCCAAATTTTGCATAAAAATATTATTTATGAGATTTTCTTTATAAATTACTTTGTTTTAAAGATTTTTTAATTTAGCTGAATGTGTGGTTATAGTGATGATCCATTTATTTACATATTTAATTCAAAAATATTTAAATTTTAAGACAATAGTATTTGGTTACTTTTGTATTATTGCTGGGTTCATTGTTTTAATTTATTGTGCCAAAATCAATTGATAGGTAGTTAAGCGTTGATATTAAGCGTTAACTTGTATAAACTTTCAGATTTTTTCTCGATTAATTAACAGCTTTGCTACTAGTTAATACTTATATCAAAATCTATTGTAATTATTATATATCATAATATTGATGTATAGTAACTATATGGATTTTCCTAATCAACTCTTAGCTTACTACTATAAATATGCAATTATTTATAAATAATATATATAGATTAAATATATAATAGTAACTATTATGGTTAATAAATGCTAATGATTAACTGTGTTTAGGGTGAGCTTCTCCTTCAAGACAGTTGAGCCCCCCTTGAATTTCATTTCCGCCACTCTTAAATATCGTATCTGGCTACTGCCCTGGTGTGGCAGCCAACAGCCCCACGTCATTTGAGACCAGAAAGCTAGAATTATAAATTATGAGAAAATAGAAAATATTGGATTCCTAGGAACCTCGTGGAAATTTCTATATAAATCATACCAACCATATCTGGGTCTGGTGTTTGGAATCAACAATATGCTAGAGAGCATAACGTGACGGATTCTTGTTAAAGGGGCGAGAAGCTTTACCTCTATCGGTGGCAATGTTACAAAGCACTAGTCTTGTAGACACCCCCACTCTCTACTTTCAAGTCCTAAATGCTCCTCGAATGGATAAAATGCAATGCGTAGACGATGGCATCTGGTACGCCAAGAAGGGGGTGAGTTCAGGAGTCAAAGAGCTCAAGTTTTATAAGTGGTAAACTAGAGTGGCGCAGGCCTAAAAAGATTAAAAATATTTATCGTACAATAAATAAAACTGCTGATATCTTTCTTTCGACCCAACCCGTACGACCTACCCGAAAGTGTAAGATATATGTTTCGACCGCCGGGACAATGCCATCTAATTTAGACTGGAACCCAGTGGGGGCGACATCCAACGGACCGACCCTCCTTCCTTTGCTACCAACAGCCCGGAAGGACTTTCAAACACACAAATTTAACGTGCTCGTACACGGGAACAGTTTAGGCACAAGCCGGAAATCGAACTGGGGTCCTCCGAGCACAATCCCCGTGACTTAACCACTCGGTTATCTCACTCCAAAACTGCTGCTTGTAAGACAACGACTTATAAAACTTCCTTGAGGAAAACATATATATGTCAGTTAGGTGACTACAGTTGCTTAGATGGCATTATATTCCCCCGTTCTCAGGCCAAAATAACAGTATGCGCTCTTAACAACCACTACTGTCGTTCATTGGGCAGTTCGTTCTTGGCAGTTGTTAAGGGCGCATACTGTTCTTTTGGCCTAAAGTAGGGGCTTAAAATGACCTCGAAACAATTGTAGTCACCTAATTGACATATGATTGCTTTCTTCAAGCCGGCCTTGTAAGTTATTATATCTTTATCGACTTTGTGAATCTTTTATATAAAGGGATTGTGCCCCCCCTGAGATTTTGAAAACTCGGCGCCTATGACTGTGTCTCGTATATTATTCAAATATGCACTAGAAACTGGTTTTTTCGGGTTTCTGCGTCTCTAGCACAGCATGTGGCTATATATCTTCAGTGTGTAGACAGTAGCAGTAGGTAGCAATCATTGCTCAAAACGAAACGCATTCTCCACGATTCAGAGAGCATGCGAACCGCAGTCGCTGATTATAGGAGGTCTAGAACGCTCCGAGTTTTATTCAACGAGCTTGTTGGTTCTATCCCCATGAAAATTTAAAAAAAAAATCTAATTTTACTACTTAAAAAATACGTTCAATTTCTTAAGCACATCTTCCCATAATGTCCATTTTGTTTGAAAATCCAAATACCTCCTACCTATTTTTTTTTCTTTTCTTGGAAGAATAGAGACCCTTACAAAGAATGATGAGAAGGGTTAGTTTATCTCTATCTCTCAAAAGTATATTTATTTAAAATTCCGAAATTGTTGCATATATACGACAGATATAAATTTGGGAAGTACAACAATACAAAGAAGTACAAAAAAAGATAAAAGTACAAAGATAAAAAAGCAGAGAAAGACAAAAGTACAAAATAAACTTATATTTTAAACATTAACATCCTTTTAAATAAATATCTATTGTAAACATTTGCATCATTTTACTGTGATGATGAATAAATATGAAATTTATAAAGAATAATTATTATAAAATTCCATAATAAATTTTGAATAAATATTTTACTAGGATGCTTCAAATAATATTAGAATCATGGCTGGAAAAACCTAATTTACTTTAATAAAGAAAGATCATAAAATAGGTTATATTATTTCGAATAAATTTGTTATTTAATAATTTATTTATTCAGTGTTGAAAGTTCGTTATAAAGACAACCAAAAAAACTGTATAGAATTATCTTCACTTGCGGTTATAAATACGAGTACAATTAGGAGAGCTTTGGACAAATGATGGAAAAGGACCATGTTTATTAAGAACCAGTTAAATGAACCATGTTATTAAGAACCATGTTTATTAAGAACCATGTTATTAAGAACCAGTTAAAATGTCTAGGAGGAATACAAAAGTTTGTTAATTAGAAATAATAAAGAGGAAGTGAACAATTTTTTGCATGCCAATTTATTTCGGATTCTTGTCAAGAGTAATGAATAATTTCATTATATTGTATATTAACTCATTTACTATGCTACAGAGAAATCCAAGTATTTGCTGATTAGTTACTTATGCTAGCTGCATAGGCTTTTATTCAATTGATTCTTATATTTACATTTTTTATTAATAAAAGAGTTTTTCTTGCATAGTAAATGAGTTTAGTTTGAAATATTTGCTTATTAATAATCGTTAAAATACTAGATTGGCTGTCAGAATAAATAAGAGTTTGGAGATTACTGATTTAATATATTCTAATACTTTATAAATTCAGTAGAACTTACATGGGACATCAGGCTTACATTCTTACATCAGGCTTACATGGGACCGAAGATAAGCCGGTTAAGACAAAATTCTGCTAAAAGAGGTATTAAAAATTTTAAATACATTGCATCTCTTATCCGCATTAGATATTCTATAATAAAAATTAGGCATCATAAAAGTATTTAAACAAATTACTAAGCAAATATATTATTATTGAAAAATTATATTTAGCAGACTAACAAGAAAGTTAAAAATAAAAAATACACATGTAGTAATTTATAATGCAATATCACAATTACATAACTTTTCTTAAATAATCCAGTTATTTTTTTTACACTTTTGTTTAAGTTGGTGTCTCTATTTATTTGGGTCAAATCTTGAAATCAATTTTTGACCCACTTCTATCAAACCGTTTTTCTTGAAATTTTACACACATATGTTTTTTTTTCCGGCCATCCAATCTACTGCTCTGAGTCCTAGGACGAGTCGGGTGGCTTGGGCTTTCGACACATATGTATTTGCGATGACAATATAAGATTTCAATCAATATGAGTTAATCCCCTTCCCGGATTCTAACACCCCCACAATCATGTCCAGAATAATTAGTAAAAATCCCATTATTGTAAAATAGTTTTACATTTTTTTCTCTTTTATATATATACTAGCCGCCTTCGGCGACCAGCCTGTTCTCTACCCTTGAAAATTTTGACCGTGGCAAACTCGCTGGCGCCATAACCCCGTGGAGTTGTTGGTAAGGTAACTATTTGGACGGCCAGGAAGTGTCACCCAATGTAGACCGGAACCCAGTGGGGGAGGCATCCACAGGGACCTTCCCCTCCTTCCCCTACCACCAACCTCTCGGAAGAACTTACGGACCCACATGTTTAACGCGATCGTACTCCGCGTGAATACGGCGGCAGTTTCCGCAGTGGCGGGAATGAACCCGGGCCTACCGAGTGCAATTCCCGCGCACTAACCACTAGGCTACCGCGGCCTCAATCCCGTGGAGTTAACAAAGTTTGGTTTAGTTTAATGACGTTAAAACTAATAATGAAATTTTAAGGCACCGCGACAATCTCTATAACTTTCTTTTTATTTATTTTTTTATTTCTTCAGTGTTTAAGATTTTCATTGTGGTCCCTGTCGCATGGTAAACCCATGAGCCAATATTTTCGGGAATACGACCTAGAGTCTTCTTATTTATTTTGGGGGTCAGCCTTTTCGTTCGGCCATCTGCACTCGAAATAGAAAACCAGGATGTCGAAGTTGCTTTGGATCTCGGATTCGTACCGAAAGATTTAACGTCCTTTTCGGAAGGGTCATAGGGTCCTCGGCGACTTTGAATTAGTGGCCGAAGGAATATCAGTTTCGCAGGGGCTTGAGAAGGGGCTTTTTGTTTTTGGAAGGCCTAAAGCCAATGGCGGTGCTTTGGGGTCAAGGGGTTAAGACCCTGAATCCAATGGGATGTTTGTATGCGCCTCAGGGGCGTGTTTTAAAATCCGGAGAGAGAGAGAGAGAGAGAAAATATGCAAATCAGGCATAGGCCCTTAAATGTGGGACTCACCGAGCATTCGCTGAATGAACAGCCTCTCATGGTTGAGGACAATGCTGCTGGAGTATCTGTTCTCACTCACAACGCCAAAACTTCTCCCTGCTCCTCTTTCAAATTTCTCAAAAACTCTCTCTCTCCAAGATTTTAAAACACGCCCCTGAGGCGCATACAAACATCCCATTGGATTCAGGGTCTTAACCCCTTGACCCCAAAGCACCGCCATTGGCTTTAGGCCTTCCAAAAACAAAAAGCCCCTTCTCAAGCCCCTGCGAAACTGATATTCCTTCGGCCACTAATTCAAAGTCGCCGAGGACCCTATGACCCTTCCGAAAAGGACGTTAAATCTTTCGGTACGAATCCGAGATCCAAAGCAACTTCGACATCCTGGTTTTCTATTTCGAGTGCAGATGGCCGAACGAAAAGGCTGACCCCCAAAATAAATAAGAAGACTCTAGGTCGCATTCCCGAAAATATTGGCTCATGGGTTTACCATGCGACAGTCCCAACCACCACCCGGTGTAAATAATACATCGCCACAATTCAAACCAGCATAATGAGCCAAAAACCTTATAAAAAGCAAACACTAATTCGGTTTTTAATTGTCCCTAGGTCAAAAACCGTATAAAAAGCAATCACTGATGACATTTGCCCCCATGCGAATATCCTCAAATATGCCACCAAACATCTGCTAAGCCAAAAACCGTTTCCATGGCAACTGCGTCTGGGTGCGCAAGAAATCGAACTTCTTGGGCCGTTCAGTGCTTCTGCGCGGACATATGGGAGAAAAACTTCTTTTGCTGAAAAATTGAAATTCGGAAATTTTTAAAATGCGGATTCTGCAGCTACTTTTTATTATTTCTTGATCAGATTGGGCTTGTAAGAATGCCTGATGTTTGAGCTTTCTAAAAATGTAAATTAATGGTCGAAATTCTCGGTCCTTTTCTCGATGCGAGGGTTTAAAAACGAAAGGTTTTTTTTAGCCGAAAGTGACTTTTGTTTTAAAATCTTTAAAAAATATTAGAATCTGTCCCTAAGATTTGAAATTGATATATTTTTACTCGCAATTGTTTGCTCTTTCCGGTCGTCTGATTTGTTTTTTCCACGACGTCTGGATGGTGGAAAAACGGTCGAAATCGCATGAAACATTAAATAACAACAACAAAAAAAATAATTCAAAATCGGTTTTCATGTGTCACCTCCCCCCCCCCCGTCCGGGTTCTCCGATTGCCAAATTTCGTAGCTCTGCGACGCGCGGTCGCTGAGCCTATAGTGTATAAGACAGACACACAGACATCGCTCGCCTTTTATTATTTAAGATAGAAGTGAAGCCGCATATTGGATGTTTTTTAATTATCTTACAACAATATATATATATATATATATATATTATACACACACATATATATATATATATTATACACACACACATATATATATATATATACATACAGGGAGGTCATAAAAAACTTCCCCAATATATAAATCCCTAGCGGCCTATCCGCTTAACCAAATCGAAAGGAAATTTCAGATATTGTTATTTGAATATATGCGCTCGAGATTGCGATGATTTCAAACAAAACAATAGAGCTCTTACGGTTACGGTTGCAGTGAAAAAATTAAAAAAAATTTGAAATGGCAACACCCACTTTTTTCCTGCGCAAATTGATCAGCGCATTGTAAAACCATAAATGGCGTTGGAAAGATACACGTATGACGGTGGCCGTGACTACTGGACTGTGCCTATTCATGACCTGAGCCAAGGTCCGGTCAGTGACTGGAGTCTGGCTTGACGGGTGTTCTCCGGGACCCTACCCGGTGAAAGATTCCGTCGAGACGTGGCCCCTGGCTGCGGCTTTGCTGGAAGAGATTTTGGTAGTTGTGCCTTCTCCCCTTGTAGTCGGCAAAAACCAATAGGTTGCCGCGGGAGTTGGACTTTTCTCTCATCAGATATGATGAAGATGGCAGGTGGACGCTGTGGATATTATGGACAGATGAAGCACACTTCTCCTTAACTGGGAACGTAAACTCCAAGAACTGCGTTCACTGGGCTGACGAAAATCCTCACGATGTGGCACCAGTGCCTTTACACGAAGCTAAAGTGACTGTGTGGTGAGGCATCGCAAGCACATTCGTTCTCGGTCCGTACTTCTTCGAAAAGGTCACTTCCAATGGTATGCAAACGTGCTCCATCACAAGTCCTCGGTGTTGTTGTTGTTGAGACCCAGACCGTCCGACCTACCAGAAAGGTGTAAGGTAACTGTATGGACGGCCGGGAAGTGCCACCCAATTTAGACCGGAACCCAGTGGGGGAGGCATCCACAGGGACCGTACCCTCCTTCCCCTACCACCAACCTCTCGGAAGGACTTACGGACCCACATGTTTAACGTGATCGTACTCCGCATGAACACGGCGGCATTTGTGGTAGCGTGCAAATCTAGCGCGCAAACCACGGGGATACCGCACCCGAGATGGCCAACAGCACGCGGTGTTCCGAGGTGGTCACCCACCAAGTACTAACCGCGCCCGATGCTGCTTGACTTCGGTGATCTAACGAGAACCGGTGTTTTCAGCACGGTACGGCCGTTGGCCCGACAAGTCCTCGGTGTAAAATAATGTTGCAGAATTACGTAATTCCAGAATTGCAGCAGCGAAATGTCGTTAATGACATTGTATGGATGCAAGATGGTGCTCCTCCACACGTCGCTACATGTGTTCGACAAGTGTTACAACAGAACTTTGGTGATAGAGTCATCTTCCGTAACTTTACAGTTTCGTGGCCACCGCGATCCCCCGACCTCACTCCGATTTATTTCTGGTTCTGGGGTTATCTGAAATCTAAGGTGTACACATCAAATCCACGATATTTGTCAGAATTGAAAGATGCCATAAAAAGTGAAGTTATACAGATTCCTCCTGCGATATTACGTTCATCATTGTGGTCAACAATCTCCCGCATGCAATGCGTTATCGTCTGCGAAGGTGGGCACGTTGAAAACTTGTAATTCCAATAAAAGTTTTTTCCCTCTCTTCTCTTGTGTTGTCATTGGTCCTTTACAATGCTCTACTTTGCCAATGTTTTAATCCGCCAATTTTCGTCATACGTGTATCGTTCCAACTCCATTTATGGTTTTTCAATGCGCTGATCAATTTGCGTAGGAAAAAAGTGGGTGTTGCCAAATTTTTTCACTGTAACCGTAACCGTGAGAGCTCTATTGTTTGAAAGCATCACAATCTCGAGCGCATACTTTCAAATAACAATATCTGAAATTTCCTTTCGATTGGTTGAGCGGATAGGCCGCTAGGTGTTCATATATCGAGGAAGCTTTTTTATAACGACCTTGTGTGTATGTATATATATGTATATATATATATATATATATATATATATATATATATATATATATATATATATATATATATATATATATAATAATAGAAGTTTGAAAATCCAGTGAACGAAAAGTAAGAAGATGTAACACGATAAACCTAACTTTTTTAAAAACACCCACAGAATAAAATATAATACAGCAAATCATCAATCAAATGGATAAAAAATACAAAACACAAGCTATCAAGTTACAGAAAATCAACCAAATTAAAAGGTATGGAAACAAAAAAAGTAAAACTTAAGCTAAATTCAACTATCTAACAGGCTTACAAAACAAAAGTAAAAATCAACTAATCCTCAAGCAAATAAGAAAAAAATAAATAAAATAAATATCGAATCAACAAGTCAATGAAAAATATAAAGGTATGGAATCGAAATAAGTATAACAAACGAAATCAAGCACAAACGCATTACAAGTGGACGAGGCTCTAAGCCTAAATCATGAATTGTTAACCTCTACAAAAATCTAATCATGTCCAAGTTTTTTGTAGAAGCAAACACAAAAATGTATGTTTCTGAAGAAATAGATAGATTAAATCTATAAACTATTTCTACTTGGACGACATACATAAAGAAGGAATAAAAAAGAAAAAATGAATACCTGGAAAAAGCACAGCGTATGCACAATCGAGTCAATACAGGGTACACTGATAGAAGAGACCAGTGTTGCCATTCGTAAAGCAAAAATGAAAAATAAAAAACCATTTACTGTTGCCATTCATAAGAATTGAAAAACTGTGAAGCGAAATGTTAAGAAAAAGTATTAATATACAAAAAGAGCTACTAAAAAGAGGGGCAAATAATAGTAATGCTGAAGTGGGAAGTGAATGAAAAAAAAAAAAAAACACAAGAGAATGGAGATGTCTGGCTAATATAAGATACTATGAATAGAATTATATGATACTATGAAGAGAATTATAAAAATCCAGCTATTTTAAATTTTTTAACAATACTATTTACTAAATACGAGGGATATTTATATAAATTACTAGTAATTTTGAGATTATTGATATGCATAGCATGAAATTTTTTATCAGATAATCTATAAATTCTAAAAAGCTGATTGAGTATAATATTTCTAAACAATTGAATCGAGTTACAGGAATTAAAAGGTAAGATTTTATTAATATTAAAATTATAAAAGTCTTTTTTATCATATAAATTTGTAACAATTCTATTAGAAGGATCAATAAAAAGATTTAAATCCAAAAAATTAACATTTTTACAAATAGTAGCTTCATTAGGAATTAATTCCAAATTGTCTGGATAGTAATCTATATCTATGAGATAATTTTCTGTATGTACTAAGCAAATCAGATCATCAACATATCTGTAAAAAGTATAATCTATTGAAGTAAATGACTTTTCATAATGATAAAGGTATAAATTAGCTAGCATACTGCTACTGCAGCCACCCTGTGGAACTCCTGAGACTTGTAAGTATAATTTATTTCCTTGAAAAATATAATTATTGAAAATAACAAAGTGAAGAAGTTTAGGAAAATTTATAAATTTAATTTGATTTGAAAGAGGTGTAATATAAGCATTATATAGAGCTAAAATAACATCATATAGATCAGATATCTTAATATTATTAAAAAGATCTTTAAAATCAAAAGTTTGAAATCCTATTATTTTTCTAAGAGATGTTAATTATTAAATAAAGAATTTAAAGTTATTAAGTAAATGGATTGATAATGCAAAATACATTAAATTTATTGCGCAAATGCAGCTCATAAATAAAATGATTTCAATAATAATAGAAGTTTGAAAATCCAATGAACGAAAAGTAAGAAGATGTAAAGAAGATGTAAAGATGTAAGAAGATGTATTGATATGCATAGTGTGCCGATTATTATTTTTGTTGATTAAAATTAATATTGTCAAAAATGCATTTTACATTAAATTAATTATTTATTAGTATATTAATTATACATGTAATCTGTTCTAACTTACTGCTGTGTACATTGCGTTGGTGGCCGCAAAATCCACCTATTTCTGTGCTTAACGGGATACTAAGTTAACAAACTAAAAATTAAGGTTAATAGTAAAGGAACAAACATTTATTTATCACATACTCAATTTACACTCTTTAGTTTTACAAATTAAATAAATATCACACATAGTGGAATACATCTCAATGGTAGTTCGGGGGATGTAATGCCAGATGAATTGATATTTGGTTGGAGCACGTGGTGGGATGCATTAATTAGCTTTTCCTTAAAAACACAAATTTAGACAAAGAGGTTATCCTCATATAGTTTAATTGTACGGTACCTGATCTTCTTTTCATATAACTTGGGTAACACCGATGCTTTGTCACACTTTACACTTGCAATACCAGATGAACATGAGCTCTCCTTCGAATTCCTATATCAGAGACGCACACACAACTCTTAACTCTGCTACCGTCGCTTCTTCTTGACTAGTCTAACTCCAACAGCCTGCCTTGACCAATTCTGACTCCCACTTCGAGCAACTCTCACTTATATCCCTTTTTTGGTCGGCGGTCCACGTGCTGAAAATCTAGAGCTGAGGGCTAATCCGTAGACATGGCGTCGCCGTCTCGGTTGCCGCCAAACGGCTTAACGTGGTATGTAAACATGGGCGTGGTATGTAAGATATGGGGCCACCTGTATATTATCGCCCATCTGCTTAGCGTGGGGATAATCCGCCCGCATTCCTGGTTCCATTATTTTTTAATCCTTCCAAATATTTATTACTTTACATTTCTGGCATTACACATAGCATGAAATTTTTTATCAGATAATCTATAAATTCTAAAAAGCTATATATATATAGCTATATATATATATATATATATATATATATATATATATATATAAATACATATATATATATATATATATATATATATATATATATATATATATATATATATATATATATATATATATATATATATATATATATATATATATATATATATATATATCTTTATGTCTTAATTTCTTTGTATTTTGTAGAAAATTTTGGAATAGTGTATAATGAGTTACTACATACATTCTAACTTTGGATTTACTAATTTATATTTATATATATATATATATATATAAATATAAATTAACATCCAATGTTAGAATGTATGTAGTAACTCATAAAACACTATTCCAAAATTTTCTACAAAATACAAAGAAATAATATATAAGATGGAAATTGGAAGTTATTAAAGATATTGAAGTGTTATAGCATTTATGCGCAAAGCAGCTACAAATATTATACACGATATAAATCACGCAGATATATACAGGTCATTGTAGTCTGAAGGACTTATTTACCATCCAGTAATGGTCTTCATCTTATCATTGGACTTTTCTTTTTTAACGGTCTTGTGATGATTGTTATTGTCACTCCGGAGGTTGGCTTCAGCCAGGGCTGGCGTCCAGGAGTGCAATGCAGCAGCATTTATGACATGCATGTTGACAACTGGGGTGTAAGGTCACAACCCCTTACCGCCATTAAGTAAGCTTCTCGCTAAGCCTTCCTTCTTTTTAACACTTTACAACAAAGTTGAAAAGTGTTTATGACTTTGTTCATTCTGTCTGTCTGTCTGTCTGTCTGTCTGTCCGTTAGCACGATAACTGCCGTAAAAATGACTTAATCAAAATGAAATTTTAGTATGTTGTTCAGACGGTCTGTAGGACCTATGGGAATATAAATGAATAATATCACACAATTAGTTTTGGATTGAACCTGGGTTGAAAAAATGAAATACATTGAGCCCTATGGGACCTAATTTTTCTAACATTTTTTAAGCGGATTTAAAATTCACAAATTGCTTCGAAAATTTTAGGTAATAGTCAAATTGTTCCATAAAATATATAAAAAAAAATTCAGCTAAATATATTCAGTAGTTTTTTAAATAAAAATTAAAATAATAATTACACATCTTATATGAAACGATCATGTGACCATGATATGAAACGATCACATGACCCACTTCAAAATGAGATATGGCATCCATCTTGTTTCAAATTCGTGATTTTTAAAGTTCTTTTCAATTCATATTGAGTGTTGTATCCATCCTAAAACTACTTTATTTCTGCTTAAATTCTGTGCATCTACATACTAAAACAACACAATGACAATATATTTGAGTTTAAATTCTCATTCAAATTTGATTATTTCTACAATTAAGCCTATTTTTCACCTATGTAAAATGTAAACAGCAAAATATGTAGAATGAGTTGTATTAGAATTACTGTATTTCTTTAACACAAAATAATTCAGTCCATGGAGTCTGCATGGCTGATATGAATGAAATATTAATTGATTTTATAAACAGAAGGACGATATTTTTCGATGAAGTTTTAAGCATAAAGTTTATGAATTGTAGCTCCATGGTCTTAATTTTTAATTAAAATAAATTATTATAGTATTGTGATGAATGAAATGGAGAAAGTTATGAATGAAATCCTGCTTTTATAGAGAGATCCAGGCGTGTTATTCTTTCTATGACGTCATTTGAATTAATTTCAGTTGTTTTCCATGAAGTTTTCAAATATAATAAATTATCGTAGTATTATGATAGATTTAAAAATATTACCGTGGAATGTATTGCATTTTAGAGATATTTAAACCACGCAATTTATATTTCAATGCCGTCTTTTGAATGAAGTTCATTTTTTTCAATGAAGGTTTAAGTTTTCAAATATAATAAATCAATGTAGTATCGTGATAAGTTTTAAAATATTACCGAGAAATGTATTGCATTTTCGACTTTTTTAAATAAAATTGCATTGAAGTTGGAAAGTGTTTCATAATCAATGCTTTAAGCATGATTGATCTTTCTTGTTTCAAATTTTAAATGCTTTTTATACTTTATATATATATATATATATATATATATATATATATATATATATATATATATATACAACTACTCCGCCGCTAGAGGGCCGAGTTGTAGTTGGTGTGTTTTTGTGGCTCTGGTGATTTTAAAGTGTTTTTAACACTTTACAACAAAGTTGAAAAGTGTTTATGACTTTGTTCATTCTGTCTGTCTATCTGTCTGTCTGTCCGTTAGCACGATAACTGCCGTAAAAATGACTTAATCTAAATGAAATTTTAGTATGTTGTTTAGACGGTCTGTAGGACCTATGGGAATATAAATGAATAATATCACCCAATTAGTTTTGGATTGAACCCGGGTTGACAAAATGAAATACATTGAGCCCTATGGGACCTAATTTTTCAAACATTTTTAAGTGGATTTAAAATTCATAAATTGCTTCGAAAATTTTAAATAATGTTCAAATTGTTCCATAAAATATATAAAAAAATATTCAGCGAAATATATTCAGTAGTTTTTAAATAAAAATTAAAATAATAATTACAACTCTTATATGAAACGATCACGTGACCATGATACGAAAAGATCACGTCACGTGACTCACTTCAAAATGATATATGGCATCCATCCTGTCTCAAAATCGTGATTTTTTAAGTTCTTTTTAATTCATATTAAATGTTGTATCCGTCCTAAAACTACTTTATTTTTGCTTAAATTCTGTGCATCTACATACTGAAGCAACGCAAATACAATATATTTGAGTTTAAATGATTATCAAAATTTGATTATTTCTACAACGAAGCCTATTTTTCACTTATGTAAAATGTAAACAGCAAAATATGTAGAATGAGTTGTATTAGAATTGGTGTATTTCTTTAACACAAAATAATTTAGTCCATGGAGTCTGCATGGCTGATATGAATGAAATATTAATTGATTTTATAAAGAGAAGGACGATTTTTTTCGATGAAGTTTAAAGCATAGAGTTTAATTACATGTAGCTCCATGGTCTTAATTTTTAAATAAAATAAATTATTATAGTATTGTGATGAATGAAATGAATGGGAGAAAGTTATGAATGAAATCCTGTTTTTATAGAGAGATCCAGGCGTGTTATTTTTTCTATGACGTCATTTGAATTAATTTCAGTTGTTTTCTATGAAGTTTTCAAATATAATAAATTATCGTAGCATTATGATAGTTTTAAAAATATTACCGTGGAATGTATCGCATTTTAGAGATATTTAAACCAGGCAAATTATATTTCAATGCCGTCATTTGAATAAAGTTCATTTTTTTCAATGAAGGTTTAAGTTTTCAAATATAATAAATTAATGTAGTATTGTGATAAGTTTTAAAATATTACCGAGGAATGTATTGCATTTTCGACTTTTTTAAATAAAATTGCATTGAAGTTGGAAAGTGTTTCATAATCAATGCTTTAAGCATGATTGATCTTTCTTGTTTAACTTTTTAAAGTGGTTTTATCTTTTTACTTTCCTTATATACATAATGTATAAGGAAAGTATTGTGACGGGGTTGAAAATTCGAATTCGAGTTTTCGACGGGAGAGCACGTTTCAAGAATCCCTGATCACGAATCAAACATTTTTGAAGTGATGTCTGTGTGTGTGTGTGTGAGTCTGTGGAGACGATAACTGACGAACGAATGGACCGATTCGAACGAAATTTGGTACAAAAATCACAATTCGTAAACACTGGATGCCTATTGTTTTTATACGTAATCGAATGTTCATAACACCCTAAATTTTCGAGTAAAATTTTGAAAAAATCGTCAAAAAATCAAAATCGCTAATAAAGTTACGCAAATAGACATTTCTTATGTAATTTTTCATTAAAAAACGATTGACATAAATTTTAGAACGCCAACATGAACCGTTCTCGAGATATTGTACATTTTTCAAAAAAATTATCAAAAAGTTATATAAAATAAAAAAAAAATATTTTCTATCGAGAAACATGTTCACTTTTCATATGTAATACCATGTGATAAATTTGGTAAAATCATTCTCGTGGATCTAGCTCTTTCCATTCATGAAAAAAGATACTTTGAGTAATACTTTTGTATTTGAACGCCAATAATCATTTACCTGCTGTAAGAATAACTTATTTCTCCGTCCATAGCGCTTGGCGAGATTTTGGCGACGAATTTGGCTAAATATCGCCAACTTAGCGACATTTTTTAATTGCTTCCAAATTAACAAAAATCTCGCCAAATTGATAAAAATGACGCTAAATCAATGAAAATGACGACTAATTGACGAAAATTCAATATCTTGGAAAGAATATAAGTATCTCTTATAAGAACATTTTTTTAAACTGTAAAAGTAGTAAATTCATTGCATTACATAAGGAAAGTCATGTGTTGCCCACATCAGATTTTTACTTTCCTTATATACATAATGTATAAGGAAAGTATTGTGACGGGGTCGAAAATTCGAATTCGAGTTTTCGACGGGAGAGCACGTTTCAAGCATCCCTGATCACGAATCAAACATTTTTGAAGTGATGTCTGTGTGTGTGTGTGTGTGAAAGTATGTGTGTGTGTGTGTGTGCGTCAGTGAGTCTGTGGAGACGATAACTGACGAACGAATGGACCGATTCGAACCAAATTTGGTACAAAAATCACAATCCGTAAACACTGGAAGCCTATTGTTTTTATACGCAATCGAATGTTCAGAACCCCCCTAAATTTTCGAATGAAATTTTGAAAAAATCGTCAAAAAACCAAAACCGCTAATAAAGTTACGCAAATAGACATTTCTCATGTAATTTTTCATTAGAAAACGATTGACATAAATTTCAGAACGTTAACATGAACCGTTCTCGAGATATTGTACATTTTTCAAAAAAATTATCAAAAAGTCATATAAAATAAAAAAAAAATTCCTATTGGGAAACATGTTCACTTTTCATATGTAATACCATGTGATAAATTGAGTGACATCCTTCTCGTGGATCTAACTCGTTCCATTCATGAAAAAAGATACTTTGAATAATGCTTTTGTATTTGAACGCCAATAGTCATTTATCTGTTGTAAGAATAACTTATTTCTTAGTGCATAACGCTTGGCGAGATTTTGGCGACGAAATTGGCGGAAGGTCGCCAACTTGGCGACTTTTTTGAAATGTTGCCAAATTGAAGAATATCTCGCCAAATGGATAAAAATGACGCTAAATCAATGAAAATGACAACTCATTGTCGAAAATTCAATATCTTGGAAAGAATATTAGTATCTACTATAAAGAAAACCTATTTTTTTTACTGTAAAAGTAGTAAATTCATTACATTATATAAGGAAAGTCATGTGTTGCCCACATCAGATTTTTTAAAGTGTTTTTATCTGTTCTACTTAGCTTATTTCTTTAATCGTATTTAGAATTGGATTGAGGATCATTTATGTGATTGTGGGAAGATTTTTTAGTGATTAATGTCAATGACAGTTCTAGATAGTAATGGCGACGGTCCGCCTGATAGGAAAGTTATTGATGTGTTGGAAAGTGAGACAAGGATTTTTCTGTCAACATTAAACAATTCGAAGCTGTTGTTTATTAAGGTGGCTGATAAGAAATCCGTTACACAGCAGGAAAGAATTAACTTTGAAAACTATGGTAAAGATCTTCTGAGTCTTTATGAACAAGCTTAAATGGGGTGTAGTAGTGGGGCTGTCTCTCCGGATGTGGTGAGGGCTGATATTGCAAATGTGGACAAGGTGGTAAATGTAGTTATGGAGAGACTTGAATTATTTCAATCAAGTGTACTCAATAGACTTGATGTGATTGAGACGCGGATTGATGAATCTGTGAATGCAGGGCGACACCGATTGGGGACTAATGTGTTTAATAGTGACTTAAGCGTTAAGGAAACATATATGAATTGTAGTGCTGTGGATATCGAGGAGAACGTTCAGCTCCCTGAGTGAGAATTTCCATGAATTTCCATTGATCATAATTGCGAAACTGAAAAGCCTCAAAATCTGATTAATTTTTCGTCTGTTGTAATGAAGAATACGAGAAATCATAAACTGGCATCAGATGATTATAAAAGGGACACTGATGCAAACTTAAAGCACACTTAATGCAAAACGAGAAATTCCGTCTTCAAAATGAGCCCCCTATGGAAAACAGTCTAGTTGGAAGGGTTAATACCATGTTGAAAAGGCGACCGGCTCCATTTGAGGGTTTGAGAAAGAATACTGCTATCAGAGTCATAAAAACCCCAGGATGAGACGAGTTCTTGTGAGTTTCTACCATCCAGACACGCTACCTGCAAATGTCACTGAGAGCTTGAACTTTTTAAAATTCGGATTTGATTGTGTTAAACTTAAGACGAGAAATATAGACCAATATGCTTCTTTTGTACTGGCAGCTAATGAGGAACATTACCACGAACTCTCTTATCCCAGTATATGGCCAATTGGACTCAAGATGTCTGAATTCTTGGGTCGACCACGACAAATTGTTGGAGAATCAGTGAACTATAAGCCTATTGAATATAATCCTGAAGATGCATGTGATCAAAAAGCTGGTAGCAGTTCAACAGAAAGTAAGTGACTGTCATAAGGTCCTGCTGCAAATCACTTAAATAGGTATGGCTACACGTCTGTTCCTGTGCCTGGCAATCATATCAATTTAATAATGGACATAAAAAAGGAGATAAAATTTTATTACCAAAATGTACGTGGATTGAGGACCAAAATTAACGAGTTTTATGTCAATACTTTATCATATGACTTCGATGTCATTTGCCTAACTGAAACATGGTTAAATGGTGATATTGGTAGTTATAAAATTTTCGACGATAAATATGTTTTTAGGTGTGATAAAGATCCGGTTGTGACTGGGTTATATCGAGGCGGAGGTGTACTTATTGCCATAAAAAAGTTTTTGATTCCATTGAACTAACTGATATATCGTTTGAAAACGAGTGCCTATCGATTCATATCAGTGCGTCATATAGCTGCAAATTTTATATTTGTGTCATTTATTTCGTGCCTAATACTACTGTTGATAAGTATGACAGTTTCTTTAAAAGAGTTAAATAAAAAGTCTGTACTTCACCCGATCATATATTTGTATTTGGAGATTTTAATCTTCCAGCTGTAAATTTCAACCACTTCTATACTGGTACCTTATCTGGCTACACTCAAGTTGAGTATTCCATTTCTAATTTTATGCAGTTCCTAAATCTTGCTCAGATAAACACTATTTGTAATAAATATGGTAATATTCTTGATCTTATCCTGACCAACTATAAACAGATCATTATTGAACACTCTACCCTCTGTTTTGTGAACGAGGATCCTTATCATCCTGCTCTAGAGGGATCTATCCTGATTAAAAGGGTGAGTAGAAATCATCGCATTAACAAAAATATGTAATATAACTATAGAAAGGCCAATTATCCAATGCTACATGACTACTTCTGTAATACTGACTGGAACTTTTTAAATATATATACCAATGTCAACAATGCTGTATCGAGTTTCTATGATTGTGTTTATATGATTCTTGACTTGTGTATACCTAAATATATTCCTACTAAGCGTAAATATAAATCATGGCACTCCCCTAGCACTATTCACAATAAAAGTTAAAAAAAGTATCGTAATAAATCTATTGGGGGTGGTGATTAGAATGATCTTAAGGAATTTCATAGACTACGAAAAGTGGTTGTTGTTGAGACCCAGACCGTCCGACCTACCAAAAAGGTTTAAGATAATTGTTTGGACGGCCGGGAAGTGCCACCCAATTTAGACCGGAACCCAGTGGGGGAGGCATCCACAGGGACCATACCCTCCTTCCCCTACCACCAACCTCTCGGAAGGACTTACGGACCCACATGTTTAACGTGATCGTACTCCGCATGAACACGGCGGCAGTTGTGGCAGCGTGCAAATCCAGCGCGCAAACCACCGGGCTACCGCTCCCGAAATTTGCCAACAGCACGCGGTGTTCCCAGGTGGTCACCCACCCAAGTACTAACCGCGCCCGATGCTGCTTGACTTCGGTGATCTAACGAGAACCGGCGTTTTCAGCTCGGTACGGCCGTTGGCACTTACGAAAAGTGGTGAAGCATCAAATCAGAAATGATTTTACTAATCATGCTACTATCATGGAACTAGAACTTAACAAGAACCCTAGGGCTTTCTGGAAATTTTGTAAAGGCAAGTCACCTGGTAGTCGCGGGATCTCACCTATGAGCTATAATAATACTGATTACACTGCTGATAATGATATTCCTAACTGCTTCGCTGATTTCTTTGAATCTGTTTATATTCAAAGTAACCAACCTATTAATTTTGAACTGCTGATAAAACATTGTGAGCTCAATAACACTGACTTAATTAATGTTAAATATATTTCTGAGAATGATGTTGACAAATCCCTTAAGAAGTTAAAATCCAGCTAGTCCATAAGTTGTGATGATGTTCCTTCTTTCATTATTAAGGGTTGTACTGACTTTCTAACATACCCCTTGCTGATCATGTTTAATCTTTCGATTAAAACTATGATTTTTCCCAATGTCTGGAAATATGGTCAAGTTATTCCGGTACATAAAAAGAGCAATAAGCATGATATTTCCAACTACAGGCCTATTACTATTCTGTCCCCTTTTTCCAAGATTTTTGAATCTGTTATGCATGAAAGGATTTTTTCCCAAATTAAGCAATGGATATCTCCGTACCAGCACGGTTTTATGCCAATGCATTCAACATTAACTAATTTAACTTGTTTTACCAGTGATATTATTGATGCTATTAAAACCAAGAACCAACTGGATGTTATTTATACTGATTTTAGTAAGGCTTTTGATCACATCGATCTGGGGTTATTAACCCGTAAACTGATTGCTACTGGATTTAGTGTTGATTTGTCGTCTTGGTTGTACTCTTATATTACAGATAGACTGTATTCTGTAATCTTTGTGTAAACTGTAAACTTTAGACTATACAGTAATTCCTCTGGTGTTCCACAGTGATCAAATCTGGGCCCACTTTTTTTTTTTTTTTTTTTTTTTGATTTTCATTAATGAAATACCCCGGATTTTTAAAACTGCAAAATGTCTTATGTTTGCAGACGACTTGAAACTTTATTTGAAAATCAACTCATTAACTGATTGCGAGTGCCTAAACCCCTGAACTAATTTTTTTTTCAATTATTTTTTTGATTTTGATTTTTGATTAATTTTGGACTAGAAATTTTGTATTAGAATCCACACATGGGTTTTAACGTTCATAAAAAAAAAAAAAAACCCATCACGTATACCGAATTATTTATAGTTTCTTTTATCAGATTCATCGTCAACGGTGGTGCTTGCATTATGTATTTAACTATTCACTTCTTTTCAGAAGCATTTGATCACCCCTAAAGGATTGAATGCTAAAACGTTTAACATAATGACCTTAAAACCTTGAGTGCATGCCAGCATTTTAATGAAATTAATATTTCTGGCACCATTTCCAGAGGAAAAAAACTACACACCGGTAATATACTTGATCAAAGGTGATATCAAAGAGGAAATATCAAAGAGGTGACCGTCACTCAAGACCTTATATCAAAGGAGCGATAGATTTATGTAATAATTATCCTAGCATGTATTCGTTTTGTATTGGACATCCAAAGTATGTTTTTGGTGACGTTCCAGGGTAGCACAGTGGATGTATCTAATATAATCCTCTAAAAACATCTGAGAAATAAAAAAGAGTGGAAATGACGAGATATTCTATTTCAGCTTACGCCCTCACATGCACGTCTCGCAGACAAATATGATAAAACGAATAAACATAAGAATAAATGTTTAGATTACATCCAAAGGGACGATATTGTCCAGTGGTTAGGGCTGCCTTAACGATCCCAGTGTCTACGTGGGGTACGGACACGTTAAACTTGTGGATTCCAAACGAAAATCCTTAAGGGATGTTAGTGGTAGGGGAAGGAGGGTACGGTCCCTATGGATGTCGCTCCCACAGCGTGGCACTGTCCTGGTTGTTCAAACAGATACTTTACACGTTCGGGTACGCCGGACGGTCTGGCACGAAAGACTACACCTAAGTTCAAAACAAATGTCATTAATGCTATGAAAAATGTGAAGAAATTTTTTCTTTCTTATATTTTACATTTTACCCATATTAATTAAAAAATTAGCTAGATACAATTAGTTAGATCAATATCAACTTCCAGATATATGAATGAAGATTTTCTTAACATTCTATTACATCCTTAAAGAAAGTATGCATAGGAAAATTAGGTGACTACAACTATTTCGAGGGCGTTTTTTCAGCCCTCCTCTTCAGGGTTAAGAAATGGCGTCTTCTCTTAAAAACCACTAAGAAAGAACTGCAAGATGGCAGGCAGACAAACAATCGAATAGGTAAATATGGCGCAGCCAAAGCGAGAATTCGAAGCGGAATAACAGACATTGAAATCGAGACCTCGATCGTAAACATATCAAAACAGGTGGATAAGGCGGCCTATCCCACAAATTATGCCAAGAGAAAATAATTGGAACAGGACGCATTGATATGAGATTTTAAATAAGACTGAGAGAGAGAGAGAGAGAGAGAGAGAGAGAAAATAAAAACCTTGAATTATTAGCAAAAGTAACAGAATGGTGAGAAATTAGAGGGAGGAAGAAATTGACATTCTCATATAAAAGAGAAAGATAGCAAAACTGCGAAAATAGTAACTAAATAGGAGTGAAAATGATGAAAACCCTAGAGACATAAAAATATTGATAATCATATTCAAAATCCACAAAATATGTAGTAAATAACAAAATGAAGGAAACAAGCTGGTTTGGGGTTAAATAACCTACCTTCATCAAAATACGAAACTTTAGAAACCAGTTAATTAAAGTATAACTAAACAGACAACAATAATAAAAAAAACAACAAAAACTAGGGAAAAAATAAGCAGATTTAGAGTGCTATAGTAGCCACATTATTCAAATAACATACAATCAAACTACACATTGCCAAAGCATGATACTAAAAATAAGAAACATATGAAAATAAAAAATAAGAAGGTAACCGGTATCTATTTGAGCTAAATTTATTAACTAACTTCAACAGACATACGATCAAATCCCTTAAAAGGTAGCAGTGAATGTGATAGGGAATAAGATGATTATATCAAAATTAATGGCAGCAATCGGTTTCGGAAGCTATATATGCTAATTTCACACAACTGAAATCAAACAACATTCGATCAAACTAAGAAAGTACCAATCAATGAAACTCGAAGAGTAATATTACAAATTGGAGAAAGTACTCGGTTTCGGAAACTATGTGATCTAACCCTATCAATCAAATAACATTTTATCAAGCTGCATTAAAATTACAAGTAAGTAAGGCTGGAATTATAAAGAATATTCAAATAACTTACAAATAAACTACTTTAAAAGTACCCAAACATAAAACTGGAACTTGAAGAATAAATGAACAAAAATAAGGAAGTAGCCGCTTATAGAAGCTATATCAGTTAGCATTATCAGCTAAATTAAAAAGATCTGATGTGGGCAGCACATGACTTTCCCTGCAGGCTCAAATTCATATTTTATTTATTTATTTAATAATTCGTTAGATTGATTTTAATTGCACCAAATAACACTAAATTTGCATTTTTAATTCAATTTTTGTTTTTATATGGTAATTGGACATTTTTCCGATAGCGGCGTAACAAAAATGCAAGAAATCTCAAATATCTTGAGAACGGTTAGTCCTAAAGTATAATAGAGTGTGTTATATTCTTTTTCTCGTCAAAAATTGCGTATAAAACAAGAATTTAATTGATACATTTGAACATACACTACTTAGTCTTTTTCTTTAGATTTTGGAGATTTTAGAGGACCATTTCCTAAAAAAAGGCAGGTTGTTATTTTCCGAATCGTACCAAAATTTAATCGGCACCAGAGTAACCTACAAGTAACTTATCTACCAAATTTTGTGAAATTTGGTCAATTAGTATTTTAGCTAGAGTGGATACATGAAATTTTTACGGGTCTTTTCGCAAAAAAAGGCGGGTTTTGTCTTTACGAATCCTACCAAAAACTAATCAGCAGCAGGATCTCACCCAAGTCACTTACCTACCAAATTTTATGAAATTCGGTTCATTAATTTTTTAGTTAGAGTGGATACATACATTGCACAGACAGACAGACACACAGACAGACACACAGACACACACACAGACGTCAATCTAAAAATAGTTTTTTCGTATTCTGGAGGTCTCGAAACGTGTAGATCCGTCGAAAACTCGAGTTGTGATTTTCGGCATGATTCCAATACTTTCCCTATACATTATTGCAGGGAAAGTAATAACAATTGATCAAACTATTTTAAGACACTAGTGAATGAGAATGGAATTAAGAAGGAAGTAAAGAAATTAAAGGGAAAATAAACAAATTCGGAGGCTATAAGGCCTAAATTTTAAAGTTATGAATGTGTATGGAGGATATTTTTCTAGGCTACGGAGACGTAAGAAACTGCTGATTTATCTTTTACTTGAGTATCGGAATCTACATAAATAAAAGAGCTTTAAAAAAAATCTAGTGAAACTGCTGATTTTTCACTTAACAGATTACCAGAGTTCAAATAAATAAATGCTCCTTCCAAAATATATAATTCAGATGTAGTGAGCGGGAATGAGCAATGATTTTTGTCTGAGAAAATTGAAATGAATGATTTTCAGATCAACATTGTTGAGAAATGGACGACTCTAATGTTTCTTGCTTAACAACTAGTCGTTATTTTAAATATGAGACTGTTATAGAAAAGGACAAAGTCTGACTCAAAATGTCAGTAAAAGGATCGGTAAAGATTCCAGTCATGCTGAGCTATAGACCCGAAATACAGAGGTATATGCCAGTCTTTATGTATATTAGGTCGATTCTTGATCTTTGGAATAAGATTCCAAAGACCTGGTTGGTCTCACACGGTTCTTTTCTCCTCCTAAAGCGCTTGTTAATAAGTTGATGTAATTTTAATTATATTAATAATACAGATGTGAATAAAGGATAATTTATTTTAAAAGTCAAAAATGTGGATTTTGATGTGTAGTCTTTTGATTTAATGATTATGCTATGGAACTCGTGTAAAGAGGTAATGGTGGGTTTTGCGGCCACGATGGCAATGTACGAATGTTACGATTCACGACCACGTTATTCCTGGATCATTCCAAATTTCCAAATTATGAACGTTAATATCGTTAATCTATTCACCACACAACTATCCTGGAATATATCTGTGATACGCTACTTGACCAATGTCATGTCTGACTCTGTCTATCCAATGTTTGCCAGGAAGTTACACTGACAACTAACAGAATAAATACCCCCCCCCCCCCTCTCTTTTACGTAAATGTGGAATAATAGTTTTAACGGATGGAAACTAGAATTTACGAACTGGTCTAAAAACTAATTTAAATTTGAATCTTGATAAAATTGTAAAAATTTTAAAGCTTAAAGAACCGTAGAAGGGCAAAGCTATTAACTTTCTATGTGACGAAACTACTATTAGAGGAAAGAGTGAAAATGAACATTATCTGGCAAATGCTACCAAAGCTTTATCAATGATAGAAAAATTAAAACCCCTACTTTTAGTTAAAGATTTCAGGAACTCAATTTCGGATATTAAAGAAGTTGAATCAAAAAAGTGAATGGCAAGGATAAAAAAAAATCTGACGTGGGCAGCACATTACTTTCCCTACAAATTCAAATTCATTTTTTCTTTATTTCTTTAATAATTTATAAAATTGAGTTTAATTGTACAAAATGACACGCATACTATTCCAAATTACACTGAATTTGCACTTTTAATTCAACTTTCATTTTCATTTGATAATTGGACGTATTTTCAAAGGCGGCGTAGCAATAATGCGAAAAATTAAAATATAATCCTAGAGTAGTGGGATGGGACTTATTCTTTTCATCGTCAAAAACTACGTATAAAGCAAGCATGGATGAATACATTTGAGCATACGTAGTTTTATTTTAGATTTTGACGGTTTTTGCGAGCCATTTCATTAAAAAGGCAGGTTCTTTTTTCCGAATCATACTAAAATCTAATCGGCACCAGGGTACTCTACAAGCGACTCATCTACCAAATTTTGTAAAATTTAGTAAATTAGCATTTTAGTTAGAGTGGATACAAGCGATTTTTGTGGGCCATTTCTAAAAGGGTCTTTTATTCCGAATCGTACCAAAATCTAATCAGCACTAGGGTCACCCACAACCTACTGACATACAAAATTTTATGAAATTTGGTCAATTAGTCTTTCAGTTAGCGTGGAGACATACATTTCACAGACAGACACACACACACAAACACCACGTTAAAAATAATGTTTCATGTTTTAGAGTTCCCAAAACATGTAAATTTGTCGAAAACTCGACTTCCGATTTTCGACACGATTTCAATACTTTTCCTATTCATCACCATGTATTGTAGAGAAAGTAAAAAAGTTATAAAGTGAATTGTGCGGTAAACATATGTGAAGGCAGCTAATTTCTGTTGGGGAGGACAGTTTGAAAGAAAATGTGGAATCATAGAACCAGAGAAAGATTTCAAAAACAGAAGTGATAGAAGAAGAACCCTTTCTGGAAACAAGATCATCTGAGAAGGAAAGTTGATTGTTCATTTCAATTTCATGTGTAAATTGAATATGATTGCCAATGGAATTACAAGATTAAAAATAGAGGAGAAATCAAAGGGGATTCACCACAAGAATAAATGTATTATCCACATACCGAAACCAGCTTATAAATGTAAATTTTAAAATACCTTTTCCTCGAAATAGTGCATGTACAAATCCCAAAAAAGGTGATAAAGAATTCCACATGCAGACCCTTCAGATTGTTTAAAATAGTTTCCATTGAAAAAGCTGCAAAGTGATGCCAGGTTATTCTTGGTTTGCCACTTTGCAGTTCTTTCTTATCGTTTGTTAAGAGAAGACACTGTTTGACCTGAAAAAGAGACAATTGTAGTCATCTAATTTTCATATCAGATTGTTTAAAATAGTTTCCATAGAAAAAGCTGCAAAGTGGCGCCCGTTCAGTCTTGGTTTGCCACTTTGCAGTTCTTTCTTATCGGTTGTTAAGGGAAGACACTGTTTGACCTGAAGAAGAGACAATAGTAGTCATCTGATTTTCATATGGCCTGCTTTCTTTAAGGAAGTATTAGAAAGTTTTATTCTCACAAGCATCAGTTTTATTTAATGTTGATTTCGAGTATTATTTTTGTGTAATTAAGCAATATTTAATGAACATAAATTAAGCAAGCAATAGAAAACAATAATTTGAGCTTGCAGAGAAAGTTAAAAGTTGCCTACACCCGTGTTTAATAAAACGAAACAACATTAAATGGTATTTGGCACGTTGGTTTGTAAAAAATTTTATGACAAGCGAGTATTGTCGAAGCGTGATATTTGACCATAAAAACACACGATAACTAATGTTTGCACATTACACTACATCAAGTACATTTATTAATTGAGATTTAAATAGTTTTTCTTCTTTATTTAGGGCATTTAATATCTTTGATCTTTTGTGCAATAAAAACACGATTTGAATGCATATTATAAGGTTCTCTCACTTGCCGAATCGGTATAAAGAACTTGTTTGGAAATAAAAGGTCGAATATTTGAGCAGTCCTATTAACACTTTAGACTTGCCAATGATGAATGCCATTTATTCTGTTACATCAAATGAATATCTGCTGTTAAATCAAATGAAAAATAAAAAGAATTAAAAATCTGATCTGCCCATGGCCATGGCCTTTCTTAGAGTATATTAATGTCTCTTCATATAGATCGTAATGTATCAATTTAAATTATATCGTTCAAAATATTACGTGAAATCGATACCTCTTGGAAATTATATCCAATTCGCAGACATGGAATAATGTTTTTTTTTTTTATTTAGTGGCAGCGCTTTTTAAAATGGCGCAAAAAAAAAAAATAAAAATAAAAACTGAAATATCTCGAAAACGGTAAAATCCAGATTAAAGGAGTTGATCTTTTCAGTTGTCAGAAGTTACGTAAAAAACAAACATTTTATTTTTTATATTTAAGCGCATTTTTTCCTATAATTTCTTAATTTGGGAGGTTTCTACGGACCGTTTTATATAAAAGAAAATAAAAGTCAGTTTTTTTTCTCTTAATCTTACTAAACTCTAATCAGCATTAGGATAACTTATAAGTGATTTAACTGATAAATTTTATAAAATTTTGTCATATAGCTTTTGCGTTACAGTGAACACACACACACACACACACACACACAAATTGTTTAGTTTCACTTGAATCGCAATAAGTGTCAGAAAGAAACAAGAAAAATCAATCATGCATAAAGCATTGATTCTGAAACACTTTCCAAATTCAATGCAATTTTATTTAAACATTTCTAAAATGCGATACATTGCTCGGCAATATTTTTTAAATTATCACAACACTACATTAATTTATTACATTTGAAAACTTAAAACTTCATCGAAAAATATGAATTTCATTCAAATGACGGCATTGAAATATAAATTGTCTGATTTAAACATCTCTAAAATGCGATATATTCCTCGGTAATATTTTTTAAATTATCATAATACTACAATAATTTATTATATTTGTAAACTTCATCGAAAACAAATGAAATTTATTCAAATGACGTCATCGAAATATAACAAACCTGGCTCTCTATATAAAAGCAGCATTTCATTCATAAACTTTTCACCATTCATTTTATTCATCACAGTACTATAATAATTTATTTTATTTATAAACTTAAAAATATGGAGGTACAAGTATTTTAAATCTATGCTTAAAACTTCATCGGAAATATTGTCTGGTTCTCTGTGTAAAATCAATGAATGTTTCATTCATATCAGCTATATTGCAGACTCCATGAGCTAAATAATTTTGCGTTAAAGAAATGCACCAATTCTTATATAACTCACTCTACATCTTTTGGTATTTACATTCTCCATAAGTGAAAATTAGGTCTCGTTGTAGAAATAATCAAAGTTGGATGATCTTTAAACTCAATTATATTGTAATTGCGTTGTTTATGTATGTAGATGCACAGAATTTAAGCAAAAGTAAAGCTGTTTTAGGACGGATACAACACTAAATATGAATGAAAATGAATTTTAAAAATCACGATTTCGACACAAGATGGATAACATATTTTATTTTGAAGTGGGTCACGTAATCTCTTCATATAATGGTTACGTGATCTCTTCATATAAAGGGTATAATTATCATTTTAATTTTTATTTAAAAAACTACTGAATATATTTTGCTGAATTTTTCCATATATTTTATGGGATAATTTGAATATTGCCTAGAACTTTCAAAGCAATTTGGGAATTTTAAGTCCGCTTAAAAAATGCTTGAAAAATTAGGTCCCATAGGGTTCAATGTATTTCATTTTTTGAACCCGGGAACAATCCAAAACTAATTGGGTAACATTATTAATTTATATTCCCATAAGTCCCACAAACTGTCTGAACAACATACTAAAATTTCATTTTGATAAAGTCATTTCTACGGCAGTTATAGTGCCAACGGACAGACAGACAGACAGACAGAATGAACAAAGTCATAAACAGTTTTCAACTATGTTGTAAATTGTTAAAAATGCATCATTTCATGAACTATCAGTTGTAAATTATTCTTTTATTGTTTTCTTAAATATTCCTTACTTTTTCTTTCTACAAACTGGCAACAGGTCAATTTCATCAATAGATAAAATTCGGCTCATATTAATGATGCTATTTCTTATTATTCTTATCATCCATATCCGTAATTCAATTTCTTTAAGAAAATACTTTTTTTATTACGCACTACAGCACGAGAAAGTAAAATCGGGTTATACTGTGACTCAAAAATACTTTTAATTAATTTTCAAGTGACTCACGTCTATTGAAAACATGCGCCAAAAGTAATTACTTCAATTTTCTCGTTCTGCCCCGAACTGTCACTGTGTATACAAAGGACACATCTGAAAATAATTTTGCTTTATCTCACAATGCGCCACTGCGGTACAGACTCTTTATTGTGAGCTGCAACACGTACTTGACCTACTTAATTTAATTTAACATCAGAGATAAGCTTCAGAATATCCAATGACTGAGATTGCCAAAATTTCGTAGTACCTGACTGACCTTCTTATTATGGGTGAATTCTAAGAACATGATACAGACTGCTCGAAAAATCACTCTTATCAAATTTTAAAATCATTCAATATCTCGAAAATTTGAAATACAGCGAATCTCGGTTATAACGTGGGTTAACATCAAACAACCCGCGTTATAGAGACCAGCCGCATTATAAGGGAAGAGCACTTTTAATGCTCAATTTTTAGTGTTAAAAGATAGTTAGTTGTCTGTTTTATTTACTAAATGAATTTTCATATGCTCTAGATTTATAGTTATTTGTTAAACAAAACCATTTACAGAATTCAAAAGTCAGTATTCAGTAGATTTTAATTATTGTTTTAGTAGAAAGACTGAAACTATACAGGGTGTCCCAAAAAGATTGAAACGTGCTTTAATTCTTTACCCGATGGAGATAAGAGGGCAATGTAAATTGCAAGAATGTTGAAAGTAAGGTAAGAAATAAGACTACGTTAATGAAATAGTCCTCCCATTAATTTTCAAAAAGTTACACTTTTTAAATTTTTATACGACCCCCTTAGACAAATTGGGTCAATCAGAAAATTTTTATTTTTAATGTAACAAGATCATTAAAAACAAGGAAGATCAATCATGTATAAAGCATTGAATATGAAACACTTTCCAACAATTTTATTTAAACATCTCTATATTCCTCGGTAATATTTTTAAAATTATCACAATACTACATTAATTTATTATATTTGAAAACTTAAAACTCCATCGAAAAAATGAACTTCATTCAGATGACGGCATTGAAATATAAATTGCCTGGTTTAAACATCTCTAAATTACGATACATTCCTCGGTAATATTTTTTAAATTATCATAATACTACAATAATTTATTATATTTGAAAACTTCATCGAAAACAAAAACTTTATTGAAATGACGTCATTGAAATATAAATCGCCTGATTCTGTCTATAAAAGCAGCACTTCGTTCATAAACATTCTCCATTCTTTCATTCATCGCAATACTATAATAATTTATTTTATTTAAAAACTTAAAACCATGGAGGTACAAGTAATTTAACTCTATGCTTAAAACTTCAGCGAAAAAATCGCTTTCTTCTCTGTGTAAAATCAATGAATGTTTCATTCATATCAGCGATATTGCAGACTCCATGAGCTAAATAATTTTCCGTTAAAGAAGTGCAGCAATTCTTATACAACTCATTCTACATCTTTTAGTGTTATTCTCCATAAGTGAAAATTAGGCTTCGTTGTAGATATAATCAAAGTTTGATGATCATTTAACCTCAAATATAATGTAATAGCGTTGTTTCAGTATGTAGATGCACAGAATTTAAGCAAAAATAAAGCGGTTTTAGGACGGATACAACACTAAATATGAATGAAAAAGAACTTTAAAAATCACGATTTTGCACAAGATGGATGCAATATTTTATTTTGAAGTGGATCACGTGATCTCTTCATACAAAGGTCACGTGATCTCTTCATTTAAAGGGTGTAATTATTATATTAATTTTTATTTAAAAAACTACTGAATATATTTTGTTGAAATTTTTTTTATACATTTTATGGGATAATTTGAATATTTCCTAAAACTTTCGAAGCAATTTGTGAATTTTATATCCGCTTAAAAAATGTTTGAAAAATTAGGTCCCATGGGGTTCAATGTATTTCATTTTTTCAACTCGGGTTCAATCCAAAACTAATTGGGTGATATTATATACATTTATATTCCCATAGGTTCCACAGACCGTCTGAATAACATACTAAAATTTCATTTTTACGGAAATTATCGTGCTAATGGACAGACAGACAGACAGATGGACAGAATGAACAAAGTCATAAACACTTTTTAACTATGTTGTAAAGTGTTAACAAGAAAGATCATTCATACTTAAAGCATTGATTATGAAACACTTTCCAACTTCAATGCAATTTCATTTAAACATCTCTAAACTGCAATACATTCCTCGGTAATATTTTAAAACTCATTAAAATACTACATTAATTTATTATATTTGAAAACTTAAACCTTCATCGAAAAAAATGAACTTCATTCAAATGACGGCATTGAAATATAAATTGCCTGGTTTAAACATCTCTAAAATACGATACACATTCCTCGGTAATATTTTTAAAATTATCATAATACTACGATAATTTATTATATTTGAAAACTTCCTCGAAAACAACTGAAATTCATTCAAATGACGTCATAAAAAAATAACACGCCTGGCTCTCTCTATAAAAGCAGCATTTCATTCATAAACATTTTCCCATTCATGTCATTCATCACAGTACTAAAATAATTTATTTTATTTAAAAACTTAAGACCATGGAGCTACAAGTAATTAAACTCTATGCTTAAAACTTCATCGAAAAAAATCGTCCTTCTCTCTGTAAAATCAATGAATATTTCATTCATATCAGCTGTGTAGACTCCATGAGCTAAATAATTTTGAGTTAAAGAAATACAGCAATTCTTATACAACTCATTCTACATATTTTGCTGTTTACATTTTGCATACGTGAAAAATAGGCTTCGTTGTAGAAATAATCAAATTTGGATGAGCATTTAAACTCAAATATATTGTAATTGCGTTGTTTCAGTGTGTAGATGCACAGAATTTAAGCAAAAATAAAGTGGTTTTAGGACGGATACAACACTCAATATGAATTAAAAAGAACTTAAAAAATCACGATTTTGAGACAAGATGGATGCCATATTTCATTTTGAAGTGGGTCACGTGATCATTTCATATCATGGTCGCGTGATCGCTTCATGTAAGAGGTGTAATTATTAGTTTAATTTTTATTTAAAAACTGCTATATATATTCTGCTGAAATTTTTTTATATATTTTTTGGAATAATTTGAATATTATCTAAAATTTTCGAAACAATTTGTAAATTTTAAATCCGCTTAAAAAATGTTTGAAAAATTATGTCCCATAGGGTTCAATGTATTTCATTTTTTTAACCCGGGTTCAATCCAAAACTAATTGGGTGATATTATTAATTTATATTTCCATAGGTCCTACAGACCGTCTGAACAACATACTAAAATTTCATTTTGATTAAGTCATTTTTACGGCAGTTATCGTGCTAACGGACAGACAGACAAACAGACACCCAGACAGAATGAACAAAGTCATAAACACTTTTCAACTTTGTTGTAAAGTGTTAAAAACCATATATTTGTATCTTTAAAATCAACTGAATTATGATAAAGGAAAAAATCTGACTTATAACACTTTTCCGTACCATGTGAAAGGCTGGTTCATCAGTGAAAATTGGGATCATAAACAAATTGACGATGGAAATTGTTTAGATCATAATAAATCGTCTGCATTTCATTCTTCAGTTTTTTAAAATTATTTTACTATAAACATTTGAAACGGCTAAATTAGAGTTAAAGGAAAAAAAAATCGTCTGTGAGTTCTATTCTTCGTTTTGAAAAATTATGTTAAATTTCAAAATCAAATACATACTTGCATTTCTTTACTAATTTATTTTAATTGTTTCAAATAAAAAATGGCATGTCTCAATGTGAAAAGTGCTTACGAATCCGTGATTGCATCGTGAGCCTACGCGGAATTCGCAAAAATGTTTCCTATGTATTATCATCCAGTTTCATCTTTTTAACACTTTACAACATAGTTGAAAAGTGTTTATTAACACTTTACAACATAGTTGAAAAGTGTTTATAACTTTGTTTATTCTATCTGTCTGTCTGTCTGTCTGTCCGTTAGCACGATAACTGCCGTAAAAATGAACTTTATCAAAATGAAATTTTAGTATGTTGTTCAGACGGTCTGTGGGACCTATAAGAATATAAATGAATAATATCACCCAATTAGTTTTGGATTGAACCCGGGTTGAAAAAATGAAATGCATTAAACCCTATGGGACCTAATTTTTCAAACATTTTTTAAGCGAATTTAAAATTTACAAATTGCTTCGAAAGTTTTAGAAAATATTCAAATTATCCCATAAAATAAACAAAAAAAAATTCAGCAAAATATATTCAGTAGTTTTTTAAATAAAAATTAAAATAATAATTACACCCTTTATATGAAGAGATCACGTGACCATTATATGAAAAGATCATGTGACCCACTTCAAAATAAAATATGGCATCCATCTTGGGTCAAAATCGTGATTTTTAAAGTTCTTTTTAATTTATATTTAGTGTTGCATCCGTCCTAAAACCGCTTTATTTTTGCTTAAATTCCGTGCATCTACAAACTGAAACAACGCAATTACAATATATTTGAGTTTAAATTATTATTAAACTTTGATTATTTCTACAACGAAACCTAATTTTCACTTATGGAGAAAGTAAACACGAAAAGATGTAGAATGAGTTGTATAAAAATTGCTGCATTTATTTAACGCAAAATTATTTAGCTCATGGAGTCTGCAATATAACTGATATCAATAACACATTCATTGATACAGAGAAGCAAACGATTTTATCGATGAAGTTTTAAGCATAGAGTTAAATTACTTGTACATCCATGGTTTTAAGTTTTTAAATAAAATAAATTATTATAGTATTCTGATGAATGAAATGAATGGAAAAAAGTTTATGAATGAAATGCTGCTTTTTATATAGAGAGCCAGGCGTTTTATATTTCGATGACGTCATTTGAATAAATTTCATTTGTTTTCGATGAAGTTTTCAAATAGAATGGATTATTGTAGCATTATGATAATTTTAAAAATATTACCGAGGAATATATCGCATTTTAGAGATGTTTAAACAAAATTGCATTGGAGTTGGAAAGCGTTTCATAATCAATGCTTTATGCATGATTGATCTTTCTTGTTTGTGATATGTTACAAATTTACATTTCTAATTTTTAATGATCTTGTTGCATTAAAAATAAAAAATTTCTGATTGACCCAATTTGTGTAAGGGGGTCGTATAAAACTTAAAAAAGCGTAACTTTTTTTAAATGAATGGGAGGACTATTTCATTAACGTAGTCTTGTTTCCTACCTTACTTTGAACATTTTTGCAATTTACATGGCCTACTTATCTCCAACGGGTAAAGAATTAAAGCGGGTTTCAATCTTTTTGGGACACCCTGTATAGCATATACATGCATTATTATATATACAAACAGTATAGTGTACTTACTCTCGCTTCAGTCATTATAGTGCTGAGGAAGTCCAAAGTCTGTCATTATAAGTTGTTTACATGATGTTTTTTTAAGTTGTTTACTTTTACATGATGTTTTAAGTTGTTTACATGAAGTTTTTTTCCTTCCGTACTAGATAAGAGTAAGGCTTCTAAATATACAGGCTAACAAAATCGCCATTTTGACTCTAGCCGTAGTCAGTTATCGTCTGCCAGTGCTATTTCAATGGCGCGCGAAAGCTTCTTGGCTGATATTTGATACGCAATTTAATTGTAAAATCAGGGCTACTGCTTTAAAAAAAAAATGTACCAATCAATCAAGAAAGTTTCTAGAATGTTTTGATTTTCGCGAGATCTCAAGTAAAGGGGAAGAAAGTAACCACATTTTCGCCATGTACAGCCATTGCTCTACCCAGGAGTCAAGATGGCTACTGTTGCGCCAGTCTATATATTTAGGAGCTCTAGGTAAGGGCGGGGAGGGAGGGGGGGGGACGCACACTTGGAAATTGAATGTCGCGAAAAAAGTGCAACCCACTCTCGCTGTTACTGCTCTTAAATGAAAGAGAGAGATAGAGAGAGAGAGTGTGTATGTAGCGTTAGATAGAGAAAGAAACACCGCGTCATAAGCAATATGAACAATTGTAGCTACGCCTTTCCCCACACTAGGTAAGGGGGAAACTTGGGTATTGGATGTCACGAAAAAAATAACAGGAACGCAGCTTTAGTATGTTGCATATATTTACGTAGAACTACGCCTAGACGTCTGGTTCGTACATGGACATTATCCCCGTAAGAAATGTGAACGGTTTACGATGAAGTTACCAATATCGTACTTCTCATATCATCGCTCTACGCTTGTCATGTATGAATGCACCGAATCCACAGAGTGCCGTGATTTATTGTAAAATAAATGATGATTGTGTACATAACCATATTTTATTTCTTGCCCACCCAAACGTAGTTCTGCGTAAATATATGCAGCACAGTAAAACTATGCTCCTGTTCTTTTTGTTAATAATTTTCTTTCATATGGAAGATAATTGGATTAATCCTAGTAACGAAGTAATGTCTTTCTGCCTTTCAAATCGACGCAGAAAAGTATCAATAGCCTTCAGAACTTCTGCCGTGTCGTAGGAATATCGTTAGGTTCGATCTTTGAATCACTCCTAACCTTACACGTCAAAATTCTCGTTGATTGATACAGTAGCTCTTTGTTAGTCAATTATAACTTGACAAATTGGTTCTTGTACGTCAATATCAATTCACTGATTTACCAATTGTCTCCAATCCTTACTCATCTCCAAATGCAGTGCTGTCTTGTTTGACCACCGGCGCGTATAAAACAGAAAGAGACACGAGGTGGGGAGAAGGATAAAAAGAAAGGTTGACAATGCTTACACCTGCAATATATCCTGGATTCACATAACTTATAGTCAAAAACCCAGGCCGACCGATTCATTCGAAGACATAGAACAGCTTAATGGCCGACCGGACATATAGTGTTATAGTCGATTATAACTTGACAGATTGTTAGTGAATTATAACTTGATAGATTGCTAGTCAATTATAACTTGACAGATTGTTAGTCAATTATAACTTGACAGATTGTTAGACAACCTGACAGATTGTTAACTTGTCAGATTGATTCTTGTGCGTCAATATCAATTCACTGACTTGCCAATTGTCTCCAATTTTTACTCATCACGAAATGCAGTGCTGTCTTGTTTGACCACCGGCGAGTAGAAACGTCACTTCCGATAGCAGCACCTCCGATAAACATTGAATGATTTTAAATACTTCACAATTACTTAACAAAGCTTAATTTTACAAGTGCCTAGGCAGTTCTCTTAATTAATGTGACAACAATAAATTTTTAAAAGTAGCTAAGAAAACTCTAAAAAATTTGTTGACGTTATAATTAGCAACAAAACAATTTATAATCCAGTTAGCTTTAATTGAAAAGAAATTTAGACAAGAAGGAATAATATAATTTAAATATTTTGAATGCCATATATTTAAAATTATAAGTAATTTTAAATGACGTGATAAGGATAAGAAGCAAAAAATGGCAAGCACTTACTTCTAAGAAGCATTTGCAATATGATGTAATGTATCCAATCATGTATCAACAAATCCAATAAATCCAATGTATCCAAAGTAATAAGGTATGCACTAAGCAAATCATGTACCGTATCAAATCATGGAAATAAAAAATTACACATTCACAAAATACAATAACGGAATATTGTCTGGAAAAAAATTCGTTGACCATTACATCCACGAGCCAGCTAGCATAATGACTTCCTTCTTTATGTGGGCTGATGGGGAAAATTTTCCAGAAAAGGGCAGACGAAATTCGAAGGCCAGATTTGGGCCTACAGAGCACGACGAGGTCCACTTACGGGGGGGTTGTGCTCCGACCTCTGCTATCGGAGGTGACGTGACGGTAGAAAACAGAAAGAGACACGAGGCGGGATGACGAATAAAAAGAAAGGTTGACATTACTTACACTTTCGACCAGAGATATATTTCACCTCGATGGCTTACACCCGCAATATATCCGAATCCATATACCCTAGAGTGTTATAGTCGGAGTTCACTATAGAATTCTTTTCGTTTAAGTGGCACTAATACATATTCAAAAATATATCAGAGGTATCATCTGCTGTTTTTGATATGTCCGACGAAAAGATTCAGATGAATTCATTGAAGAGTTTAGCAAAGCAGTCTCTATTTGAGACAGTTTATCCTGAGTTAAAATGGAAGGCCTGCCTGTCCTTGTTTTGTCTGCAGCAGATCCAGTTTATTGAAAGCGCTTTACAAACCTCATAATTGTTACATTGTTAGGGGCATGAGCATTTCTTCCGAAGAATGGCTAGAGAAATATTTGCCTGAAATAAAAATTCTTTCACTTTGAAAAAATGTCATGATTTTATATTGATAAAAAGTAGGTCTGTAATTCTCTGCTGACGTATTAAATACAGCAAAATATATTTCTGATATATTTTTGAGGGTATATTAATGCTACCTAACTAAAATAAATTCTATTATATCCAACTCTCGGTACATTTTTCATTTATCATACCATAAGCACAGGAGAACTCATGACAAACATTTCACCAAATTTTTCAATGATATGTCTCTCGCTGCCCTACCTTTTCCGCGTAGTACGCTCGATTCCACGTTTCATATTATTTTAGTTTCATCCCCACTGGTTCATTCTATATCTCGACTTTATGCCAATTCTTTCATATCACCAAAACAGAAAAGTGTATTTCGAAGTCGAATTTTTGATTCCCCCACAATATTTTCCCTAACTACGCAGGGAAAGTGATACATTCATTTCAGCTTGTTGGAAAAGTCATTGGCAGCTCACATGAGCTTTTTTATTGCACTAAAGAATTCATGAATGTAAATCGCTCTGTAGAGGATGAAAAATAATAGACTCTTCATATTAATAGATAATGCGGATAAATGGTGTGTAACCGTTCCAGAGATGGTTCGACCCCAAAAAAATCCATTTCAATCCAAATACAAAGTATACTTGTTTCCTGACAATTATATGTGAAGAAGTACGACAGATGGGGAAATAAAGATGAATGAGAAAAAAAAATCAGCCTTAATTTTTTATTAAAAACAGTCATAACATTTTCTCTGCCATAACAATTTTCATAACAATTTTTGTATCAGGGATTGCATCACTTTTACTTTCCCTATAATGCATGCTAATATATAGGGAAAGTATTGGAATCCTGTTCAAAGTCGCAACTCGAGTTTTCATCGGATCAACACGTTTTGAGACCTCTAGAATACGAAAAAACTATTTTTAGCGTGACGTCTCTCTCTCTCTCTCTCTCTGTGTGTGTGTGTGTGTGTGTGCGCGCGCGCGCGCGTGTGTATGTGTATGCAATGATGTATGTATTCACTCTAACTAAAAAACTAATCGCTCAAATTTCATAAAATTTTATAGGTAGGTTACTTATGGGTAACCCTGGTGCTGATTAGATTTTAGTACAATTCGGGCTGAAAAAACTGGTCTTTTTTAACGAAATCACCCACAAAATTCGTATGTATTCACACTAGCTAAAAAATTAATTGACCAAATTTCCCAAAATTAGGTAGATAAGTCACTTGTAGGTTACCCTGGTGCTGAGTAGATTTTGGTACGATTCGGGGAAAAACCTGCATTTCCTTGCAAAATGTCTCTCAAAAATCTTCAAAATCTAAAATAAAAGACTACGTATTCTCAAATGTATCCATTAAATGATTATTTTATGCGTAATTTTTTAATATTATATATACTTAAGATCATGGAGGTACATTAATTACGTAAGATCGTGGAGGTACAAGTAATTAAACTCTATGCTTAAATTCGTTCCTCGATACTTTCCTCGGTAATATTTTCAAAATTATCATAATACTACAATAATTTATTATATTTGAAAACTTCATCGAAAACAACTGAAATGTATTCAAATGACGTCATCGAAATATAACACGTCTGGCTCTCTCTATAAAAGCAGCATTTCATTCATACACATCATTTCATTCATCACAATACTATAATAATTTATTTTATTTAAAAACTTAAGACCATGGAGGTACGAGTAATTAAACTCTATGCTTAAAACTTCATCCAAAAAATCGTCCTTCTCTCTGTAAAATCAATGAATATTTCATTCATATCAGCTATACTGCAGACTCCATGAGCTAAATAATTTTGCGTTAAAGAAATGCAGCAATTCTTATACAACTCATTCTACATATTTTGCTATTTACATTTTCCATAAGTGAAAATTAGGTTTCGTTGTAGAAATAATTAAAGTTGAATGATCATTTAAACTCAAATATATTGTAATTGCGTTGTTTCAGTATGTAGATGAACAGAATGTAAGCAAAAATAAAGCGGTTTTAGGACAGATACAACACTAAATATGAATGAAAAAGAACTTTAAAAATCCCGATTTTGACACAAGATGGATGCCATATTTTATTTTGAAGTGGGTCACGTGATCTCTTCATATAATGGTCACGTGATCTCTTCATATAATGGTCACGTGATCTCTTCATATAAAAGGTGTAATTATTATTTTAATTTTTATTTAAAAACTACTGAATATATTTTTCTGAAATAATTTTTTATATATTTTATGGGATAATTTGAATATTTCCTAAAACTTTCGAAGCAATTTGTGAATTTTAAATCCGCATAAAAAATGTTTGAAAAATTAGGTCCCGTAGGGTTCAATGTATTTCATTTTTTCAACCAGGGTTCAATCCAAAACTAATTGGGTGATATTCTTAATTTATATTCCCATAGGTCCCACAGACCGTCTAAACAACATACTAAAATTTCATTTTGATTAAGTAATTTTTACGGCAGTTATCGTGCTAACGGACAGACAGACAGAATGAACAAAGTCATAAAAACTTTTCAACTTTGTTTTAAAGTGTTAATAAAACAGAGTAATATGTTTACGTTTTAGGGACCGAAGTTCTGATTATGAGCTTTCCCTCTGCCTGTAAAAATTTTTCAACAACGTTAAAAATGTTCTACTTAAAAATCAACTTTACAAACAAAAATATTTAAATAACTAAAATTATATCATTTAAATTACATTTAAGTATATTATCATGTAGAGTTTGAAAACTTGTGGGTTAGGTCTACTAAATTTATAACCTTTTCTACTAGAGGCAAAACTAACTTGAATACTTGCGGAAGTAAAGATCTTCTATTAACTCAATTTTATTTTCATGCGGTTATTATGCGTATAATTGCAGCAAGCCTAACATGGCACTACAGTGGCATAGGAAAAACCATGAGCTTCCGCTGAGTTATATAGTTCATCTCATAAATTCCATTTAATATTGAAAACTAGAATTCTTTCCATAAAACCATAGTTTGAGTTCAATAATCAGTTGATTTTTTAAATAAAATATTCAAAATTCTACTCCTTTTCTATTTTTCCATAAAAAGAAAGTAATTATAAATTCATATTCAAAAGAAATTTTGTGTTATAATCAATGCACGATTAATGGGCGCTTGAAGACAAAACTGAGTAATTAGACGAGGTTCACAGTTTTTCCTATACCTCTCTTCAGTCAAGTTATTTTCTTGCAAGAATACTTGCAAAGTATAATATATATTACTTTCTCTACATAGTATAATTTATGTTGCTTTCCCTACACGAAATAATAAAATGTATATAGAAAGAGTTGTAACGGGGTCAAAAATTCGAATTGGAGTTTTTTACGGATTTGGCACGTTTTAAGCATCTCTGAACTCAAATTGAACATTTTGAATCGATTTGTGTGTGTGTGTGTGTTGTTGTTGTTGAGACCCAGACCGTCCGACCTACCAGAAAAGTGTAAGGTAACTGTTTGGACGGTCGGGAAGTGCCACCCAATTTAGGCCGGAACCCAGTGGGGGTGGCATCCACAGGGACCGTATCCTCCTTCCCCTACCACCAACCTCTCGGAAGGACTTACGGACCCACATGTTTAACGTGATCGTACTACGCATGAACACGGCGGCAGTTGTGGCAGCTTGCAAATCCAGTGCGCAAATCACTGGTGCTACCGCGTCCGAAATGTGCCAACAGCACGCGATGTTCCCAGGTGGTCACCCACCCAAGTACTAACCGCGCCCGATGCTGCTTGACTTCGGTGTTCTAACGAAAACCGGTGTTTTCAGCACGGTACAGCCGTTGGCTTCGTGTGTGTGTGTGTGTGTGTACTCTAGCCATTCAGTAGTCTGCGAGTCTGCGGAAACGGTATTTCGCAAACGAATAGAGTGTTTCGAATAAAATTTGATATGGTTATTGCAATATATAAATACTAGAACCCCATTTATTTTAGGGTCGATCAAATTTTAGGACGTCCCCAAATTTTTTAATGAAGTTTTAGAAAACATAAAAGAAATTGGAAAATTCTACTCATGTTAAAAAAGAACGAAATTAATTTATCGTTTTATACTTAAAAACTAATGAAAAATAGCAAACATAAACAATTAACATTAATTTGTTATTAAGAAACAAATGACACATATTTTTTTAATGCCAGGATAAACCCTTCTTGGGATATTGCACTTTTTCCGAATAAATTTAGTAAACAATACTTAAATTTAAAAACGTTTTAAGTGTTTTACATAAAGTTGATTTTACCAGTATTTGAAAAATACATTAACATATTCTCATAGATCGAACATGCTACATTTACGAGAAAAGACACGTATTATATTAGTTTTTCACTTTAACATCAAAAAATTTTCCAAATATTATTTATTTCATGTTATATTTATTTATTCTGATATTCTCTCATGTTATGTTATATTTATTTCTGATACTCGATTATTTAACTGTTAAAAAAGTAAAATCATTAAGTCATGTAGAGAGAGAGTCCTGTATTGCACACATGAGATTTTTTTACTCAACAATCATTCAAATAAAATATATCAGTACTTTTAGATTCATGCTTAGCTAAAGCATCGTATGGGTATTTTGATTGATTTTGAAAAGTTGATTCTGCCTGTAAAAGTATCTTTACAACGTGGAAAGGCTTCTACTTGAAAGCAAACTTTACAGAGAAAGGTGTTCAAGAAAACATTTATTAACAGTCGGATCAAATTAATATAGACAGCTTAAAACGTTTTTTTCCCCAACGTCTAACATAATATCACATCTAAAAAGTAATCAGTAAAGTATTGAATCTTGTGCAAGTCAGATATCAGGGAATACGCAGGTGAAATGAAAGTCAAATAAGATGAGAGGAATTAACTTTATGCACATTATTATGTGAAATACGTTTTTTTTACAACTACCAAAAATATTTTCATAGTAATTTAAATCAAATATTTTAGTACATATACAGTACAAAATATTAAAGCTGAGCCAGACTACATAATATGTTAATTCATTTTAAAATTTTGCTGCACCTGTAAAAATACCTTCACATCGTAGAAACGCTTCTACTTGATAGCAAAATTTACAATAAAAAAAAAAAAAAAAAAAAAAATTCAAAACGCAAAATTTCATAACATTTGAATTAAATGTCTGTGTATTGTCATCCAATCGAAATAGAAAAGTATTTTACTACAAGTACTTTAATTACCCTAAATCAAACATCGTAGTACGAATGTGCTTAGATTTGTAAAATGTTTTATGATTTGAGCTTTAACTCTGCCTGTAACAGTGTTTCTACAAAATGGAAACTTTTTTACTTGAAGGCCAACTTTACGGAGAAATATATTTAAACCACAAAATTTCTTAATATTTGAATTAAATATAAAATTATTATCCTGCAGAATTTAACATAATTGTTTTAGAACAACTAAAACTAATTTTTCATAATAATAAATTTAAATCAAGCATATCTATGTTTGCGATAAGTTATCTAAAATGTAAACCGAGTTGGACTTTTGGTGTGACTGTTAAGGTATTTTACCAAAATATAAACACTTCAGCCAGTCACTCAACTGTATGAAAAAATATATTTAAATTAGTAAAAATTCCTAAGAGAAAAGAATTGTTCTTTTCAACGAATGATCAATAAATATAAATAAATTGATCAATTTATAGTTATGTTTATGCATCCATTATTTAACTACTAAACTCAAAAAATAGAAAAATTACGTTTTGTACGTATGATATACTTAGAATTCAATATTTTCATCTTTGCCTTCTTTTCCGAATGGAAAAAAAAAATGTTTTGAAACCGAAATGTCAGTTATCACTGTAATGGCCACACGATTTATTACGATGTAAGGCTCAATTTAAAAATAGAATATAATAATAATTTATGGTGGATAATAATTTATGCTGGTCAAGAAGTTTAGGAAGCAAAATACTGTCACCTTCTTCCCGACAAAAGTATAGAGCAATCACACAAAGCAAGACCACGACTTCTGTCAACAGAAAGTAGGCTCATATATGACCCAGAACAGAAAACATTGTCAGATAAAAACGAGAAGAAATGGAAAGTAAAATCCAAGCGCGAATCCAAATAAACAGAAGAATGTCAAAACCTATGCTTTATATTATGTCCTTTTGCTACTTGCTAGGAGAAATTAAGTAACGTAATTACACACTAATTAATAAAAAACGCAGTATACAAATGTTCTGAAAATACGTTGAATACCCTTCCTTTAAAAGAGAAACAAACCCAAAGTTAAATACAGGAAATAGACAGAAATTCAAGAAATAGAGGGGTATACATATCCGAGACAGTGGATTCAGAATCCCATCAATTAGAAAATTACAAACTAAAAGAGAATTCAGAGTCTGTCTGATATAACCAATCAGAAAACAGAAAAAACAGCCCAATCAATCTGATCCTGGCAATTGCGCTAATATTGTCCTTTTGACTTCAGGATTGTTGTTCTTTTTAGCACTGAAGAAGAGGATCCAACGTATATTCGAAATAGCTTTATAATGCGCTCTTTATTAATTAATGAGTAAATTATTTTCTTAATTTCTCCTTTCCTTTGCATAAAGTGATTTTACTTATAGGTTACTAGGTTTCTTGAAACTAAACTTTCCACGTGCGCAATTTATTTATCGCCACACACATATACCCGCCTACATTTTAAACTGCTTTTAGCGTCCAAATTAATGGATCACGCAACTAAAATACCATTCTTCTACGCTAGTTGGCGGGAAGTCCCCATAATTTCCGCAGCTAAAATCAGGTCCCTTAAATCCGTTATACAATCGAATTATGAATAACATATTCACGTCATGAACGGAAGTGAAAAGATCTATTAAGTAATAAAAAGTAACTGTATCCGTCACAGATATGGATCCAGAAAGGGGGGTGGGAGTCGGACATCACCCCCCCCCCCCATCCGAACAGCAGAAAACTGCATAAGTGTTCTAAGTTGGAACTATTCTTCATAACAAAACTGCCACTCCTGTTTTAGAAGTCTAGCAGCCCCCACTAAGCCATCATTGTATTAAAATGTGCCATGAATTTTAAAATTCTGCTATTAATGAGTGAAAACTAAGGCAAACATGTCCACCAGCGTATGTGATTGAAATATCTGAGTGGCAGACGACAAATTACGGTTTGGAGTCACGTATGTGCCCTAGTAAGCACGAACAAATTATACAAAACTCGCAATTTATTTAATTCTAAAAGGTCTAAAAGTCGTTTGTACTGTTCCATGAATTATAAACTAAATTGGCGAACTTAAAGAGTTTTGTCAAAATTCGAAAAACAACTCTCTGAGGGAATGGGTTATAATTTTGATAGCTTGCGAGTGTTGGTTAAATTTCGAGAAATGAATAATAAACAGTAGGCCACAATAGAAAACTATTCCAGAGTTTGTGGAATAGTTTTTTTTTTTTTAAACACATGCATGTTAGACATAATGTGACATAGGATTGTGTGACATAAGCCATGTGACATAAGATTTGTCATAACCAGAAGTAATATGGCGTCTTTAAGCAGTAATGTGCAGAATAATATATATGCTAACAAAGTCATACCTATGTCTAGTTAGGTGTCTAGTTAGGTATGTTCTAGTAAATCACATTTAGTACCTGATTGAAAACAATCTATATAATAAAATTGAAAATATGTGTGTGTGTGTGAGTGCATGTGCGTGCGTACGTGTGTGGCGGTGGTGTGTGTGTGTGTGTGTGTGTGTGTGTGTGTCTATGTGTGTGTGTGTGTGTGTGTGTGTGCGTGCGTGCGCACGTGTGTGTGTGAGAGAGAGAAAATTCCGAAATTTATTTAAATTTTTCAAACAATATTCCAAGATTTTATATTTTCTCATTACTTATATAGGTCAAGTCTCACGTATGAGCAACATTTCAAGTTTCTGCATTCAGTCGTTTGGGGCGCGCAATTCGTCCTTCGGCCAAGTCACTTTCACTCAGCTGTATGATACAGAACAGAAAAAGTATAATTACCCAGAATAGAAGAGTACTGAAAAAATACCAATAATAATAGTAACTGATATCAAATCCAAATTAATATAAAAAAATCAAATTATCCAGCTCCAAATAGCGCTAATGCTGCAATATGATGTACGGCTCGTAAATTATCTACAACATACTAAAAAAAGACATCTGCTCCACAAAAACATTAATAACTTATGCAAGAAAGAGACAAAGAAATTAATTAGAAAAAGTTCTAGAACCAGGACATCGACATACGGGTCTTTTGCCCTAAATCTCAAACCAGCACGCTTTCTGATAATCTTATCCATGAATAATGGGAAAATGCAGAGTTAAAGACTCTACAGAGTAATAAACTCCATTTCCCAATTATAAGAGGAAACAGATCGAAATATTTTCTTTGGGCGTGTTCTCTTTCTTGCATTTTGTGTAAATCTTTAATGCATTTGTGGAACAGGTGTCTAGTTATACCGTGCATTGCAAATATATAATATGCACTGATTGGGTGACATATGAAAATTATGTAGCACTTCCACTACAGCTAGAATCTTGGTTTGCATGTCATTCGCTCAGTCTCAGATTTAAGGGGAAAATCTAAAATTTCGAAAATTCGAATTAAGGATAACGGTGCAATTAGATAATCAAAACATATAAAATCACTTTTCAAAATGATCGAGTACTTCCACTCGAGCCAGAATCTCGGTTTTAGTCTCATTCGATCCGTCTTAGCTTCCAGGTCAGCCGGAAAAATCTAGTATTTCGAAAATTCGAATTGCAGGTGACGATACGAAGGGATAATAAAGAAAACTATAAACCGCTTTACTTAATTATTGAGCACCCACTTTAACTAGAATCTTAGTTTTGGTCTCACTACATCCATCTATTCAGCTTTCAGATCAAAGAAAAAATCTAATATTTTGAAAATTCGAATTAGAGGGGACAATGCAAGGGGATATTTAAAAAATATCAAAATTATTTAGTACTTTCACACTAGCTAAAATATTGGGTTTGATCTCATTTGATCCATCCCAGCTTGCAGAAAAATAGAAAATCAAAAAGTTTCAAAATTTGAATTAGGAGTGATGATACAAAGGGATTTTAAAAAAACTACATCTTTTTGCTTATCAGAAGTAATAAAAACACAATTTGATATCCTTTCACTTTATTTTTTCTATCTTTCAATTTGTCATGGGTGAAGCATCCACAGGGACCGTACCCTCCTTCCCGCATCACCACCCTCTCAGAAGGACTTACAGACCCACATATTTAATGTGCCCGCACTCCGCGTGAACACGTGGACTTTTTGGGCAGAGCCGATATTCGAACTCGAGTCGTTCGATTGCAATCCCTGCGCGCCAACCGCTCGGCTGTTCCACCCCTTGAGGAAGACTAAACAGAGTGCCAATCCCGCATTTGTTCTCCAGCGGCACACGGCCATCACACGTGGTATGACAGTCTGGAGAGCCATCTCGTGGAACAGCCGATCTCCTCTAGCTGTGCTGCAAGCTAATCTAGTGGCCCGCTTGTACGTCGACGATATTCTGCAGTCTATTGTTCTGCTTATGCTGTCAAGTCGCCTAGGTTCCGTTTACCAACAAGACAAAGTTCGACCACATACTGCGCGCCTTTCTCAATGTCTTCGAGGATTTAATACCCTCCCATGGCCATCCAGGTCCCCAGACCTATCACCAATAAAACACGTCTGGGACATACTGGGACGGCAATGGCAGACTTCTCAGAATAGCACTGAATAAGCTGACCAACATTTATGGCAGAATCTCCCGCAGAGGAACACAAGCTACTTAATTGATTCTATGCGCCGCACCGAATATCGATTTTTATAGCTGTCAGGGGGTGGGGGGAGGGATTTAGCACTAAGTAAAATGTCATCTTGCCACCATTTCTTAACAAAACTTTTTTTTTTCTCCCAAATTCTAATCCTTTGCTTGTTTTCTCAAACGCCAAGATTCGTGGCTGTAGCTCAATTTCTTACGGGTGCCATATATATTTTTTTGCAAAGTGTATTTAGAGATTAGGTTATAAGGCTTTATATAAATAAAACTATGTTCTATATAAATGAAATTTAAATTACTTTTAAGCTTGCAGTCAGTCTCAATGGAGGAAATTAATATCTAGTTATATAAAACATCTTATGAGCCACATATGACTTTCCCTACAGACTTAAATAAATGTTTTTTATATTCTCTCTCTAAAAACATTAATTTAAGTTTCATCCTAAAAAATAAAGGACGAAGAGGATACTTATCTTAAATTACATCGAATATGCAGTTAAAATGCGAACGGACTTCTAGTTTTTATTTCATTTGGTGATTTGGCGCAATTTAAAACGTCACCAGCTTGTCAAAAAAAAAAAAAAAAGAAAACCTGAAATATTTAGAGAACGGTGTGTGCTAGAGTAATGGTGATATTTTTTATTAATTTTGTAACCTAAAGATATGCATACAATAATCAGGTAAATAATACATCTATCTAAACATATTTGGTTTTTTATTTTAGATTTTGACAATTTTTGCGGTCCATTTCGAAAAAATAATTGACCAACTCTATTGTTCCAAATCACATCTAAATCTAATCAGCGCCAAACTATTGCTTAAGTGTCAAAACTAATAAATTTCATGAAATTTTATCAGATTGTTTTTGATCTAGAGTAGAACATTGCATGCATGCACACATACACACACACACACACACACACACACACACACACACACACACACACACACACACACACACACACACAGCGAGCGAGAGAGAGAGAAAGATGCCACGCTAAAAATAGTTTATTCGTATTCTAGAGTGTCCATAACTGATATATCCGTTGAAAACTCGTGTTTTAATTTGCAACCCACTCTAACATTTTCCTTATATATTACCATGCATTGCAGGGAAAGTTAAAACATCAATTTGTTCGTGTCAGCCATTGCTAAAATTTTTCCGCACCCCCAACGATACCTTCTTGTACCTCCAGGAGGGGTATGCGTAGAAACACTGACTTAATCAAACAATTAAACATGTTAATTGATAAAACATGTTAATTGACTATAACTGATACATATAACCTATCATTTTAAGTTCCGAAATTTGAGAGAATCTAAATATAGAGTAAAGTAAACTGATATCTGTGCGATGACCCAATTATTATTTGGACGACCATTACAGGCTCAATTTCTACCGTAATATTTTTATGCTGGCTCTCCTCCAACTCGCACAGTCACACCAACCTACATTTGACTTAAAAGTCGCTGTATAAATCAATCATAGTGCTTTGAAAAGAATAAGCATGTCTTTCATACAGACTATAATTCCACATGATTCTAGTTTTTCTAATGTTTATAAATGGAACAGCATCAACACATGATTGTATTTCAAAATGCATTATTATATTAAAAAAACAAACAAAAAAAACATTACATTTTCTAAATAGGTTAAGGTCAGGTTTTCGATATTTGATTACCAATTTTTATTCTCTGTCCTTTGACTTTAATCACACATGATAACAGTCTCAGAATAATGTCTGTAGCAGCACATTATGTAATCCGGAATTTCGTTCTATATCTTCAGTAGCAATTTCCTGAATTATTTTGATTACACATGTTTTAGATGCGTCAACTTATTCTCCATGTAAACCCATAAACAAAAATCTAGAGGATTAATACAGGACTTGATTTTGACCATTTCTCTACAGATATGAAACCAAGAAAATTTTGTTTATACTAGATTTGTACACGTTTTGCCTTTAAGCCGATGCCGAGTCTAGCTGAGAAGTATACAAAGATTATTCTGCAATAACTTTTCGGCTTGTTTAATTATGAGCTTTCAAAACATTTTTTAAAACGCATTTCTAATAGATTTTGACATCTTTTTCGATGGAGAGAATAAGGCGTTTGTCTTTTTTTTTTTTTTTTTTTTTTTTTTTTTTTTTTTTTTTGCCCACCATTACAGACAGCGGTTTTTGGAACCCTTGAATAGCTCCTTTTGGTTGAAAGAATATCCCTAACTATGTCTCTTCAGTACCATTTTGCAAGTTTCTTACTTTTTCTTTTTCTCAATTAATCCATGAACAACCTCTTATTTTTTAAGCTTTTAATTTAATTAACCTTTTAATAAGTTTTCAATTTTAAATATTCTTTAATAATAATTCCAGCCATATTTTTGAGGAATGTAATTCTTGGGATAATTTTCTGGTATACCAGAAAAATTTACCTTCTGGTATACCAGAAAAATATCCTACCAATCTATAAATTATGAGGGATTTAGGTGAATCCTTTCACATAAAAGTTTTTATTAATTATTTTGTTTGAACTCTCCATTTTTTCCACCTTTGCGCCTCATTTAAACATAACCTGCATCTTTGAACCTCTTTAATGTCTTTTCAATCAATATTATTTCAACAAATGTTCTAAATCAATCAAAATTTTACAATTTCTCTTGCCTTTCAAATATAATTTCACTATCATATGCCGTTTTATTTCATTATTTATAAATGGGAAGAATAATCATAATTTGAAAATATCGTCTGCTGTGATTCAATACATTTCAGAGCTTGAAAACAATATGTAGAGTTGCCATCCTGAAAACAGTTATGACAGACACCAGACTGTGATATTATGTTCTTGTTTTGGCAACACTAACTTTAGGTACTTGAAGAATGGCAACACTACTATGTTTGATGTTCCAACTACTAGCGTGCGATAGTGCTTTGCCATTTTGTCATGCATCATTCTAGTTGATTAAAGCTTTCTTTAAGTCTAACTCGTTTTCTAATGATCATTCCTATTACAATTTAATCAACTAGATTTCTTGGATCTAAATTCACATGAGATGGAACGACTTCTCAAGCCAGAGAGATTCGACGTGGATCCAACGTGCGTAGGAGCTGAAGCAAAATGGAAACATTGGAAACGGACATTTTCAAATTTCCTGGGCGAAGTTCAGCATTTGACTGAGGAAAATAAGCTTCATCCCTTGTGTAATTACGTGTCGGCGGGTGTTTATCAGCATATCAACGAAGCAGAAAACTACAATACGGCTATTACTGCCCTGGATTCTATTTACGTTACTAAACGAAACGAAATATTCGCCAGACACTGCGTGGCTTCGAGAACTCAACAATCGGGAGAGTCTGTGAGTGAATATCTACAGATACTTAAACAAATGAGCAAAGATTGTAATTTCAAATCTGTTACGGCTGAACAATACAAAAATGAGTATATTAGAGACGCATTCATCCGGGGTTTAAGGAGCACTCGAATTCGAGAACGCCTGTTGGAGAACACTACAATTACGTTGGATAATGCATTCGACCAGGCTAGGGCATTAGAACTGGCAGAACATCACTCCGCTTCATATTCTGCAAATTCGAATTCGGTACCTGTGGCTGCTATGGAGCAGAAAGACGAAAAACCCGAGGAGACTCACGCAACTGCAGCTATACCAGCCCGCACCGGAAAATGCTTTTTTTGTGGGAATGACCGCCATGTTCGAAACGTCTGCCCGGCCAAGGATGCACTATGTAGAGGGTGTGGAAAGAAAGGTCATTACCAGAGAGTTTGCAAGTCTAGACTGTCGCGCCCCCCCGAACAATTCTACGGCATCAGTTCATACTTTAGCATCAGCATCAATTATCCCCAGTTGTCTCCAAAAATCTATTACTAAAGTGGATATAAATGGAATAGAGCTAAATGCTCTGATCGATACTGGCAGCTCACTCAGTTTTCTAAACCAATCTCTGGTAAAAAAGTGTCGAATACTAGTGAAGCCATACTTCGGTAGAATAACTATGGCTAACTCTTCCTTAAGCTCGGACATTACTGGCTGTTCCATGATAACGGTAAAATTACAAACTCATTCATATACAAACGTAGAGGTGTTAATCATGAAAAACCTCTGTGCAGATTTTCTGATCGGCCATGACTTACTAAAAAATCATTCTTCAGTTGAGATTGATTTCAACGGTGACAGACCACCTCTGAAAATCTGCTCATTGGCAATTGCTCAAGTCCCCTCTGTCTCACTGTTTGCTAACTTAACCCCTGACTGTAGACCAGTGATCACGAAGTCAAGGCGTCAAACGGAAGAAGATAGACTATTTATAGCTGCGAACGTAAACAGACTACTAGAAGAAGGTGTAATCGAACCCAGTAATTCACCTTGGCGTGCACAAGCATTTGTCGTGAAAGGAGAACACCACAAGCCCAGAATGGTTGTCGATTATTCACAGACAATTAATAGATTCACGATGCTTGATGCTTATCCTCTTCCCAGAATTGAAGAATTAATTTCACAAGTGTCTAAATATGAAATATTTAGTACTATTGATCTCAAAAGTGCCTATCATCAGGTACCCATATTAGAATCTGAAAAACATTACACAGCTTTTGAAGCTGAAGGTAAACTGTACCATTTTCTACGTGTCCCTTTCGGTGTGACTAATGGGGTAGCATGCTTCCAGAGAATCATTGATAAAATAATTAAGGATGAAGGTTTAGAAGGCACTTTTCCATATCTTGATGATGTAACGGTATGTGGGAAAAATCAAACAGAGCATGACTGCAACTTGGAAAAATTCATGATTACTGCTAAGAAATACAACTTAACACTGAATGATGAGAAGTGTGTTTTTTCTACTAAATCGATCAAACTACTAGGATACTTTATCGAGAACAAAACTATAAAACCTGACCCCGACAGACTGGCTCCACTGTTGAACTTACCTATTCCTAAAGACACAGCGTCTCTACAACGTGCGCTGGGCATGTTTGCCCATTATTGTCGTTGGATTCCCACATTCTCTGAGAAGATTCGCCCTCTCTTGGCTAAGGGTCCCTTTCCTCTTCCAGAAGTTGCTGTGAAGGCTTTTGACTCATTAAAGACCGATATAGCTAATGCCTCCTTGTTTGCTATTGAGGACAACATACCCTTTAGAGTGGAAACAGACGCCTCTGAGTTTGCTATAGGGGCTTCCTTGAGTCAAGCTGAACGTCCTGTGGCATTCTTCTCAAGAACTCTGAACGCATCTGAGCAGAAGCATTCCTCGATTGAAAAGGAGGCCTATGCAATTGTTGAATCCCTACGGAATTGGCGACATTACTTAATTGGTAGACATTTTGAAGTTTTTACTGACCAAAGATCAGTCACATTCATGTTTGATCAGTGTCATAACAGTAAAATTAAAAATGAGAAAATCATGCGTTGGAGATTGGAACTTACCTGCTTCAAATTTGATATTATCTACCGACCTGGAAACAGAAATGCAACTGCGGATACTCTATCAAGAATAACGGCGGCTACCAGCCCAGGAGTGAATATAAGAGAATTACATGAGGCATTGTGTCATCCGGGAATCACCCGAATGTATCATTGGATCAGATCTAAAAATTTAGCCTTCTCTTTGGACGACATTAAGAGGGTCATAAACGCTTGCCCCTGTTGCAACGAAGTCAAGCCACGATTCTGTAAAAATGATGGAAAATTAATCAAAGCAACTGCTGCTTTTGAAAGATTAAATCTGGATTTCAAAGGACCTTTACCAACAGTTTCCAGGAACCGCTTCCTCCTGACTGTAGTAGATGAGTTTTCGAGATTCCCCTTTGCAATTCCCTGTTCTGATATCTCGGCGTCTACCATTATAACTCACTTGCAAAACATCTTCTCAATTTTTGGAATGCCGGCTTATATACATTCTGATAGAGGTTCATCTTTTATGTCCCGTGAGTTAAAATCTTTTCTCACTCCACTTGGGATAGCGACTAGCAGGACGACTGCTTACAATCCGCAAGGAAACGGCCAAGTCGAAAGATACAATGGAATCGTATGGAAAACTATCCAGCTGGCACTAAAATCAAAAAACATGGCAATTGAACAGTGGGAAAATGTTTTACAACCTGCCTTACATTCGATTCGCTCCCTACTATGCACCTCCACAAATGCTACACCTCATGAACGAATGTTCTCCCACATTAGAAGATCCTACAATGGTTACTCCATACCTACCTGGCTTACCCATCCAGGTCCAGTGCTAATGAGGAACAACACACGAGCTAATAAGTATGAGCCTATTGTGCAGGAAGTAGAACTCATTGAAGCAAACCCAGACTATGCTTATGTTAGACTCCCAGACGGACGTGAAACCAGTGTCTCTATACGGCACTTAGCTCCAAGAGGGGAAACTCTTTTACCTATCAATGACGACGGAGACAGCTGTAGCAGCCATCTGCCTTCTTCTGATATTCTGAATTCTGAATTGTCTAACGCACATACAAAAACCCCACCGGTGAGTCTCAAAAATATGACAGAAGATGAAGCTCAAGACAGTGTACCACCATATCCTAGCAGTCCAGCCTCCTCATCAGAGAACTTCTGTAAGAATACTGGGGAGAGGTCCCAGGATCCTACTACACTTCGTCCCAGCAGACCGAAACGCCTGCCTTCCTATTTAGCCGACTATGTGATTGACTAACACTATGGGAGGGGTGAATGTGATATTATGTTTTTGTTTTGGCAACACTAACTTTAGGTACTTGAAGAATGGCAACACTACTATGTTTGATGTTCCAACTACTAGCGTGCAATAGTGCTTTGCCATTTTGTCATGCATCATTCTAGTTGATTAAAGCTTTCTTTAAGTCTAACTCGTTTTCTAATGATCATTCCTATTACACAGACACAATTGAAATTTGCCGTCACTTATTAGTGAGCACCCTGTAAATAGCTGGACTGCGCTAATTCTCTTGATTCATATCACCTGTCCATTTGTGTGTTCGGTAGTTTTTGTGCATTTATGATATACTCAAAACATTCTAAATCACTCTGACATTCAAAATATTCGAAGTTTTCCAAGTTCTTAAAACCCAAAAGCCTAAAAATCATTCTTCTGAAAACACTCAAAAATATCTGAAATTTGTAAAGTTCATCTAACCTAAAAACTGAAAGTCATCTGAAAATACTGAACCATTCTAAGTTCCTAAAACCTGAAAACATTCTAGAAATAAACTGAATTCTTAAATAAACAGAAAGTGGACCAATTGACCAGTTACCCTAAGTGTACAAATATGTACTCTACATGTAATTAAATGGAACTTTCCTAAAAATATAAAAATGATTTAAAATAAAAGAGAGAACACAGATTTTAGGTTTTCAAAATCTAACGTTTATTAAAATTTTAAACTTCACTTTTAAAATAATTTTAAAAATATTTTACATCTCATTAACTAAAATCAAACATCTTAAATAAATGAATAAAAGGAATGGCCGGTCGTATAGTGGTAGAAAAAACGTTAGAATATTAAATTTTAAAGTTAACAATATTAAACTTATACAACTATTTATCAAAACTAAAATTTGGGATAAAAGAACATAAGTTAGCCAAAAGGGAATTTAGAACATCCTAACAATAATCCAGGATTCGTTACTTAAAATATATAAGTGAAAGGGGTCTTAGTCATGCTAATTTAATTAAATTTTAAAATAGTCTAAACTGCAGAAACAATTAAAAATTAGAATGCAAAAGATATCACCCATAAACGGGAAAACGCTGAACGGCAGTAATAAAGTCCCGAGGACGAAATCGATGTCAGTCATCATCAGCTTGGGTGCAGTCCCTTCCTGCTCCAGAAAAGGCCAAACGGAGAAGTACCTCCCGTAGGGCATTGGTACATCAAGTGAGTCCAACCATTCAAGTGGAATATGGTGCTCCAAAACTCCGCGAAAAGAACACTCCCAAGGCCTGATCTGCACAAAAACGGGCAGCTCCCTCACATCATACAAAATTCTCAGCCGAGAGTAGCAGAGCGCCAGTGGACATCGCTCGGAACAAAAGAACGAATAGCTCCATCATCAAGACCGTGAAGTAAACAATTGGAGGTCCGGTCCTAGGACTCGGAAAATTTAAACTACACAGTTCACAATGAAAGAACAAATCCGACCTCTGGAACTAAACAATTATTCCAAAGGCGCCGACGATACTTCAGTAGACATCAATCACTTCGCTCGCAACGTTATTTCAAGTAAATAACTCTCTGCTATCAGGATACCACACACATTACAGGCAGGCCGGGAAATAAAACGTTCATTCCTCAGAACGCATGCCGCATTCGAATTTCGCTCGGCTCGCGCCGAGGCGCTAAAAACAACAACTCTATATGACTACATTTCAGTTCCAATCAAGAGACGACAAGAGAAAGAGAGAGAAAAAGTGCGCGATTTTGCTTATATACTGCGAAACATCGCTGCCACAGATTGTAAACAAAATTATCGATGAACGATAAAATAATTAATGACAGACGATTTTAATATTACGGTCAACCAATTAAAAACTCGAAATTTTAAAGAAGAGAAATGGAATTTCAGAGCAGACGAAAATTAAAAAGAAATGAAGTGAAACGATTTGGAAAATACGAATTCGGCAATAATTTAAATATGGACGATTCTGAAATATTTAAAATGCTGAAAATAGAATAAAACCGAAAAACTGCAATGAATTAACGAATTTTTAACCGAGAGCAATAAATTTGGAATCAAATTAAAGGGAATAAAAAGGGCAATAAATGGAATTACAAATTAGCCAATTTAAATAAATTTAAATTGCTAAAACCTAAAAGGAACGAACTTTTGCCGTTTTTAAAACAAAACCTATGGAATAGAACATATTTGAACAAAGAATATCAAAAACCTAAACAATTGGAAAATGAAGAGTGACTATGTAAATAAGACCCCTGAACACATTTAAACAAAAACAAAACCCCTAAAATAATAAAATATCCAAAGGTATAACCCAACATGTGTCATGATCTGTCAGAATAAAAATGACTTATATGACCAGTATATTTAAACTTGCTAATCTTTATATTTGTTTTCACCGATATATATTTTATGTACTGATGTCGTATATTTTTATGTTTCTATATAACAAGGCTTTTCTCCTGATCGTGATTTAAAAAAATCTGATGTGGGCAACACATGACTTTCCTTATGTAATGCAATGAATTTACTACTTTTACAGTAAAAAAATAGGTTTTTCTTATAGTAGATACTAATATTCTTTCCAAGATAATGAATTTTCGACAATTAGTCGTCATTTTCATTGATTTAGCGTCATTTTTATCCATTTGGCGAGATTTTCGTTAATTTGCCAACATTTAAAAAAGTCGCCAAGTTGGCGACATTCCGTCAAATTTGTCGCCAAAATCTCGCCAAGCGTTATGCACTAAGAAACAAGTTATTCTTACAGAGATAAATGACTATTGGCGTTCAAATACAAAAGTATTATTCAAAGTATCCTTTTTCATGAGTGGAGCGAGCTAGATCCACGAGAATGATGTCACCCAATTTATCGCATGGTATTACACATGAAAAGTGAACATGTTTCTCAATAGGAAATATTTTTTTTTTATTTTATATGACTTTTTGATAATTTTTTTGAAAAATGTACAATATCTCGAGAACGGTTCATGTTAGCGTTCTAAAATTTATGTCAATCGTTTTCTAATGAAAAATTACGTAAGACATGTCTATTTGCGTAACTTTATTAGTGGTTTTGATTTTTTGACGATTTTTTCAAAATTTCATTCGAAAATTTAGGGGGGTTCTGAACATCGATTGCGTATAGAAACAATAGGCTTCCAGTGTTTACGGATTGTGATTTTTGTACCAAATTCGGTTCGAATCGGTCCATTCGTTCGTCAGTTATCGTCTCCAAAGACTCACTGACACACACACATACTTTCACACACACACACACACACACACACACACACACACACACACACACACAGACATCACTTCAAAAATGTTTGATTCGTGATCAGGGATGCTTGAAACGTGCTCTCCCGTCGAAAACTCGAATTCGAATTTTCGACCCCGTCACAATACTTTCCTTATACATTATGTATATAAAGAAAGTAAAAATGTTATTCTTATAGTAGATACTTTATTCTTTCCAAGATATTGAATTTTTTTCAATTACTCATCATTTTCATTGATTTAGCGTCATTTTTATCAATTTGGCGAGATTTTTGTTAATTTCGCAACAATTGAAAATGTCGTCAAGTTGGCGACATTCCACCAAATTCGTCGCTAAAATCTCGCCAACCGTTATGGATGGCGAAATAAGCTATTCTTACAGCAGGTAAATGACTATTGGCGTTCAAATGCAAAAGTATTACTCAAAGTACCTTTTTTCATGAATGGAACGAGCTAGATCCACGAGAATGATATCACCCAATTTATCGCATGGTATTACATATGAAAACTGAACATGTTTCTCAATACGAAATATTTTTTTTTATTTTATATAACTTTTTAATAATTTTTTTGAAAAATATGCAATATCTCGAGAACGGTTCATATTAGTGTTCTAAAATTTATGTCAATCGTTTTCTAATGAAAAATTACATAAGAAATGTCTATTTGCGTAACTTTATTAGCGGTTTTGATTTTTTGACGATTTTTTCAAAATTTCACTCGAAAATTTAGGGGGGTTCTGAACATTCGAAAGCGTATAAAAACAATAGGCTTCCAGTGTTTACAGATTGTGATTTTTGTACCAAATTTCGTTCGAATCGGTCCATTCGTTCGTTTGTAATCGTCTCCACAGACTCATTGACACACACACACTCACACACACACTTTCACTCTCTCTCACACACACACTTTCACTCTCTCTCTCACACACACACACACACACGGACATCACTTCAAAAATGTTTGATTTGTGATCAGGGATGTTTGAAACATGTTCTCCCGTCGAAAACTCGAATTCGAATTTTCGACCCCGTCACAATTCTTTCCTTATACATTATGTATATAAGGAAAGTAAAAATTTGTAAATTCCACCTCTGCGCTGTGGTCAGGATTGGCTCCAGCCACGACTATAACACAATCGGTTGTTCCGGGAATTATTATTGTTTCTCCATGGGGAAATTATGCTACGAAAATTCGTGTTTTAATCCAGAAAACTATTTGTTTTTAGTCCAGATCCATTTTTTACACAATGTATCCACACATAAAGTAGCATAGCAATGCGTGAAATGTTTCTTGATATTATCGTGCAAACACGCGCACAAACATAGATACAGAGAGCATTAAAAAGATGTTGGAACGTGTTGTAAAGCTCTTAAAACAGATTTTTGATGTAAATAACATCTATACTTGGGGTATCTATGGCAAAATCGGGGCGTTACGAAAAATATGAACCCTTTTTCGTTTTTCAAGTTTGTAAAGCTTATATCTTAAAAACTAAAATTGCTATAGTTATGAACAATAAGTAAAAATTTGTAGCCCTTTGTAAGTCCTACAAGAGTGTATAATTGAATTTTAGATAGAGCTGTTAGTTTTTGAAGTATAGTGGTAATAATTTCGATATTTTAGTATTTTAACCTGTGTGGAAGGCTGTAATATTTGTGAGAAAGCTGTAATATTTGAAATGTCTAAAGATGCTTAATTATTGTTGAGGTTTGACCAAATAAATGAAAATATACGTACTCAAGTAAGTATATATGTGCATCCAGGTAAATTTATAGATTAACTTGAATTTAAAATCTTGTCACATATACTACTGTATGAGTTTAATTTATATACAAAATATAATTTATAATCAAGATAGTAAAGTAATATGAAATTTTAACGCGAAGTCTTCATAGTGGGAGTATCCAAATAAAATCGGAACGAAAACTAAATGTGCTAGCTATAAGCAATTAGCGAGTAATTTGCAGTGTTTTAAAATCCTGTAAACGAAACAAATGAGTCTAAAAAGTCAAATAAACTTACTGAATTTTATTGGAGTTTTATTTTGCGAAATACTATTCACGTAAAACTATTGCGGCTCCATCGGACTAGAGCCACCGCCGATTTTTTTTTTTTTATTTATTTACTTCTTCATTCCAATCGTGGTATAAAAATTTAAAACGAAAATTTCAATTCTTCTTGAAGTTCTCCTTTTTCGAAAAAATCGTGTTACAAGTATTGCAAGTCTTTGAGAAACTGTGGTTTACTTCGAACCATGCAATCCCAAAGGCCAAGCATCCCAGGTGACCACTTGGGGACTCATGTTTGCAGATGGCCTCACAAGTTTGTACATTACTTTTATTGAGCTTCTCCATTTTTTTTAAAGACCCGTTACTGCATCATAGCTAATCCAACACTTTTTATTGTATTTTATACAATTCTGCATTTTACTTTAAGTCATTTGTGTATCAGTGCTCAATCGTCTTTACGTATACAACTCTTTAGCTACGACCATTTCACCAGATTGTAGTTGAACATTTGGTGGTGTTAATGCAGTACAGTTGCTCTGTACAGCATTTATATATATAATATAATAAAAATATTATGTGAAATTCCAAATATATATATATTATTTATTTATTTATTTATTATTATAATTTTTTTGTTTCGACGAGTTTTGAATTTTCGACCTCGTCACACACTTCACATTTTACTATATATATGTAAGTAAAAATTAGTGCACTAAATATTTCTTCCACTGTAGACAGAAAATTCCAAATTCATCAAATTTAGCAGTAAAACTTGGCAACACTGCAAATAACAGCATCCAGATGAAATTCTTATACACGCTACTGAGGGGGAGGGGAAGAGTGCATTATCCGAAATATACTTACTACCAGGAACTACAAAATTATCCGAATGGTAATCGAAACTTGACCCAAGGATTATTTCATATCGAAAGAGATAAAAATATTCCAGTGATTGAATTTTAGACTGTGAAGGTCATTAGGCTCCAAATATACTACAAATGTCTATTTTGAGGAATTCCAGACATATTACTGATGGACAAATGAAATGAAAAAAATCTGATGTGGGCAGCACATGACGTTTCCTTACATAATGCAGTGACTTTACTTCTTTCCCGACAAAGTATTGGTTCACAAAATCCACGGCACAGTGTTTTAGGTAATGAATTATATAATTTGAAATGGGGCGCTTTTGGCAACTTATTAATCCAAACAGAATGACTTATTCACACTCACTTGCAAAATCTAAACATGTGGGTCCGTAAGTCCTTCCGAGAGGTTGGTGGTAGGGGAAGGATGTTACGGTCCCTGTGGATACCTCCCCCACTAGGTTCCGGTCTTCAAAATGCAACTGACATTTATTTAATATCCAGCAAAATAAATGAATATTTTCGCATTTTTTTTTTGTCAGAATTCCAAAATTTTTTCAAAAATATCTTCTCTAGTGAACGTAGGGCACTAGATCCGCAAAAATGATGTTAACGAATTTGTTGCATAATATTGCATATGGAAAGTGAAAGCATTTAAAGGTATTTACTAGATTTTTAATTTTATGTATTTTTTATACATTTATTTTAAAAACGTGCAATATCTTGAGAACGGTTCATTCGAGTTTTCAACGCACGACCACACATTTCAAGCATCCCTGAACTAAAATTGGATGTTTGTTGAAGTAACGACTGTGTGTGTGTACGTATGTTAGTGTTTGTGTACGTATGAATGTTAGTGTGTGTGTTGGTGTATGCATCCATGAATCTGTGGAAGCGATATTTCAAAAACGACTAAAGCGTTCCGAAAAGAAATTGGTAATAATCGTGCCAAATTTTTTACGATTATTACAGGCAGTGAATAGTGAAACTCTATTGATTCCAATGCAATCGAATGTTCGAAAACCTCCCCAATTTTCGATTGAATTAAAAAAAAAATCATAAAAAATCAGGGACTTCAATAATGATAAACAGATTATCATTTCATACCTAATTTTTTTACTAGAAAACAAATGATACAAGCTTCAGAAAGAATTAACTGTTTTCGAGGAGATATTACACGACTTTCAAAATATGCCAACAGCCCTACCGTGCTGAAAACACCGGTTCTCGTTAGATCACCGAAGTCACGCAGCATCGGGCGCGGTTAGTACTTGGGTGGGTGACCACCTGGGAACACCGCGTACTGTTGGCACATTTCGGCCGCGGTAGCCCGGTGGTTTACGCGCTGGATTTGCACGTTGCCACAACTGCCGCCGTGTTCATGCGGAGTACGATCACGTTTAAACATGTCGGCCAACGGCCCTACCGTGCTGAAAACACCGGTTCTCGTCAGATCACCGAAGTCAAGCAGCATCGAGCGCGGTTAGTACTTGGGTGGGTGACCACCTGGGAACACCGCGTGCTGTTGGCACATTTCGGGCGCGGTAGCCCGGTGGTTTGCGTACTGGATTTGCACAACTGTCACAACTGCCGCCGTGTTCATGCGGAGTACGATCACGTTAAACATGTGAGTCCGTAAGTCCTTCCGAGAGGTTGGTGGTAGGGAAAGGAAGGTACGGTCTCTGTGGATGCCTCCCCCACTGGGTTCCGGTCTAAATTGGGTGGCACTTCCCGGCCGTCCAAACGGTTTCCTTACACCTTTCTGGTAGGTCGCACGGTCTGGGTCTCAACAACAACAACAACAACAACGACTTTCGACTTTAAAAAAAACAGAATTGTTAAATAAATAATCATTTTATACGTAATGTTTTGTTAGAAAACGAATGACACAAACTATTTCTGACTATCACGTCTGAAAACTATCAAGCAAGATCTACAATTGGGAAATAATGGTCGTTCCTTTTATTGGACAGACTCGATGAATGAATGCATTGCATTGGATAAGAAAAGAAGAGCAGTCGGGCGTTTTCGTGATGAATAGAGTGCAAGAAATAAGAAAGTATAGCAACCCAACAAAATGGAATCCTGGTGTTTTAAACCCTGCAGATCTTCCATCGAGAGGGTACTCCGTAGACACTTTAATGTCTAAGAAATGACATGAAGGACCACTGTGATTGAAGCAAGAACAAGAACGTTAGTCATCAACGGAAATTTCTCTTGACGAAAAAATTATCAAAAGAAGAAAATTATATCCTTACAGTCTACTTCCAATGAAGAATTCTCGTACCATACCTAGATTTGTTCCTTTGAGAAAATGGTTCAAATTACAGCTTGAACAAACAACCTCCAAGGTGTAACTAGGGTATCAGGGATACATGTTGGTTAAGTTCCTAAACCGACATATATCACTGATGCCCTAGATGCTAAAGAATTGGAAAACGGCAACTTGTACAAAATGTAAACAGTGGACATTAAAATTGTACAGAAAAATACTTTCAACTCAACTGATGATGAACGTTTGCGATATTTACACCCGTTCGCAGACCCCTTCGGAATCAGCAGAATCGACTTTTAATGAGACAAGATTTCGAGATATCCAATTGTTCTTCCATCTGATCATATCGTTGTAATGAACTTGATTTATGCATAAGCATAAATTGTTATCACACTGCGGAATCCAGACTTTCATGACAATACTAAAAAATATTTGGTATTGTCATGAAAGTCTGATTGTATATTTATATGATATTTTCGTATTTTGAACAGTTGCAAAACCCATCGTAAGGTTCTGAGAAATTGCATTTATTGCGAATAACGATTCGATGAGAAACATTTGGAAGTTCAAGCGACATCCTTACCCGAAAATCGTATAAAACTCTGCCACTTTTAAAGTAAATGGAATCAACGTAACTGGTCCGTTGTTTTTGAAGAAGGTTACCAAATCATGGATGGTATTGTTTACCTATGCTGTCTACCGTGCAATTCATCTAGAGCTTTTTTCTTCTTTATTCACTGTGATATTAAATTTCGAAATTGAACTTTGATATTTCGTAGAAGAATTGAGAGAGCATGAAAGGCGACGACAGCCAATCTGGCAATAGACAATCAAAGATTAGATCCCATGTAAGATCGAACTCAAGTTCAATTGGGGAAAAGTAATTAAACACACTTCTGTAACAAGAATCTACTGAAAGTTTATCCTTCCCAGTTTCCCTTAGTGTGGGGGGGGGGAGGGGGGATTTTCGGAACGTATGGGGGCTTGATGAAAAACATATTGAAAAAGTTTTGAACACGGCTTTACTGAAATATAAAAAAATGTCTACCATTCTTTGCGACTGTGAAAATATCACCCATAAGACCTTGAAGTGGAACCTCTAACACCAGCAATGTTTCGTCCTTGGTTTTGATCATACTGATTGTAGAACCCTAAACGAAAGATTTTTTTAAAGAGTGAAAATTCATGATGACCTACTAAAGCGGTTTTGCTCTGAGTATCTTAAACAACTAAATTTTTTTAATACGATAAAAAAAATCAAAGAATTTTCACCACTTTTCCGTTGGAGATGTAGTGTAAATGGAATAGATTAATGTGGAGCAATGAGATTAATGTGGCATTTGGGGAAGTGATTCAATTGTTTTCAGGGAAAGATAAAATAGTACGTCTTGTAAAATTACGTACTAAATTAGGTGATTGTCTTCGTCCTATTCAAAGACGATATCATCTTGAAGTGACTTCTAAAGCTGAAGATCACAGAGAAAGCATTGCGAGCTCAACAAACCGTGACAGTAAGAAAGAAGAACCCAGTGAAATCCCTGATGTAGCTCCAGTTCTAGAAGTGCCTGATATCAAAGACTTACCTAGATCTGATAAACTTGATCGTCCATCTGATCCTTCTATAGAAAATCGATACGGACGAACATAACGTACTCCTTGCCGCTTGAAACTCTGAAACTTTCTTCTACTTTGGTTTGAGTTTCAACTTGCGGAAACTCAAAGGAGGAATCATGTCAAGAAAAGTACGCCTGCCTCCGAGCAAAACCATTTCGCTTCAAGTCAGAAAAAATTTCCGACGCAAAAACCCCGAGAAAAGAGAAGAAAGAAGGGATGAAAAAAAACCTGTAGAGTTACGCGTTTCTGTTTATGATTGTAACATGGCGTTTAGAATGGCGAAAATGTGGAACGTAACAGTTTTTTGGTTGAATATTACTGGTTTTTTCAATAAACGTAATCTGCAGAAAGATTTATGAGTCCAGAGCGTTCTTTTTGGGATACATTCATCATAAAGGTGGATTTGATTAAGAGTTTATTTAATCGATTGAATAAGTTATCATCACATGAGCGTACAAATGATATGCGAGGTATATACAGGAATAAGAGGACAAGTTAAACTTTTCCTTAAGAGATATAGCTCCCGAAAGAAATGGAAGCTTCTTAAATCAATATAAACGAAATTTATTAGTTGCATTTTCAAAAACTAAGAAAGTGGTGAACCATAGTGATAATCCCCCTCCCCCACACATTCCCAAGTCTGTATTCAATTAAAAAATGACAAGAAAGATCAATCATGCTTAAAGCATTGATTATGAAACACTTTCCAACTTCAAAGCAATTTTATCTAAACATGTCTAAAATGCAATACATTCCTCGGTAATCTTTTAAAACTTATCACAATACTACATTTATTATATTTGAAAACTTAAACCTTCATTGAAAAAAATTAACTTCATTCAAATGACGGCATTGAAATATAAATTGCCTGGTTTAAACATCTCTAAAATGTGATACATTCCTCGGTAATAATTTTAGAATTATCATAATACTACGATAATTTATTATATTTGAAAACTTCATCGAAAACAACTGAAATGCATTCAAATGACGTCATAGAAAAAATAACACGCCTGGCTCTCTCTATAAAAGCAGCATTTCATTCCTAAATAATTTCCCATTCATGTCATTCATCACAATACTATAATAATGTATTTTATTTAAAAATTAAGACCATAGAGATACAAGTAATTAAACTCTATGCTTAAAACTTCATCGAAAAAAATCGCCCTTCTCTTTGTAAAATCAATGAATATTTCATTCATATCAGCTATGCAGACTCCATGAACTAAATGATTTTGTGTTAAAGAAATACAGCAATTCTAATACAACTCATTCTACATATTTTGCTGTTTACATTTTACATAGGTGAAAAATGGGCTTCGTTGTAGAAATAATCAAATTTGGATGAGCATTTAAACTCAAATATATTGCAATTGCGTTGTTTCAGTATGTAGATGCACAGAATTTAAGTTAAAATAAAGTGGTTTTAGGACGGATACAACACTCAATATGAATTAAAAAGAACTTTAAAAATCACGATTTTGAGACAAGATGGATGCCATATATCATTTTGAAGTGGGTCACGTGATCTTTTCATATCATGGTCACGTGATCGCTTCATATAAGAGGTGTTAATATTATTTTAATTTTTATTTGAAAAACTACTGAATATATTTCGCTGAATTTTTTTTTATATATTTTATGGAACAATTTAAATATTACCTAAAATTTTCGAAGCAATTTGTGAGTTTTAAATCCGCATAAAAAATGTTTAAAAAATTAGGTCCCATAGGGCTCAATATATTTCATTTTTTCAACCCGGGTTCAATCCAAAACTAATTGGGTGACATTATTCATTTATATTCCTATAGGTCCTACAGACCGTCTGAACAACATACTAAAATTTCATTTTGATTAAGTCATTTTTACGGCAGTTATCGTGCTAACGGACAGACAGACAGAATGAACAAAGTCATAAACACTTTTCAACTTTGTTGTAAAGTGTTAAAAATGTCGCAGCAATTGATTGTCGTTCTGGGTGTGACACTTTATCATAACAATGAACAGTGTCGAATCCGCTTACTATCGCAATTGGAATATCCTCGATTAGAATTCAAAGGCGTGTTAATTTGAAATTGCTAGAGCAATAAATTTTTTATTTAGGTATATTATAGATATGATGGATCTTTTGAATTACATTCCGTCTTTATTTCATATCTGTAAAAATTTCGCAGTATTCATACATGCAACTCTCGGGTCAAATTTCTAAAAGATGGACTAGTTGCTCCCTTTGATTCATATGATGAAGACCCTAATAGTCAACCGAGCTTTACAGAAACATATTCCACACTTGTTTGATATTAAAATAGGTCGAGGCTACGAAAATCCCTGTTTCTAAAATTGAGAATAGGTATCGAATATATAAAAGTTTCACCGAACTTCTGTGGCAATGACTCACCAATTTTAACTGTTGAAGGTCCTTTGGAACAATTATTATGTTTCCAATACATTATTACAGGCAGACGATTACCGAGAATCTAAAAAGATTTTCATATTAGTTTTGGGGACATCGTTTAGAAACTGCGCAGTTGCGAGTTGCGACGTCTAAGAATATTGGAGTTTCGTGCGAAGAAAGTGGAAACATGCCAGGCAAATTCAGGATTCTAGCACCCTAGAACACGCAAACGCCTAGGACTGTGGTTCGCTCCAGCCATTGGTTCAATTTCCGTCGCCGTTGTCAGCACGCAGGTGAAAAAACAAAACTTCCATCTGAAGATTAGAATTGCTTTTGCTACTGCACGCCATTTTTGCGGGATGTATGTCGGTCGGTTAAGAAAAACACCATGGTGGGTGATGTATTGCTATCCGCTTAAGAAATGGAGTTTAAAAAGGACACTGGAAGGAAGCAAAATCTAACAAGAAACGTCGTCATCGCACGTAAAGAATTCCAGAACACGACGCATAATTATGTTAAAACCCTACATACATATAAAAACATAGGTCTGGTGTTCTTTTTTCGTTCCACGAAGAAATAATTATTCTCTTCCCTCGAAGGTCTCATAAATAAAATACATTATGGTATATAAACTGTTATGAATGAAATACTATCTACTTTGTAATTCAGTAATGACTATTTCATGAGGTACTGAAACTGTCAGGGCTGTGATTTACAGTCATCGCCATAACCATGAAATACATTTCACGTTAAAACATGAGTTCGTTGTATTTGAATATTACCAATGGAATGGCAATTCATATTAGCAAGTTTAAAAAGTTGTAAAATGTAATAAAATCCTTTATGGCAACATTAACAAAAAACGCAGCAGGAGTGCCGAGTCAAGATATTTTTTTTTCTCTTATCATACAGATCGGCGTAAAAGAATAAAATAGAACTGCGTTATCCAAACTGTTTTCTGTGAGAATAGAAAATTGTCCTGCGATAAAATTTGAACAAGTTGAAAAGTCCATGAAAATCGTCTGATAACAGGTATTTTCATAAAGGTACTTAGCTTACAGTTATTTGTGCGCAATGCATTATTTTATGAGAATTTTATTAAAGTTCTACATTTCCAAACTTATTAAGAAAAATGTAATATAATTAAATTATTTTATATACAAAGCTAGAAATAAATGCTAAAAGCAAGATAAGACCTTTATTCAGTTTAAAAAACTCATTCTACATTTTGATAATCAAATTTTTAAAAGTAAGACACAGCATATATAGCCCAGTTTTGTCAAAAAGTTTAGGGAAAGTCGGTTCCTGACCACCCTCACTGATACTCGATGATATTCATAAATACGCAATAATAAATAAGGTTTTTTTCTCATTATTTATTTTTATTAATGGGCAGGTGAGTTTATGGTGACCTTCATGTAATATTGCTCGATGCTATTCATATACACCCCGAAACTATTCATATATATCTGCAAACAGATTTGCACGCATTAAAACATATCGAATGGCAACACAGGTTTATTAAAATGTGTTTGATTTAATTTACAATGTGTTTTTCTCCCATAAGAAATTACTGCGTTGCTTTACAATCCGCGAAGCGCACTACAGATTGACTCTTTTTTTGCTTTCCTTATATACGTAGTATAATGGTTAAGCAAAGTATTGTGACGGGAGTCGAAAATTCGAATTCGAGTTTTTGACAGGAGAGCACTTTTCAAGCATTCCCGAACACGAATAAAATGTTTTTGAGGTGATGTCTGTGGAGACGATATCTCCTGAACGAATGGACCGATTCGAACAAAATTTGGTACAAAAATTACAATCAGTGAATACTGGAAGCCTATTGTCCTTATACGCAATTGAATGTTCGGAACCCCCCCAAAATTTTCGAATGAAATTTGGGAGTTAAAATCAAATAATGGGTAATGAAAATCAAAACTTTCAAAGTTGCGTAAATAATAATTTCTTATATAATTTTTCCTTAGAAAACGATTGACATAAACTTTAGAACGCTAACATGAACCGTTCTTGAGATATTGCACATTTTTCCAAATAAATTTATCAAAAAGTATATTAACTATTGGGAAATATGTTCACTTTTCATATGTGATATTATGCGAGAAATTTGCTAATATCATTCTCGTGGACCTAGCTCGTTCTATCTACGAGAGAAGATACTTTGGGTAATAGTTTTGTATTTGGACGACAATAGTCATTTATCTACTAAAGAATAACCTATTTCTCCTTCCATAACGTTTGTCGAAATGTTGATGGAATATCGGCAACTTGGTGTTTAAATATTACCAAATTGACGAAAATGTCTCCAAATTCATCAAAATGACGCTAAATCACTGAAAATGACGACTACTTTTATAATTGATGAAAATTCAATATCTTGGAAAGAACATAAAAATCGACTATAAAAATAACTCCGTCCGTCCGTAACGCTTGGCGATAAATTTGGCGACAGGTCGCCAACATAGCAACTTCTTAAAATGTAGTAAAATTGATAAAAATGTCGCCAAATTGATAAAAATAACTTTAAACGGGAGGTAATATTCTGCAACTTTTCAATTCCCTCATATGACGGAACATACTTTCTAGTATATAAGAAATTCTCTTCTCTCCGTTTGTCTGTAACACTTGGAGATACATTTGGCGAACTTCACTAAAAAACTAGCGAAATATTACCAACGTGGCGATAACTCACCGCAGATAAACGAAAATATCATCAAAATTGAAAACATGGCGCCAAGTTAATGCAATGACGCTTAATGTATGAATTATTTTAATATATGGACTACATTGCTTATTGAAGATGCCGTCAATATTGATAATTATTAATTTAGAGTTACGTGGAATATCGTTTAATTGGGTACTTCAAAATAGTTTTGCATGTGTTGACATCCAAAAAAGCGTCAAAAGTACAATTCAACGTTAAAAACACTGTCCCGTGAATCTTATACATCACTTTTTCATTGTGAAAAAAGTAAATTCATTGAATTATATATGAAAAGTTATGTGCTGCCCACATCAGATATTTTAATTTAAATTAGAATTGAAATTTTCAAATTTTTTAATTTTTGGAGCGTTGGCATCGACCGCATTTTCTGTTCAGCTAGCTGAAAAAACATCTCCTCCGAAATTCATGTTGTTGTTGATACTGCAAGTTTCAAAAGGACGTCACCGGGAAAAAAAAAATAAGACATAAGTTATATTAAATGTAAATATTTTGAGAGTGAAAATTTGTTCTGCTTTAATGTAGGGGAAATCCAATAAATTGCTGAATAAAAGAAGCGACAAAAACATTAGGAAAGCTGGGAGGTGCCGGGTAGTATCGAATATCGTTGGGTCTAAAGTACCAAGTAAGAAGTGCCGTTTTTTAAATATTTCCGTATAGCTCAGAGTACATCTGCATATTTTCTGGTTATTGTTATTATTTTGCCATACCTTGATATGCACAAAAAGAAAAAATCTGATGTGGGCAGCACATGAATTTCCCTTCAGACTCAAATTCATATTTCCTTTATTTCTTTAATAATCCATTAAATTGAGTTTAATTGCACAAAATAACACTACATTTGCATTTTTAATTCAATTTTTGTTTTTATTCGGTAATTGGACATTTTTCCAAAAGTGGCATAACAAAAATGCGAAAAATCTCAAATATCTTGAGAACGGTTAGTCCTAGAGTAATAAGAGTTGTTCTTATTCTTTTCCTCATCAATGTATAGGGAAAGTATTGGAGCCATGCCGAAAATCGCAACTCGAGTTTTCGACGGATCTACACGTTTCGAGACCTCTGTAATACGAAAAAGCTATTTTTAGCGTGAAGTCTCTGTGTGTCTGTCTGTGCAGATTTTGTATCCACTCTAATTTAAACTAATGAACCGAATTTCATAAAATTTGGTAAAGTTACTTGTGGGCAAATCTGGTGCTGATTAGTTTTGGGTACAATTCGGGATAAAAGAACCCGCCTTTTTTTGCGAAATGGCCCCTTAAAATTACTTGTATCCACTCTAGCTGAAAACCTAATAGACCAAATTTCATAAAACTTGGTAGATAAATCCCTTATAGGTTAACCTGGTGATGATTAGATTTTGGTACAATTCGGTAAAAATGAACCTGTCTTTTATGCGAAATGTTCTTCAAAAATCGTTAAATTTAAAAATAAAGGACTACATATGTATCAAGTAACTGCTTATTTTATGCCTAATTTTTGACGACGAAATGAATAAGTTGAACTCTATTCGAGGGCGGATCCAGCGAGGTTGCGATAGCCCCCCTCCCCTCCGTCGGGGTTATAAATAGAAAAAAAATAAAGACGATGAAGCATAATTTTTGTGTTTGTTATATTTGACTGCCCGTAATAAACAAAAGTCGAAAGTGAAAAATGTTTTGACATTTCTCTTTAAAAATTGCTTTTCCCAGTAAGTATTGCTTCAGCAGAAAGTGGTTTTTTGTCATTGAAGCGCCTTAAAACTTGGCTTCGAACGCGGATAACAGAAGAGAGACTTTCAGGACTAGCATTAATACATCCATAGACATTCACATTGATGTAAATAAAGTGATTGGCAAATTTTCAAAGAAACGAAGGGAGCTTGACTTTTCACTATAAACGTTTTTTCAGAAAGTTGCTTGTTATAAAAAAAAGTAAAATAATTACAACGTTTTCGTAATTTAGATTTAAACTTGTTCTATTAAATACATTGTAAATTATAGTTTTGGTTGTTGTATAAATGTATATGTATTGTATCCTTTATTAGCTTATCCTTTCTGTCATACTTAACTATAATTTACCCAAACCATATTTTCATATAGTTTAATGATAAGCTCAACTTTAATTATTAAGTATATTAATACGACTTAAGAACAACAAAATTTATCTAAACTACTCAATTGCCCAAAATTAAAAATTTTCCAGGGGCCCCCCCACGTAATGAAACTCTGGATCCACCCTTGATATATTTTATCACAATTTCGCTAGGCCACCTTTGAAAATAAGTCCAGTTACCAAATGGAAATTGAATTCAAAGTGTAAATTCAGTGTCATTTAAAATGATTATGGTTGTTATTTTGTGCAACTAAACTCGATTTATTGAAGATATAAACATAATGCGAGTATGAGGCTGCAGAGAAAATCATGTGCTGTCCACATCAAAAATTTTTCTCCCCTTTTACTAATCAATGCTTTATTGGGTTGGAATTATCCCTGGAAGCAGAATTATTTTTCAAATAAAGAACATTTTTTGTTGTCCCCTTCTCTTTTTCCTAGTGAATACAAAAGAAAATTGGTATTTTCCTCTTTATGCGTAGGATTTTTTACCACTTCAATTGTATATTACTTCCCCTGCAATACATGGTAATGTATAGGGAAGTATTGGAATCGTCTCAAAAATCATAACTTGAATTTTCGACGGATTTACACGTTTTGGGACCTCTAGAAGACTAAAAAGCTATTTTTAGCGTGACTCTTGTGTATGTGTCTGCGTGTTTATCTGTGCAATGTATGTATCCACTCTAACTCAAAAACCAATGGACTGCTGATTAGATTTTGGTACAATTAGGAAATTAAGAACTTTCCTTTTTTTTACAAAATGGCCCGCAATAATCGCCAAAATCAAAAATAAAAGACTACGTATGCTCAAATGTATCAATTAAATGCTTGTTTTGTACGTAATTTTTGACGAGGACTAACAGTTATCTAGATATTTTAGTGTTTTCGCATTTTTGTTACAAAATATGTCCAGTTACCCAATAGAAATAGAAATTGAATTAAAAGTGCAAATGCTGTTTTATTTTGTGCAATTAAACTCAATTTAATGAATTATTCAAAAAATAAAGAGAAGGCGCATATGTGTCTGTAGAGAAAGTCGTGTGCTGCCCACATCAATTTTTTTTGTATTTGTTTTTAATTTTCTAGCGTCCTAGAGTAATGGGGTTGGTCCCATTCCTTTCACCGTCAAAAAGTACATGTAAAACAAGCATTTAATTGATGCATTTGAGCATGCATAATCTTTTATTTTAGATTTTGAAGATCTTTGTGGATCATTTCGTTAAAAAAGCAAGCTCTTTTTTCCGAATTGTACCAAAATCTAATCAGCATCAGGGTAACCCACAAGTAACTTACCTGTAAAATTTTATTAAATTTAGTCTGTTAGTTTTTGAGTCAGGGTGCATGCATACATTGCACAGACACACACACACAAGAACGTCAGGCTATAAATATTTGTTTCGTGTTCTAGAGGTCCAAAACGTGTATAGATCAGTCGAACACTCGAGTTGCGATTATTGACACGATTCCAATACTTTACCTATATATTATATACCATATATTATTGTAGGGAAAATAAAAAATCTAATGTGAGCAGCACATGACTTTGCCTACAAATTAAAATTCATTTTCTTCTTACTTTCCCTGCAAAACATGAAAGATATTGGAATCATATCAAAAATCGCTATTCGAATTTTCAACGGATCTACACGTTTCGAGACCCCAAGAACACGAAAAAAGAAAAAAAAAAATAATTTTTTGCGTAACGTCTGTCTGTGCAACGTATCTACTCTCACTATAAAAGTAATTGACCAAATTTCAAAAATTATTCAAGGTAAATTACTTGTGGTGATCAGATTTTGGTACGATTCGGGAAAAAAGAACCCACCTCCTTTTGAGAAATGGCCACAAAAATCGCATGTATCGTATCCACAATAGCTAAAAATACTAATTTATCAAATTTCACAAAATTTGGTAGATAAATCACTTGTAGGTTACCCTGGTAAGATTTGGGAAAACAGTACCCCCCCCCCCCCTTTTTTTTTTGCAAAATACCACGCAAAAATCATTAAAATATAAAATAGAAGTTCATGCATTCTCAAATATATCAATTAAATGTTGGTTTCGCAAGTAATTTTTGACGACAAAAAGAATAAGACCAACCCCACTATTCTAGCATTAGCAGTTTTCCAGACATTTTAGTTTTTTCGCGTGTTTACTACGCCGCCTTTGAAAATATGTCCAGATAACACACACAAAAAAAAAATGATTAAAAGTGTAAATTCGGTGTTGTTTTGTACAATTAAATTTAATGAATTATTAAATAAATAAGGAGAAAATGAATTAAAGTTTATAGATGTGCTGCCCACACCAAATCTTTTTTAACTTTCTCTGCAATACATCGTAATATATAGTGAAGTATTGGAATCATATCGAAAATCCCAACTCGAGTTTTCGACGGATTTACACATTTTGAGACCTCTAGAACAAGTAAACACTATTTTACTTGTTCTAGAGGTCTACACACACAGTCTGTGTGTGTGCAAATTTTGTATTCACTCTAACTCAAAATTTAATTGACCGAATTCCATTAAATTTTATAGGTATATTATTTGTGGGTGACCCTGGTTCTGAATAGATTATGGTACAATTCGGGATAAAAGAACGCTTTTTTTTTTTTGGCCAAAGTTCCAGCAAAAAATGCCTGTAAATGTGTAATTGTAATTACTGAAAGTCCTTATTTTTTAAAATTCATATAAAAATATGTGTGTGTGTGTGTGGGGGGGGGGGGGGGGGGGGGATGTGCTTCCTAACCGAGTTTTAAATCAATAGGGTTTCACTAATCAGAGTGCGATGGTTGTATTCAATTATTTCTAAAACGCTTCATTCGTTTGAGATATCGCGGCCACAGGCTACTTCAAATACGTTCGATTCGAGTTCAGGGATGCCTGAAACGTACTCTTCCGTCAAAAACTCGTATTTGAATTTTAGACCATGTCACAGCCATCGAGGTGAGATATAAGCAGTAATAATGGATCCTGCTTATATCTCTGGTCGAAGGTCACAGCAAGGTTTATAGAATACTACAGGTTGGCCCATCCGGGGAAACCGGATCAGTCCAATGAAAGGGGAGGAAGGTTGTGACGTCAACGTGGTTAAAAAGCCCGATTCCCTGCTCTTTCATGTGGATCTTTTGTGAGTGATGATAATTGTAAATCAACAAACTTGTTGATTTACGATGTGTTTTATTAAATCAAGATTGTTTAGAGAGTTTTTCTATCATAAGAGGAATGGGGCGCACTTATCATCCAGGATCCAATCAGTTCAAATTCCGATTACGTCTTCGGTTCCTAAGTGGTCAACTTGTACTGCCTTCTAAACACAGTAACGTAACAGTGTGAAAAAACACATATCCTTACTACTCCTTGTTTAAAAGGATTATTCCTTCAAGAAAAAAAAAATACCACAACAGAAGTTTCAACTGCAATACATTCAGAAAATAATTTAATTGAAAAATTTATTATTTGAGAATACAGCGATCTTTACCAAAATTATTCATATGTTCATGAACACACAATGTTCTTCAGAGAAAAATATTGAGATGTGTATACATGTAAAATTACAATACTTACATTTTATATTAACGTCGTTTCTATTTATGTGACAACATTTAGATCAGGATGCAAATAAGCGGTATCGCATCGCATTTTGCGACTTAATTTTAAAAATCACAACAAATGATTCATAACGATAAAAAAAAAATCTCTCCGCAAACGTGCATAGTTCCGTAATATACATGTTTTTTTTTTTCTCTATATTTCAAACCCGACACCTGTTTATAGGTACAGTTTACAAGAACTCGTGAAATAATAGTTGTGAACTAACTGCTAGTCAAAATATCGAAACTGCCAAAGATGAAATTTTAATTAGCAGTTTGCTACTGAAAATATTCCCTTATTTTGCACTCTGATTTAGATATATTTATACAGAGCAAATAGAACCCCCCCCCCCCCCTAAAAAGTCCTGAAAGACCGCCTGTATTCATAATGGTATCTTCAAAAATAAATTATTAAAAAATATTTTAAGTTACACGATTTCAGTAAACTGCACCTTAAAAATAAAAACTAATACTTAGCTATTACAACATTCTTGTTCATATGGGAGTAAACAAAATAGTGGGGGAAGGGGGCATAAAAATTGTATTTGGACATCCCACTTTTGTAGACAGTCTATACATTCTGAAAACTAATTATGTAATGCTTTCAGCAAGAAGTACTGCAATATTGGGAGAAAAAAAAGAATTGGAAAGACAAATATTTCTCTAAAAATAGATATAATGACAACATTATAATATTTGCTGATATCAATGGAAAAATGCATTACTATTTTTTTTTATTTAGGCCAAATATTCAAATTTTCTTTCAAACTTGCTACAGAAGCTTCCTAATGGTAAATTCCATTGTGTTGTTAACATTTAAATTCATTTTTGAAACAGTTGATAGCAATTTAGTCATAATTACAAAGTAATAAAGGTTACAAAAGGAAGTACTAAGTAAAAGTCTTGTTTTACTGCCAAAGTCGAAGCGAGAACGCGCTGCCTGCTGAAAAGTACATGTACAAATGTATAGTTGTCGCCAAAAGGCGATAAACATACCACCGTAGTTTTGTCATTTAGCACAACTTCTTCAAACTGTCAATAACCGTATCGCCAACTTTTCCGCCGAAACATTGGGGGAAAAGTTGTCTGAAATAGTCTGTTGCTCCAAAAGTTCTTGAATGTGATACAGCCTTTAAAGAGACACCAAAAAATAAAAGTTAAAGTTTCAGCTGTAAATGGACTTCCTAAAGTTCAGGAAATTAAATTGCAAGTAATGCAAATTATCCAAAATCAAACAGATATCTTACAAACCCATAGGTAGGATAAGATCCACCGAACCCTTATAATTGTTACACATGGATGTATGTGGGCCGATGTCTATTTAATCATGAGATGGAAACAGATATTTTCTATTGATCACTGATGATTTTAGTAACTTTCTAAAACAGAAATCGGATGTTTTTGAAATCTTTAAGGAATTTCAGATTAGAGAAGAAAGACATTTAAATAGAAAGATTCTGAATGTAAGAACGGATTGCGGTATAGAATTCTGCCATAATAAATTCAAAGCTTACTTAAGCAAACAGGGGATTAAAGCTGAAAGGATTAATGCATACACTCCTCAACAAAACTGAGTTTCAGAGAGATTGAATCTCACTGCTTTAGATTGCATAAAGTAGATGAAAAATTATGGGCAAAAGTAATCTCGTATTTTACATATGTTAAAAACAGAATTTGTCACAAATTCAAAGTTAAAATACCTTTAGAATTGTACAATGGAAAGAAACCCTCAGTAAATCATTTTAAGATTTTCGGTAGCAAAGTGTATGTAGGAAAACCCAAATAATTGAGAAAAAAGTTAGATATGAGAGCCCAAGAAGGGATAATGGTGGGTTATGCCACAGGTACTAAAGGCTACTGGGTACTGATTAAAGGGGAGACAAAAGTCATTGAAACAAGTAACCTCAAGTTTGAGGAAAGCATAGAAGCAGGGGAAAGCATCCTGGATCTAAATGGGAATAAAGGAGATCCCAATAATGTCATCTTTAAGGTAACTCCAGATCGTTATTCTGTAGGCTTTTATGAGGAATGCCTTGATTGGGAATCAGGCAAAAATGCATTGGGGGGGAACACTGAGGAAAAGGACTCTCCTGCTGATTCTAACCAGATTTCATATTTAATATAACCAAAACGACTTTAACAAGAAGCTAGTAATGTTGAAATTAACATTCCCCAAAACTACAGATGCCTTCAAATCACTCCAAGTAAAAAAATGAAATAACACCATGACTGAGGAAATTAAAAGTTACGAAAGAAAGATATGTCCGGGAGTTAGTTCCTACACCTCATTCAGAAATAATAATAGGCAGTCGATGGGTTTATACTTTGAGGCTAATGGCTCATGGATATACCCAAGAAAAGGGTGGCACTTATGACAAAGTTTTCAGTCCAGTAGTTAATTTCACTCTGATTAAATTATTTCTTACTATCTTTGTCAGTATGCTAGGATGGATGTACTTTCAATTAGATATTAAATGTGCCTATATATATGCTAAATTAAAATATAAAATTTACATGAAACAGCCAGAGGGCTTTACTAATACTAAGTACCAGAACAACGTGTATTTATTAAATAAAGCAATTTATGGACTTACCAAAGTGGTAGAGATTGGTTTATATGGAATTAGAGATTCGTGTTCAAAGAATTCAAATTTATTAAGCTCAAATGCAATTGCTTTTATAATATATTTAATAACAAAGTGCTTATATTGGTTTATGTAGATACTATTTTGTTTTCTAAATATCAAAAGGATATTAACTTAGTAGTTTCAATGTTAAATGATAAGTTTGATATAAAAATTCTAGGAAAAATCAAATAATTACTAGGTGTCGAATAAAATTTAGACAGTCTAAACACTAATAGCAAAAGGTTGCTTTGAGTAAAATAAATTGTCCTGGCACCGATGAAGAATTAGACCAAATGAAAAGCATCCCTTAGAGAAATTTAATAGGGTGCCTAAGTTTCATTTCTAGTAGGACACTACCTGATCTATGAAGAATTAGACCAAATGAAAAGCATCCCTTAGAGAAATTTAATAGGGTGCCTAAGTTTCATTTCTAGTAGGACACTACCTGATCTATGAAGTAAATTTACTATCTCCGCTTCAAGAGAACGCTGGTATAAAACATAGGGATGCCATATTAAAATTAATGGGTTATTTAGACAAAACTAAAAATTACGTGTTAAATTTATCAAACATTAGTGAACTTACTTTAGGAGGTATGATATTTTATATAAAGTACTTGTATCGTGGCGTACTGTCAAACATAAATGTGTGAGTTTATCCACTCTATAGAAGCTGAATATGTATCATTAACTGAAGTCACCAAGGAAATGATATGGATGCAAAATATAATTGAGGAATGCTACCAAATAGGGTCAAGACTTAACAAAAATAAAAGCATAATTTTTTGTGATAACCATGCAGCTATTAATTTTTTCAAATTCCCCAATTGAAAATCACCAACTGAACATATCGATGTTAAATATCATTTTTTGAGAAATTTAGTTATCAGAGTCATTTAAAGTTAACTATAAATAGTAAGGATAATGATGCAGATTACTTCACTAAACCTATGACTAAAGATGGGATTCTTAAATTTGGTAATGAACTATTTAAAATATAATCTTTAACTTTCAAAAGCTTTCGACTTTAAATCTTCCCACACTTAACAGCCTAGCTGCTTATGTGTTGAAAACCCAGACCGCCCAACTCATCCAATGGACTTGAGCAACTATTTGGACGGCCAGTAGCTGCTTATGTGTGTTTAAACAAGGCATTAATCTCTCAATATAATATAAATATACCATTTTTTCAATCTCACAACAGCATTTGATTTTGCTAATGTGTTTCATTGTGTGTGATGGAAAGAACTTTTGTATTTTTGATTCAAACTTCCAAGTATTTTTTTAAATTGTATACTGTGATTGAATTTTAACATAAAAAGATATTACACTTAAATTTAAACTTAACATGTTCTTACTTTTTATAATTTTTATATTCTTAAAGGTTAAATGTTTCAACTTTAATTGATTTTGTTTGATTGTTATTGTTTTGTTCTTATCATTGAGACTGTTTATTAAATTAATTATCAATCATTATGATTCGATGAAAATACAAGGAACTTGACATTAATTAATGTTGAAGACCCAGACCGTCCGGCTCGTCAGCTCACATTAATTAATCATTAATTAATGTGATATACATTAATTAATAATGATATACATTAATTAATAATAATCATTAATTAATGTGATATACATGTGAGTCACATTAATTAATGTGTCAAAGTTCTTAGAATGCGTCGAATTTAACAAGTTGCATGAGGAGGTCGATGTCTGGAAGAATGTAAACATTGTTCCGGTAGGTACCCATCCCAGTGCATTTAGGAAGCTCATGCTGGAAACATCTTCAGTCAGGAAACACAGGATGAGCCAGTAATAAGTGCTTTTGTTGTTGCAGAAGTAAGTAGGAAATGTCGTTAGTTGGATGCACTGTAGAATGTATAAATTAATCTGTAGTAGGTCTTTAACAGATTATATCATGATGGTATTTAAAAAGATTCCCTTAGATGTCCGGTGATAAACTATACACAGTAGTGTTAACTTGTGTTCTGTGATTGTCAAGAATGAACTTACATTTAGTGCATGTGTATAACCGTTTATAAGTACTAAAGAACCTAGTCGTGTTTAGTGTCAAGCCTGAAATTCCAGCATGCGACCTTTTAGAAGTGGAAGTCGAACTAAGTATGATGAATAAATTCGTGAATATTAATGTCTCCAACTTGGATTTCCTAAATAGTTTACAACTCTACAATCTAATCCTGTAAATATGTTCATGCTGCATATTGTTGAAGCAGCCAGTCAAATGTACTATGGCAAGATTCTATCGTTATTAATAAACGTGGATTTTGTGTAACAAAATTGACTTTTCTTCATTCTGACATTGCCATACTTCTGTTTACTACGACATATAAATCTATTCCACATTGCTGATTTGTTGTACCAGGAAATACCATAGAAAATTAACAAATGTTGAGGAAATTTTGGGGAAAAGACAATGCTGTTTAGGATAATTTCCAGAGAAAGCAGTATTTCTAAAAAAAAAATAAATAAATAAAATAAATACTGTGAATTTGCAGAACATTTTCAAGTACTTAATCAGGAAAAAGGGAATTTTAAGTACTTTCCAAGACCTTGAAAATGTTAATTTAAAATTAAAGTACTTCTCAATTTTCATGCACCCGTACACACCCTGCCAACCTAACCTACCAAGAAAAAGAAACGAACACATTGAGTGAGGAGAAAAAGTTAATTTTTGGCCACACTAACACTGTGCACTAAAACCTTAAATTGTACTCACATATATTGAGCTGATTTAATACATACTAAACAATAAAATAGAATAATTTATCTAATTATTTTTATTTAAATTAAAAGGAACAAATGTTAATTTTTGATTAAAATTCTAAAAATATGTAAATTTGCATGTAAATGCATCAAATTCTAATTTATGCTTTTTGAAATGGTTGTGTACCAAATTATTATTTTAATATTGTTACCCAGAAAATGGGCATTCATTTCATTTCAGTAGTTTTTGTATAAAACAGGAAGTAATTATAAAAATTTTAAACAATGCAAACAAATTGCAAAGTGGAAAATTATTTTTACAATTCTATGCACAAATGACTATTACAAGACTATGCACAAATGTTTTTCACAATATTGCTGTAAAATAACCTTTCATTTTATTAATGAATTTGAAAAATAGTTTTTTTGTACAAGATACAAAATAATTACAAAAATTTTAGTCTATGCAAATGTATTTCTCCCAGATTAATTAAATAATTATTAGTAACATCTCTCCAGTGACTGGGAATAATCATGCTTGTGAGTCATTTACACAATCACGGTTAAAACAGGCTTTCAGATGAAAGAACGATCTCATTTGTGAGGTTGTTTCTCACTTTGTGACCTATTTCCAATTTTATGACTTGTAGATACTCTCATGCTGGTGGAAAAAAAAAATGCACGTCTGCATAAAAAAACTGCAAGCATTATGGAAATGAAAAATCTGCCAATTTTGACCAAAAATCGGATTCCCGGAAAAAGACGAAAATAACTAGGATGAGTACTTTATTTTATAAAAATTTCAAGTACCATGAAATTTTTTTTAAGGACTTTAACCGATTTATTATGCAATTATACTGTTATATCTTTCCCGGGAGGGAAAATCATAGTAAACTAATGCTTTGTTTATTGAACAAAATTAATAAGTTAAAACATGGCAACACCAAAATCTGTTAAAAGCTAACTTAATGAACAGTTGGATCAGATTAACTAACTTTTTTACCTATGAATTATCGAAACTTCCAGAAATTGCACATCCTAGCCAAATTAAAATTCAGTGAATATGGCCAGTTTTCAGAAATTGCCGTCTTCTCTTGATTAGCCACGAGATTAGCGATTTCGTAAAAAAGTTGTTGTCATTGTTAAATTATGGCGAAAGCAGCCTTTTTCCTTGCCATGAATAAAATTGAAATGGTGTTGCATGCAAATCCCCACCCCATAAACTTAGGAGCTGTTAGGTGGTCTGCATTGTAACCACAGGTGCTAATTATTTTTTCACCCCTCATTCTCCACCCAGTAAATTCGATTATGGAATGAAAATGCGATAGTGCGCTCAAGATCGAAGTGACAGTTACAATTCATTCATGGAATATGTTTCATTTGTCTGACAACTGAAGTTAAGCTATGAAACTTCTATTCAGTCCAAGATTTAAATCTTGATTCAGTCATATTCCCTAGAAATTAAGAGTGTCAATGAGGCTTAAACTGCTTAGGGACAAGAGAATTTATAAGATTATTTATTTATCACACCGTGACATTACCAAACACTGGAAAGAGGAGAGATTCCTTTCATCTCTCATACCCTTCTGCACCCACCCATAGATTGGAATGTAGATAACCTATATTCTTTAGGATATCTAAGGATCGGAATTCCGCAGGGCCTGGCGTCGGCGAGTTTGATCTTTAAACGGTTAAACGCTGTGGGGGTGGTGTTGCATGCAAATCCCCACCCCATAAACTTAGGAGCTGTTAGGTGGTCTGCATTGTAACCACAGGTGCTAATTATTTTTTCACCCCTCATTCTCCACCCAGTAAATTCGATTATGGAATGAAAATGCGATAGTGCGCTCAAGATCGAAGTGACAGTTACAATTCATTCATGGAATATGTTTCATTTGTCTGACAACTGAAGTTAAGCTATGAAACTTCTATTCAGTCCAAGATTTAAATCTTGATTCAGTCATATTCCCTAGAAATTAAGAGTGTCAATGAGGCTTAAACTGCTTAGGGACAAGAGAATTTATAAGATTATTTATTTATCACACCGTGACATTACCAAACACTGGAAAGAGGAGAGATTCCTTTCATCTCTCATACCCTTCTGCACCCACCCATAGATTGGAATGTAGATAACCTATATTCTTTAGGATATATAAGGATCGGAATTCCGCAGGGCCTGGCGTCGGCGAGTTTGATCTTTAAACGGTTAAACGCTGTGGGGGTGGTGTATAAATATGCAGTTTTCACCGTGAGGCAGTTGGTTCCAATTTATTATTATTGTGTGATGTATTTAAGCGCATTCTTATGAGGTCGGGTAAAAAATTTCAATAGCCGTTCTCGCAGACTGGCTAGATTTTACAATTTTCCAAAGCTTGTTGAGAAGTTCAGTGAACTTTAAACCTCTTCAACTACAGAAGTAAGAATATCTAATGATTTGCGTTCCCACTTCTTCGGTAAAAACAAACCTTGTTTCCCCTACTGAAAAGGTTTCTAGCCCCCATTACTACCCTTTCCCAAAGGCGGAACCCACCTCCCTCATATATTTAAGCTCTGACTTTCACTTCATAATTAAGGAAACATCTGCTCCGTCAACTTCATGAAGATAAAGAATTTTGCTTTCCTTCTCTAAGCAGATGCCTCTAGGGAATTGCGACTGAATCATTTTTCATACTAAGCTCAGGAATGTTTGACATCCATAAATAGACAGAGTCCTTTTTAAGGACTGCACCCGTACGCACCCTGATAACAGAACAAATACAACCAAAATTGGAACACTTGGCAGTTATGCAACACCATAATAGCTCTTTTGTGTTCTTAAAACAAAGACGAACACAGCATTTGATTTCTTTATGCCTTAAATCAGCTGGCCAACAAGGCTTTATAAAGACCTAGAAAAACATTATGCATTTAAAGAAAAACCAGATTTAAAACTAAAACAAACTATAGGAAAAAAATTCCATTCAAAAATGTCGTCTGCTTTATGGATAATTGTTAACAGATAAACAATTTATACGAAAGAGAAAACATAAAACTGAGATAAAATATGTAGCTTTTATTTTGTACATCAGTCAAAAAGACCTGAAAGAGAAGAAAGAAAAACATTAGTCTTGTCAGTACAAATTAAATCAGAAATAAGAAAGTAAAAATGCACATTAAAACATTGAATACACACAAGCAAATATTAAATGGACACATACTTGGCTAAAATTACAAAGACCCCAGAGAACTAAATTAAAACTATAGAACTTTGCACAAAGTTGCTTATCTAAACTCTGAAATACTTCAAAACTTTTTATTTAACTTATTTTCTAGGACAAGACAAATAAGCATAAGTGTTATAAATTAAAGGCTTGAGTCTACAAGTCCAATAAGATTGTGTCTGAGTTTGTTTTCTAGATATCCTCAATTGGTTTGATTAGTCACACAATGCTTGACACAGGAAAGTGCAATTACTACAAGCTCCATGTGAGAAGGTTTTAATTGATTTACCAAGAATTAAAATGAAATTGCCTGAAAATTCAAACAAAGGATAGATTTACAAGTTTTCATGGAGATTGATGGAAAAGGATACCCTTGGCAATAACTGAGAAAGAAACAAGAAAATGAATTAAATCATACTAGTCATGGAAAATAATTAAAATATCAACCAAAATAAAAAATTGCTAGTTTAGTCAAGTTGATGTCCAATAATTAGGGGATGAAGATGCATGGAAAAAGCTTGTATTTTTGACAATGCCCAAGAAAAAGAATGAAATGTGCAATCTCAGCAGGAGTGATTGTGTTATTAAGTGAATAAGTTTCGAAATTTAAAGTTATTGTAATATTACAATGTGATTATTTCCTGTTTACTCACAAACAAATTGCATTGTAGACTGGCTGGGAGGGTTTTCAACTTCTTAGAACATAACATAGGAACTTACCAAAGCCCATGTCATCATCTGATTGGTCAGATTCTTCTTTCTTTTCTTCCTTTTTGGATTCTTTCTCAGCTCCAGCATCTGCAGGTGCTGCTGCAGTAGCAACACCAGCAGCGGGAGCAGCCCCTACTCCAGAACCAACATTGGTGATCAACTGCTTTACATCAATACCTTCTAAGGCACGTGCAAATAAACCTAGATAAAAGAAATACAATATATTACATTTTGAGAAATTATGAAAAACTTTTGCATAATTTTTTATACAGCTAATATTCAATGAGACCTAGTAAGATTTCATTTAATGTATGTATTTTGCACTATGATAGTCTGCACTTTTCATATAGTTATAATTTGTAACAGTGCCTGTGTTGATTTGATATGGAATGACCAGTATATGCACAGAGCATGCTCTTGTTTCAAGTCATCACAGAAATAAGCAAATGTCTCGCACATATACATACCACATAATTTATACAAGGAGCAATACAATATATTAAAAATTTTAAAACAATGAATTCAATGGACAGCAACACGTTTGCAAAATGATAGAAGTGTAAAATCGAAAACTCATGAGAAAAATAATTTTTTTAACCATGTTTAACTCAGATTATAAATAGCTAGTAAATTTGGCTAAAAAGCACTGACTGATGCGGCAAGCATGCACAAGCTCTGCATGTATATTTAAGAAGTTCAATCAACTGCACAGAAAAAAAGTGTTAATTACAGTTTTTGTATATTTTTAATTAAAAATTGAAGCACTTGTGGAAGAAATTGAAACTGGGAAAATATGAAGCACCTTGAACCCTTTTAAAATGAGAAAAATTGTTCCAGCAGTTTAGCCTGATTATCACTCTTAGACAGGAGACATTTTTTCTTACTTTCATTGTATTTCTGAACTTGATCTATCAGAAAATTAAGCAGTTTTAATGTCCTTAAAAATCAAATTAAGAAATTGTACGGTTTGTAAGGATCCCAAGAACACTGAAAAAAATATGTTACACTAAAACTCTAGTCAACTAAGATTTTATGCTAGCAGTCTACCTTAGGAGATCTATTCTTTTGCAACCTCCAATTAATTATTTAAGCTGACATGCTTCAGGTTACATAAGGGAATAAATAATCAACAAGTGAAAACAGTATTTTAGAACCATGTGCACATGAGTGCCAAAACCGATATATCCACAGTTTATCAAAGTTTTCACAGTAAATCATTCCAACTTGACATTTCATAAGGTAAATACAATACATATTTAGTATTGATAAAATGTGTTATAAAATTTACTATTTCACTATAGGCATCATAATCTTCATTTAGATTGGAATAATTCATGCACAAGAAAACACAAGAGGGGTAGTACAGATAGAATATAAAATTTCAAGACCAAAAATAAAATAAGAAATATAGAAAGTTTTTATCCGGTGAATATTACTTTATTATAATAAATAATGATCTTTAAATCAGGATAAGCAGAGTATAGGCCGTCGCGAAGTGATGCAATGCAAGCAACAGCAAGTAAAATAAAATCAAACTTATCACTCATAAACTGATATAATAATAAGAGCATACATTTTTAACTTTGATGCAGTCCACAAAAGATTGCATAAGATGAAAACATTTCTCTAAATACCAAGCGTTGCCATAACAATTTTGACTATTTGCAAAACAGCATAACACTGGTTATAAGTTTAAATATTATCAAGAACTTCTACAACAAGCTCATACTTTCCCTCCGATACCAAATCTGCTGCAGTGCTCACACGGAGTACGATTACTTTAAATATGTGGGCCCATAAGTCATTCTTAGAGGTTGGTGGTAGGGGAAGGAGGATACGGTCCCTGTGGACGCCTCCCCCACCGTGTTCCAGTCTAAATTGGGTGGCTCTTCCCGGGCATCTAAACAGTTACCTTTTACACCTTTCTGGAAGGTTGGACGGCCTGGGTCTCAACAACAAGCTCATACTAAGCTAACTTAGAGCAACAAGCTGTACAAGCACAATGTTTTTCAAATAGTATAACGAGAAACCAGGACTCAACCAGTCAAAAGCCCCAAATTTAAAGTGCCATTCCCAGCATCGGGCATTTATACCCATTATCTGTTATGGCGCTTCTGAAGTATGCTAATTTTCAGTGATATGGAAAATTAGCATATTACGATCAGATACGATACAATCTGAAGGAACTCAAAATGTAAATCAACTTGGACACTAAGCAAAAGATCCGAAATCCAAACAGTTAATTGAAAATATCTAAAACTTTGACTGTATCGCTATCGCAATACAGTATTCGTTTACTTACCACTTTTTGGAAAATATCCCTTCACAGATTTCATACCCATTTTTCAAAATAGAAAAATTTGTATTATGCGAAGCAAATATAATTACTACAAGCAATTCACATGAACTAGCTGAATTATGTAATCGCATTGTTTATGCAAAAATTAACCACAATAAGGCAGAATATGAAAATATGTTAGTTCAGTCAATCTAATATGCAATATTTTAAAGATGAAGATGGATGGAAAGATACTAATGTACTCTCTGCAATTCAGAAAACGAAATTGTGCAATCACTGTTTAAGCAAAAATAATTGGGAAATTAACCAAAATATACTAATTCAGTTAATCTAATATGCATTATCAAGAAGATGGAGATGAATATACTAATGTACTTTCGGCAATTCATGAGAACAAACTGAATTGCACTGTTTATGCAAAATTAATGAAAAAACTAATTTTTTAGCGATTTATATTGAATTAGACAATCTTTGAAGAAGGGTATTTATTACTTTCACAAAACAAGGGATCGCGATCTTAATTTACAATACATGTGGCCATAAATGTACAGCGGCATTTTCCATAGAAAACTATGTAAATTCTGTAGTATAAGATGAAGATGTTTCCCGTAAAAGCTACAGAGAATCCGTAGTATCGGCATATCTGCTTTTCAGACAGGTAAAATTTCAGGAATTTCAAGATGACATGTAGAAAATAAGGATATTTCAGAACACAAATGTTTTTTTCAGAATTTTCACAAGTATGACCCCTGCAATCATCATCAGAGTCTGACAAAGGTTGAAGAATGCGAGTTGCATTAGGTAACAATGCTACTAAGATTATGTTCTTTTCTCTGCAAAAATTGCTAAGATGTAAAGTAATGTGGGATTTATGCCCATTTGTGTTTTTCGGCGGTAATTGTGTAACATCCAATAAGAATATTCATGAAGGTGATGCAAGTATATGTTTCTGTGGTTGCTACAGTTTTCTGATGTAGAAGCACATTTCTTTTGCCATAGTTGCATGTGCTTTTATTATTTGATTTTTTGTATAAAATTCTACTATAATTTGGAAAATAAAGGTTTGAAAGAAGTGATTAATTGGTATGTTATGAAAGGGATTATGAGTGATTATGTTTGTCCTAAATGTGGAGATGAAATTAAGTTGAGTGTGAAAGACCGAACAACTGATTTGTTTGAATGGAGAGTTTTTAGCATTTCAGCCGGAAGAGGAGTCAGTCCTGAAGGTTAGTGTTTTTTGTTTAATTTATCCACTGTTTTGAAACTGGTTTATATTTTTCTGTGTTTAGAAAATTGCTTCCTCCTTTAAAAGTTCCTAATCTTTTCAGTTTGAGTACAAATTTTTTTTCTAGCACGGACCACTGCCACAGATTTCAACCTTTAGGTCGAACCCCTGATTTTATAAATTTTTACCTTTAGGTAGAACCCCTGATTCGTCACTGACCACTGGTACATTTGTTCCAAAGATTTCAACCTTTAGGTCGAACCCCTGCCCATGTACAGATCTTCGGTTGCATGGAGAAGAAAGTGATTCTGCTATGTTGACACAGATAAAATTGTAGTATAAAAACTTTAAATTTCACAAAAATCTTATTTTGTAAGGTTTTTACGAGTAATATTCATTGTTGCTTAAATTACACTATCATTTACATGAAAAACTCTTGTTCAGAACGAAGAAGCAAATGTCATTTTGGTGGGAGGAATTTATTTCTAAACACGGAAAAATACGAACATCACTTATAGGATGGGTGGGGTCAATTTCAAAACACAGGAAAGTGCACCAACTTGGAGCGATTTGTACTTTAAAATACCTGGGGTGGGCTGGTCTTCGGATTTACTGATGTCTATTTTTTGACTAAATAGGAATAAAAAACATTAGCAGTATACTAAGTATATGTCTTTCCAGTTATCCATCCAGTCTGAAATAGTATCTACTCCCCAACGACCAGGTGCTGATAAGCTTCTACAACTGGCACACCATCCTTAATTCACACGTCCACTTCCTTTTCATTTTTCAGGGTGAGTAAGTACACCCTACGTTAAATAATTTCAAGCACTTCAATAACTTTCAAATACTGTATAATTTTTTCAAGGATGTCAAGCAATTATGAAGTGTGTAGGAGGGAAAAAAAAATAGCAAACAAATGTTATTTTTTTATTTTTGAAACTGTTGTGAAATTTTTTTTTGGAAGAAAACAACAAAAACAATGTTGCTTTGAAAATTTCAATGGAAATCCTTGTATTTTAAAGCACTTCCACAAGGAAATTGGAATTTTCTAGGCCAAAAGGGTCATCTAAATTTCAAGCACTCGTATTCACCGTAACTTTTACACCTAAGCCCACTTTTGGTTTCGCCATATGGAAATTTAGTGTAAAACCATGAAAACTACTAATTACATTGTCTATGTAACATAAAGTTACATTGTAGCACTATTTGAAATAATTAAATTGCCAAATTAAAATGCTTGATGCAGATGGCCAAAACTGGAGCAATAACAAATTGTTACAATGTGCAAAAAGTGGTACTATGGCCCAAACTGGAGCATTTACCTTAAATTGCAAAATTGTGACAAGGCTTTAATACACAAAGATAGTGAATTTATTAGAAATTAAAAAAAAAGAAGAAAAGATAGGTAGGGAATCAAAAGTGTCAAGAATTAACTTACCAGGCCAGTATGATTCAACATCTACATTGGCAGCTTTTAGCAGAGTTGCAATTTTCTCAGGCTAAAATAAAAATTATATATGAAATTGTAAACAAAGCTTGATTAGATAAATTTTGAACAAATGTTATAGATAAAGCATATACAGAGAGGTAATATTTGGCTGTCTGGAGAATACGACTAGTAATTGTGTTGTGAAAATATACCAATTAGTTCCTAGATACAATTAGTTAGGTAAATCGGTAGAATAGACCCCCACTCCTTCTTCTAAGCACAAAATTATGCCAAGTGCCCTTATTTCTCAGTGTTCTGAAATTGACTCCTCCCCACTCAAGTGATGTATATTCCTGTGTTTTAAAATAGGCTCCTCCTACCAAAATGACATATTCTACAGTTTTATGAACAGAATTTTTGACAAATGATAGTGCAATTCAATTTTAATAAATGGGAATAATACTCATATGGCAGAATAATAAACTTTTAAAATTTTAGAAACCATGTTGAAACACTCGATACTTAAAATAGATTTTGAAATGAAATGAGAGACGGGTGGCACAAAAGAGCCCAGCACATCGACCAGAGGTCTATTGTACTACCCCAGACAGAACAGATCCCTACAAAAAGAGACCAGTAGCTGATGCAAAGATGAGCAGGCACTTGACAGGAATGTCATTCAGCTCCCAAGATTCAATCACATGTCGACCAATGTGTTCGAATCTGTGAGCAGAGTAAACTTCACATTCACAAAGAATGTAAGCGGCAGTTTCTTCGCTGTATTTGCAGCCCCTGCAAAGTGAATCTTTGGTATCTTTGAAATAGACGATACTTAAAATATGTTTTGATTTTAAATTAATATAAAAAATTTATAAACTCAAAACATCGAAAATTAAAAAAAAATAAAAAATACTTATTGTACTTGCTCGAATCCATTTGCAGCTTACCAGATGTTATTTAGAAACTTTATCTGCAATACAAAAATATCTATTGACGCCAATTTTTATATACGTTAATTACGTGAAAAGAAACAAATCAGGGTTGGAACAGCTGAAGAAGCAATTTGGAACAGCAAAATTATCAATTTGGAGCTGCAAGATTATTAATTAATTTGGAGCAGTTAGAAGCAGAAGAAAGATTATTTATTTGGAGCAGTTCAGAGTAGCAAAATTACCAATTTGTAATTTATTTTTATTTAAATAAAAGGTTGGTTGATCCAGGAAATAGACCCCCACTCATTTTTCAAAGTATGATCCTGCACCAAATTGGTGTGGTTCCTCGGGTTTGTGTATACTTCGGCAATTTTGGTAGGCCACGTCGTCTGGTAACCCTCGGGCATCCAATCAGCGCGCTACATGTTGGGAATCTGCATTTTAATAGGCAGTAAGTAATTTTCAATAATATTCTGGATATTTCAGCAGAAATTTTTCGACGCTTGTTCGAACAAATTCAGCGAACTTCTTTGGAATATCTTTTTCGATCGATTATACTAAGCATTTTTTCTGGAACTGCTTCGGATAAATTACATTTATTAATATTACACATTTTGGCTGTGCAATCATTTCATTCTAATTTTTACTAGTTTTTTTGTGGATTGCAGTTACTAAATGGTGTTTGGTAAGTGGCAAATGGATTCGAGCGAATGTTCTACAAAACGTGTTCAAATGGATGTTGAAAATGAGGACAGCTTAAAATTTTATTATAGGCTGTAAGCTAAAGGTAAGAAAGCAGTGATTGATTGGTGTGTGTTAAAAGATTTAATTAGTGATAGGTTTGAATGTCCTAAGAGTGGAGATGCGATGAAATGGTGTGAAAGAGAGAGATTGATTGATGGTTTTGAATGGAGGTGTAGAAAGAGATCGGGTGATAATAAGCATGAAGTATGTAGGAGTGTGAGAAGGGGTATGTGGTTTGATAAAAGTAAATTAAGTATAATTGAGATTTAAATTTTAACTTTAATGTGGTTTTTTAATATTGAATGCAAGGCTGTGATGGCTGAGTTGAATGTCGCGGGAAGCACTGTTACCGATTGGAAACAGTTTTGCCATGACATTAGTATGAAAGCTTTTTTAAAAATAGAAGTAAGATTGGGGGGACTGGTGTGACTAGAATAGCTGAGAGTATATTTGGGGAAAATAAGTATGGAAGAGGAAAGCCTGTGGAGGGACAATGGGTGTTTGGGGTGGGGTGGGGGTTGAAAGAGGAACGAATAAATGTTTTTTTGCGAAGGTTGCTAAGTCCCTATCACATTCAACAACTTTTGGAACAACCAACTATTTCGGACTTTTCCCCCAATTTTTCGGTGAAAAAGTTGGCGATAGGGTTATTGACAGTTTGAAGAAGTTGTGCTAAATGACAAAACTATGGCGGTATGTTTATCGCCTTTTGGCGACAACTATACATTTGTATATGTACTTTTCGGCAGGCAGCACGTTCTCGCTTCGACTTTGGCAGTAAAACAAGACTTTTACTTAGTACTTCTTTTTGTACCCTTTATTACTTTGTAATTATGACTAAATTGCTATCAGTTGCGGGGAAAAATCAAATATGCCTTGGCATAATTACGCTAGGATTATTCCTGCTTAAGCAAAACAAAGTAAACCGAGAAGGATGTGTACAAAATCTATTGTAAATTTTTGATTTGCTCTTTTTTATATGGATTACTTCAGATATCAGAAGCATAAACAGATGAATGAACATTAAAGAATATTTGGATTTGTCACACATCCGTATAAAAAAGCAAATAAATATTTGTTGAAAAATATTCACTCTATTTTAAGATACAAAATTAGTTTAAAAAGCGATATTGCCGATATTGACTGAAATGAAACAAAGAAAAAGAAAACGTAAAAAGTATTTAAATTCAAGAATGCTGTTATTAAAATATCATGTCTTAAACAAATTTAAGTTCATTACCATTTTATGCTTGATTTTAAAGGTTTTCAAATACGTATCTATATTAAATATCCGAAGATGTTCTTTGCTGATTTGTAACGTTTAAAATATTTCTCATTAAAGTAAACTTTTAAAAACTATTTTATCTACATTTATTGAGTAATTCTGTTTTAAAATAGATTTAAATGTACATTCCATCTATAGCTGGTATAAAGTATACTTCAAGATGTTTTTCAAAGTAACTTCGAAATAAATTTTTATAAGCATTCAAATTTAAATATAATTTACTGATATAAGGTTATTTTGTATATAAAACGTAAAATAATTTAAAACAAAAAAATTCTGCAGATTAATAAAGAAAAACTATATTTGAATATCTTAGCAACAGATGGCAGCACTTGTAAAATTTAAAATTCGCATGGATTCGAACCAGAGTCCAGTCGTCTGCTGAGCTGATTCTTTACCACAAGCCAAAACTTCATATTTGAAATGTACTAACAAATTATATCATGCAATGCATTTAGTGTTATTTTAGAGTATTATTTTGAAGAGTAAACAGAATAAGTTTTCAATATGTTTTAGTATTACAATAGAAGAAAAAAAAAATGTCTATGAAGAACATACATGAAAATTCATTTTCTAAATTCTGTCTGATGTTTTTTTTAACGATTCAAGAAAGAGAACATAATTGTATTCATTAAAACGAGGAAATTGCCATAGTGTAGTAAATATTCTAAAACAATTTAAATTAGGATCCTTTGTGTTTTGTGATGGAATCACTTTTGTAGCTTATTTTAGAAAACTGATGAAATATGTATATATTGCCAAAGCAAACTCGCGTACGCTCTTGTTTAAATTCACGGAAAGGCGGATTTTCTGAAATGCGGTAATACTGTAAACTAGCAAGCCGCTGGTAAATATAAATTTGAATCAGAAGAGACCAAAGCAATTATATTAGTAATAATATCTTAATTTTTATTATATAATATTTTATGTATATAAAATCGCTTTGGAAGAGATGGTTCGTAAAGATGATATTTTTTCGTATGCATGTTTCTTCAAATTCTTTTTTAAATACAATGGATCTTTTAGATTCCACAAAAATGATTTTTCACGTATTGATTCAATTAACTCCATTTCCATCTCGCAAGACTACTTTTCTTCGATTTCGAGACGACTTTCATTGACATCCACCTTTAGACACAGAAATATTTAACAAAATTCTAAATCTAAACTAAAATAATACTTCGCGCTGCCTGGTTATTATATCAATATAATCTATCTGTTATTATATTCTATCTGTTCGCGCTCCACAGATTCAAACTTGTGCGAGGATTTCACGCCAAACCAGAATGTAGTAAAATCTGCGCCAAGCTTTCTACACACGTGATTCCTTCGCTACTCATCTGTGATTGGCTGGTTGGTAAAAAATTGTCCCAAATGAACAACTTTTTCTATACCGGTCAGATAAAGTTGTCCCAATTTTTTGACCTTATTTCACACGAGTTTTCCCCCAACTCGGCGTAAAAATTGTTCAAAAAGTTGGTTGTCCGAAAAATTGTTGAATGTGATAGAGCCTTAACAGGTCGAGTAAATGTTTGCTGAATGTGATTGAGAAGTATGTTGAGAAGGGGACATTGATTATATCGGACTGTTGGAAGGCATATGATCGTCTTAATAATAAAGGCTTCATACACCTTCAGGTAAATCACAGCTACCATTTCAAAGACCCCGAGACAGGAGCACATACAAATTCCATTGAAGGAACTTGGTCTGCAATCAAAAGAAAAGTGAAAGGGAGGATGGCGAAAGAGTATTTTAGTTCTTATATATATGAGTACATGTGGAAGCGGAAGTACGATCATTCTATTGGGGAGGAAGCTTGGAATGCATATTTGAAAGATGTTGTTTCCATCTTACCTCCCCATAGACGTGATGAAGATGAGGAGGAATGAGGTTAGTTTTTTATTTGTTAATACCGTGTTTTGAAATTGTCTTTGGTATTTTCCGATGTTTTTGAAATGGGTTTCTTAATTTTAAAATATAGTTTTCTCTTGAATTTCGTTAAAGTACAAACTTTAAGTATTGTTTTTCTTAAATTTTATTAAAGTACAAATGTTTTATTAAAATTTTGTATTTTTATAAGTATTGTTAAATTAAATTTGGCCGAACAGGAAAATAGGCCCCCACTCATTTTTCAAAGTACGATCCCGCGCCAAGTTGGCGCGATTAATCGGGTTGCAATTTCATTTCGGATACTTCGCCAATCTGGTAGCCCACGACTTCGTTTATCCAATCAGCGCGCATCTATTTGGGAATCTGCATTTTAATAGGTAGTAATAGTCTTCTGTGTATTTTATCAGACCTTTTTCGATCGAATTCGTTGACTCTTGTTTTTACAGATCTTTTTCGATCGATTTGCAAAGATTTAAACACGTATAAACTTTTTGGAATACATATTTAAAACATTCCTCGTAATTCATGGACATTAACATTTTACGCAAATTTTCCATAAATATGCAGGTTCCGGTGTTAAATGTAAGTATATGTTCAAGAAAACGTGCTGCGGTGTTGAATGTACGTGTAAGAAAACGTGTTTTGGTGTGGATGTAATTAAAAATATGGATATCCGTTACATAAAGGTGAGTTCTTTTCTTTGTTCATTCCGTGTTTTGAAATTGTCTTTTGTATTTTTCCGTGTTTTAAAATGGGTTTCTTAATTTCAAAGTATCGTTTTTTTCTTGATTTTTGTTAAAGTACAAACATTTTTCTAAGTATCGTTTTCTCTTAAATTTTGTTAAAGTACAAGCGTTTTTCTAAGTTCTGTTTTTCTTAAATTTTGTTAAAGTACAAGCGTTTTTCTAAGTTCTGTTTTTTCTTAAATTTTGTTAAAGTACAAACTTTTTTCTAAGTTCTGTTTTTTCTTAAATTTCGTTAAAGTACAAACGTTTTTCTAAGTTCTGTTTTTTCTTAAATTTCGTTAAAGTACAAACGTGTTTCTAAGTTCTTTTTTTTTTTTTTTTAATTTAGTTAAAGTACAATCTGCTATTACGCGATATTTTTATACGTCTGCCATTACGCAATATTTTTAAAATGCACAAAAATCGTATTTTGTAATATTTTTATGAGTATTATTCACTTTTATTTATATTCAATTGCAATATCATTTAACAAAATTCCAGTTCATAAAAGTATAGAATACGACGTCATTTTGGTAGGAGGAGCCTATTTTAAAACACGGGAAAAATACGTCACTTCAGTTGGGAGGAGTCAATTTCAAAACACAGGGAAACGCGCCATCTTGTACTTAGAAAAATGAGTGGAGGTCTATTATCCGGATTTACCTTAAATTTTCGTAAGTTTTTTAAGTATCCCGTTTCTATGACTTCTAAAATTTTAACAGTTTTATTCTGAAAATATACTAATGGACTCGCAGTGATTCACAGGAACATAAAGTTAATTACATAATTGCGCAGTTTATGTGAAAATTATTTAAAAATTGACCTTAATAATTACTCAGAATATAAAAATAAGCTATATTTAGAAGATGGAGATAGATGGAAAAAGATATTATTCGACTCATCGATTCACAAGAACCGAATTGTGCAATTGTACTATTTATGCTGAAATAATTATAAAATTAACCGCTCAACGATTCATACGAAATTTACTAATTAGTACATTTATTACTTCCATGAAAAAAAAAAAAAGAAAAACCCGATCTTTTACATTCCACGCAGCTGTGATTTAATTTCTATTACTGTGCAAGTTGTAAATCCCTGTTGTCGTGTTAATTTGAATGGTATTAAAGCACACATACCCATAAATCCCCGTTGTCGTGTTAATTTGATTGATATTAAAGCACACATACCCATAAATCTACGTTGTCATGCTAATTTGATTGGCATTAATGCCCATGCAGCTGTAAATCCCCATTGTTACGTTAATCTGGTTGGCATTACCCTGCCTGCAACCATAAATTTACATTGGCCTTCAGAGAAGAAAATTTTCCATAGGAAACTATGCAAATTCTGTAATCCGCAGTATGATGAAGTTTCAAGTAGAAACTACTTTGAATCCGTAGTAATCGGCAGTCCTGTGAGCAAACAGGTCGGCAAGTTGGAAATTCATTGATTTTTCCAGAATTTTGAATAATCGATTTTCGCTGTAATTCCCTGACATTTTAGTCCACTTTCAAATTCCCGATTTCCAGAGTGCACAGATAGTAACTCACTTTGGGTGCCAAGAAAACTGGAAATGCAGCAGTTTTCGGAAATACTTCGTACTTTGATTTCGCGGTAAGTTTTGGCTCTACAAGTCTGGCACAGATATGCACAGCTGTTCCATCCCTGAACAATATTTATTCGAAAAAAGGTTCAATGAATTTGAACGAAAAAGATCTGATAAATTACGCAGATTACTATTGAAATACCATTCTAAGTGCTGATTGGATGTCCAGAAAGTCGTAGGATACCAAATTGGCGCCATTTTGTACATAAAAACTAGCGAAAATCTCATTTACAATATAGCTATATAAAAAAACAACCATTCTGTCATAGTTAACTAATATTTAGTGGGTTAAACATTGGTAGTGTTTAGACTACATACTTATGTAATTGGCTCATCAGACTCATTAAATCAGTCAAACCATCATTTGGCATCAGGAAAATTAGTCATCACATAAGCCATTCAAGTACAAATTATACAGAAGATTTAAATTTGCTTTAAGTTGTTCCACCCACCCTAAAAAATTTTCTGACAGAGAACACTGGTTGGATTGGGTAATGTCTAGCTAACTGCTGAAAGATATTCAGATAAATTTTAACTAATTTTGAGGATGTGCTGATCCACACAAGAAGTATTTCATTAGAAAAATGGCTCATCAGACTCATTAAATCAGTCAAACCATCACATGGCATCTGGAAAAATTAGTCATCACATGAGGTGTTCATGCATTAAACTAGTTATACAGATGTTAACAATTCTCATTGCTAATTTATCAGGTGTCAACATTCATTTGGAAATACGGCTGATCCGGAGATTAGGTCACCTTGGTTAAATCGGAGAAGACGCCACGCACTTTGTGAGGTTAAATCGGAGAAGACGCCACGCACTTTATGTTGCAATCTGGTAACCTCTTGTATCGGATGTTTTCGGCGGAAATTGTGTAGCATCCAATAAGAATACGTTTTTGTGTTTGCTACAGTTTTTTGATGTAAAAGAACATTTCTATCAATATTTTTGGCCATTGTTGTGCGTGTTTGCTTGTTCTTTCGTTATTTGATTTATTTTGTAATAATTATTCGTTTTAGTTTTGCGGATTTGCTTTTGTCGTCGATTATATTTCCCTTATGTCTTCTGGTATGCGCGAGCAAATGGAAGGTGAGTGTAGTTTTGTAAAGCGTGGTAGAATGGATGTTGGTATGAATGAATCTAGAATAAAATTTTACTATGATTTGGAAAATAAAGGTTTGAAAGAAGTGATTAATTGGTGTGTTATGAAAGGGATTATGAGTGATAAATACGGATCCTCGGTTGCATGGAGAAAGTGATTTTGCTACGTGCGATATGCACAGATAAAATTGTAGCATATTCTGTGTCTGGGCGCCGCAGGCGACCGTTCCTAATAAACCGGAGATCACTGGGGGCCCCGTTCCGGTGTAGAACGACCTTTAGGTCGAACCCCTGCCCCTGTACGAACCACTGGTACATACGGACCACTAATACATCCGTTCCACAATTTTCGATCTTTAGATCAAATCCCTGTTCTTACACGAACCTGTAGGTCGAACCCATTCCTTTATATGGATCCTCAGTTAGATGGAGAAAGCGATCTTGATATGCACAGATAAAATTGTAGCATAAAAATTTTAAATTTTACAAAAATCTGATTTTGGAACGTTTACATGAGTATTATTAATTTTTTTATTCTGCAGTTTTATAAAGTTATTTAATTTTCTTAAAATACACAAAAATATTATTTTGTAACGTTTTTTTGAGTATTATTCACTGTTATTTAAGTTAAATTAAATTATCATTTATATTAGAAAATCTTGTTTAGAACAAACACAATAGTCTGTCTTTAGAAACAGGGTTCTTCTACCAAAACATCATTTTGGTAGGAGGAGCCTATTTCTAATGACGGTAAATGACATCACTGAGGATGGGTGGAGCCAATTTCAAAACACGGCAGAAAGCGCCAACCACAGGCCAACTTGGCCCGATTTTGTACTTAGAAAAAAATTTGCGGTGACCTAATCTCCGGATTTACCGGAAATACCCTAAATGCATATTTTTCTAATCTATCAATGACAGAAAACTAGTTTGGAACAGGTAAAATGGCCATCGAAAGAATTATTTAGATTGTATGTATTAAGTTGCATAAATATTTAATAACTAGAAATATATAACAATTTTAAAGCAGATATACCCGATAAATGACTACCAGCTTGTCAGACTCATTAAATCAGTCAAATGTATCACACTTCAATCAAGTAAATTTAGTCATCATTCAAGATTTTACAAAATGTACATTTCAAAATATACGGCGGTGTTGAAAAATCTCAATAATATTGAGAAAAACACATATGTACTTGTCATAGTAGATGAGGGGGTAAATCGGTAGAATACCACACACACCTAATATTTTATTTCTAAGAACAAAATTGCACCAAGGTAGCGCGTTTCTCAGTGTTTTGAAATTGACTCCTCCCAACTCAAGTGACATATATTCCTGTGTTGTTTTAAAATAGGCTCCTCCTACCAAAGTGATGTATTTTAGTCTTATGAACTGGAATTTTGAATGTAAATGATAGTGAAATTCAATTTTAATAAAAGGTAATAATACTCGTAAAAAGCTTACTGTACAATAAATCTATAAATAAGTACTAAATAAGAGCAAATTTCTAAATTATTACAAAACATACTTAAACACAATTTTCCATAACATTAAGCAACTTCCATTGCACATTTTGCAGCTGTCAACAACTGGCCATTAAACTTCATGAACCTACCAGCCAGTGGCTACTCACTAAAAATGGGAATTTTAAGCTTCATTTGAAACGTGGTCGAATGGATGTTGGTTTGATAATTTGGAAAATAAAGGTATGAAAGAAGTGATTAATTAGTGTATTATGAAAGGAATTATGAATGGTAAGTATGTGTGTCCTAAGTATGGAAATGAAATTGTGTGTGAGAGACAGAATGATTGATTTCTATCAATGGAGCGTTTTTAGCAGGAAGGAGTCCTGAAGATTAGTAATTGTTTTAATTTATAGAGTGTTTTGAAATTTTGGTTTGTATTTTCCTGTGTTTCGGTTTACATTTTTTATAATAATAAGCAAATACCAAATTGTTTGGAGCGAACACTGGTCAGACGAGCTAGTGACTAACTGCTAAAAGATTTCAGATAATTTTAACTACTTTTGAGATTGTGCTAATCTCCACATAAAGTTTATTAGAAAAATGGCTCATCAGACTCATTAAATCAGTTAAACCATCATTTGGCATCTGGAAAAATTAGTCATCACATGAGGCATTCCTGTATTAAATTGCACAGGTGTAAGCATTACATGAACTATTTTAGGTTGTGTTAAGTTGCGTAAATATTTATTAACTAAAAATATATAACAATTTAAAAACAAACATAACGCAAATGACTATCAGCTTTTCAGACTCATTAAATCAGTAAAATCTATCATATTTCAATCAAGAAAAGTTTGTCATCATTCAAGCATTTACTTAACATCAAAATGCCTTAGGGAGTTTCTGAAAACAGTATCAGAATATATTTTCAAATTTTTCCAACCAAATTCACAGAAATAATAAAATGCCGCACTCACAGTGACACGGTGGTTTCCCCACGTGTCTTTACAGCTAACCCTAACATTACACAATCGCAATGACATATGTTTAAAAAGTTTTCACAATTTGTTTTACAATCTATAAAAGGAGATCAGTTTACAGAAAATAAAAAATTGAGCATTAGAAAATCTTACATTTTAATCTTGAAAACCCATGCTATTACTCATATACTACATGGTCTATACTTACAGTAACTGCAATTTCATCATCTTGCAATATCAAAGCACTGTAAACACATGCCATTTCATCTGTCGACAGCATTTTGTATAAATAAATATTAATTCAAAGGGTGCAAATAGCTAAAAATCCCAATTTCGGGGAACAATGTACTTTGACTTAACACAAAAATCAAATCAACGTGGAAAGTAGAAAAATGAATGAATGAAGTGGAAGTCGAAGTGAAATGAAATGTTGCCACTAAAAATCATTTCTTCTTCCTCTAGATACTAATACTTTGTTCTTTTTTTTTTACAAAAAACGTCATGCGACGACCAATAAATCGAGATAAGAAATTAAAAATAAACGTGGGCTTCATAAAATAAAAATAAGCTCTATTTTCGATATCAAAAAACAGTACAATATGTATTATATGGTACTGTATTTTTGCGTAATGTTACACTCCTTATCGACCTCAACCTTAGTAATAAAAATTAAAATAAATATACATTATTTATTTTCCCGAAGATATTAAAATAAAAATTAATTTTGAATAAAATGTGCACCAAAATTTATTATATGAAATATCAGCTACACTCCATTTGACTGTAGCACTTATTTTGAAGGAAACCAAAAATTTTTTCTTTTCCGCTCTTATCAAATTGAAAGTGTTTTGTGATAAACATCTTATTCGGTTTAATACTTTTGGAGTATATATTTACAAGAACAAGCTATGCATAAATTTTTTAGAAAATTTGTACATTTATTACAATTTGTTCCATCATGCAGAGAGAAAAATGTTTTATTTATAAAGGAAAAAGACATCTTCCTCTTCCCTCTGGTTCATATACTGTTGGTTGTACAGATGTTATGACATCATATTTAAAATTTGGGGGTTTTGTTAGATTCTACTATCCAATCCATCCAAAGAACAAGGAATTTTGGTTGGTGCTTTTGCGAATAAATTTGAAACGAAATTTGAATAAAAAAATATTCTTTTTATACTAAAGAAGGGTTTGAGTTTAAAAAAACCTCCCAATGAACACTTTTAACATTTATTCTTTTTGCCCTTTAATTTCCATTATAGAGAGCATTTTGTACAGATTTGGATTTCCAAAAAAGGAATTTGAGCATCTTAGTATTGTGTATTTGTTTTGACTTTTTTTCTAAATCCAATTTCCTTAAATACTCCCCCTGTGTGCAAGCTATTGGTGTAATCCCATTATTGATAAAATTATACTGTAGCATCCTTAGCTGTGTGTTAGATGTCTTGTGACACTTTAATTAAATGCATACTAATAAATTATATTATCTATGGGTTTAAATTCTTCTAATTGAAAGACCCCTCCCCCTCTTAAATACTAGAATTTAACCGATATTTCGTGAGTGTGTATAATATTTTAGAATGTGTCTTAAATTGTACATCTCCATCTGATTAGCTTTTGTGAAAAATAAGCATAATACCATATAGTAAGTAAATGTAAAGTTCCATATAGTACCATGAAGGTAATGATATAGTATCCAAACAATCCATTTCAATCTTATAATTGTCAAAAAACTTCATTTAATTCAATTATATTTAAACATTTTGAAAATTTCATGGGATGAATTATATAATTTCTGTAAATTAGGAGACTATTGTTCCAAAAATCAACAAAGATTTAGGTCTAGATAGGTATAACTGTCTTTTTTTAGACAATGGGATACGTGTATTGCATGTGATGTCAAAGGGGACATAAGGTCACAGACCATTATGAACCAGTATCCTCTTCTACACATATAAGTATCCCATATGTTAAAGGCGACACAAAGGCATTTGCCATTATGTGCCAGCAAGTATCCCATTCTCTCATTGTTTTCATTTATTCTTGTAATCCTTTTAAGCTAATGGTAATAATGCCAAAATGAATGTTTACCACCTGCAAATTCTAAAATTGAGAAAGAAAAAGAAATGTGCTAATCTGATAATAATTTTATAATCTTGCGAAAAGCAGCCAATCAAATAATATAGCATTATTTTAAACTATGTATCATATATTAAAAAATATAATTTGCTATACGAAATACATATTATTTAATCACAATTAAAATGAAAATAATACAGTCAAAATTAGAGTTTGGTTTTGATTATTTTATTTTTTGTAACCTCCCAAGGTTAGCTGCACGAGCTATTACTGATATATACTTTTTCTCAGATACCTATGTCATATATATTTCTCTAAATGAAATTCATGAATGTGCATGAGACTCTCTAATATTTACAATAAGTCTGCCTCAGGTGAACTCGAGAGACATAGTCTTCTAGACCTGGTTTAGCCGTTGGCTAATCTTTGTGAGATTAGCAGCAACAATTTTTTTTAGTGTCTCTCCTTTAAAAGTTATTAAACCACTGATATAATTTATATATTTTTTTCTAGCAGAAGTTGTTTGTAAATGCATTCATAAAGAATAAAATTTATATTTTAATTAGATCATAGTTAGAGAACTTAATATATTTGTTAATTTCAGAGTTTTTTTTCTAATGTAGGTTTTATGGTTTTATAAATATTTTTTATTTTAGCAGTGGTTTGTATAAACTTACAGAAAATTAATTTCCATTACTATTGAAATTTGATCATTTTTATTAATCTTTTAAGCAAGCCTCAAAACAGTTTATTGTAAACAATGTATTCAACAACAATGTATCAATTGTAAAACAATGTATTCAAATTTATACATTTAGGGTGTTCAGATTTATTGCAGAGGCCTTTCACAATTTATTAAAATATTATATTTTGCATATATAATATACATTCCATGGTGCATACTTAATTGGATGAACCTATTATTGAAGTTACACTTGAAGTTTTATGGCATGCTTCTTTGATGAGGGGCAACTTTATGTATAGTGTTGACTATTTACACTTGATGTCACAACCGGTAAATCTACTTCCTACCAGCTCTGTTAGATGGAAAGATTGCTTTACCATCCCGTGTTACAACGTACTTTTCTTGCTATTCGAACTTTATGCCAGTATATTTGTATATTTTTTTGATAGATATTATACAATCGTTATAAATTATTATGCAGGGACAGTGTTCACAATATGCAGTACAATTTCTCAGTATACTTTTTTAAGGTGTACATTCATATATTTTTGTATCTCTAATATCATGGCTAGATCCTTTACAACATTGGCATTTATTCCATCCAACATGCCAATGTAATTAATTGTAATGAAACATTGTAATGTACATGCAAATGGGCAATAGATCAGGGCCTCTGCATTTGTAAATCCTACTTTACAAAAAAAATATAAGTATTATGATATGATAATTATTGATTGATGAAAATCAAATGTCCATTTTTAGTAACTAGTCATATTTTATTAGGAAATCTCTATATTCCTGTTATATGGCAAGGAAAATTGAAGCAAACAAGTACAAAGTATCCTGTAATAGTATTTTCTCATGGACTCGGTGGTTGGCGCACTACCTATTCATCTATCTGCATGGAATTGGCTTCCAGAGGTTTTGTTGTTGCAGCTCTAGAGCATAGGTAATGGGATATCAGTAATGGATTGTGCATCTGTCCTTAGCTGGGCACAAAATTGTAAAAAAAAAAATGTCAAAGTTAAAATTGGCTATTTATGCATTAAAACTGAGGTAGTATCACCTTCAACTTTAATGAGTGTCTTGCTAAATAACCAAAATTTCAAATTGTTGTGCCCCTTCTAAAAGAGATGCACATGTTTTCAATGAAGTGTATATATATATATATATACATATTCTATTTCCTTAAAAGTAGAATTGTAATTTTATTACGAGACAAAAGATTTAATTTTATACCTCTTGTATATTTATATCACTTAATGTAAAAGAAATGTTGGTAATAATAGTTTAACTTCTTATTATATTGAACATTCAGTAGAGATGTAGATTAACACTTACCAATTGGCAAGTAATTTTTCAAAAATAATAGACAAGAATATGCATAATACTTGACAAAACTTGTGAGTAACTTTCTTTATGTCCAGATGACAAGTATGATGCTTGAAAAATTGAAATATGTTGCCTGCTTTAAATTGTAAGATTCACCTGTCACCATTTTGCACAATATTTGTGTATGTACCGATAAAATTCATTTTCCAAAGATGCTAATATCAGGGATTGACGTTTCTTGTACACTGACATTCTTAATATCATCAATATACAATCTTTCACACTTAGCACAGCACTTACAAATGACAACCAACACAGTTTCATAGAAGAATGTTTCATGTTGTTACATCATCGATGTATCATCTGTGAAAAGGGAGAACTTAAATGCATTTCAATCATATATTTCTTGGTGAGAAACCAGAAAGTTAAAAATGGTTGCATTTTAATATCCACTAAACCGCAATTTTTGGTCTAATTTGGAATATTTACAAATTACAAATGTAAAACTTCAAGTACTTGAGTAACTACTGATAAAATTAGAATGAGGAAATTATTTTTCCTATGATCAATTTTTGTGTTTGAAACAGTTTCAATGTAGACTGAATATTCAATGGCCAATTAAATAAAAAGTAAATGCTTAAAAAAGCAATAAAATTAGATAAAAATTGGAAAATACGAAATTGCTCTAAGATATAAAAACGCCAGTTGATAGATGATTTAGAAAAATGTAAATGGCCAATTATAAAATATGAGAAATTGTAAAACTAACAGTAAAATAACAAAGAGAAGAAAATTTGAAAATAGAAATTTAAGTTTGGATATATAATAATGTCAATTAAGAAAAAAGTGAATAAAAAAAAAAGCTGATGAATACATATATATATATGAACAGAAGTTTTTAAAATATTATTAACCCCCCCCCCCCTAAAAAAAATACAGAGGAGAATGCATTGTGTTAAAATCGATAAAAGTTATAAAAATATTGAAATGTGAATGAAAAATCTTTTACATTAAAGTTGATTTCTAAATCATTTTTACATTGAACAAATGTTGAAAAAGTACTAAATTTTATTTAAAAAAATTTTAAAACTGCACATGTCCATACATTTTTTCTAATTAGTAAAGCATTATTGATATTAACAAATAATGAAAATATCAACCAATTCCAAATGGTTTAAAACAGAAAAAATGTAAAATGTTAAAGCACTCAAAAATTGAAAATAGCCATATTTTTTTTTCATAAACATTAAATAAAAAATAGGATTAATTCAAGAAGGCATCCTTGTTAGTTCATAGATAAGAATTTAACCCTTCTATTAATGTTTTAAAAAATATTTTATTTATCCCATTCCTTGTAACATGCTTTTTATGTTTTTAAATATTTTATATAAAATATAATATCTATTTAGGCACTTGTTTAAGGCATATTATGCCTGCACAACTGGTGTATTTTAGTTTATCTTTTTTAGAAAATTGATTGCTAAAAAAGTGATTGCATACATGTGCAGTAGGTATGGCATTATTGACTTATGCACTTATTTAGGGTATATTATGCCCATACAGCAGACATGGTGCAGTCATGTATGCATCCAAGCAGCGGGTGTATTTTTTGTTAATTTCTTCTGGAAAAACTGTATGCTAAAGAAGTAACTGCATACAGCAGATTGGTCGCTGAAAGCAGCTAGTAGCTTATAAATTAAGAAATGTATTTTTTGTCTTATTATGATGCAGATAATTTGAAAAAGATAAATACATTACAAATCTATGAGAAAGTTGAATGAAGTCTAACACTCCAAATCTTCTTAATTATAAGATGAGCAAACATGCTTACAATACATTGCGAAACATAAATGGTACTTCCATAACACACAAGTAATATCTTTATCATTGCCTACTTTTGATATCTCTAATATACATCTTCTATTTTTTTTAAATTAGAGACTATTCTGCATCTGCAAGTTTCTATCAAAAGCGAGGAAGGATGTCAGTGATTGGATCAAAACCTGGAGCTAATCTAGGTGATCTCGAAGCTATATATGACTTTCCCCTGGACTTTGAAGATGATACAGGTGGCACATGGGAGCGTGACCCTCGAATGCAAGATATTGGACTATTTTTAGAGACTAAAGAATGGATGTTGTATCAAAATCCATCTCAGGAAGATGAAATGAACTTAAGAGTGCAACAGGTATTTGCTTTGCAAAGTCAGGAAAGGCTTTTAAGTTACAATATTGCTTTTAATGCTGATGGAAATATTTTTATTATATACATAAGTTTGCAAAGAATATTTTTTATAGAACACTGGTTTTTCATGCGACGTGAATAGGTGTTACACTGTAAAAGTAAAAATACGAATCATTGTCTTACACATAACTAGAAACTGTAACCGACATTGTCTGGTATTTAAAGTAGGGATTAATTGAAAATCACTCATTAAGTGCTTCAAAAGGTTTAGTCGCCCACTGCACGACCATATGCTTACAAAACACACAACAGCATATGCTCACCCCAAATAAGCACCTAATCACCCCTTAGACCGCTGCTGGGGTACATAATATGCCTTGATCCCATCACTAGGCTCATCGAATGCTACACCATAACACGATTGCATATTATACCCTAATATGCCTTTTGCTCTCTGTGCGTGTATATAAGCTCTTTTGTGCTCATGTCTTTGGTCCCCTTGATTTTTACAAACAAAGTGAAACAATTTCCATAAAAAGAAAGGTAAATCTGATTGCTTATCATTTATCCCTCTCCAACCCCCCACTGTCCGCAATCTCCAGTCTATACAGAAAGGGCCTAACAGGAGTCGTGATCCCTTTGTGGATTTCAAAGAAATTTGCAACCTGTTCCAGTTCTACAACACATATGTACTGTTTCTATATGGGATATTTCTCAATTGTAACTTGCACTGCCAAAATATGGTTGCTGAGCTTCAAATTTGTAACTGACACTTCAGTCTGTAATTCATGATTCATTCATGTCATGTAATTCATGGAGAAAATTATTCGAGATAAACATAGAAAATACATTAAATTTAGGTTATAAATGCAGGGAAATAAATAAATTTCCTGATAATCAGGGTCAAGAGATGTAGGTTTAACTGTAATTTGGTACAGATATTATAAAGACTGAATACTGGAATCCTATTAATTTTAAATGCAATCTAATGCTCAGAAGATCCCCAATTTTTGAAGGAATTTCTGAAAGATCATTAAAAAACCAGGACCTTCACTAGTGATAAATAAATTATCATTTCAGATGTAATTTTTTTTTATAAAACAAATGACAAACTGTAAAATGCTAGCATGAACCGTTTTTGAGATATTGCATGTTTTTAAAATAAATTTATCAAAAAAATTCTATAAAATTAAAAAAGTAGTTATCCAATATGTTCACTTTGCACATACAATATTATGCAATGAATCTGTCAACATTATTCTCATGGTTCATTCACAAGAGAAGATACTTTTTGTAATGATTTTTAATTTTCATTCTAAAGAATTCGCCAATAGTCATTTATTTTACATGATATTAATTAAATATGAATTGCATTTTGATAAGGGTTTTGCACATGAGTATGAATAGGTCATTCCGTTTAGTCAAATAAGTTGCCAAAAGTGCCCAATTTCAATTTATGCGGTATTAAATCAGTGATAAAAACATGTGTAATGTATCGTACAGCATAATTTAACTGTGAATGAAGTAGAATCATTGCATTATGTAGAGAAAGTCATTTGCTGCCCACATCCAATTTTTTCTGTAATACTGATAATATGTACCAAATGTTTATAAAATTTGTGTTTCTGTTGCATAATGTTATATTAAGTAGATTCTGAAGTACATTTTTTCTTCAGGTAAAATTCCAAGCCAAAGAATGTTGTGAGGCTTTAAATCTTTTGGAGGACCTCAACCTTGGAAGGCCTATTTCAAATATTCTCGATACAAACTTCAATAGCATAATGTTTAAAGACCAACTGCATTTATTAATATGTTTCTTCATTGGTCACTCTTTTGGTGGTGCTACTGGACTTGTATCCTTAGCAACTGAACTTCGCTTAAGGTATTTATATAAAGAGTTTTTCTATCACATAAAATTTTTGTTTTTTATTCTGTATTTAGTGAAATAAATTATACACCTGTTGTGGGAAAATAATCACTATATCCATATTATAACAGCATCTATAGAACAGTTTAGTAGTCGAAGTTGCTCAAAATGAGATGCCTCGAACCACTGTAAAATGTTCCTCTTAACCATTACTTGTAAATTGTAGGAAATTTTAAATGATTGAACAAAACAACTATTACTATGCTCAAGTACACTATACTGAAAGAGCTGAAAATCTGTACTTACATCTGTAACAAAAAGATTGCTTTTATTCATGCTTAATTATTACCCTCATACATATCCAATATTTTCCTAATGCGCTTATTGTAGCTGAAGACAATTTATATTTTTTTTCACAAAATAGAGTTATTTTTACAATGCTACAGTTTATAATTAACTTTAAATTCCTCCGGACCTGAAAAAACTTACCATTTAATTGCAGACGTTTTACGAAATGTATAGTTGTAAAAAGTTTAAGTTTTAAAAAGTAGCAAAATACTGAAGGGCGATTACCAATGCACTTACAAAAGACACAAGTTCTAAATGTCCAGGATCCATTTCACCTTTTCCCCAGAAGAACAATATTACAATAAGATAAATTACTACATGGGAAAGGAGATATATCTAAGTGCTATCACTGAACAGACTACAAAATATGCAGCACGTTTGTTATCAAATGACTTTCAAAATTTATCCTGGAGCCATCTATTTATAGCAGAAATCACCAGTTGAAAATGTAGTTTAGTGAAAATTTTTGCTCGTTTTAAATTGCTTTTCATATGAAACAGTACATTTTTTGTTATTTTAACATTATACCAACATTCATTGAAAATCTCACGTTTTAACTGGAACATTTTAGAAGTGTTTCTCTAAAGTGAGTTCGATTATTATACATTGCCCTAAATAACAAGAAAGAGTACGAAAGTGCTCAAACACAAACACCAAATCAAAGATTTTTAATCTACTGTATATAAAAGTTGTATTTTATTATTTTTTATAAAGAGGAAAGTAAGCTGCCATTTACATTATTTTTATTGATGGCATTTTGCTTTTGTGCTTTCTATTTCACTTATACTTTTGCTAAAATTGTTTCAAATCAATGTTATTACAAAGATTATTTTTTATATTTATAATATGTTTATTTTTAATGCTACGTGTTGATATAAACATAATTATTATGTTTCATATAATTTATAAATCATGTTATTAATGAAATTTATGGATGTATACAATAGTTTTATATACGAAGTTTAATTGTTATGGATGAGTTTTTAAGCTCGCTGTATTGCATTTATGAACAGGGGTTGATTTGTATGAGAAAAAAAATGGTTACATATTTCTTTGCTTAAATCCCATCAAACTGTTGCCACACAATTCAATTCAGATGTATGAGAGTTAAAATCACAACTCCTGTAATCCATTTAAAAAAACAATGTAACATGCACCTTTACATGTTATGCCTTTTAATTTTATATGCAATATATATTTTTATATTGCAGCACAGCCAAAACCTCAAATGTATAGTAAAATTTTTTCAGAAATAATATACATTAAAATATATTTCATTAAAACAAATGTATTGTTGACCAGTATATATGTATTACTTTAAACATGAATATCAGATAAAAAATAAAAATAAACTATGGAAAAATATTTTTCTAGAAATGTATATAGAAATTTTTTTTTTAGGGTATAGTATTGAAATTGTGAAACTTCTGATGCTGTAGCCAGTGTGGCATAACTCATTTTGAAACTCATATCTCTTAGTTTTATAAAAAGTAACTACACTGAATTTACTTGAATGGTTTCTTTAAAATCAAAGAAAAGCCTTTAAAATAAATTTACATGTTATAAGGCTTATTTAAATGGCTGAATGGTATCAGATATATTAAAAAATAAAATATTTCGTTCAACAATCATAATGGGTCAATTTATCTAGAAATTTCTTGCAAAGCTAGTTTTATTCTATGATGGATAAATGAATATACAAGGTGTTTCACAATTGTTACAACACATGAAGGGTAGTAGGTGAGTTGTACATAGAGTACAAAACCATTTAGTTTTCTATTGCATAACTTTTGTTAGAGATATTAGCATTAGAGTTTTGCTGACATCATTTCCATTGTTCATTTTCACTGCAAGAATGATGACTCAGTTTATCAAATAATCATGATAACATTAATTCCATTTAATTCATTTGTAGCATTTCTTATGCTAAGTGTAATTGAAAAACTATAATCAATTTCAATTTAATAAAAAATACAATTTACATTTAAAGAACTAATAGAAGAACAAAAGCTTGTTCTAATCTACATTTGTTCATAAAATGTTAAGGAACTTAATGAAGAACTTGTGCAGATTTTTAAAACATACAATAGATACAAAACATTAGTAAAATTACAACTATTAAAAAAAAAACTGATCTAGGCAACAGATTACAGATAAATTAGTTGGATTTAATCTTACTACAATTATTTGATAAACATTTTCTCACAGAAAAATGAAAACAAAAGTAGCATCAGCAAACTTTAATATGAATATCTCTGAAAGAAAGGTGTATAATAGGGAAAACAACACAGATGGTTTTTTACTCAGCTACTATCCCTAAGTGTTGCAACAGTTATTACAAGACACACTGTTTCAGGCGCGGTAGCCCTGTGGTTAGCGCGCGGAGGTTGCACTCTGTAGCCCCGGGTTCGATCCCGCCGCTGCCCAAACTGCCACAGTGTTCATGCGGAGTACGATCACGTTAAACATGTGGGTCCGTAAGTCCTTCCGAGAGGTTGGTGGTAGGGGAAGGAGGGTACGGTCCCTGTGGATGCCTGCCCCACTGGGTTCCGGACTAAATTGGGTGGCACTTCCCGGCCGTCCAAACAGATACCTTACACCTTTCTGGTAGGTCGGGCGGTCTGGGTCGAAGAAGAAGACACACTGTTTATCTAAAGTTGCCAATCCTGTAAAATTTAAAATTAGGAATTATTCCCCAAACACTAATTTATGGTCAAAACTTTGCTGTTGCACAAAATTCTGACACCTAGATCTTATAAACTATGATGTACTTTAAACATCAATTAAGAAGGGATTATTTCTGTGTGTGATCTTATTAAATAGGGTAGCAGGGTATCTTTATTGAAAAGATGAAAGAAAATGACACCACAAAATTAGCATTCAATCAAAATATAAAAATCATCTAAAATTCTGCTTAAATTTCCTAACGTCCACATACAAGCCTTTGAACATGAGGCTATTCAGTTGCACATACAAGACCACTGAATTTCCTACAGATGTTTTATATTGTTATTTTACTGCTGACTACTAGAAATCAACCCCTGTAGTTATTAAGCATATTGTATGAACTAGAGGTCTGCATGAGTCGAATAAGGCTACATTTCTTTTAGAAAGTGTTAAGCTACACCAATGAGATCTGTGTTTTGACAAGTCATAAATGAATATAACAAATGCATAAATAATTATTGCTAATTTCAGAAAGGTAAAAAAAGCATAATAAACAAAATTCTAGATTATTTATTCTGAGCTTGTCAATGGCCCAGATTTATGAATTTAGATATACTTTTGGGTCTAACTGAGACTTTTTAGAATACTTTAGGGTCTAAGCTTTTCGGCCAAGTCATCTTTCCATTACAAAGTGTCTTCAAACTCGGACTAGTCTAAAATTTCGACCCATGCAGGCCCTAGTGTGAACTATTCTGTATATGAGCATTACATATATATTGTGCCAAATTACAGATTAATTTATATAAAAAGTGTAAAAATTGCTATCAACTAAAATAAGTATCAAACTGCCGCTTTATTCAGTAATGTTGTATGAAGACTCCACTTATGATACAATAGATGAATTGATTGTAAAGCCACAATTATTACCTCATGTAGTTTTGATGTAACTGACTTTCATCCAATAAATAAAGGTTTATAAAACTATTTTTTTATTGGCCCACTATTCATCAATACATGCTGGTTATATTTAAACCTGTCAAATTTACCAAACGTATTTATATCACTTCCGTGAAGATGAAATAATAGTCTTTCTTCTATGTTATTCAGAGCTTCAAGTGTCATACTTCAGCATGCTGTAGACATTTAAACCTAGAAAAAAGGATCAATTAATCAAAAAGTAAAAGGAGTAATTTCTCATACATATTTTTACACCTACACACACACACATACAAAAACAATTTTTTTTTAACATAACTTTTTTGTATTTGTGTACTTCATAGATTTATTTCATAGATGAATCATAAAAACATTATACTCGAATCACAGTATTATATTTTGAGAAAACAAAGAGAATCATGATTGTTTGCTAAAACAAAATCAAGGAAAAGGTAGGTTATACTGAACTATGAGCTGCAAAAGATATAGCTTGAAGTTCAATACATGAAATTGTTTACTAGAAAGTTGAAAATGAAAATTTAATTATTTTAACTATTAGTATTACGATTTGCATTTGATAATTTTGAATATATGAAATTTATACCTGTAAAACAGAAATTATAGTTCTGTGCTTATTTACATTGCATTACTGTATGCAAATTAAAATAAACTTAATTCTACAGTAACCTAAAATGAAGCTGTATGTACATTTCAATACATTCCAGTTTGTGTTAATACAGTAGTACATACATAGAACAAATTTATTGGGAACTTTAAAATCTAGTCTCTATATCTAACAGAAAAAAAAATTAAAACAAGAAAATGACTTAATACTATATACAAGGTAAGATCAAAAAGTTTAGAGACTGTGCTGATATCTAAAACCCCGATTGGAGGAGAGGGGAACTATTTTACCGTGGCATAGAGGCACATGTGACGCGAGATGTGAAAATGAAGATGCAGGTCTGCAGTGCAGGGTTTTTCCAGACAATGAGTGTCAGTGAACTGTAGTCGTTCGAGTTCGCCGAAAGCAGAAATGACGTTTGAGGAACAACGTGTGAATATCAAATTCTGGCAGCGTTTGTGGAAATCGCCGAAAGAATTATTGCACATGGTGCAGCAGGTGTACGGTGAGAGAGCAATGTGTCGTGTGAAGGTGTTTTCATGGCACTCCCAATTCATGGATGGCCGTGAATCCGTAGAAGACATTTCGCAGACTGGGCGGCCACCGTCAACATCAGTTATGCAGGACAACATTCAAAAGTTGGAGGAAATTTGTGTGTGCAGACTTACGTCAAATCATCAACATAATTGCTGAAAAAGCAGGAATTTCGTACGGGAGCTGCCAAGCTATCCTGACAAACAAACTGAACATGCATTATGTGTGTCAACACATTGTACCAAAATGCTAACCAAAGATCAGTGTGATGAGTACATTCAGATTTGTGGAGAACTGATTAATGTTGCTGACAAAAATCAGAAATTCATTTCAAAAATTATCACCGAGGCTGAGACGTGGTATTTTTTGTACAATGCACAAACGAAACGCAGGAGTCAAGTGGAAGTCACCATCGTCGCTGAAGTCAAAAAAGTTTAATTTGGACCGTTCAAGGGGGAAAGTAATGCTGGAGGTGTTTTTTGACCAGAAGGGTTTGGTGCATTACAAATTCATACCGGAAGGGGCAACAGTGAACATGGAGAGGTCGACACAGATCCTGATTCATCTCACTGATGCTATCTGCCGGAAACGCCTAGAACTCTGGAAAAGCAAGGATTGGGTACTACAACTACAACATGATAATGTCCCCGTTCATCGGTCTCTCATGGTGCAGTCCGTACTGGTCAAACATGGAAAGTCAACCCTTCCACGCTCTCCTTACTCACCCGATCTCGCCCCATACAATTTTTACTTGTTCCCCCGTCTCAAAAACGAACTTAAAGGACACAGTTTCAAGAGTGCATCTGAGGTTGAGGAAGCTGCGACGGCCGCACTGAAGACCATCTCCTCCAAAGACTTCCAGGAATGTTTTCAGCAACTGTACTCACACTGGCAGAAGTGCATAGCTGCAGAGGGGGAGTACTTCGAAGGTAGTTGTGTGTAACACATTATATCAATAAATCATATCCATCAAGTAAGCCAGCCTCCAATTTTTTTATCCTACCTTGTATTTAAAGGCTTAAAGACAAAATATGCCATTTTCTATTGAACAGTAGAATTTATTAAACATACATATAATTGCCTATCTATTGCAATTAAGAAATTATTACAGTTAATTTTGATAGTTTCAAAATATATTGTAAGATTTGAGAGCAATTTCAGAAGTCTTAAAATGACTATTATTGGTATTAAAAGTTATATAAATAAATGGTATAAAATATATAAATGGTATAAAAATATATTGTAAGATTTGAGAGCAATTTCAGAAGTCTTAAAATGACTATTCCTTGGTATTAAAAGTTCTTGCAGATTCTTGCAGTTCTTTTTTCATTAAAAAAAATTAAGCACTTTTTAAGCATGCATCTTTTAAGAACCACAGAAAAAAATTTAAGTACCGCCAATAAAGTAGATTTGATACATTATGAAGTTTTAAAAGACTTAACATAATATAATATAATTTGTTTCCAACATTATATCATAAATCTTGAGGAATACACACATGAATCATAAACATCTGATGTGAGCAGCACATGACTTTCCCTGCAGACTTATATTCATTTTTTCTTTAATTCATTAAATTGAGTTTAATTACACAAAATAACACTTTTCGGGCACGGTAGCGTGGTGGTTTGCACGCTGCCACATCTGCCGCCGTGTTCATGCGCGTGGGAATGGATCTCAGTAGACCCGGGTATGATTCCCGCCACTGGCAAAACTGCTGCAGTGTTCACGCGGAGTATGATCACGTTAAACATGTGGGTCCGTAAGTCCTTCCAAGAGGTTGGTGGCAGGGGAAGGTAGGTACGGTCTCTGTGGATACCTCCCCCACTGGATTCCGGTTAAAATTGGGTGACACTTCTCGGCAGTTCAAATGGTTACCTTACACCTTTCTGATAGGTCGGACGGTTTGGGTCTCAACAACAACAAAATAACACTAAATTTGCATTTTTAATTCAATTTTTGTTTTTATTTGGTAATTGGACATTTTTCCAAACACAGCATAACAAAAATGCAAGAAATCTCAAATATCTCGAGAACGATTAGTTCTAGAGTAATGGAGTTGGTCTTATTCTTTTCCTCGTCAAAACAAGCATATAATTGATACATTGAGCATACGTTGTCTTTTTCTAGCTTTTAGCAATTTTTGCTGGCCATTTCATAAAAAAAAAAAGGCAAGTTGTTCTTTTCCGAATCGTACCAAGATTTAATCAGCACTAGAGTATCTCACAAGTAACTTGTCTACCAAATTTTGTGAAATTTGGTCAATTAGTATTTTAGCTAGAGTGGATAGGTGAAATTTTTGTGGGCCATTTTGCAAAAAAATGTGTGTTCTGTTTTTCCGAATCATGCCAAAAACTAACCAGCACCAGGGTCACAACTAAGTGACAACCAAAGTACCTACCAAATTTTATGAAATTCGGTCCATTAGTTTGAGTTAGAGTGGATACATAATCATTGTACAGACACACACACAGACGTCACGCTAAAAATAGTTTTTTTGTATTCCAGAGGTCTCAAAATGTGTAGATCTGTTAAAAACTCGAGTTGCGATTTTCGGTATGATTCCAATGCTTCCCTATACATTACCAGTGATTATTCTACAATGGGCGGTGCTGGGTGGCATTTCCACCACTCCAAATTGCCTCCCACCACTATTTGGTCATGGGCAGGATGGGCGGGTCTAAATAGGGTTCTCTAAATAGGGTGTCTCTAGCCTACTGTCCACAAAACATAATATATAACAGGGATGTATCTACAGTGGTCGGTGGTGGTTGGGGTTTCCACCACTCAGAATTTCCGACCACCAGTCATCCAAAAAAATATAAATATTATAATTACATTTAAAAAAAGTTATATTCAATTTTATCAAATGTTTTTCTTTAATATAAAAGTATACAATACTAATTCTGCTTGTGTTTGCGATTTAACGTGAAGCTCGTTTCGAAATTTTATATTCTCAATTATAATTGTTCTGGAAAATCAACCACCACTCACATTTTTCTAGATACATCCCTGTATAAGTATATACCTGCATAATTTAAGTATTTTCAATCCATGAATATACCTCAACAGCCAAGTGTATAACATATCAATATAAATTTGATTATAGACACCTGTCATTGTTGAAAAATTTTTGGCCACTAACTTTTTTTGGTTGGCCACTAAAAATTTTGTTCTTATTGGCCAGTGGCCACTACTAAAAAATCTGAAGCTGAATCTTTACCTTTTGCATACTTCGAATGGGAAAAAGTTCGTGTGTATTGTCTGTGATGATGGTACAAGTTACCATCAGCTAAGTTTCAATATAATTTGTAATTTATACAGTTTTGACAGATTAATACAGTGCGCGAAAAAAGTATAAGTACAAGCGAAAACTTGCCAAATCTAGAAATTTTTTAGACAGAAATTATGCAAATTTAAGTAAAAATATTGAGAAAATTTTCTTTCTCATGTAAATTAGTTAAATTTTCCAAAAATAAATATGTATACATTTAATTTATAAATTTTAAGCCCATATGATCTTGGAAAAAAGTATAAGGACAACTGTTTTTTCATCTAAAATTATAGTAAAATTTACATATTTGAAGGCAGAAAAGGTGAAGGTTCGGGATCCACTAGCAATAACCTAAACAAACCCCAAAGAAAAGTTGCAAGTATGTGCCTTTGTGATCTTTTCCCAAAAGTGCATATTAGACTAAACACTCAGATTTAAATTTAATGTAAATATATTTTGACAATAGCCAATAACTTAAAGGATTAGATATTCTCTTGGGTATTTAATTTAAAACACAATATTACAAGCTCATTTAGAAAATTAATCATTTTTTTTTACTGTACTGTTTATTATGTTGTTGATAAACCTAAACTTAAATAAGTAAAGAATTCTCATTATTTTTGAGGGCATCAGCACAGTATGATGTATATATTAATTTATAAAAATAAAGAATCTCTAACCTCTGTTTTCCATTTTTAAGAAATTTTTATATGCATTTATGTCATAGAGGGTGATTTAGTATAAATAAACATAAAATACTTACTCATTTATAAATAAAAATGACTTTCCCCATCGTCTTTTTTCAATCAAATTTTGGAGGTAGTTAGGTTCTCCTACTGGAATTTCTAGTGAGTCCACAATAACAAGATCATCCTGTAACCAAGAAAAACATACTCACCTTGTACAATTAAAATTTAGGGGGAAATTTTGATACTCGGAAATTGAAATTTTTGATCAATGCAGTTGCAAAAAAACAGATATATAAATAAAATTTAATGCTACCAATTCGCGGAAAGGCTAAAATGATTTCTGTAATATGGATAACAAAAATAAAGAAAAAAAATATCCCTAAATATATTTTAGAAATATAGTTAAAAATTAGTAAAATTATTTTAACATTTTAAAATAATCCATGAGTAAAATGTATCTAATTTCTGTATCTAATCTCCAGAACATATTGTTAAAACCAATTTCCTTATAAAATTATCAGATTTTTTTTTTTTTTGCATTTTTTTCACATTTGGTAAAATTATGTTTTGTTTCATTTTGGGAGACTTTGTGTATAATTTAAGTTTCTAGGCTCACAAGTTGTAAACATTTAAATTAAAAAAAAAAACTGTTCCTGTTCATTGCACAATAAGATAGATATATTTTTCTAAATTCATATGAAAATAACATTGTGTTACTAAATAATGGTAAAAAAATGTTTAAGCATAAATCAGTCGACTATGGTAAGGTAGTCATTTTTCATTTAATATCTTTCAAACAAATTAATAAAAAAGTTAGATAAATAAATACAATAAATGTTTGGTATTATCTTTTATGGGTTGTTGTAACGGGATAAACAAACACTGTAAAAATATTTATTACCACCCCAAAGCCATGAATTTAAGCACCAGTAGATATATGTAATTTATAAATATGAACAAAAACTTGGGTTCATGATCAGGAAAGTTCCACAGCAACACTGCTTTGAACCTCTCAGAACTAAGTCCAAGAATTGGATTTTGACATAAAAGTAAACATTACACATAAGAACTTAGCAAATACAAAATAATTTACATCAAATTAAACTAAAATTTAATATAATTATTTAACAAGAATACTAAAAATTACATCATTTTATCTCCAGCAGTAAATTTCAAAACACATAAATAAGAATCAGAATTCTCTTTCTATTATCTCAAGTTCATCATAGCCACCCACTTTATTCATTTGCATCATGGCACAAAACACTGTGACCTTAAATATCTCACCCATCTTGGAGAGCTTAAAAGATTCAGGGGAGCTGGGGTTAGCATTTATTTTATCCTTGGAAATGAATGGTCATATTGGCACAGCATCAGAAAATCGCTTTGCAGCTATTGGGCAATCAGAAACACTGCCCTTTTTGGTGCAATAAAAAAGAAGCATATATTTTCAGAAATGAAAGCAGAGTGCACAGGAAATAATTTTCAGATTCATTCTATTACAGAAGACAAGCAATTGTAATAACATTCTAATAATTCAAGTTCTAACCATGAGAGTAACTAAAATTACATCATTTTATCTCCAGCAGTAAATTTCAAAACACATAAATAAGAATCAGAATTCTCTTTCTATTATCTCAAGTTCATCATAGCCACCCACTTTATTCATTTGCATCATGGCACAAAACACTGTGACCTTAAATATCTCACCCATCTTGGAGAGCTTAAAAGATTCAGGGGAGCTGGGGTTAGCATTTATTTTATCCTTGGAAATGAATGGTCATATTGGCACAGCATCAGAAAATCGCTTTGCAGCTATTGGGCAATCAGAAACACTGCCCTTTTTGGTGCAATAAAAAAGAAGCATATATTTTCAGAAATGAAAGCAGAGTGCACAGGAAATAATTTTCAGATTCATTCTATTACAGAAGACAAGCAATTGTAATAACATTCTAATAATTCAAGTTCTAACCATGAGAGTAACTAAAATTTCTATCTAAGCTATTGGGCAATCAGAAACACTGCCCTTTTTGGTGCAATAAAAAAGAAGCATATATTTTCAGAAATGAAAGCAGAGTGCACAGGAAATAATTTTCAGATTCATTCTATTACAGAAGACAAGCAATTGTAATAACATTCTAATAATTCAAGTTCTAACCATGAGAGTAACTAAAATTTCTATCTAGTATAAGTTTTTCTCATAATGTATCTACGCACAAATTTTGATAGTAGTAAGTGGATCGATTCATTTGTGAGTTATAATGCCCACTCCTTTGTCTCTCTCTCACTTAAAACGTGCTTATCCATCTAAATCTCAAATTTGAATTCTTTTTAGAAAATAATATGTTCTCTATACAATAGAACAAAAAGTAAAAAATTCCCTCTGTCTTAATCACCCACCCATAGTCTGGTACTCACCCTAGGCTAATTATTGGTTTTGGAATAAGGCAGATATTGATACATACACACATACATTTACATGGGTTTTCACATGTTAATAGTACGATTGATGGATTTTAAGGATATGGAATATATAAGGTTATGTAAAATATCTTCTACCTATCCACCTGTAGCTTTAGTTACGTGTAAATCCCCAGACATATGCAAATCATGCACATTTTCTCATTAATGTCTTTAATTATTAAATGACTCCATAATAAAACATAATTACTCTCCTCACCCCCACCCCCAACAAAATGTAATTACCTTAAGACTTCCTTGAACTTCCTAGCAAAATCAATATTCTATATTATTGAAATTCATTTATAAATTAATTCATTCATGTCATTGCTGTAAAATATCAAAAAATATGCAGAGTTGGAGTTGTACATATGTGTAATGTGTATTTTTGCAAATTACACAAAAGTCAATGTTCATCTCTAAATACGCTTAATTTATTTTAGCTATATTCTATGATATAGGTAAAAATTAACAGTCATTACCTGCCACAGAGCGATAAATCAAATAGGTATTGTGATTAAAACATCTGACCCTAATAGCCATTTAGTGACCTCTTGCTTAAACTAAATGGTCAACTGTGTAATAGATCCTCTACACTATATAATTGAAATTCGTGTAATTTTTTTCCTATTATCTACATTAGGAAATTCCCTCTTTAACAACTCTTAGTTTTACTCACCTAGGCCAAGGCGTGTCAGTGAAATGGGATGAAGAAAAAAATATTCTTACTGTAGTGCAGGGCAACTAATCAGATAAATAGGGCAAACCTTTGAAGCTTATGCACATGAGTAACTGTTAAAAAAAATCTAATTGGTTAAGCTCTCCCTCCACTATACATCATTTGACCCTAAAATGATTTGCAAAAGTTTAAGACTACCTGTCATTTTATTGAAAATTAATAATTTCATAGAAACAACTAATTACTTGTCAGAAATCTGTGTTCTTTAGTACATAAAATGATTGAAATCAGTATTTTGAGTGGTCATCTTTGTTTTTGTTTTTTTATGATGAACAGAATACAATGTGACATACCCTCAATGAGGGATTTGCAGAAATCACTTGAAATGTCTTTGCACCACACATACTTTATAGCATCAATAACAGCTTGGAACTTTAATAGCTGTTTTTTTTGCTACCTTGTTTTTTTAAAATCGATGAGGTTGAGGTCAAAATTGTTACGGAGCCAATCAAACAAATTCTGAAAATAACAAATGAGACATTGACAAATCTGTCAGTATAACAAAATTGTGTTAGCTCCCTTTTATTAGTTAACCTGTAGCAGTGACTTAACTCTTAATACGCTCTTGAAGTAAAAATTTGGGATAAATTAACATTTTAATTAAAATAATCTTTTACACACACATACTTAAGTAATCAAACTACTATTTATACGCAATCACATTTCTACATACTTGATTAAACTTGCATGATAGACATGATATTAAGCCTGTAATTCTACTGGTCAATGGTAACATGAAAAATCTAGTTAGGGGACCTCTTCGACCATGTGCTTTACCTCCTGTGAAACAAAATGGACTAAATTAATAATGTTGAATCTTCAAATTTAGTTTAATATGTTAGAAATTCAGAAAAACCTCTTTAACATACGGATAAAGATACAGATGCTGCGCAGACACATGAACGTACGTTGCTTGCACTATTAATAACTCTGCTCCATGGAATAATTATTAACTTAGCAGCTAAACATTTACTAATCCATAGTTCAAAACTTTATACAGTGATTTTATGGAGCTTTCTGGAATTTTATTTAGTTATTTAAATCTTTTTTTATTTGTAATCAATATATAACAACAAATAAACAAATATTTTCAAAGTTTAAATATATCTTATCCCTTGAAATTATCAAACCTCAGTGACTAATGAGAAAATACTAAAAATCAAAATTTAATATTCTCCTTTTTAAATTTAATAAACTCTAAATTTATATAAATTCAATAATTGTAATTGCTGATAAACCCAATTGCTCAAGACTATAATTGCATTTGATGTAAAAATAGCATTTATTCAATGATAAATTTGTTTTCAACAAAAGAAACATTTTCATACCTTAGTGGTGGTGGCTCCAGTCCCATGAAGCCAAAATGGTTTTGAATGAATAACATTTTGTAAAATAAAACTTTAGTAAAGTTCAATAAAGCTATTCGATTTTTTCTGACTCATTTATATTTTTACAGGATTTCAAAGTGCTACAACTGACACTCTTAACTGTTTATAGCTAGTTAGTACTTTAGTTTTTAGAACGATTTAATCTAGATGCTTCGACCATAGACTTCAGGTTAAAATATAGAATTATTTTACGAACTTGTTTTTCACTATATAAATTAAACTTATCTGACCTGAAATCAACCTGACCTATAATCTATAAACTTGCCTGGAGGCACATAAATATGTATATTTTAATTTCTTTTGTTCAAACCTAACCAATCATTACACATTTTTAGAATCTCCAAGTTCATTTAATGCCCTAATTTTTTAAACAAAATAAGATTATCTCATGCACAAATATTTCACCAAGAAGTAACAGATTCAGCTGAAACAATAGTAACATTTTAAGTAAATTAAAGCTTTCCCACACATTGGAAAACCCAGTTTAAAATACTAAAATATCAAAATTATAACCACTATACTTTGCAAACAAAGAGCTCATCCAAAATCCAATTATATACACTTGTAAGGATTTCAAGAGCTATATTCTTGCATAATTGTTTACCGGTTTAGTTTTTGAGATAGCTTTACAAACTTGAAAAAAGGGCAATTTTCACTCTTCAACTCAACAAAATGATTACTCGAAAACTATAAGCACATTTTAAAAATATATAGATTTAGCAACTAAATTTCCTAATACATATTTTTATCCCTTACTATTTATATATATGTCTCTTATGGTTTCGAAGATATTTTGAGTGAAAATAAGCAAAATGAAAAAAAAAAAAAAAAACACTTGCTCGGACAGATATTTTTAAGTTTTTCAAAAAAGTTCAAAATATTAAAAAATTGAAATTAATTTTATATATTCACAATCTTGACCCTATTTCCTACAAAACAAGAAAATATATTTACATTTTTGTCTATTAGACTTGGAGGTTATACGCGACAAAAGTGTTTAACATTTTTTTGCAATGCTCTAATTTTCGTCATAAAAGTCTCAAGCATAAATGTTATTCAAACATATGTGCCCTTTTTTTTCTAAGAAGTGCCCTTTTTCTGGTAACAGCACCCTGCCCTTTTTTAATCCTGGGGGAAACTCTGTTTTTTCTGTCGACACCCTCCTTCCTTCCCACCTCAATTCACTGGTGAAATGTTTCCATATTTTTACTTCCTTATACAATAGAATAGAGAAAGTATTGTTTTCATGAGTATTTTCTATTTTGAGATTTTGATGCCAATACATGGTTTAGGACATCACCTGCTGAACACATTTTGACTATTTTAAAGCAATGTCCATCTGCTGTCAACTGCTAGTGTACATGATAGCTGCCATAAACACCGATGGATTTTCACGAAATTTTATATCCGGCGTTATTATCGAAAAATCTAGAACTAGATAGAATTTTTTGAAATTCGAGTGAAATTTCCTAATTTCTATGGCAGTATGAGATAAAAGTTTGCATAATGATGCATAAAAGGGATTATTTATGACTCAGTGATACTGAAACTTAACAGCTTCAATCACTATAGTGATGCCACTTAGCTGATGAAGATTTCAGTAGTAAAAAAAGAAAATATCAGTAGTTTTAAGACAACTTTTTCAGTAGTCAGGTTAAAAAATGAAATATATATGCTCACATAACACAAAAATGCATGTACAAAAAATTATTTAAGCATATATATATAATTATGCATTAATATATATATTTATAAGTTTTATCCAGTTAAAAATACTTTATATTGAAAACAAACATTTCCGTCTGATAAAGTACAAGTTTTCACTAATGATAACAAATATTAATCTTTAACAAAAAATAAAATATAGCAATGTACAGTACGCGACCTCTTATCCGGCGTTCTAATATCCAGACTCTCCCAAAACCGGAACGCGGCAAAATAATGCCAAATTCTGCACCAACACTCAATTATTTGTCTAAAATTGCGCCAAATAGCAGTTTTTTGTTTAAAATCCCGTCAAATGATTTTTTGCTTTAATTAGCAATGTTAATAATACAACCTCGAAAATCAGGATTCGTCCGGACTTTGCCGATTACGGATTTTCGATTTTTCCGGATTATTGAATTTGAATAAAATTCAGATTTAACATTAACTAAATACACTATAAAGCACTATTTTTAGTAAAAATAATGACAAAAGTTAAGTTAATTAATTAAAACATATTTAATCTGAAAAAAAAAAGGGCAAAAGAAATTTCTAAGAAAAAATATTCACATTAATAATTTAGAATATGTGAACGAAATGAAATGATAAAATTACATTTTATCATTTCATTTAAATATTTGAATTAACATTTGTTATTTCATTAATTTTGGTTTATAGGAAAGCAGTTTTTTTTTATCCTGTAGATGGACATTATTTCTGCTCGGTTATAAAGCTTCTTTGTTCAAGGCCTTTAATTGCATGATTGATTGTTTGCATAAGATTATCAATGGGTATATTTTCTTCTCCACATTTATCGTCGCTACTTTGATCTTTTTTCATTTAATATCATATCACGAATTTCGCCATCACTCAATTTATTTATTATTGGCGCATCATCACAGTGCAGAGCTTCCGTTATATCGGCTTTGTCGAGATTTAATGCAGCGCCAGAAGATTTAATGAAGTGCCGAGATTTAATAAAGATCGGGGATTAGCACTTTTGACAATATATTTAAAAGTGTAAATGTGTTTAAACCGTTTTCGCTAATAACGAACGAAGAACAAAAAATAAGAACTGAAGTTTTATTTATTTTCTAGATATGTTATATTTAAAAAGGCTGATGACTCTGAAAAAAGTAAAAACTTTATTAGTAATAGTCAAATATGTAAAAAATATCATAGTAGATAAAATAAACATCTTTTCCAAAAAAAAAATATCTCTCATCTCAATGATTTTTCTAAATCACGATGAGTCATTACTAGGCTGCAGCTGCACCCGGACGTAGTGGGGCAGGGTAAGTGAAGAAAGGAATTGGAATTTGCTTATTTCGTAATCGTAAACGCAGCCGACCCCTTTGAGAAGTTTATGTGTTAATGACCTTCTTGCTGATTCTGTGCGATACGATATTATTTAGTTATTTATTTGCTATTTATAGAATGTAAATATGGCTTTCTAAACAAAAAACTTGTCAGATATCGGGAGGGGGGGGGGGGGGGGGGGAAAGATTCTGGAGACAAAACAGAATACATCGAAGAATGGGATTCTTACTACGATGTGAACAAAAGAAATTTCCGTGAGTGTTAATATAAATTCTCGGGATTTTTAGATTTAATTGAACAATCTGTGATAAAATGTTACGATAGCGTTTTAAAGTGTTTAATATTAAAAATTAAATTGTTTCAGAAAAATGTCTTTTCCAATAATGAGAAAAGGAAATTTTGATAATAAAAATTCAGTATTTAAATAACGATGTATATTTTACGCGAAATAATTCATCGGGAGTTGTGATTTGAATAAGGGGGGAGGAGAGATTAATGCTAACAATGTAATTCACGCTTCAACCACGAGCCAATCTATAGCCGTCCATCTAAACTTTCATTTCATTTCATTTCGGGGCTCAGAAAATCGACCTGAAAATATGGTATTTGTTTATAAAATATGATTCCATATAAATAATCTTACCCTGTTGTTTTAAATCCGCGACTTCGTCAGTCCGGGAAAAAAAAAATTGAAAATTTGGAAAACGTCCAGAATTTGGAGGTTTCCGGATTTTGGAGGTTGTACCGTATTATAAAATAATGCATTGAAATCTACATTTTTCTCACTTCAAGTGTTTGCATTCTAGTTAACCAAGTATATTTTTTATATAGATTGTAAAAAAGCTTTATTTGATACATTTATGCTTTTAAAATGAATTATAATTTTGTATAACGACATTTGAGAGCATTCCAGTAAGTTTTAGAAAAAGTATTCCGAATTACGGAAAAACCCCTTATCCAGAATGCCTAAAGTCCCAAGCATTCCGGATAATAGATCCTGTACTGTATTTATAGATGTAAATATATCAATTTTAATATATCCTTGCCAAAATGGTTGCTTTTAAATTTGTTTAAATCATTATTTCAGTATCATTTTTTGGGAACTATACCTTTAAAAGGTTCATACCCATTTTTCAAAATAGGAAAATTTGTATTATGCACAAAATAATTAAAAAATTAGCCATAATAAGTAACCAGTATCTAGTCAATCCAATATGCAACATTGATGAATGGGAAAAAATACTAATTGTCTCTCAGCGATTCAAGTGAACATATGCGAAAATAATCAAAAAATCAACCCTTAATAATAGCCAAAATATATAAAAAAACTAGCTTAGTCAATCTAATATGTAACATTTAATAGATGGGGATGGATGGAAAATATACTAATGGACTTGCGGCGATTCACAGGAACGTAGTGAATTACGTAATTGTGCAGTTTATGTGAAAATAATTAAAAAATTGACCTTAATAATTACTCAGAATATAAAAATAAGCTAGTTTAGTCAATATAATATGCAATATTTAGAAGATGGAGATAGATGGAAAAAGATATTAATCGACTTTCAGCGATTCACAAGAACTGAATTGTGCAATTGTACTGTTTATGCTGAAATAATTATAAAATTAACCGCTCAACGATTTATTCCATGCAGCAAAATGTTTTAATTTCTATTACCGTGCAAGCGGCCGTAAATCCCTGTTGTCATGTTAATTTGATTGGTATTAAAGCACACATACCCATAAATCTACGTTGTCATGCTAATTTGATTGGCATTAATGCCCATGCAGCTGTAAATCCCTATTGTTACGTCAATCTGGTTGGCATTACCCTGCCTGCAACCATAAATTTACATTGGCCTTCAGAGAAGACAATTTTCCATAGGAAACTATGCAAATTCTGTAATCCGCAGTATGAGGACATTTCCCATAGAAACTATGAAGTATCCGTAGTAATTGGCATTTCTGTAAGCAAACAGGTCAGCAAGTTGGAAATTCATTGACTTTTTCCAGAATTTTGAATAAAAATATCGATTTTCCTTGTAATTTCCTTGACATTTTAGTCTACTTTCAAATTCCCGATTTCCAGAGTGTGCACGAACCCTGTTTACTTTTCCCTACTGACCCATCATCAAGTCAATGGCATACCTGCCAACTTTTATGCATTATGCGTAAAATTTACGCATTTTAACTGCTCTTTACGCTTTTACGCATATATTGCTATATTTTACGCATTTCCGCATTTATTTGAATTTTTTAACATTACTAGGGAATCAATCTCTGACGAAATTCTCCGGCTTTTTTTGTTTAAAATTTATCAATTAACCAGACGTGGTATAATATCTCGGAAACACCGATTTTCCGCTTTTTTAGCACTTATTTCTACCATTCCCGGGATCGTAGCAAATCCATAATAAAATGCAGGGTAATACCAATCAAATTACGGAGATTTACGGCCGCGTGTAATGTAAATGAAGATGTCGATCGTTTATTTTATGAAAGTAATAAATATACTTCTTCAAAGGTTGTCTAATTCAGCATAAATCGCTAAAATGTTATTTTGTTCATTAATTTCGCATAAACATTGCGATTGCGCAATTCAGTTTCTTCTTATGAATCGCCATGAGTACAAAAGTATCTTTTTCCATCCATCTCAATCTTCTAAATATTGCATTTTTGATTGACTAAACTAGCTTATTTTCATGTTCTAATTAATTATTATGGTTAATTTCTTAATTATTTTCGCATGAACAGTGCGATTGCGCAATTCAGTTACTTCGCGTGAATTGCCGAGAGTACGTTAGAGTATCTTTTCCCATCCATCTCCATCATTTAAATTTTGCATATTAGATCGACTAAACTAGCTTATTTTCATATTATGGCTAATTATTAAACTAGCTTATTTTCATATTATGGCTAATTATTAAACTAGCTTATCTTCATATTAAGGTTAATTTTTTAATTATATTTGCATAATACAAATTTTTCTATTTTGTAAAATGGGTATGAACTCTGTGAAGGGATATTTTCCAAAAAGTGGTATTAAGGCAATGATTTAGGCAAATAAAAAGGAAACCATTTTGGCAGGAATATAATTCAGTGCTATTTTTTTTATTATTATTATTAAAGATCTATATTCGTTACTCTCTTTAGTGAAAACTTGTGTTTTACCAAACATAAATATTTGTTTTCATTATAAAGTAAATTTCACGGGATAAAACCTTTATATATTTTTTGTTAATTTATTGTCCTGAAATTTTATAAAATTGGTGTCTTGTATTTTCATATTCTACCAGTACTATGCCTGATATTTAATGCAGTATTCTTTTACTGCAGGTACTTGTGCATAGTTAAATTCATTAGAAATGTCGTTTACGCGTGTAATTAAAAAAAATCATTATAAATGTCATCCACGCAAAATTTTACACATTCCAATTTTCCCAGGTTGGCAGGTATGCAATGGTCAGAGCGGCGACATTCTTTAGCTTCCCTGTCTGGCGAGTCTACTGTTCAGTCACAAAGATAGCAACTCACTTTGGGCGCCAAGAGAACTGGAAATGCAGCAGTTTTCGGAGATACTTCGTACCTGGATTTCGCGGGAAGTTTCGGCTCTACAAGTTTGGCACTGATATGCGCAGCTGTTCCAACCCTGAACAATATTTATTCGAAACAAGGTTCAACGAATTTGAACGAAAGAGATCTGATGAAATACGCATATTACTATGGAAATACCATTCTGAGTGCTGATTGGATGTCCGGAAAGTCGTAGGAAACCAGATTGGCGAAGTAAGCAGAATGAAATTGTAACCCTGTGCATCACGCCAACTTGGTGCCATTTTGTACTTAAAAACTAGCGAAAACCTCATTTACAATATAGCTATATAAAAAAAACAACCATTCTGTCAGAGTTAACCAATATTTAGTGGGTTAAACATTGGTAGTGCTTATTATCTGTTCTTGAAGACTACATACTTATGTAATTGGCTCATCAGACTCATTAAATCAGTCAAACCATCATTTGGCATCAGGAAAATTAGCCATCACATAAGCCATTCAAGTACAAATTATACAGAAGATTTAAATTTGCTTTAAGTTTGTCCCACCCACCCTAAAAAATTTTCTGACACTGGTTGGATTGGGTAATGTCTAGCTAACTGCTAAAGGATATTTAGATAAATTTTAACTAATTTTGAGGATGTGCTGATCCACACATGAAGTATTTCATTAGAAAAATGGCTCATCAGACTCATTAAATCAGTCAAACCATCACATGGCATCTGGAAAAATTAGTCATCACATGAGGTGTTCATGCATTAAGCTAGTTATACAGATGTTAGCAATTCTCATTGCTAATTTATCAGGTGTCAACATTCATTTGGAAATACCCTAAATGCATATTTTTCTAATCTATCAATGACAGAAAACTAGTTTGGAACAGGTAAAATGGTCATCGAATGAATTATTATTTTAGATTGTATGTATTAAGTTGCATAAATATTTAATAACTAGAAATATATAACAATTTTAAAGCAGATATACCCGATAAAAATGACTACCAGCTTGTCAGACTCATTAAATCAGTCAAATGTATCACACTTCAATCAAGTAAATTTAGTCATCATTCAAGCTTTTACAAAATGTACATTTCAAAATATACGGCGGTGTTGAAAAATCTCAATAATATTGAGAAAAACACATATGTACTTGTCATAGTAGATGAGGGGGTAAATTGGTAGAATACCACACACACCTCATTTTTCTAAGAACAAAAATTGCACCAAGTTGGCACGTTTCTCAGTGTTTTGAAATTGACTCCTCCCAACTCAAGTGACATATATTCCTGTGTTTTAAAATAGGCTCCTCCTACCAAAGTGATGTATTTTACAGTCTTATGAACTGGAATTTTGAATGTAAATGATAGTGAAATTTAATGTTAATAAAAGGTAATAATACTCGGCCATTAAACTTCATGAACCTACCAGCCAGTGGCTATTAACTAAAAATGGGAATTTTAAGCTTCATTTGAAACGTGGTCAAATGGATGTTGGTTTGATAATTTGGAATATAAAGGTATGAAAGAAGTGATTAATTAGTGTATTATGAAAGGGATTATGAATGGTAAGTATGTGTGTCCTAAGTGTGGAAATGAAATGAAATTGTGTGTGAGAGACAGAACGATTGATTTCTATCAATGGAGCATTTTCAGCAGGAAGGAGTCCTGAAGATTAGTGTTTGTTTTAATTTATCCAGTGTTTTAAAATTTTGGTTTGTATTTTTCTGTGTTTCGGTTTACATTTTTTATAATAAGCAAATACCAAATTGTTTGGAGAGAACACTGGTCAGACAAGCTAGTGCCTAACTGCTAAAAGATTTCAGATAATTTTAACTATTTTTGAGATTGTGCTAATCTCCACATAAAGTTTATTAGAAAAATGGCTCATCAGACTCATTAAATCAGTTAAACCATCATTTGGCATCTGGAAAAATTAGTCATCACATGAGGCATTGCTGTATTAAATTGCACAGGTGTAAACATTACATGAACTATTTTAGGTTGTGTTAAGTTGCGTAAATATTTATTAACTAAAAATATATAAGAATTTAAAAACAAACATAACGTAAATGACTATCAGCTTTTCAGACTCATTAAATCAGTAAAATCGATCATATTTCAATCAAGAAAAGTTTGTCATCATTCAAGCATTTAATTAACATCAAAATGCCTTAGGGGGTTTCTGAAAACAACATCAGAATATATTTTTAAATTTTTCCAACCAAATTAACAGAAATAATAACATGCCGCACTCACAGTTACACGGTAATTTCCCCGGGGCGCGGTAGCCCATTGGTTAGCGTGCTGGAGTTGCACTCGGTAGGCCTGGGTTCGATTCCAGCCACTGCCAAAACTGCCGCCGTGTTCATGCGGAGTACGATCACGTTAAACACGTGGGTCCGAAAGTCCTTCCGAGAGGTTGGTGGTAGGGGAAGGAGGGTACGGTCCCTGTGGATGCCTCCCCCACTGGGTTCCGGTCTAAATTGGGTAGCTCTTCCCGACCGTCCAAACGGTTACCTTACACCTTTCTGGTAGGTCAGACGGTCTGGGTTTCAACAACAACGGTGGTTTCCCCACGTGTCTTAACAGCTAACCCTAACATTACACAATCGCAATGACATATGTTTAAAAAGTTTTCACAATTTGTTTTACAATCTATAAAAGGAGATCAGTTTACAGAAAATGAAAAATTGAGCATTAGAAAATCTTACATTTTAATCTTGAAAACCCATGCTATTACTCATATACTACATGGTTTATACTTACAGTAACTGCAATTGCATCATCTTTCAAAATCAAAGCACTGTAAACAAAAGCCATTTCATCATCTTGCAAAATCAAAGCACTGTAAACACATGCCATTTCATCTGTTGACAGTATTTTGTATAAATATTAATTTCAAGGGTGCAAATAGCTAAAAATCCCAATTTCGGGGAACAATGTACTTTATTCCCCGAAATTGGGACAGCAATTCGACAGCGTTTTAAATTGGGACAGCTGTCGACAGCATTTTGTATAAATAAATATTAATTTCAAGGGTGCAAATAGCTAAAAATCCCAATTTCGAGGAACAATGTACTTTGACTTAACACAAAAATCAAATCACAGTTTCATCTGTCGACGCCATTTCAAGGGTGCAAATAGCTAAAAATCCTAATTTCGAGGAACAATGTACTTTGTTCTCCGAAACTGGGACTGCAATTCGACAGCGTTTTGAATTGGGACAGCATTTTGTATAAATAAATATTAATTTCAAGGGTGCAAATAGCTAAAAATCCCAATTTCGGGGAACAATGTACTTTGTTCTCCGAAATTAGGACTGCAATTCGACAGCGTTTTGAATTGGGACAGCATTTTGTATAAATAAATATTAATTTCAAGGGTGCAAATAGCTAAAAATCCCAATTTAGAGGAACAATGTACTTTTGACTTAACACAAAAATCAAATCAACGTGGAAAATAGAAAAATGAATTAATGAAGTGGAAGTCGAAGTAAAATGAAATGTTGCCACCGAAAATAATTTCTTCCTCTTCTAGATACTAATACTTTTTTTCTTCTTTCTACAAAAAACGTCATGCGACGACCAATAAATCGAGATAAGAAATTAAAAATAAACGTGGGCTTAATAAAACAAATATAAGCTCTGTTTTCGATATCAAAAAACAGTACAATATGTATTATATATACTGTATTTTTGCGTAATGTTACACTCCTTATCGACCTCAACTTTAGTAATAAAAATTAAAATAAATATACATTATTTATTTTCCCGAAGATTTTGAAATAAAAAATTAATCTCGAATAAAATGTGCACCAAAATTTATTATTTTATGAAATATCAGCTATACTCCATTTGACTGCAGCACTTATTTTGAAGGAAAACAAAAATTGTTTTCTTTTCCGCTGTTATCAAATTGAAAGTGTTTTGTGATAAACATCTTATTCGGTTTAATACTTTTGGAGTATATATTTACAAGAACAAGCTATGCATAAATTTTTTTAGAAAATTTGTACATTTATTACAATTTGTTCCATCATGCAGAGAGAAAAATGCTTGATTTATAAAGGAAAAAGACATCTTCCTCTTCCCTCTGGTCCATATACTGTTGGTTGTACAGATGTTATGACATCATATTTAAAATTTGGTGTTTTTGTTAGATTGTACTATCCATCCAAAGAACAAGGAATTTTGGTTGGTGCTTTTGCGAATAAATTTGAAACGAAATTTGAATAAAAAAATATTCTTTTTATACTAAAGAAGGGTTTGAGTTTAAAAAAACCTCCCAATGAACATTTTTAACATTTATTCTTTTTGCCCTTTAATTTCCATTATAGAGAGCATTTTGTACAGATTTGGATTTCCAAAAAAGGAATTTGAGCATCTTAGTATTGTGTATTTGTTTTGACTTTTTTTCTAAATCCAATTTCCTTAAATACTCCCCCTGTGTGCAAGCTATTGGTGTAATCCCATTATTGATAAAATTATACTGTAGCATCCTTAGCTGTGTGTTAGATGTCTTGTGACACTTTAATTAAATGCTTTAATTGACACTTTAATTTTAGGACTTTAATTTTTTATTTTTTTAAATGACACTTTAATTTTAGGGCCAACGGCCGTACCGTGCTGAAAACACCGGTTCTCGTTAGATCACCGAAGTGAAGCAGCATCGGGCGCGGTTAGTACTTGGTGGGTGACCACCTCGGAACGCCGCGTGCTGTTGGCCATCTCGGGTGCGGTATCCCCGTGGTTTGCGCGCTAGATTTGCACGCTGCCACAAAATGCCGCCGTGTTCATGCGGAGTACGATCACGTTAAACATGTGGGTCCGTAAGTCCTTCCGAGAGGTTGGTGGTAGGGGAAGGAGGGTACGGTCCCTGTGGATGCCACCCCCACTGGGTTCCGGTCTAAATTGGGTGGCACTTCCCGGCCGTCCATTCAGTTACCTTACACCTTTCTGGTAGGTCGGACGGTCTGGGTCTCAACAACAACAACAACAACTTTAATTAAATGCATACTAATAAATTATATTATCTATGGGTTTAAATTCTTCTAATTGAAAGACCCCTCCCCCTCTTAAATACTAGAATTTAACCGATATTTCGTGAGTGTGTATAATATTTTAGAATGTGTCTTAAATTGTACATCTCCATCTGATTAGCTTTTGTGAAAAATAAGCATAATACCATATAGTAAGTAAATGTAAAGTTCCATATAGTACCATGAAGGTAATGATATAGTATCCAAACAATCCATTTCAATCTTATAATTGTCAAAAAACTTAATTCAATTATATTTAAACATTTTGAAAATTTCATGGGATGAATTATATAATTTCTGTAAATTAGGAGACTATTGTTCCAAAAATCAACAAAGATTTAGGTCTAGATAGGTATAGCTGTCTTTTTTTAGACAATGGGATACGTGTATTGCATGTGATGTCAAAGGGGACATAAACCCCGTGCGCATGCAAGCGGGTATTTTCCGGCCATGAAACATTGGGGTGAAAAAGGGAATATTTTCCGGGATCCATTCTAGATCCGTTCACATGTGCAACCCCCATTACTCCCGCTAAAAGGCTAGGACCAATTTTTCTTAAATGGTTTTGACATTCATTTTTGGTAAGCAATATATCTTTTTTTTTTTTTTTAAATGCTTTTTTAAAAAGCGTATTATTTTTAATTCATTATCCCATGTTATTATTTTATCTATTTAATATAACAAATGTGCGGAAATTAGAAACAAAATAATCTTATATTTGTAAATTAAATCTAAATAATGTATATAAATTAAACTTGGATCTTTATAAACTAAACATCAAATTAAAAATAATATGCCAAAATTAAATTTAATATATTTTTAAAACTGTAAATATATGCTTATTCTAATATATATATATAAAAGTTTTATTCCATGAAACTGTTTAAAGAATTCATTCTTAAAAGTCAAAAAAGAAAGTTTTTCTCATTTAATCTTTGTTTTTAAGCTAAATTATGACGTATAAACTTGAATTAGTGGAAAAAGTGTAACACCATTTTAAGAAACTTTATTCAAGACAAATCGATATAAGAAGTTGGCATAGAGAAAAAAATATGCATATTTATACTGAATACATTTTAACTATAACAAAATTGGTATAACTTATTTATTATTAAAAACACATAAGACCTTACTGCATAGTTCAGATACAAAAAAATCTCATATACCACTAATACCGCAATTAAAAATAATATTTTTAATATAGCAGTATAAAAAATACTTATGATAGACATGTTTCATTGATATGTAAAATAGGTGGTCATCTAAGTAATCCAAAAATAAAATTAATAAAATAAAATTGACTTCATATGTAGTTAGTATCTAAAATATATAAAAATAATTTATATTTCTGATACTAGCAATCATGGAGTATTCTTTCTTTTTTAAGGGGGGGGGGAGAGAGATAGAGATTAGTGTTTTGTAAGCTAATTTACACAGTTCAGTTTATTGCAAAATGTATGTAAGTAGAGTTATTTTGAATGCCTGAAACATTTTACTTTGTTATTGATATACATAATTATAAAACGCAATTCTTTACTAATCATAATATTGACATCATAATCACATCATCTCAAGTTATGGGACATTTCGCTTTGATATGTAAAAGCTTAGAATACAAAACTAAAATAATTAAACTTGAAATATAATGTATAAATAATTTATTTACAATAATTAACAACATATATTCATTTAAATATAAATACATTATACTCCTTTTTAACAATATAAAATAAATGAGTATTAAAATAGTTTTATATAAGGAAAATGTATATTAGATAAATCTAAGAAAATCTTTTTATCATTTGTTAAAAACAACTGAGATAAATCCAGAAAATTTAAAGGTCACAGACCACTCTAAGGTCACAGACCATTATGAACCAGTATCTTCTTCTACACATAAAAGTATTCCATTTGTTAAAGGCGACACAAAGTCATTTGCCATTATGTGCCTGCAAGAAATCCCATTCTCTCATTGTTTTTATTTATTCTTGTAATCCTTTTAAGCTAATAGTAATAATGCCAAAATGAATGTTTACCACCTGCAAATTCAAAAATTGAGAAAGAAAAAAAATGTACTAATCTGATAATCATTTTATAATCTTGCCAAATGCAGCCAATCAAATAATGTAGCATTATTTTAAACTATGTATCATATATTAAAAATTATAATTTGCTATACGAAATACACATTATTTAATCACAATTAAAATGAAAATGATATAAACAGTCAAAATTAGAATTTGGTTTTATTTTATTTTTTGTGACCTCCCAACGTTAGCTGTACGAGCTACTACTGATATATATTTTTTCTCAGATACCTATGTCATTATATATATTTCTCTAAATGAAATTCATGGATGTGCAAGAGTCTCTCTAGTATTTACAATAGTCTGCCTCAGGTGAACTCGAGAGACATAGTCTTCTAGACCTGGTTTAGCCATTGGCTAATCTTTGTGAGATGAGCAGCAACAATTTTTTTTAGTGTCTCTCCTTTAAAAGTTATTAAACCACTGATATAATCTATACATTTTTTTCTAGCAGAAGTTGTTTGTAAATGCATTCATAAAGAATAAAATTTATATTTTAATTAGATCATAGTTAGAGAACTTAATATATTTGTTAATTTCAGAGTTTTTTTTTTCTAATGTAGGTTTTCTGGTTTTATAAATTATTTTTTATTTTACCAGTGGTTTGTATAATCTTATAGAAAATTAATTTCTGTTAATATTGAAATTTGATAATTTTTATTAATTTTTAGTAAAATTTATTTGAAATCTTCTTTATCAGAAACGACATTTACAATGGCCCCAGTGGATTCCACACAAACAGTATATTAACGGATATGCAGCAAGATTGGGTGTACCTCCAAGTATATACAGATTAATCCATCATATTTTAGTAGGTATGTTATTTACTCTCCATTTTGAGGCATGTGCCCAGTTCTGCCGTGCTTAAGCAAGCCTCAAAACAGTTTATATGTATTCAAATTTATATACATTTAGGGTGTTCAGATTTATGGTAGAGGCCTTTAACAATTTATTAAAATATTATATTTTGCATATATAATATACATTCCATGGTGCATACTTAATTGGATGAACCTATTATTGAAGTTACACTTGAAGTTTTATGGCATGCATTTTTGATGAGGGGCAACTTTATGTATAGTATTGACTATTTGCACTTGATGTCACAACCGGTAAATCTACTTCCTACCAGCTCTGTTAGATGGAAAGATTGCTTTGCCATCCCGTGTTACAGCGTACTTTACTTGCTATTCGAACTTTATGCCAGTATATTTGTATATTATTTTGATAGATATTATACAATCGTTATAAATTATTATGCAGGGACAGTGTTCACAATATGCAGTACAATTTCTCAGTATACTTTTTTAAGGTGTATATTCATATTTTTTTGTATCTCTGATATCATGGCTAGATCCTTTACAACATCGGCATTTATTCCATCCAACATGCCAATGTAATTAATTGTAATGAAACATTGTGATGTACATGCAAATGGTCAATAGATCAGGGCCTCTGCATTTGTAAATCCTACTTACATAAAAAATATAAGGATTATGATATGATAATTATTGATTGATGAAAATCAAATGTCCATTTTTAGTAACTAGTCATATTTTATTAGGAAATCTCTATATTCCTGTTATATGGCAAGGAAAATTGAAGCAAACAAGTACAAAGTATCCTGTAATAGTATTTTCTCATGGACTCAGTGGTTGGCGCACTACCTATTCATCTATCTGCATGGAATTGGCTTCCAGAGGTTTTGTTGTTGCAGCTCTAGAGCATAGGTAATGGGATATCAGTAATGGATTGTGCATCTGTCCTTAGCTGGGCACAAAATTGTAAAAAAAAATTTTCAAAGTTAAAATTGGCTATTTATGCATTAAAACTGAGGTAGTATCACCTTCAATTCTAATGAGTGTCTTTAAAAAGTTAGCTAAATAACCAAAATTTCAAATTGTTGTGCCCCTTCTAAAAGAGATGCACATGTTTCCAATGAAGTGTGTATGTATATATATATATATATATATATATATATATATATATATATATACATATTCTATTTCCTTAAAAGTAGAATTGTAATTTAAAAGACTGAAAGATTTAATTTTATACCTCTTGTATATTTATATCACTTATGTAAAAGAAATGTTGGTAATAATAGTTTAACTTCTTATTATATTGAACATTCAGTAGAGATGTAGATTAACACTTACCAATTGGCAAGTAATTTTTCAAAAATAATGGACAAGAATATGCATAATACTTGACAAAACTTGTGAGTAACTTTCTTTATGTCCAGATGGTGAAAATTCTGGTGAAAATTCCAGATGGTGAAAACTTTCTTTATGTCCAGATGGTGTATGATGCTTGAAAAATTGAAATGTGTTGCCTGCTTTAAATTGTAAGATTCACCTGTCACCATTTTGTACAATATTTGTGTATGTACCGATAAAATTCATTTTCCAAAGATGCTAATATCAGGGATTGACGTTTCTTGTACACTGGCATTCTTAATATCATCAATATACAATCTTTCACACTCAGCACTTACAAATGACAACCAACACAGTTTCATAGAAGAATGTTTCATGTTGTTACATCATCGATGTATCATCTGTGAAAAGGGAGAACTTAAATGCATTTCAATCATATATTTTTTGGTGAGAAACCAGAAAGTTAAAAATGGTTGCATTTTAACATCCACTGAACGGCAATTTTTATTCTAATTTGGTATATTTACAAATTACAAATGTAAAACTTCAAGTACTTGAGTAACTACTGATAAAATTAGAATGAGGAAATTATTTTTCTTATGATCAATGTTTGTTTTTGAAACAGTTTCAATGTAGACTGAATATTCAATAGCCAATTAAATAAAAAGTAAATGCTTAAAAAAGTAATAAAATTAGATAAAAATTGGAAAATACGAAATTGCTCTAAGATATAAAAACGCCAGTTGATAGATATTTTAGAAAAATGTAAATGGCCAATTATAAAATATGAGAAATTGTAAAACTAACAGTAAATTAACAAAGAGAAGAAAATTTAAAAATAGAAATTTAAGTTTGGATATATAATAATGTCAATTGAGAAAAAAGTGAATAAAACAAAGCTGATGAATAAGATATACATATATATGAACACAAGTTTTAAAAATATTATTCCCCCCCCCCCCTAAAAAAAATACAGATGAGAATGCATTGTGATAAAATCGATAAAAGTTATAAAAAATATTGAAATCTGAATGAAAAATCTTTTACATTAAAGTTGATTTCTAAATCATTTTTACATTGCACAAAAGTTGAAAATGTATTAGATTTTATTTAAAAAAATTTTAAAACTGCACATGTCCATACATTTTTTCTAATTACTAAAGCATTATTGATATTAACAAATAATGAAAATATCAACTAGTTCCAAATGGTTTAAAACAGAAAAAATGTAAAATGTTAAAACACTCAAAAATTGAAAATAACCATATTTTTTTTTTCATAAACATTAAATAAAAAATAGGATTTATTCAGGAAGGCATCCTTGTTAGTTCATAGATAAGAATTTAACTCTTGTATTAATAGCAAAATTAAACACACATCCACAGCAAAAGGTCTTTATTTCACTTCCTTAAGACGTACAAAAGTTTAAAAAAGCCCATAGCGCTTTCGAGCATAAGTATGCTCTTCATCAGTGGCTACATGGAAATAAAGTTTGAATCGTTCATATATAGACCAGATATAATGACAAAATTTGCATAAATGCAATTTACAAAAGAATCTACGTTTAGACAAGGATGAACCGTAAACAATTTTTCAAAAATTTTAATAACAAAAGAACAGCATATTAAATTACAATTTAATTACAGAAATAAAAAAAAAGCGGGGAGGGGCAATCAAGCATAATCCCAAAGAGGAAGACGTCAAAGATAACTTTGCAGAGACTTGAATTGCATGGAGTCGAGAATGAGTCGCCAAGCGTAACTCAAATTCATAACAGGGTCAAAATTACAAACGGACTCAATGTATATATAAATAAAAAGGGATTCAAAAAGGAGAATATCATGAGGTGTTTATTGTTTGGGATAGTGATTTAGAAGATCTTTCTTTTCTTTTGTCTAAAGTTAATGATTTTTACCCTTCTATCCATTTTTCTGTCGAACATGAAACTAATATTTCTTTGCCTTTTCTTGATGTACTGGTCACCCGTTCCGCTACTGGTTTTCCGTAAACCTTCTTTTACTAATTCTTGTATTCCTGCTAATTCTTACCATCCTTTTTCCTCTAAAAAAGCTTCTTTTTATGCTTATTTTAATCGCGCTTTTAATGTTTGTTCTCTGCTATCTCTGCTTTAAGTGATGAAATTGAATTTATTTTTGGCCTTTGCCGTGAGGCTGCCTACTCCTTTGAGTTTATTTATAAGGTTTTCCTTCAAGTTCGCCGTAAATATACCCTTTTTGATATTAAACTTATTGCCTTAAAAGATCGTTTGACTTATAGGTCTAGTTTTCCATACAATCCTCAGATTTTCCGCCCCTTTATCCATTTTTGTTCTGAGTTTGGTTTCAGACCTGCACATTCTAATATTTCTTCTTTATGTAACCATATTCGGTCTGATAAACTGGGTGATACGGATGACTTTAAAAGCTTTGCTGGGGTGTACGTTGTTCCCCTGTTGTCCACCGATGGTAATTTTAAATTTTATATTGGAAGTACTAAACGCACCGTTGGCATCCGTTTAGCAGAACACGCTCGGGATGTCAGGGATAGTAAACTTTCTATGGCTCTTGCTCAATTTGTTGTTAAAGATAATTTTCAGCTTCTTTTTTAAAAGACTTTCCTTTTGATGCGTTGTAATAACCCTCGTGATATTCTCCTTTTTGAATCCCTTTTTATTTAAATTTGCCGTGAGTCCATTTGTAATTTTGACCCTGTTATGAATTTGAGTTACGCTTGGCGACTCATTCTCGACTCCATGCAATTCAAGTCTCTGCAAAGTTATCTTTGATCTCTTCCTCTTTGAGATTATGCTTGATTGCCACCCCCCCCCTTTTTCGATTTCTGTAATTAAATTGTAATTTAATATGTTGTTCTTTTGTTGTTAAAATTTTTGAAAAATTGCTTACGGTTCATCCTTGTCTAAACGTAGATTCTTTTGTAAATTTTATTTATGCAAATTTTGTCGCTATATCTGGTCTATATATAAACGATTCAAACTTTATTTCCGTGTAGCCACTGATGAAGAGCATACTTATGCTCAAAAGCACTATGGCCTTTTTTAAACTTTTGTACGTCTTAAGGAAGTGAAATAAAGACCTTCTGTTATGGATGTGTGTTTAATTTTGCTATTTTAACATCAGACGTGATGCCAAATTATTTATCTTCTATTAATGTTTTAAAAAATATTTTATTTATTCCATTCTTTGTAACATGCTTTTTATGTTTTTAAATATTTTATATAAAATATAGTGTCTATTTAGACACTTGTTTAAGGCATATTATGCCTGCACAACTGGTGTATTTTAGTTTATCTTTTTTAGAAAATTGATTGCTAAAAAAGTGATTGCATACATGTGCAGTAGGTATGGCATTATGGACTTATGCACTTATTTAGGGTATATTATGCCCATACAGCAGACATGGTGCAGTCATGTATGCATCCAAGCAGCAGGTGTATTTTTTGTTAATTTCTTCTGGAAAAACTGTATGCTAAAGAAGTAACTGCATACAGCACATGATCGGTCGCTGAAGGCAGCTAGTAGCTTATAAATTAAGAAATGTATTTTTTGTCTTATTATGATGCAGATAATTTGAAAAAGATAAATGGAATACAAATCTATGAGAAAGTTGAGTGAAGCCTAACACTCCAAATCTTCTTAATTATAAGATGAGCAAACATGCTTACAATACATTGCGAATATATAAATGGTACATCCATAACACACAAGTAATATCTTTATCATTGCCTACTTTTGATATCTCTAATATACATCTTCTATTTTTTTAAATTAGAGACTATTCTGCATCTGCAAGTTTCTATCAAAAGCGAGGAAGGATGTCAGTGATTGGATCAAAACCTGGAGCTAATCTAGGTGATCTCGAAGCTATATATGACTTTCCCCTGGACTTTGAGGATGATACAGGTGGCACATGGCAGCATGGCCCTCGAATGCAAGATATTGGACCATTTTCACAGACTAAAGAATGGATGTTGTATCAAAATCCATCTCAGGAAGATGAAATGAACTTAAGAGTGCAACAGGTATTTGCTTTGCAAAGTCAGGAAAGGCTTTTAAGTTACAATATTGCTTTTAATGCTGATGGAAATATTTTTATTATATACATAAGTTTGCAAAGAATATTTTTATAGAACACTGGTTTTTCATGCGACGTGAATAGGTGTTACACTGTAAAAGTAAAAATACGAATCATTGTCTTACACATAACTAGAAACTGTAACCGACATTGTCTGGTATTTAAAGTAGGGATTAATTGAATTCATTCATTAAGTTCTTCAAAAGGTTTAGTCGCCCACTCCACGAGCATATGCTTACAAAACACACAACAGCATATGCTCACCCCAAATAAGCACCTAATCACCCCTTAGACCGCTGCTGGGGTACATAATATGCTTTGGTCCCACCACTAGGCTCATCGAATGCTACGCCATAACACGATTGCATATTATGCCCTAATATGCCTTTTGCTCTCTGTGCAGGTATATAAGCTCTTTTGTGCTCATGTCTTTGGTCCCCTTGATTTTTACAAACAAAGTGAAACAATTTCCATAAAAAGAAAGGTAAATCTGATTGCTTATCATTTATCCCCCTCCAACCCCCCACTGTCCGCAATCTCCAGTCTATACAGAAAGGGCCTAACAGGAGTCGTGATCCCTTTGTGGATTTCAAAGAAATTTGCAACCTGTTCCAGTTCTACAACACATATGTACTGTTTCTATATGGGATATTTCTCAATTGTAACTTGCACTGTCAAAATATGGTTGCTGAGCTTCAAATTTGTAATTGACACTTCAGTCTGTAATTCATGATATAGAGGTTTTGGGAGAAAATTATTCAAGATAAACATAGAAAATACATTAAATTTAGGTTATAAATGCAGGGAAATAAATAAATTTCCTGATAATCAGGCTCAAGAGATGCAGGTTTAACTGTAATTTGGTACAGATATTATAAAGACTGAATACTGGAATCCTATTAATTTTAAATGCAATCTAATGCTCAGAAGATCCCCAATTTTTGAAGGAATTTTTGAAAGATCATTAAAAAACCAGGACCTTCACTAGTGATAAATAAATTATCATTTCAGATGTAATTTTTTTTTATAAAACAAATGACAAACTGTAAAATGCTAGCATGAACCGTTTTTGAGATATTGCATGTTTTTAAAATAAATTTATCAAAAAAATTCTATAAAATTAAAAAAGTAGTTATCCATTATGTTCACTTTGCACATACAATATTATGCAATGAATCTGTCAACATTATTCTCATGGTTCATTCACAAGAGAAGATACTTTTTGCAATGATTTTTAATTTTTATTCTAAAGAATTCGCCAATAGTCATTTATTTTACATATTAATTAAATATGAATTGCATTTTGATAAGGGTTTTGCACATGAGTATGAATAGGTCATTCCGTTTAGTCAAATAAGTTGCCAAAAGTGCCCAATTTCAATTTATGCGGTATTAAATCAGTGATAAAAACATGTGTAATGTATCGTACAGCATAATTTAACTGTGAACGAAGTAGAAGCATTGCATTATGTAGAGAAAGTCACTTGCTGCCCACATCCGATTTTTTCTGTAATACTGATAATATATATCAAATGTTTATAAAATTTGTGTTTCTGTTGCATAATGTTATACGAGGCATGTTTTTTAAATAAGTACCGTTTTGGAATTAAAAAAAGACGTGCAAAGATATCGCAATAATTTTATTTCTACATGAAAGCCTATACCTTAATCTACTTTTCTACATAATTTCCGTGAATATTGAGGCACTTGTCATAACGTGGCACCAGTTTTTGAATACCCTCCTCATAAAATTCTGCCGCCTGGCTTGTTAACCACTGTATCACAACTGTTTTGACTTCGTTATCGTCTTGAAGACGCTGACCACCCAGGTGTTTCTTCAAGTGCAGGAACAAATGGTAGTCGCTGGGCGCCAGATCAGGGCTGTATGGAGGATGATCTAGAGTTTCCCATTTAAAAGATTTGATGAGATCTTTGGTCCGATTAGCCACATGTGGACGGGCATTGTCATGCAGCAAAACGATACCCTTACTCAACTTGCCATGTCTTTTGCTCTGGATTGCACGACGCAGATTGTTCAATGTCTCACAATAAGACGCTGCATTGATTGTCTCATTACGAGGCAGAAACTCCACTAGCAATACTCCTTTTTTGTCCCAAAAAACTGTGCACATGATTTTCCGGGCAGAAATTGTTTGCTTAAACTTCACTCTTTTGGGTGATGATGAATGTCGCCATTCCATGGATTGTTGTTTTGATTCTGGTGTGACGTAGGCCACCCATGTTTCGTCACCAGTAACAATTTGGTCTAAAAAATCTTCACCTTCATTGTGGTACCGCTCAAGGAAAGTCAATGCACTGCCTAAACGTTGGGTTTTGTGCAAATCCGTCAACATTTTTGGAACCCAACGTGAACACAATTTCCAGTAATTCAAGTTCTCGGTCACAATGCGATACAAAACACTACGAGAATATTGAGGAAGCCAGTCGCACATTGATGAAATTGTAAAGCGTCTGTTTTCTCTCACCTTTTCTTCCACTTTCTGCACCAAATCTTCATTAAAGACCGAAGGACGCCCACTCCGTTCTTCATCATGCACATTTGTGCGGCCATCTTTAAATGCTCTCACCCATTTCCTTACCATTCCATCACTCATAATGTTTTGTCCGTAAACTTCACAGATCTCACTATGAATATCGATCGGTTTTACGCCTTTAGCACTAAGAAATCGTATAACAGCCCGTACTTCACAATCGGCGGGACTCACGATTGTCGGAGGCATCTTAAACACTCAGTAAACAACGTATACAATGAAGAATCAGACTGTAATGGCGTCAGTGCGTAGACAAGAGATGTAGGTAACCAGCGCGCATGCGCGGAACGCCGACCGTAGCGCTGCGGCGGCGGAATCGCAAAACGGTACTTACGTAAAAAACATGCCTCGTATTAAGTAGATTCTGAAGTACATTTTTTCTTCAGGTAAAATTCCGAGCCAAAGAATGTTGTGAGGCTTTAGATCTTTTGGAGGACCTCAACCTTGGAAGGCCTATTTCAAATATTCTAGATACAAACTTCAATAGCATAATGTTTAAAGACCAACTGGATTTATTAAAATGTTTCTTCATTGGTCACTCTTTTGGTGGTGCTACTGGACTTGTATCCTTAGCAACTGAACTTCGCTTTAGGTATTTATATAAAGAGTTTTTCTATCACATGAAATTTTTGTTTTTTATTCTGTATTTTGTGAAATAAATTATAAACCTGTTGTGGGAAAATAATCACTGTATCCATATATATAACAGCATCTATAGAACAGTTTTGCAGATATCAGCAAAAAACTTGCTATGTGACACAATTTTTCGAATCTGACAAATATTGGCTATTCCATGCTGACGAGCTCATAATCACGAAACCAATCCATGAATGCTATTATTTGCAATAAGAGGATCATCCTAAATTATTGCTGTCATGGTCTGATTTCAAACAAAAAATCCCTATTTAGAATTCTTTTAATATCTAGAGAATTTGTTAATTTATTGCTCAGGAATTTTGATTTTAATATAGAAAAATTTATACAGGGATTATACAATTTTCTAAATTATTTTCTTTCAAATATACACAATAATACTCTTTGGATTTTGCTGCAAACATATTGCATTCAGTTTACCCTAATATCAATTCTTCCACCCACATAACTAGATGATTATCTAAATGCTAGTGATCATGAATGGGAGTAAATAAAATTATATATGTGTGTGATGCTTAATAATCATAAATGGGAGAAAATTAAGTTATATGTATGTGATGTTATCTAATCCCAATATTTACTTTTTCTTTATCTAGGGCTGGAATTTTTTTGGACCCATGGATGCTACCTTTCTTTGAAGATCAAAGCTGTTTCTCAATGTTATCTCAACCATTTTTATGTCTCCTGATAAAAAGCTTTCAAACCAAAGAGTCAATGACAGTTCTGAAGAAACTACAAACAATAAACAAGGATGCTGAGTTTATTGTTCTAAAGTAAGATATTTTTTTATATATACAGGGTGAATTACACCTAATCTGTCAAACAAAAGGTGGTGATAGAAGAGACCATGTGCAGTATAAAGCACTATAGCAATATATAATATATAGTTATGGAACAAGAATTCAATAGAATATAAGATTTTTTGGCATTTGAGTATTTACAACGAAGGTTAATAGGAAATAATTTAGTTTAAATTTAGTTTAGTTAGAAATCAATCAAAGTTTATTTTCTAAACAAACTGTCTCACACGTAGAGCTCCAAACTTTCAAATTTTTATTTTTTTATTACAAGTCATCAGAAAAAAATGATAAACCTCAAAAAATTTTCTTTCTTTCTGGTAAATAAAAAGTAAAACAAAATACTGCAAATTTCTTAAACTTTCTAAATTATTTCAACTTTTCAGTATAATTGAAATTATGTTACTATTTAATTGGAACTTTTAACTTTGCATTTTAAGCATGTACTTTCCTTATATATTTTTTTTATATTATGCTTGCAGTGTGGTGCACAGAAATGTTCACTTAGAATATTTTTCAAGTAACAAGTATAACAAGCCATCTTCATACAAAATTCTATTTCAGTCAGTTAAGTAGTAGTATTGTAATGTTGCGAAAACGACATTTGCTCAAATTGCGAATGACTAGTGAAAAATTAAAAAAAATAATTATAAATTGTGACGAACATGTGAAAACTGATTTTTAAAATTTGAATTATTTTTTTGATATTTAATGTTTTATGCGATTTCGACCGTTTTTTTTTTTGCTTTTTCCCCCTTTTTTTTCCACCATCCATGTAATATTTCATTTTTTAAATTACACCATTTACAGGACATTAAAATGTGTGTTTTGAGGTATTGTACGTTTTTGATTTAAAATAGACTTTTTTTTTTACATTATACTACTCACTATTGTTAAAGGAGTAAATAATTTCTAGGTACTACTTACCAGAAAGAAATGGAGAACATTGTTTAGTAGTTATCATTAGTCGTTCTAGAGACATTAGAAAATTTTACTTTCCTACAGGAAGAGACACATATCTCGAAATAATGAAGTGAATTACATAATATAAGCATACCAAATCGGTATCAATAAAATCCTATTGATTTTCAGCCATATTTAGTTATAAGAAAATTTTAATTTGTGTATTTATTTTCAAAAAAATGAATAAATATAGAAACTTTGATTTTTGGCTAAAAGATTTTATTCATAACAGCTTCAATGGAGACAAATCATAAGTAATATCTGAAAAATGGGAACTCTAAATAAAAAAATCATGTTAGTTCTACGGCAAAATACGAGCAAGATCAATCATGCATAAAGCATTGATTATGAAACACTTTCCAACTGAAATGCAATTTTATATAAACATCTCTAAAATACGATAACATTCAGCACTGATATATTTTAAATTATCATAATACTACAAAAATAAAAAAATCATTTTAGTTCTACAACAAAGTGCAGACAAGAAAGATCAAGCTTGCATAAAGCATTGATTATGTAACACTTTCCAACTGAAATTCAATTTTATTTAAACACCTCTAAAATGTGATACATTCAGAGCTGATATATTTTAAATTATCACAAAACTACAATAATTTATTATATTTGAAAAATTGAAAAAAAGAAACTTTTCAAATGACGTCATTGAAATTTAAATCGTCTGACTGTATATGTAAAAGCAATAAATATTTTATTCATATCATTTTTATTCCAAACTCCAGAGCTAAATAATTTTGCATTAAAAAAAATGTAACAATTCTTATACAACTCATCTTACAATCACTTGTTTACATTTTGCATCCATTAAAATTAGGCTTTATTGTAAAAATAATCATAAGTTTAATGAGCAGTTAAACAAAAAAATATTGTAATTGTGTTGGCATAGAATATAGATGCACAGGAAATACGTAAAAATAAAGTGGTTTTAGGATGGATACAACACTAAATTTAAATTTAAAAGAACTTTAAAAATCAAGATTTTTACATTAGGCAAAAATGATGGATGCCATATTTTATTTTGAAGTGCGTCAAGTGATCTCTTCATATAATATGGTTGTAATTATTGTTTTAATTTTTATTTAAATAACTACCAAAAATATTTTGCTAAATTTTTTTATAAATTCTATGGAATAATTTGTATATTTCCTAAAATTTTCGAAACAGTTTGTGAAATTTAAATTCGTTTAAAAAATGTTTGAAAAATTAGGTTCCATAGAATTCAACGTACTTCACTTTTTCAACCCAGGTTCAATCCAAAACTAATTGGGTGATATTATTCATTTACATTCCCATATGTCCCATAGACCGTCTCAACAACATACTAAAATTTTATTTTGATAGTCATTTTTACAGCAATTACTGTACGATTGGACAGACAAACAGAATGAACAAAGTCATAAATAACACTTTTCAACTATGTTGGAAAGTGTTAAAAACACTGAGCTTAATTTATACAGTTAAACTTGGCAGTGTTATATATATATATATATATATATTGGACTCTTTTGATGTAGGATAACGTCTTTGTAAGCACCTGTTATGGGAGCTATGTTGACAAATCGGGTGTGATGAAAAAAATGGGATTTTGAAAGATTGTAACTTGGCATGTAATAGTCGGAGGGGGGGGGGGGGGCGGCAGTCCTATCAAGTGTTAGGCCGAGGATCTATGCTCAAGAGAGGAATGCAATCGAAAGCGAGATAAGATAAAAATTATCAAGCAATAATCAAATTGCTAAGTTTTATTTCTTTAATTCTGGTTCTTAATTAACATTTTGTAATAATTAACTTTGTAACTTATTAGACCACTGTTGGCAGTTCATAGAAATAAATGAAATATTTATGTAAACCTTTGCTTTGTTTACAAACACCTGTGTGATAAAATGTATTCTACGTTGCAGATGTATATTCGGTACATCCTCTCAAGTCTTTTTTTTAACTATCTTACAACAATGGAATTTTTGCAGGCCATTTCGTGGGGAAAAAAAATACCTGTTCTATTTGTGGATGTAACAAACAGTAATAGATTAAAATGTTCTACTAGACTACGCTGTGTACCAAATTTCAGCTTTCTAGGACGTAGGAAAGTATGTTGAAATGCCATCAAAGAAGTTGGAACAGACAGACACACACACATCATTTATGATGCTTTAAATAAAAGCTTTTAATAATAAAATTTATTAATATATATATGGAAAAAAATGCAATAGGCAACAGATTTTTTTAAATCTAAAATTGAATAGCATCATTTATATGATGCTGACATATTTCGTTGTTGAGATATTGCACCTTTTTTTTTAAGGATAAAATCAAAAGATTTAATTCCACGAAAGATCTATTCACTTGAGAAACATTTGGAACAAAATTTAGCGATTTATCAGTGTTTCTCTATTCTATTACATTTATAAAGGTTAACAGAAAAATGAATTTCAGGGAGGGGGAGGCCAAATTGATTTCTGTTTGGGGCGGCAAAAAACCTTGAGCCGGGCCTGATGTTAAACCACAAATTTTGACACAATGGTTCATACGGGCGTGGTAATCCAGTGGTTAGCCTGAGGGAATTGCACTCGGTAGGCCCGGGTTTGATTCCCGCCACTGCCAAAACTGCCACCATGTTCACGTGGAGTACGGTCACGTTAAATATGTGGGTCCGTAAATCCTTCCAAGAGGTTGGTGGTAGGGAAAGGAGGGTATGGTTCCTATGGATGCCTCCCCCACTGGGTTCCGGTCTAAATTGGGTGGCACTTTCCAGCCGTTCAAACAGTTCCCTTACACCTTTCTGGTAGGTTGGACGGTCTGGGTCTCAACAACACCACCAATGGTTCTTACGTGTATGTATTTTGTGCATAAGATGCACTTGCGTATTTTAAAATAGAATTTAGTTGTTCAATTTAGGTTGTCTGTGTACCAAATTTTTCTTTTTAAAAGTTATAGACTTTTTTTAAATTTCCCTAATTTTTAGGACAGTTTTCAAATTTCTTGGTTTCACAGATAAGATAGCAAGTCCCTCTATATCTTCATAATGTATACATATATTTTTCTTAAGTATAATTAAAAAAAAAAAAGTATTTGTGAGGCTACAAATAAATGTTTTTTCATTATATCATGTACATTCTCATTTTCTAGGAAAGCTGTCCATAGAGATGTTAGTGATGCACCATTTGTTCCAAAATGTTCATTTTCCTTGTCAACTAAATTGGGTCGTAGAATTGAAAAATTTTCAGCTTTAGATGTTACCGTGGATCTAATATTGAGATTTCTTGGAAAACATATGGGTAAGAAACAGCAAACTTTTTTACTTTTTCAATAATAGTATACAATCCCTTATCCAAAAGTTTTGGGACCAAACATGTTTCAGAACACCAATGTTTGAAATGTATGTCTTTAAGGTGTAAACATGGTAACTCAAATAAGAGGGTTACTGGGTCATTATTATTCTCATGACTTTCCTTGCTGTGTATATTGATTATAATTTTATTTATACAGTATAAATTTCGCTCAAAATCTGATTAAATTTTTGAGGCAACTAAATATGCACATGGTGCTCACAGTGCAGCAACCAGCATTGATCCAACTGGTTTTGTGTGTTTTAATGCTCTTTAACACAGATTAGCTGATAACTGCACTGCAAGCAAGAAAACTTGATGTATACCATAATTTTGCAAACCTCCATGATGACCAAGGAAGCCATTATGTCATTCAGACTGTAGGGTGACTTTGCTGTGGTCATCACTGGGATTTGCAAAATTGCACTACACAATATGTTTTCTGTTAGTACAGTTATCTTGATATCTTGAATGATAAAAAGTGCAAAATTAATTTGTGGTTACTGGTTGTTGTACAGGGAAAACAATTCCAAGCTTTGGGGACACCTCCAATAGGTGGGTTCTGCAACTATGAGCATAGATGATTTTGTAAAATGTAGTGGCACAAAATCTAATTTCATTTTAGAATTTCCCACATTAAATAAACGTGTAAACCATTTGCAAAATTTACATTTTTTTTTAACAATTTAAAAAAAAAGTTTGATCATTTTCATACAAGCAAATTCACTGGTAAGAAAAATTATACCACATATATATATATAGGGTGTTCATAAATAAAATTGAATTTAACAATTGTAATGAATTTATATGAAAAGATTTTGGTGGTAATATGTATAAAGTCATAATTATTCATTTTATATATTTTTAGGTGAAGCAATTTCTAGTATTCTTCCACTGATAAAGCAATATTTTATTTTTTCATTACTAAAAGTATTAACACATTGAATATTGTTATAATTTTTATTTTCATATACTATTATTGTATAGAGAAAGCATTGTTATATTGGAATTTTTTTAATTTGATATCTCGATGTATAAGCACATTTTCAAACATCCTAAACTTATTTTGAAAAGTTGTGGAAAGACGTCCATCTTTGTATGTGTGTATGTATGTGAGGTGTGAACACGAAAATTCAAGAATGAATATTTGTAGTAATATAAAATTTTATGATTGGGCACATTATCTAAAAGAATAAATAATAATCTAAATATTAAAACTAAATGGAATCTGTAGTAAGTTCTATTTAGTTAGAATTTGAATTAATCAAAATTTAGGATTTTCATATATATGCATAGATTAGCTATAGTATTCCAATTCTTTGGTGTGAAAGGCTTGTTGCCAACTTAAAAGATAATTTATTGATTTTTTTTTAATTAAAAGAATAACTCAAGAAGGAAAGCTATAAAAATATTATTTTGTATTTTAATGTCGATTATGATTTTAAGTAGAGCTAAACAACAAAGAAGTGTATGAAAAAATAGAGTGGAAACTAAAACTCTGGATATTTTATTTAATTTTTTTTACCAAAAAATTTCTGGGTGACAAAACAAGAATGTACAGTCTGGATGTAGCCCAAGGGTTGTTAATTATTGAGCATTGAATATATTACTCTTATGAGCACATTACTTTTTTTATTGAAAATTAGAAATCTGACAAGGAACAATTTTTGGCTTGTGGCAGTCAATATCATTTCATGTCATCAGCTGACTAAAAAAAGATTGTCCATGTGATAATTTAATCAAATTTTATCATCTTAATAATTTAATCAAAATATTATTTTTTTAATGCATATGTTAAATAAAATTATTTATAAATTTATATATTAAAGTTACTTCCTATCCAATTTTGTTACCTTTGCAGGAGGTTGCCTGCAACCAGGAAGCAGTCAGCTAGAAGTGCTAAAACAAAAATTCCTTTCTCAAGAAGATTTCAGTTCCTTGCAGAGTGAATAGACTAAGTATATATGTACACTTCTATGTATTCATTGAATGTCACTATCTGAAGTCTGTTGTCCTTTCAGGGATTTTCCCCCAGAGAACAAATATCTATTACCAATAATTTGAATTTGGAATGCTTTAGTCAACTCCTTAAAGACAATAAACATAAAAGATAGTATATTGAAGTGCTGCAAGACATTATCTAATTTTCATTAAATATGAATAACTGAAATTTTAAAGGGAAAAACAAAAACAAAATGTTAACAAAGCAGTGTTAAATATTGAATTAGTGTGGATGTAATGAACACACCACTTATGAACTTAGCTACAATTTAGGTCTATAATCCACAATCCGATGTTTCAGCATATTGCGTTTGAAGGTATTAAAAAAGCATACAATATACCCTACTGTAGTTATTTTTATGTAGTGCTTCCTGAATGAAAAAATTCATTGTAAATGTGTACTTGCTGATAGCAATATACTGTGGATCCCTGATTTAGACTATAATTTGTTATACAGCTACCTTAAACTAGTGATAGGTTTTCCTAATACAAGGGGAACTAATTCCAGTAATTAAATGCATGTATGAAATTTACAAATGGAAAAAGTTAACAAATTTAAGTTAAAAAATTGATATCCAAGCACTCTCGTGTGTATTAGTAACAAACTATGGCCTAAAGTTTTTTTTTTCAAATGGCCAGGCACTTGATGCTAATCATTTGCCTATAAGAAGCCAAAATGTGAACCATTTTGACATCAAACAATGTTGCTCTGGGATACCACAGGAAGCATTACACCCTTTCTGACTATATTTCAACACTACAACATCCATGCCTGCAAATGGAATTTAAACCCACGACCCCAACAGTTGAAAGAGTACAAGGAAACGCTTGCCTTATACCTGTCGGCTATTGAGGCGGCACTATGGCCTAAAGTGTGATAAAAGCCTAACTCCAAGATAAAAAGCAAAATAAAATATATATGTCTTAAATAAAAAGAAACATTTGGCCTAAGTATGCCATTACATTAGTCAAAATCATTTCCAGAACACATTAGGAGAATACTGAATTCTACTTAATGTGCTGCAAAAAGATCTGCAGGTAGAATTGGTCCATTATGTTGAAATTCTTCAAAATCAACACTAATCTATTATGCAGCATGTTCTTTTGTGGATCTGCGGGAGACAGTCGAGTCTGTTCCGGGAATTCCCACTATTTCTCAATCTTAAGCCATATCACAAATAGAACACACATGGTTAAAAATAGGCTATGCTAAATACAGACCAACTTTATCAAAAACTTTTTTTTGTTTAAAAATAAAATCATGAAAATTGGGTTCGAAAATATGCTGGGGATGGATACATTGAATTTGAATATGATTTTGATGGATGAATATTGAATTTGATGGATGATATTGAATTTGAATTGCGGTCATAATTAGAATATTAATGTGTTCTTTGCAATGAGAAGACTCAACAGCTCAGCAGAAAGTGTTGTCTGAAAGGGACTTAATGTATCATCAAATGACAGAAGCGTTATCATTGTATCACATTTTTAGATTAATAATTTCTTAAAATTGAACAACTTTATTTTATCTTATACTTGTTCTTTTAGTCCCTTTTTAGTTTGCTATTGCAGGATATAGTGACTTGGACCTTGAAAACTCTATGCAATGTAAAAAGTAAATATAAAATCAGCATATTTGAATAAATATAGGTCTCACCACAGTTTGTTTCTGGAAATCTTTAAATTTTCTTGACTAGCTCTGTTGGAATTGAGAATAAGTGGTGGGAATATATAAGACTTAATACTGTTAAAACTAACTACAGTCGAACTTGCTCAAAATGAGATACCTCGAACCACTGTAAAATGTTCCTTTTGACCATTACTTGTAAATTGTAGGAAATTTTAAATGATTGAACAAAACAATTATTACTATACTCAAGTACAAAATACTGAAAGAGCTGAAAATCTGTACTTACATCTTTAACAAAAATATTGCTTTTATTCATGCTTAATTATTACCCACATACATATCCAATATTTTCCTAATGCACTTATTGTAGCTGAAGACAATTTATATTTTTTTTCACAAAATCGAGTTATTTTTACAATGCTACAGTTTATAATTAACTTTAAATTCCTCCGGAACTGAAAAAACTTACCATTTAATTGCAGACGTTTTACGAAATGTATAGTTGTAAAAAGTTTAAGCTATAAAAAGTAGCAAAATACTGAAAGGCGATTACCAATGCACTTACAAAAGACACAAGCTCTAAATGTCTAGGATCCATTCCACCTTTTCCCCAGAAGAACATTACAATAAGATAAATTGCTACATGGGAAAGGAGATATATCTAAGTGCTATCACTGAACAGACTACAAAATTTGCAGTACGTTTGTTATCAAATGACCTTCAAAATTTAGTCATTTGGAGTCATCTATTTATAGCAGAAATCACCAGTTGAAAATGTAGTTTAGTGAAAATTTTTGCTCGTTTTAGATTGCTTTTCATATTAAACAGTACATTTTTTTATTTTAACATTATACCAACATTCAATAAAAATCTCACGTTTTAACTGGAACATTTTAGCAGTGTTTCTCTGAAGTGAGTTCGATTATACATTGCCCTAAATAACAAGAAAGAGTACGAAAGTGCTCAAACACAAACACCAAATCAAAGATTTTTAATCTACTGTATATAAAAGTTGTATTTTACTATTTTTTATAAAGAGGAAAGTAAGCTGCCATTTACATTATTTTCATTGATGGCATTTTGCTTTTGTGCTTTCTATTTCACTTATACTTTTGCTAAAATTGTTTCAAATCAATGTTATTACAAAGATTATTTTTTATATTTATAATATGTTTATTTTTAATGCTACTTGTTGATATAAGCATAATTATTATGTTTCATATAATTTATAAATCATGTTATTAATGAATTTTATGGATGTATACAATAGTTTTATATACGAAGTTTAATTGTTATGGATGAGTTTTTAAGCTCGCTGTATTGCATTTATGAACAGGGGTTGATTTGTATGAGAAAAAAATGGTTACATATGTATTATTTTGACTTCTATTGGCATATTTTTAAAATAACTTCAAATTTGGTAGGCTTTTCTCCAAATTTGAAACTACATGCTTACCTTGAAATGGTGAAGAAATACAATGTGAACAACAAAATCAAAATGACGGAAATACAAGTTTGAACATATTATAAAAATAATAAATATCTAAATGCACTAGAATAAATTTTTAATATATTTGTTTAGTCTTTTCAATTATTTAAATTTATAAAAGCTATAGTTTACTTTATAAATTAAAATTTAAAAAATATTTTGTATTGCATTGTAACAGGAAAATGAGGATCTTTACACAAAAGTGCTATGCATCATAATTGGTGATTAAGTATTTGTTTTGACTAACATTGTGCAGGTTGATATAATAGACAAGTACCCTAAATTGTGTAGCAACAGTTATTACACAAAAAAGGTTTTGCATCGCAATATAAAATTAGCTATTCGCTATTGAAAAGATAAATTTTACACCTAATTGCAGAAATATTGAAATAAAACATATTTATTGTTTATTACAATTACAACATTTATCGGTTTCTTGACTGCCTGTTCAAAAGACAGTGTCAGATCAATTATCCGACAGCCATGGGACCAGCATTCTAAATTTTGGAACTTTCTGGGTTCCAGATCTCTTACAATATCAATTTTTTTTTTTAAATGTATGAAAGTTGTTAAATAAAACTAATATTTAAATCCTCCTGCTGGCTTAAACTATGATGTGCAATCAATCAAAACAAGTATCTGAACACTCATTATTCCTACTCCTTAGGTCATTAGGTCAACCTTAATAAAACCGAAAGTATCAGACTGGAAATAATATCAGCTATATATAAATATGCATTTCATTTACGCAAGGGATTATCCTCATATTTAATTTTGTTCAAAACTTGATTTTTCCAAGGGGCAACACCCACTTTTGATTTCAGATTCTAATTTTCCGTGACAAAAAGCCGGAGTTTATATAGTTTTAATTTTGCTGAAGCCAATGAGGAATTGTAATTGCTTGATGTGAAATGTAAGTTTCATTTAGATGCCAATGGTGCTACCTAACTTAAAATATTTTTATAATTGTATTCATATCTTAATGGTATTGATGTGGCAATAATTTGATCTATTTTAATAGTGAGCAACACTTGTTAGATTACAATTATTTCACATGGCAACATATATGGAAATGGATTCTTTGCTTAAATCCCATCAAACTGTTGCCACACAATTCAATTCAGATGTATGAGAGTTAAAATCACAACTCCTGTAATCCATTTAAAAAAACAATGTAACATGCACCTTTACATGTTATGCCTTTTAATTTTATATGCAATATATATTTTTATATTGCAGTACAGCCAAAATCTCAAATGCATAGTAAAATTTTTTCAGAAATAATATAGATTAAAATATATTTCATTAAAACAAACATTAAAACAAATGTATTGTTGACTAGTATATATGTATTACTTTAAAAATGAATATCAGAAAAAAAAACACCCCAGAATAAACTACGGAAAAATATTTTTCTAGAAATGTGTATAGAGATTTTTTTTTAGGGTATAGTATTGAAATTGTGAAACTTCTGATGCTGTAGCCAGTGTGGCATAACTCATTTTGAAACTCATATCTCTTCGTTTTATAAAAAGTAACTACACTGAACTTACTTAAATGGTTTCTTTAAAATCAAAGAAAAGCTTTTAAAACAAATTTACATGTTATAAGGCTTATTTAAATGGCTGAATGGTATCAGATATATTAAAAAATAAAATATCTCGTTCAACAATCATAATGGATCAATTTAAAAACCCTGAAAAATAAGATTACATTGCTGATTTTATTTTATCCTGTTCCGATTGGCTACTGATTAACACCTTTTATAACAGGGTCAAACTTAGCACAATTTTAAATACTAGTTTTACTGTAGTACTTTGAATATAGCATAATTTTGGCCTAAATTTAGGATAATGTCCCAATTTGTTCCATTAAAGATCTTGCCTATTTAGTAGAATAATGCTAGGCATCTAAAAATTTCTTGCAAAGCTAGTTTTATTCTATGATGGTTAAATGAATATACAAGGTGTTTCACAACTGTTACAACATGTGAAGGGTAGTAGGTGAATTGTACATTGAGTACAAAACCATTTAGTTTTCTATTACATACCTTTTGTTAGAGATATTAGCATTAGAGTTTTGCTGACGTCATTTTCATTGTTCATTTTCACTGCAAGAATGATGTGTGTGTGACTCAGTTTATCAAACAATCATGATAACATTAATTCCATTTAATTCATCTGTGTAGCATTTCTTATGCTGAGTGTAATTGAAAAATCATACTCAATTAATTTCAATTTAATAAAGAAAACAATTTACATTTAAAGAACTAATAGAAGAGCAAAAGCTTATTCTAATCTACATTTGTTCATAAAATGTTAAAGAACTTAATAGAGAACTTGTGCAGATTTTTAAAACATACAATAGATACAAAACATTAGTAAAATTACAACTATTAAAAAAAAACTGATCTAGGCAATGATTGATTACAGATAAATTAGTTGGAATTAATCTTACTACAATTATTTGATAAAGTTATTCTCTCACAGCAAAATGAAAACAAAAGTGGCATCAGCAAACTTTAATACGAATATCTCTGAAAGAAAGGTGTATAATAGGAAAACTGCACAGATGGCTTTTTACTCAGCTACTATCCCTAAGTGTTGCAACAGTTATTACAAGACACACTGTTTATCTAAAGTTGCCAATCCTGTAAAATTTAAAACCAGGAATTATTCCCCAAACACCAATTTATGGTCAAAACTCAAAGATGCTATTGCACAAAATTCTGACACCTAGATTTTATAAACTGTGATGTACTTTAAACATTAATTAAGAAGGGATTATTTATGTGTGTGATCCTATTAAATAGGGTAGCAGGGTATCTTTATTGAAAAGATGAAATAAAATGACACCACAAAATTAGCATTCAATCAAAATATAAAAATCATCTAAAATTCTGCTTAAATTTCCTAACGTCCGCATACAAGCCTTTGAACATGAGGCTATTCAGTTGCACATACAAGACCACTGAATTTCCTACATATGTTTTATATTGTTATTTCACTGCTGACTACAAGAAATCAACCCCTGGAGTTATTAAGCATATTGTATGAACTAGAGGTCTGCACGAGTCGAGTAAAGCTACATTTCTGTTAGAAAGTTTTAAGCCACACCAATGAGATCTGTGTTTTGACAAGTCATAAATGAATATAACAAATGCATAAATAATTATTGCTAATTTCAGAAAGGCAAAAAAAGCATAATAAACAAAATTCTAGATTATTCTGAGCTTGTCAATGGCCCAGATTTATGAATTTAGATATACTTTTGGGTCTAACTGAGATTTAAAGCTTTTCGGCCAAGTCATCTATAGGGCTTTCAATTACAAAGTGTCTTCAAACTCGGACTAGTCTAAAATTTCGACCCATGCAGGCCCTAGTGTGAACTATTCTGTATATGAGCATTACATATATATTGTGCCAAATTACAGATTAATTTATATAAAAAGTGTAAAAATTGCTATCAACTAAAATAAGTATCAAACTGCCGCTTTAATCAGTAATGTTGTATGATGACTCCACTTATGATACAATAGATGAATTGATTGTAAAGCCACATTATTACCTCATGTAGTTTTGATGTAACTGACTTTCATCCAATAAATAAAGGTTTATAAAACTATTTTTTTATTGGCCCACTATTCATCAATACATGCTGGTTATATTTAAACCTGTCAAATTTACCAAAGCTATTTATATCACTTCTGTGAAGATGAAATAATAGTCTTTCTTCTATGTTATTCAGAGCTTCAAGTGTCATTACTAATGTGTCATACTTCAGCATGCTGTAGACATTTAAACCTAGAAAAAAGGTTCAATTAATCAAAAAGTAAAAGGAGGAATTTTTCATACATATTTTTACACCTACACACACACATATAAAAATAATTTTTTTAACATAACTTTTTTGTATTTGTGTACTTATTACTATTATTTTTGGAAGAACCACATCATTTATAATTTTAAACATTAATTTTTTACAGCATGACATAACGCTTGTATATACAATGAAATCTTTTTTTTTTTTTTTTTTTTGTGTGTGTGTGTGTGTGTGTGTATTTTGGCCATATTTAACTGACTTGGATTTAATTTAGTATTCTAAACACTAATTTTTAATGAGCAAATATTCTAATTTGAATTACTAATTTTATTTCAATCAGTGAAAGCATTCTGCATTAGTTAGAGAGGATTGCAGAATTTTTAATAATCTAATATATAAAAGGAAAAATTTGAATTAGCATGTCTGAACAAAATATTTCCTAACTACACAATTGATTTCAATGCAAGTTTTTCCAGTCAATTCAGGAAATATTGTGATATAAGTTTATAGGTCTATAGTTTTGTATATTAAGAGGAACAAAAAATAAAATTAGGTTTGTAGGACACAATCCATACACATAATTCCACTATATTATATTCCTGGAAATTATACAAACCTGAAAAAAAAAATACATTCATATTGTAATTTTATAAAAATTAGCAAACATTGGAGAAGTTTTAATAAAATTTGACATTTAATATTAAAAATTTAATGTATTACTCATTATTGCCCTTCTTGATGCACTAAATTCAAGAAACAACAAATTTACAGAGTCACTAGTTCAATTTAAAATCAAAATGTTGTATGTGTCATTTAACATTTGATCTATTGCATAAAATATAAATTTTTAGGTTGCATAATTTCTATTCACATAAAAATGTACCAATTTGTAATTCTTTTGATAGAACATTTTAAGTTTCAATTTAAATCTATGCTATTGGCTTTTTGAAAAATTTCTGTATTTATACAAGAAAAAAAAAACTTAATTTGAGCATTAATATTCAACAAAACTTTTAATGATTGTGCAAAAGAATTCAAAATAGTTTTTTAATATAAATAAAATAAATTTTAATTACTGGTTATTTTTCTAGTTGACTTTATTTAAAGAATATTTAGCAATTAATATTTAAGCACATAAATGATAAAATATCTTACCATAATAAGGCATCAACGTTACAGACTCCATTTTATCTGAAGCTAATGTAATATTTCTAGGCATAATGTCACACCTGTTAACAAAAATTAAGAGGTTACAAAATTATTAAACATTAATTCTGAATAATTTATATTTAAATACACAAATATTTAAAACTGGCCATATAATGCCATAACTGCATATCCTCAATATTACTTGAAATATTCTTATTGGTATTTCTGTCAACTTTTAATTTACGCAAATGCAAAAATAAAAATCTGGAGAAAAAGTTGGTATTAATACTGTGAGAACAAACAGTCCGGTTGAAAATTTTGCTTAATATTTTATAAAACAATTATTTTATGGATATCAATTAATTTGCACTTTCCCTGCAATACATGGTAATGTATAGGTAAAGTATTGAAATCATGCCGAAAATCGCAACTCGAGTTTTCGACGGATCTACACGTTTCGAGACCTCTAGAATACGAAAAAACTATTTTTAGCATGACGTCTGTGTGTGTGTGTGTCTGTCTGTCTGTGCAATGTATGTATCCCCTCTAACTGAAAAACTAATTTACTGAATTTTATAAAATTTAGTAGGTAAGTCACTTGGGCGTGACCCCGGTGCTGATTAGTTTTTAGTATGATTCGGGACAAAAGAATCTGCCTTTTTTTAGCGAAATGGCCCACAAAAATTGCCTGTATCCACTCTAGCTGAAAAACTAATGGACCAAATTTCACAAAATTCGGTAGATAAGTCGCTTGTGGGTTACCTTGGTGCTGATTAGATTTTGGTACGATTAGGAAAAAAATAACCTGCCTCTTTTTGCAAAATGCCCCACAAGAATCGTCAAAATTTTAAATAAAAAACTATGTATGCTCAAATATATCCATTCAATGTTTTTTTACACATAATTTTTAACGAAGAAAAGAATAAGACCAACCCCATTACTAGCCGTTCTCGAGATATTTTAGTTCTTTCGCATTTTCTCTATGTCACCTTTGAGAAAAAGTCTAATTACCAAATGAGAATGAAAATTGAATTAAAAGTGAATTAAATTTAATTAAAATAAAGAGAGCGTGGATATAAGTCTGCAGGGAAAGAAAGTTATGTGCTGCCCACATCAGATTTTTTATATTTGTCTGGAATAGTCAATTACATATTTTGCCAATTATCTAAATATTACAGGAAAAGTAATCTGGTTAGTTAGAACCACAATTGACTTTTGGAATCTCATCTTTTAGGGAGATATTCTATTATGAACTTCTTTTATCATTTTATTTTGTGGAAAATCTTTATTACCATGATTTCATAACCATGACTATTCATTACCATGTCAAATTATTTAGACTCGTGTTGGTAAGTTATCAGTTTTATTCAAAAAACAATTATGATTCATGTTTATATAATTTAATTCAAATTTTTAAATCCATAAATATCTGAGTTGCACCATTTTGAAAAATTGGCATTTCAAGTTTTTAGCATAGTACAGTAATAGTATAGTATATATATATGTATGTATAAAAAAATTATTTCATAAATACTGTAGCATGCTAAAAATATTAAGGATATTTTGCAAATATGAATATGTAAAAAAAATAAAGATATTAAGTAAAAAGGAATGACAATGCAAAATACATTTAATTTATTGCGCAAATGCAGCTTATAAATAAAATTATTTCAATAATAATAGTAGTATGAAAACCCAACTTTCTAACAAACCTACAAAATAAAAGTATAAAACAGCAAATCTTTAATCAAATGGAAAAAAATACAAATCTAGAGTCATCAAGTTAAAAAAAATCATAAAAAATCAAGCATTATGGCTATACAAGTGGACAAGGTCTAGGCCTTAAAAAATGCAATTGTTCACTTCGCCAAAACTCTTCATCGGGTCCAAGTATTATGTCGAAGCAAACAAAATATGTATGTTTCTGAAGAAATAGATAAATTATATCTATAAACTTTTTTTACTTGGACAACATATATAAAGAAGAATAAATAAAGGAAACAAGAATACCCGGAAAAAACACTGCATATGCCCGAACCAGTCGAACCCTGAATGAACAGACCAGTGTTGCCATTCACAAAGGATAAAGAAATGATCTACTGTTGCCATTCGTAAGAAATAAAACACAGTAATGCAAAAAGGTAAGAAAAAGTAATAATATACAAAAAGAGCTACAAAAAAGTTGGGCTAATAATAGTAAGGCTTATGTTTAAGAGGATGTAAAAATAAAAGTATTATTAATACAAGAGAAAGGTGATGTCTGGCTAATATAGGATACTATGAATAGAATTCATAAAAATCCAGCTAATCTAAACTTTTTAACTGTACCATTTACTAAAAAAGAGGGATATTTATATAAATTGCTGGTAATTTTGAGATTATTTATATGCATAGCATGAAATTTTTTATCAGATAATCTATAAATTCTAAAAAGCTGATTAAGTATAATATTTCTAAATAATTGAATTGAGTTGCAGGAATTAAATGGTAAGATTTTATTAATGTTAAAATTAAAGAAGTCTTTTTTATCATATAAATTAGTAACAATTCTATTAGAAGGATCAATAAAAAGACTTAATTCCAAAAAAATAATATTATTACTAACAGTAGCTTCATCAGGAATTAATTCCAAATTGTCTGGATAGAAATCTATATCTATGAGATAATTCAGTATATATTAAGCAAATCAGATCATCAACATATCTGTAAAATGTATAATCTATTGAAGTAAAAGACTTTTCATAATGATAAAGGTATAAATCAGCTAACATACTGCTACTGCAGCCACCCTGTGGAACTCCTGAGACTTGTAAGTATAATTTATTTCCTTGAAAAATATAATTATTGAAAATAACAAAGTGAAGAAGTTTAGGAAAATTTATAAAATTTGTTTGAGTTGATAGCCTTACTACTATTAGCCCCACCTTTTTGTAGCTCTTTTTGTATATTATTACCTTTTCGCGTGTTACTATTTTTTATTTCTTACAAATAGTAACAGTAGATCATTTCTTTTTCCTTTGCGAATGGCAACACTGGTCTCTTCATTAAGGGTTCCAGGGTTCAACTGGTTCGGGCATATGCAGTGTGTTTTTTCCGGGTATTCTTGTTTCCTTTATTTATCCTTCTTTATGTATGTTGTCCAAGTAGAAATAGTTTATAGATATAATCTATCTATTTCTTCAGAAACATACATATTTTGTGTTTGCTTCGACATAATACTTGGACCCGATGAAGAGTTTTGGTGAAATGAACAATTCAATTTTTTAAGGCCTAGCCCTTGTCCACGTGTATACCCATAATGCTTGATTTTTTAAGTTTCTCTATTATCGTTTCCATACCATTGAAATTTGTTGATTTTCTTTAACTTAATGACTCGAAATTTGTATTTTTTTCCATTTGATTGAAGATTTGCTGTTTTATACTTTTATTTTGTAGGTTTGTTAGAAAGTTAGATTTTTTGAGTTGCAGCTTCTCACTTTTCTATCATTGAACTTTCATACTATTATTATTATGTATGTATATATATATATATATATATTGCCGGACAATTGCTAAGGACGGATGACACTATCACCCATAGCAGCCACAAAATGAAAGGAAGCAAAATGTGGAAAATTAGAATAAGTGTGGGATACAGTAAGAAGTGTGTGTATGGAAATTTTTCATTTCCATGTCTGTTCGTCACGTGATAAGAGATTTAAAGGATTTAACATGTATGGACAGTTTTTGCTCCAAGTGAAAGTTTTATGGGAAAGATTTAATTGACGAACTTGAAATTTTCGGTATGTCTTCCCATTATCACTTAGATGATTTTACGCATGGCAGTATTATTGGAAAGATCGAAAAAGAGTGAAAAATAACAGATGTTGCCAGAGAGTTCTACATCGCCCACAGCATTGTTTCACGGCTATGTCATGCATTTAAAACAACTGAAATGTGTAGCAAGCATCACGGGGAAGGTCGTGTTTGAAGTACGATGCCTGCAGGAGACAGGCACATTGTCCTATCGACAAAAAGGGACCGGCGCACCATAGCTCAGCAGGTGGCAAATCAGTTTCTTGCTACCACAGGACAGCGGATCTCCTGAAAAACTGTAGCCAGATGTTTGGAAGAAGGAAGGCTATATGCCCACAGACCTGTTGTGTGTGTCCCATTGTACAGACTGCACAGTACCACCCGTTTGAAATGGTGTCATGAGCATAGAATTGCACCAAACAGGACTGGGCTTGCGTACTATTCTCGGATAAGAGTAGGTTCAGTCTGTCATCGGATTGTAGACGCCAACTGATCTGGCATGAGAGTTGTACTGCTTATCATCTAGAAAATATCCAGGAAAGGGACCGATATCCGACATGCAGTATCATGGTATAGGCCGGCATCATGATCAATGGCCGCACGCCCCTACATGTGGTTGCAACTGGGACTACGACTGTCCAACGATACATTGATGAAGTTCTACTGCCTCATGTTCGCCTTTTCCATGGTGCTGTCAGTGATAAATTTGTTTTCATGGACAACAATGTACCATGTCATTGAACACTCGCTGTTCAGGATTGTCTAGTCAGTGAGGGTATTCAATGCCTCGTATGGCCAGCACGTTCTCCAGATCTAAACCCCATTGAAAATGTTTGGGATGCTTTGGGGAGGTAACTTGCTGATCGAAAATATCCTCCAACAAACAAGAATACCCTCATCCATGCACTGACAGAGGAGTGGGATAACTTGCCTCAACAGCTGCTGGATAATGTTGTGCAAAGCATGACACGATGTGTAGAATGTTGCATCGCACTCCATGGTGGACATATCCCATACTGACACCTTTCTCAAAGATGCCTGCTGTCGTTCATATACATTTTTCCATTTCTCCATACACAGTATCAAATGAACCCTTTTTTCCTTTCAGATGTTTCAAAACCTTCTGTATTTCCTTTCCAGAATAACAAATGATCTTTAATTCTAATGTCCAAACAATATGGAAAAAATATTTTATCCTGCTGGGCCTCCACCCCCCCCTTAATGTTGTTGTTGAAACCCAGACCGTCCAACCTACCAGAAAGGTGTAAGGTAACTGTTTGGACGGTCGGGAAGTGCCCCCCAATTTAGACCGGAACCCAGTGGGGGAGGCATCCACAGGGACCATACCCTCCTTCCCCTACCACCAACCTCTCGGAAGGACTTTCGGACCCACATGTTTAACGTGATCGTACTCCGCATGAACACGGAGGCAGTTTTGGCAGTGGCTGGAATCGAACCCGGGCCTACCGAGTGCAACTCCAGCGCGCTAACCAATGGGCTACCGCGCCCCCCCTTAATGTTGTGCTACATTGCCCCCCCTTAATGTTGTGCTACATTGGAGGCCCCCTTAATGTTGTGCTACATTGCAATTTGTGATTCATCCTTAGCTATTGTCCAGCAGTATATATATATATATATATATATATATATATATATAGGTGAACCTCGATATGTCGAACCTCGGTATCTCGAAATTTTCGATATCTCGAAATTTTTTCATCTCTCTTCACGCACGGTATAAAACTAATGTAAAACAAACTCTTTAACTCGAAATTTTTCTAATAAAATTCTCGATATCTCGAATTTTTTTATCTTACCATTTGGATCATCTTACCATTTTCAGCTTTTCATTTGGAAAAATACGATCCAAAAAATGTGTTTAATGCAGATGAAACAGGACTATTTTTTAAGTGTATGCCTGATAAATCTATGACCATTAAAGGTGAAGCATGTCATGGCGAGAAAAGAAGCAAAGAAAGATTAACTGTGCTGTTTTGCACTGATATGGATGGTTCAGAAAGGACCTTTTATGATAGTTAAATCTGCTAAACCCCGATGTTTTTCAGGAATGAAATATTTTCCAATGACTTATTTTGCGAACAAAAAGGCTTGGATGATTGCCGAAATTTTCACTAATTGGTTGAAGGAACTAGACATAAAAATGTCCCGTGAAAATTGCGATATTGTTCTGTTCTTGGACAACTGTACATAATAGTGTGCCAAAATTAAAATCCGCGAAAGTTCATTTTATGCCACCAAACACAACTTCTAAGTTGCAGCCTTTGGACCAAGGTATTATTCAGAGTTTTAAAGTAAACTATCGCCACACAATTAAGCTCATTTGAAAAATGTGATAGATATTGAAGGATTCAGTAACTTTAACCAAACTGTCATTGATGACTATTTTGCAAAGTAAAGAAATGCAAGATTAAATTTTAATAATGTATGTGCGCACATAGTATTACATTAAATGTGTATCCAATCATTTCAATCTTCGCTTTATTTGTTCTCAGCATTTTCTTGGGTAATACCCAATTCTCTGTCTGCAAGATAAAGTAAGTGATTCTTTTAAAAATGTGTAAAGTATAGGACTAGTGTCTTTTATGAATTCCTTAAATTCTTTCAAATTTTTGATATCTCGAATTTTTTTTCTTCTCCCTTCAAATTCGACATATCGAGGTTCGACTGTATATACATAAGAAACAGACATACCAGAAACAATGGTGAGTGTTAACGAGAGTTTGAAAATCGACACATATAATATATATATATAAAATGAAAATTCAATGATAGAATAGAGGTTGCAACTCATAATACACTAATATATATATACAGGGTGTCCCAAAAAGATTGAAACATGTTTTAATTCTTTACCTGTTGGAGATAAGTGGGCAATGTAAATTGCAAAAATGTTGAAAGGTATGTAGGAAATAAGACTACGTTAATGAAATAGTCCTCCCACTAATTTTAAAATAGTTATAGGTTTTAAATTTTTATACGACCCCCTTAGGCAAACTTGGTCAATCAGAAAATTCTTATTTTTAATGCAGCAAAATCATTAAAAAATTCTGCATATCTGTATCTTTAAAATCAATTGAATTATGATAAAGGAAAAAATCTGACTTATGTCACTTTTAACGTACCATGTGAAAGGCTGTTTCATCAGTGAAAATAGGGATCATAAACAAATTGACGATGGAAATTGTTTAGATCAAAAATACGTTAATATGTATCAAATTTTTTTTATTACAAATGCATCTAAATAAAGCATTACACAGACAGAGATCATATAAAGAGATCATATAGTTTAACTAATAAAAAATAATACTGGGAATAAATACGTAAATTGAAAAGTAAATCGTCTGCATTTCATTCTTCAGTTTTTAAAATTATTTTACTATAAACATTTGAAAAGGCTAAATTAGAGTTAAAGGGAAAAAAAATTGTCTGTGAATTCTATTTTTCGCTTTGAAAAATTATGTTAAATTTCAAAATCAAATACATACTTGCATTTGTTTACTTATTTATTTTAATCGTTTCAAATAAAAAATGGCGTGTCTCAATGTGAAAAGTACTTAAGAATCCCTGATTGCATCGTGAGCCTACGCGGAATTCGCAAAAATGTCTTCTATATTATCATCCAGTTTTATCTTTTTTGTGATATGTCACAAATTTACATTTTTAATTTGATATAGGGTCCCCATTCACAATGTTCAATTTTCAATTAAATGTAACTCACTCAATTTTAAAGATACAGATATGCGGTTTTTCTTTTTAATGATCTTCTTGCATTAAAAATAATAATTTTCTGATTGACCAAATTTATCTAAGAGGGTCGTATAAAAATTTAAAACGTGTAACTTTTTGAAAATTAATAGGACTATTTCATTAACGTAGTCTTATTTCCTACCTTACTTTCAACATTTTTGCAATTTACATTGCCCACTTATCTCCAACTGGCAAAGAATTAAAGCGAATTTTAATCTTTTTGGGACACCCTGTATATGTATATATTGCCAAAAAAGACATAATTATCATTTGCCAAATAGCAGTGAGTTTACCCTTAATTACATTGTTTAAAACATGAAGGTAAAAAGAAACTTTACCTTCCTGGTTTAAAGATTTTATTAAAAATTACATTGATTAATTTATTTATTTATTGATTATTTTATTCACACTTTCACTCACTCAACAACGAAAAATATGACTTCAAAATAGTTATTTATAAGTTAGTATTTTATGAGCAAAATTTTGTCAATTACTGTGACGTTTTTTGCACTAAAAATTACATATATTATTTGATCTGAAGTTAATTCAAATAAGTATATGATTTATGTTTTATTAAAGAGTCATACATATATGAATCTGTATATGTGTGGGGATATTAGAAGAGCAAGGGCTATACTTTCATTCTGATAATGATTGTAAGACAAACAGAACTCAATACTATGGTATATTAATGTTTGAAAAAATTAAACGGAGATTTGCATTCCAGGGATTAGGTAGTAAATTATCAACAGATACTGAGCATTAAATACATTAGAGCACAGATGCTCTGCATGGGTGCAGCTATTTTATCCAATTTGGCTATAATTTTCTTAATTTTTGGCTATGTAGTTTAAATTTGATATGAAATAAAAGCTAAATTCTATCCTTAAATATAAAATAACAATATTTTTAAAATGTCCAGTACAAAATACACTACCCGACACAGAAAATGCTACACCAGGAAAGAGCAAATAGAGTGTGATGATAAAGGACACAAAGACAGATGGTATATATAAATAAGTGATGTTAATTCCAGAAGGATAATGCAATACAGTAATGGAATAGACAGGGGAATCAGTAGGCAGTAGGACCATCTCTTGCAGAGATACAAACAGCAACCCTTCAAGAAATAGATGCAATGAGCATGTGGATAGTTTCCTGAGGAATGGATGACCATATGCCTTCAACCATTCTCCATAGGTTGTGCCCTGTTTGAGGCGGGGGCAGGGCAGTCAAACAATGGCCAATCATGCCCCATACATGCTCAATGAGTGAAAGATCTGGAAACAGCTGAGGCCAAGGAAGCACCTGGATATCTTGCAAGGCTTGTCTGCCAATGGTTGCCGTGTGCAATAGTAGGTTATTTTGCTGAAAAGCAGCATTTTGCAACCACTGAAGGTAGAGCAGTGCAACCGGCTGCAACACATCATCCTCATATTGTAGTGTCAACATTGTGCCTCTGATACAAACCAGAGGTGACTGGCTATCAAAGCAGATGGCATCCCAAACCATGATGCCACATTGTCGAGCAGTATGGCATTCAACAGTCGCAGCAGGATTGGATGTATTTCCATGTCACCTCCAGACTCTCACACGGTGACTATCATATGACAAACAGAACAGACACTCATCTCTAAACTAAACACTATCCTGTCCTATTCAATTGTCCAAGAGGCTCGGGCCAGACACCATTGCAATCTCTCACATCGGGGTCTTGTCATTAATGGCAGTTTCATAAAGGACGGTTTGAGTGTGAGCAGCTTTCTGCTAATCGTTGAGAAGCTGTTCTTGCTGATATTGGAATATCCAATGTACCCTGCAAATTCTGCAGAATGTTGACAATCATTTTTTGTAGGGCTGCCACCACATGCCTTCGAATGCATTGATCAACATGTGCTGACGTACATCTGGATGGATCTGTAGCACTGCGACAATTCATATGCCCTTCTTCATCCATCTTCTCCAAATCCTTTGCACAGTGGACACATCTACGTGTGTTCTGCAGTGATACGCCGGTTTGACCACTCAGCCATACGTAGGTCTAAAATAAATCCCCTCGCACTACCTTCCAAATGCTGAAACGGAATTTGGCATCGTCGGCCAGGCATCTATTCAACAGCACATGTCTTCTGAAATGAGAAACAGCTTGGAAAATGGGTTTCTGTAGGCAACAGACAGTAACAACTGTTGGCTCATCTGCCATTTCCATACCTTTTATCCCGTGCTCTAATCACTTGACATACTTGCATTTCAGATCATTTGTATATACTGGCCAGATGTGTTTGTCTAGTAATTTGCATAATTATACAGCCAAAGCTTCATGGTGTTGCACTTTCTATGTCGAGTAGTGTATTAAGATTATGCCTCTTAAAAATATTAGCTATCATCAATAACTTTATCCAAAACAGTTTTCATATTTTGACCAATAAAAGAACAAAAAAAAAATTTCTTTTATAAAAATAAAATCCATGAAAGAGAGAATTTTTGTGATTTTTAAATATAAAATATATTTTAAGCCTAAATTGTGTTTTAAATGGCGGATCAAAGTTGGATTCACTTTTATAAAGTTAATCTGAACAAAAATATATGATTTACATGGAAATCTATTAGGAAAACATAGCCTGTAATTTAAATAACAGAGGCATGATCAATCCAGAAAATTGATGTTTTATTTTTTCTACCAACAAATAAATAAACTGGTAACAGAAACCGCTGTCTGTGAACAAGCATATTTTCTTTCAATATTTAACTAAAGTCCACTATATTTTATTACTACAGCTGAAACATACTGGTCACAATGACAAGGTTTTTATCAAACAAAATCTGCAGCAGTCACTCCTGTAGTATAGGCTATCAGAATGCAAATTACTATATCAGTGCAAGCATACGACTTTAGAAGAAAATGCATCACAATATAAATAATGTTCATATTTCTGTCAATCTTGCTCTGTAATTTTGTTCATTTCCTCAAAACTAAATATACTCTTGGAATCTTGGATACACATAGTAATTTTATTGCTCAAACTATATCTGTAGGTGCATGATAGAAGGGGACAACTTGAATATCAAATGTATTGTGTCCCTTGGTCATACGACACAAAACAAATACTTTTTGCTCCTTTAATTGTGACTTCATTTTTTGGCAAAAGCATGGACAATTGGCTCAAATAAAAAAAATAGTGAGTGACTCTATTACTCATTATTGATTGATGTGAGACATCACTCCTTTCGCTAGAGATGCAGATTCGCGGTGGCCAGGTAGCCATTGGCGACCAAGTTTGCAGTCATGGCGACTGTTATGGCGACCAAAATTATTACAGTAAGTCGCCATTTCTGGTGACCGACATTTCTCCAAAATTCTTTTAGTCCTACGACTTCAGCGATCGTTAGATCGGGCCGGTTGCCTCGCAGACCACTAATCGCGGTTAATCGCTTCATTGTTGTGAATCACCATCAATCGCTTCATTGTTGCCAATTGCCGTCAATCGCTTCTTTGTTGTGAATCACCGTCAATTGCTTCATTGTTGTAAATCACGGTTTGCGATTCTGTAACTACACATGAATCGCATTCACTCGCAAATTGGTCACATTGAAGGTAATTTCTGGTGACCTAAATTTCTCAGACATTCTTTCAGTCCCATTCAGTAGATCGGGCCGACTGCCTCGCGGATCGCTTCGTTGTTGCGGACCTTGATTCCATAGCTATGCATGAATCGCAGTCAATTGTGATTTGGTGATACTTAAGGTACTACATGTACCTAATTAGTGAAATATTTTAGAGAAAACTTTTTCGTGTCTTCCCACGTGTACGGGTCACAAATTCGATCAAATAAAATTTTCATTTTTGCAAGATTTTTCCACAGATTCGTAATTATGTTTTTTCTGAGTACTTCCCCCACATTTTTCTTTTTTGCCCGAGGAATTCTCTTCGCGCGGGTGAAAATCCTTTCCCTAATTCACAGGATGTCTAAAAGTTACAAAAATCCCATATATGTCATGAAATCGGTCATATATGTTAAAAAAATGCTGCGAAATTTGATCAATTTTTGCTGCCTTACATCTGAAAATCTGTTTCTCCATGATTACAAAATTGGTGCTTGCATAAGAGAATTCCCACTGTGTCTGAAGAGCGATGACCAATGATTATCTTTTTGCTACTTTTACAATCTATTTGCATGGACTGAAATTTATATAATTTCATATTGTATACAAAACTACTGTATTAATAAAATGTAAGGCTATTTATTTTATTTTACAGCAGCATCGGGAAAATCTGCATTTGTATACAATCCTCGGCATACCTCGTTTAATTTGAATAATATTTTCCACTTTTGCAACCTATTTGCAAAGACTACAATATTTGTAATTGTTTCGCGTTTTATGAAGTAAAACCACTTTTCACGCTTATTATTTATGAAATAAAAGGCCATTTTGAAGCCGCATCACAAAAAACTGCATTTGTATAGAAGTCAAGGTATATTTCGTTTAATTTGAGAAATATTTTCTATTTTTGTAATCTGTTTGCATCACGTACAATTTTTGTAATTATTTCATGTTTTATATAGAAAAACTATTTTTCAAACATATTATTAATAAAATAAAGGACTATTTTGCAGCAGAATTGCAAAAAACGGCATTTGTACGTGATCCTCTGTATATATTTTTTAATTATGAAATTGTTTTTCCACTTATGCAATTTGTTTGCATTAACTAATTAATATTCACAAAAGTATTCACTTTGTAGTGTGATTCACTCTTCTATGTCTGTGTATTTGAGCATTTCATAAATCAACATACTTGAGGTCACTGGCCATGATATATTATAGATTTGCATCTTGTGTTATGTACTATGAAATAATTTTGTTTGAAATTTAAAAAAATTCAACTGAAATTTAAATAAATCAGTCTATTAACAAAACTAATTTCATTGTAAGAAAATTTGTTTCCCTTTTGGTTTCTTTTACCAAAAGAAATGTCACTATTTCAACTGTTCTTAATTGTTCTGTTACTATTTCAACTGCTGCTATTGAGGTGCCCTGCTAAAATAATCCATTCCCATATATCTTCATCTTCTAATTATTCTACCTTAGAGTATCTGACTGAATTATCATATTTTTGTTTTTAATATTCAGGTGAAATATTTTGTTTAGAAGAGATAACATCCTTTTTGTACAGTCTAAGCTTCATACATTTTGAGTTTAAAGGCAAAATTAATTAAATTTTATAATTATTTGCAGAATCAAATCGGATTTAAGTCAAGGGAAATTTCAGTTGTATAACACTAATTTCTTAGCATCCACATTTATTTCTTGAAATAAAAAACAAAATTTTTTTTTCCTAATATTTTTAGGATTATTGTGTCAAAGAATTTTTTTATAAATCCTCTCATTCATCAATTCATAAGAATTTTGTTATGTTTCATGTATTTCTCACCCATGGCAACCCTATCGAATCTTTATAATTATTAATATTTCCGTGTTGTCTAACTGCTTAAGTATTTTATTTTAATATTTTAAAAATGTAAATAGCCACTGGTTTCTGCCTTCAGCCTTCATTTTAAAAACATACTAGGTTTTATAACTGTTGCTTTATGGCTAGGGAATGAAATTAAATGAATTGAATAAATTTAAATCAAATTTTGTAATTTAAATTTATCTCTCTTTTGTGTTATTACCTTTTCTCTAAATAGGGTGTCTCTAGCCTACTGTCCACAAAACATAATATATAAGTATATACCTACATAATTTTAAGTATTTTCAATCCATGAATATACCTCAACAGCCAGGTGTATAACATATCAATATAAATTTGATTTTAGACACCTGTCATTGTTGAAAAATTTTTGGCCACTAAAAATTTTGTTCTTATTGGCCAGTGGCCACTATTAAAAAATCTGAAGTTGAATCTTTACCTTTTGCATACTTTGAATGGGAAAAAGTTTGTGTGTATTGTCTGTGATGATGGTACAAGTTACCATCAGCTAAGTTTCAATATAATTTGTAATTTATACAGTTTTGACAGATTAATACAGTGCGCGAAAAAAGTATAAGTACAAGCAAAAACTCACCAAATCTAGAAATCTTTTAGATGGAAATGTATGCAAATTTCTTATTCTTTCTTATGTAAATTAGTTAAATTTTCCAAAAATAAATATGTATAAATTTAATTTATAAATTTTAAGCCCATATGATCTTGGAAAAAAGTATAAGGACAACTAATTTTTCATCTAAAATTATAGTAAAATTTACATATATGAAGGCAGAAAAGGTGAAGGTCCAGGATCCACTGACAATAACCTAAATAAACCCCAAGGAAAAGTTGCAGGTATGTGCCTTTGTGATCTTTTCCCAAAAGTGCATATTAGACTAAACACTCAGATTTAAATTTAATGTAAATATATTTTGGCAATAGCCCATAACTTCAAGGATTAGATATTCTTTTGGGTATTTAATTTAAAACACAATATTACAAGCTCATTTAGAAAATTAATCATTTTTTTTTACTGTACTCTTTATTATGTTGTTGATAAACCTAAATTTAAATAAGTAAAGAATTCTCATTATTTTTGAGGGCATCAGCACAGTATGATGTATATATTAATTTATAAAAATAAAGAATCTCTAACCTCTGTTTTCCATTTTTAAGAAATTTTTATATGCATTTATGTCATAGAGGGTGATTTCATATAAATAAACATAAAATACTTACTCATTTATAAATAAAATTGACTTTCCCCATCGTCTTTTTTCAATCAAATTTTGGAGGTAGTTAGGTTCTCCTACTGGAATTTCTAGTGAGTCCACAATAACAAGATCATCCTGTAACAAAGAAAAACATACATTGTACAATTAAAATTTAGGGGAAATTTTTGATACTAGGAATTTGGAATTTTTTGATCAATGCAGTTGCAAAAAAACAGATATATAAATAAAATTTAATGCAACCAATTCTCGGAAAGGCTAAAATGATTTCTGTAATATGGATAACAAAAATAAAGAAAAAAAAAATATCCCTAAATATATTTTAGAAATACAGTTAAAAATTATTAAAATTATTTTAACATTTTAAAATGATCCATGAGTAAAATGTATCTAATTTTTGTATCTGATCTCCAGAACATATTGTTAAAACTAATTTCCATATAAAATTATCAGTTTTTTTTTTTTTTTTTTGCCATTTTTTTCAAATTTGGTAAAATTATGTTTTGTTTCATTTTGGGCAACTTTGTGTATAATTTAAGTTTCTAGGCTCACAAGTTGTAAACATTTAAATTTAAAAAAAAAACTGTTCCTGTTCATCGCACAATAAGATAGATATATTTTTCTAAATTCATATGAAAATAACATTGTGTTACTAAATAATGGTAAAAAAATGTTTAAACATAAATCAGTCGACTATGATAAGGTAGTCATTTTTCATTTAATATCTTTCAAACAAATTAATAAAAAGTTAGATAAATAAATACAATAAATGTTTGGTATTATCTTTTATCGGTTGTTGTAACGGGATAAAAAAAACACGGTAAAGATATTTATTACCACCCCAAAGCTATGAATTTAAGCACCAGTAGATATATGTAATTTATAAATATGAACAAAAACTTGGGTTCATGATCAGGAAAGTTCCACAGCAACACTGCTTTGGACCTCTCAGAACTAAGTCCAAGAATTGGATTTTGACATAAAAGTAAACATTACACATAAGAACTTAGCAAATACAAAATAATTTACATCAAATCAAACTAAAATTTAATATAATTATTTAACAAGTATTTTAAAAATTACATCATTTTATCTGCAGCAGTAAATTTCAAAACACATAAATAAGAATCAGAATTCTCTCTCTATTATCTTAAGTTCATCATAGCCACCCACTTTATTCATTTGCATCATGGCACAAAACACTGTGACCTTAAATGTCTCGCCCATCTTGGAGAACTTAAAAGATTACAGGGGAGCTGGGGTTAGTATTTATTCTATCCTTGGAAATGAATGGTCATATTGGCACAGCATCAGAAAATTGCTTTGCAGCTATTGGGCAATCAGAAACACTGCCCCTTTTTGGTGCAATAAAAAAGAAGCATATATTTTCAGAAATGAAAGCAGAGTGCACAGGAAATAATTTTCAGATTCATTCTATTACAGAAGACAAGCAATTGTAATAACATTCTAATAATTCAAGTTCTAACCATGAGAGTGACTAAAATTTCTATCTGGTATAAGTTTTTCTCATAATGTATCTACGCACAAATTTTGATAGTAGTAAGTGGATTCATTTGTGAGCTATAATACCCACTCCTTTGTCTCTCTCTCACTTAAAACATGCTTATCCATCTAAATCTCAAATTTGAATTCTTTTTAGAAAATAATATGTTCTCTATACAATAGAACAAAAAGTAAAATATTCCCTCTGTCTTAATCACCCACCCATAGTCTGGTACTCACCCTAGGCTAATTATTGGTTTTGGAATAAGGCAGATATTGATACATACACACATACATATACATGGGTTTTCACATGTTAATAGTGCGATTGATGGATTTTGAGGATATGGAATATATAAGGTTATGTAAAATATCTTCTACCTATCCACCTGTAGCTTTAGTTCCGTGTAAATCCCCAGACATATGCAAATCATGCACATTTTCTCATTAATGTCTTTAATTATTAAATGACTCCATAATAAAACATAATTACTCTCCTCACCCCCACCCCCAACAAAATGTAATTACCTTAAGACTTCCTTGAACTTCCTAGCAAAATCAATATTCTATATTATTGAAATTCACTTATAAATTAATTCATTCATGTCATTGCTGTAAAATATCAAAATAAAATATGCAGAGTTGAAGTTGTACATATGTGTAATGTGTATTTTTGCAAATTACACAAAAGTCACTGTTCATTTCCAAATACACTTAATTCATTTTAGCTATATTCTATGATATAGGTAAAAATTAACAGTCATCACCTGCCACAGAGCGATAAATCAAATAGATATTGTGATTAAAACATCTGACCCTAATAGCCATTTAGTTACCTCTTGCTTAAACTAAATGGTCAACTGTCGATAATCGTGACAGTTTTTGAATTTCAAACATAATAGCACGAAACAGTAATAGATCCTCTACACTATATAATTCAAATTCGTGTAATTTTTTTCCTATTATCTACATTAGGAAATTCCCTCTATAACAACTCTTAGTTTTACTCACCTAGGCCAAGGCGTGTCAGTGAAATGGGATGAAGAAAAAAATATTCTTACTGTAGTGCAGGGCAACTAATCAGATAAATAGGGCAAACCTTTGAAGCATATGCACATGAGTAACTGTTAAAAAAAATCCAATTGGTTAAACTCTCCCTCCACTATAGATCATTTGACCCTAAAATGATTTGCAAAAGTTTAAGACTACCTGTCATTTTATTGAAAATTAATAATTTCATGGAAACAACTAATTACTTGTCAGAAATCTGTGTTCTTTAGTACATAAAATGATTGACATCAGTATTTTGAGTGGTCATCTTTGTTTTTATTTTTTTATGATGGACAGAATACAATGTGACATACCCTCAATGAGGGATTTGCAGAAATCACTTGAAATGTCTTTGCACCACACATACTTTATAGCATCAATCACAGCTTGGAACTTTAATGGCTGTTTTTCTGCTACCTTGTCTTTTTAAAATCGATGAGGTTGAGGTCAGAATTGTTACCGAGCCAATCAATCATATTATGTTTTTGCTGTGCAAGTAGTGCTGTAAAACTTGAAATTTAACATCTGAATTGCAAAAACAATGTTTTAATTTAATTTAGTTACTTTTCTGAATAATTTAATTTTAATCAGTTACATTTTCTGAAATGCAATTTTCAACTTAATTAGTTACCTTTCCTGGGGAGTAACTTATAATTTAGTTAGGATTGGTAGTAACTTTCCCAAGTTTGATACGTAGCTATAATTGCAACTTTTATGAGTGGTCACTGATAAATCTGAGGTGACTATGGCTAATAATGTTTATGGTACTACAGACCACTAGTCACTAAGAAAATTTATAAATTTATATCTATACTAATAGTTTTGTACATGACCAAACCCTGTAGCTCAATTATTAAAATAGTTTGAGGCTAGGAACTAACTTGATCTACGGTTATTAATATTTAAATTAAATTATACAAATTCTGAAAATAACAAATGAAACATTGACAGATCTGTCAGTATAAGAAAATTGTATGAGCCCCCTTTTATTAGTTAACCTGTAGCAGTGATTTAACTCTTAAAATGCTCTTGAAGTAAAAATTTGGAATAAATTAACATTTTAATTAAAATAATCTTTTACACACACATACTTAAGCATACAAACTACTATTTATACGCAATCACATTTCTACATACTTGATTAAACTTGCATGATAGACATGATATTAAGCCTGTAATTCTACTGGTCAATGGTAACATGAAAAATCTAGTTAGGGGACCTCTTCGACCATGTGCTTTACCTCCTGTGAAACAAAATGGACTAAATTAATAATGTTGAATCTTCAAATTTAGTTTAACAATATGTTAGAAATTACAGAAAAAACCTCTTTAACACTAGAATGACGGATATTTTGAACTACATAGAACGACGGGCAGTGGTCAATGTTCTCTTATTATAAAACCTAGAATAATTTTCTTCTGTGTTTTCAATAACTTGAAGAAAATAAGAAATGTTATAAAATTTCAGTCTGGAATTAGCCGTTTCGGAGGAATCGTTGCTCAAAGTAGTTATATGGTCAAAATGACCGCTTCCATCATTCTAGTGTTAACAGTTAAGATCCGTCATTCTAGTGTGGAAAACCCAGGCCGTCTGACTCATCCAGAGGACTTGAGCAACTATTTGGACGACCAGCGTCATTCTAGTGTGAGACACTTCTGAATAGTGGACATCTCATTATAGTAATTGGTTACAAAATGCCCAGTCTCAAAGTATATAAATTCTCATGTATTTACCTCTGAATAATGGACAAAACTTTTCACCAATGTCAAAATTATATACATTTAAGGGAATAAAAGGGAAATAAGTGACGTTTCCAGATCATCACTGTATTCAACATAAAGATGTATGTCATTGCTGTTCTAGATACAGCAAATAATAATCAAGACAATTTCGATTACAAATGGGTGAGAAACAAACAAAAAAGTAGATAAAAGAGGAAAAGAACTGACAGTACAAATAACCATAAAAAATATTTTATGACCCATTCCAGAAATTATCATGGAAGACAAAGTGCAACTATCAGATTATTTAAAGCACTGTAATAATGTATCACACCAGTATAAGACTATAAAGAACTTGCAGCTCAAGTTGAAACGAAACAATATTTAGCTAAACCAATTTCTTGATGATATTTTGCTCTAAATAAAAATAAATATAAATGTATTAGCAAATTTGTTGCATATGTTTTAACTCAATTTAGATCTAACAATCAGTTGTAATTTTAAAATAATGTTAATATGTAAATAAAAAAATATATTTACCACAATAGTGTCCTGTGTAGTTGGATTTTTAATAAAGGTATTTAATGTGCCTGTCATTACCGTCCTGTAGTTGTTATTACTATACTATCATTGTCATTACCATCCTCCAAACCAATTCTGGTCCCCATAATTAATTAACTTCTTATATGTTGAAATTTTTATTTAAAGGTCTAGTTTTAACAATATTTTCAACCCCAAAGTAGATTTTAATATAATAGCAAAAATGAATGACAGATCTTTCAAATTGCAATAAATTATATTTTCATTTTGGTTAAAAAATAAAGTAACTACTTTTACTATGTTATATATTTTTGTTAAGCTATCGCTAGTGCACAATTATCAATCTTCAAAATTTTAATATTCACTGTATTTATACAAGTTCTGTATGTTTTACTACCCAGCATGGTAATGACCCTTTCTGATAAATTTACCAACAAAAACTGTGTTATGGAGGAATTCTTCCTTTATTATTAATTTATAATTTTAATTATTTATATTTATATTTATATAGTTTATTTTAATATTATTTAGATTTATTTTAATTACATTTAATTTTTCTAAGTTATTATATTTATATATTTAATCATTAAATTTACTTAACTATATTATTATATCATTGTTTCCAATTTGGCCTGATCGTATAGTTTTAAAAAAAGTTTACTTTTATAATTATTATTTGTTTCTTTATTTACTTTGTTTATTACTTACAGCTTGGTCTGTACTCAACTATGTAACACCTTTAAAAACACTTCAACATCATATAACTTCTAAAAATTCCACTTACCATTAGATAAACAAATAGCACAGCCAACAAGAAAAACACAACTCTTATTAATGTTAAATTAAAAATCAATTTTTATTAACAACAATTAAAATATTTAAGCATTCTATTCATTATTACTAAATTAGAAGTATAGTGGTTCAAAAATTAACAGTACATTGCGCTAATTAAATAAATTACATTAAAATTCAATTAAAGAAACCTCGTTAGCAAATTAAAATAACCAAACTATCACAATTACCCAGGTACAGAATCCACTCTGGTCTGAAGACCAGAGTTTGGTCTGCCTGAAGCTGGCTGTCCACCACCAAAAATGTTAAAAATGCAAAATAACAAAAACAAACACAAATTGTGAATGATAAAATTTTCCACATGTATATTCAAACTCTCGAAAAGGAAACAAAACAAATTAAAAGGGTAGAAAATCCCAAGTTACATTAAGACCAAGGCTTCACATATCTCATTGAAAAAAATTTAATTATCATTTTGACTGAAGTTATTCGCTGAAGTTTGTAGATGGCAGCATTATGCCCGATAACAGTGTGCAAAGAAGTTGCACTTGCACCACATTTAAAACCAAAGAGACTGGCAGCATGAAAAAAACCACTTATAAAGGAGGCAAGAAAACACCCAGGTTCTGAGCAATACCGGCAGCAGGGCGGAGTGTCACTTCTGGTGCCGATAGCACTTGCAGAAAATTAAACACCATCTTTAGTACCGGCAATTTAAACAGAGCCGCCAGTTTGACAAGGATCGCGGTTAGGTGGGAAAAAGCCTGCCTTGAACACGGTTACATTCTGATGAAAAAATATAGATATGTTCAATATCAAAGGTAGCTGGATCTGCTTCGACTAGGGCTTTGATAGTCACAACGTCATCAATAGAAGCACATTTCAAAATCTTAGTCAAGCTGCATAAATTGGCTTGGAATCGGATTAAAAGCATTCTTACGGCGACCGCGGGATACGGGCGCCCTTGCATTGGGGCCCCGTTCCACGGATCTTCGCAGCAACAAACAAAACCACCTCCTCCAAAAGCCGCTCAGCAAACGAATGCCAGGCAACACGCCTGCCTCCCAGGAGACGCCAAACTTGGCGAGTGAAAACCCGCGCCGAGCACCCACGCATACACTGCGGAAATAAAGACGCTGTTATGCCAAGAACCATTAAACGGATAACCTCCGCCAAGTGGCAACCCGCCGCACAGCAACCCCACCGGATGCAATGGCACCCCTCTTACAGGTGTCCACAACAAATAAGCAACAGATAAGCTATGAAGGCTGAATTTTGCCTAAAAATGCATCTTTTTTCTCACTCTCGTGAATGAAGTGACGTGAAGTTAAAACCCGAGAGCGAGAAGCCGAAAGATTAACAAAAGATATTTTAACGTTTAAGGATGCATTGCGTATAATTTTGAATAATAAAAACAAGGAAAAAGATAACAAATTACGTTAAAAGGGGAATAAATCACCGAAATATTCAGAAACAACAAATAAATTTTGAATTTTGAAGGGAAAGGGGAAAAATAACGAATTTTAAGCTATTACATAATTCTGAACTATTAATTAAATTTTGAACCAAAAATCTCGGCATAACAACTGTATTACCTCTTTTTTTTTTTTAAATAAATATTCCATGAACCATTATAGTTTTATCAAGATACACCTCCCAGGTTTCTAAAAAATATGAAACATGTATTTCAGGAAACTTTTAATAATTAGAAACTTTGTGTAAGCTGTGCATTATAGGAGAATGACCGATGTATTGATATATCAATAAGCCCATCACTAACCTGAATCCTATAATAGATAAAAAGAATATTTAGGGGAACCTTGGGCGATCATAAAAATGAGTTATTTTTACTTTCATTTAAGATTCACTATAAACAGTAGTGCCATTGTATTTTTAAATCACTAGATACAGAATGTCATTAATTTTAAACAGTAAATTTCAGAAATATTAACATACATTTATTTAATTATAGCATGAAACAGAGAAAGAAACCTTACCTTTCTTAAATATTGGAGACCGAATACTCCCATGCCTAGCTCTTCCTGTGCCCTTCTGTGGCCAAGGCTTTCGTCCGCCACCACGCATCTCATTTCTGGTGGGATCAGTTGCAAAATCCTATGGAAATAGGAAAACATTTTTTTCCATTCAAAAATAAAACCATGTTGTGCAAAGGATAAAGAAAAATTAGACAATGTAATTATGTACAGTTTAAGATACAATACAGCATGTAGCTATTTTAAGGATATGTTAGATTCCCCCCTTCGCTGCTTCAGAAAAGACCAACTCAAAATCAAAAAGGCAAAATGGGTACAAATCTGAAAACCTGAGGAGAATTCCCAAAAAGATGGATTCAGAACCCACCAATTAGAAAATCATGAAGGGATTCAGAACATGCCAATCAAATAGCAAAATGAAAAACAACCCAATGAATCTGAAAGTATAGAGGTGACACAAGTTGGAGTGTCAGAAACCATAACAGAAATGTCTCATCAAGACAAGACATGTACCAACAAGACCAAAACATTGTAAAAACTCAAGATCTAACTGGGATTCAAACCAAGCATCTTCAAACTGACCAGACAACATTCTATCCATTAAGCTACTGGTACAAAATTCCTGTTATTGTTCATGGAAATGCACCCTACAGTCTCCTCCTTCAGATTTTCAATCAAAGTGCAACTTATGATCTGAATTACCTTTCATTTCCTATTTTTATTTATACAAGCTAGCATCCTGTCCTCATTCTTTACTTTCTTATACTGGATAGCATTCTGTGCATCATAATACTTGGGAATTAAAAATCACTGCCATAAATTAAAGGGTCCTGAGCAAAATTAAAACTATGTCTATTTTAGACATAAAAAATCATTGCATCTAACCTGCAAGGTTAAGTTGTTAAAGTGTGAAAACAGCTAAACACCTGTCCCCCGATTTACACGGAAGATATGTTCTACATAAAACCGTGTAAATTGAAATCTTGGATTTTGCTAAGTAAAATCGTGTAAAATGAAAATAACTCCAAAATGTGAATGATTCAGTCATTTATTTAAGTAAAACAAAAGTAAGACATCTTAGAAAACTTAAAATTATATTTAGTTTATAAAACAACAAACATATGAATGTAGTAATATAACATATTTAATTTATTTTACATTAGGAACAAAGAACAAAAAAACAAAAAGACCCTTAAAAATTAATTATAAGTTTAATCACTTTCATGTACTATCAGTCTTTTCTTTCTGATAGGTACGATGTCACTTTCATCACTTGAGCTTTCTTGATGCGATTCTGACTCAATGGTTGGCAAATTAGGCAAGATCTCGGGTTGACAAGACTTTGTCATGAAATCGGTAATTAACAATTGTGTAGTTTTTTTTTGCTATTTCTTTATAGACCTACCTCTTCATATTGATTTAAGCATTTACGAAGGTCTCGCTGGAAACGGAGAGCTCGATCAACATTTGTGTCATATTGTAAGAAATGGTTGCCCAATTTTCTTTCCAAATCAAGTCCTACGCTTATGATTCTTGCTTGGATCCTACGCTTATGATGAATGATATGTATAGTAGTTCAAAAATTAACAGTACATTGCGCTAATTAAATCAATTACATTAAAATTCAATTTAGGAACCCAGGATCATTCCACTCTGGTCTGAAGGCCAGAGTTTGGTCTGCCAGGGGCACTGTCCATCACCAAAAATGTTAAACTTAAAAGAATACAATATCAAAAATCTCCCAATCATAACAAAATCACCATTAAAAAGAAAACATTTGATGCAACACTTGTGCAAATTCAACCTTTAAATTATTATTTTAAACACTTTCTTCTTCAAATATTGCAATTTTCCCATAGCAACACTGGGATTTATTTTCCTTTCTGCAAAATGGTGATATTTTCTCAAAATCTCACGCTAAAATTTAAATTCAAAACAAATACACTTTTCTTTTATCTGCCATAATGTATGACACAGTAGGCTTTTCAGGAACACTTAGGAACATTCACAGAACACCATGCTACGGAACGCTTGAGTGGGCTGGTGTCACAGATGCTTAACATTTGGAGACCACTGCATATGAAGTTTTAGAAAATATACGAATTATTCGCTGGCATGCAAGAGCCTGTAACGGTTTAGTGGAAATGTTGGATTAAGGAAAGACTGTTGAATGAATGATATGAAGGTGGGTGGCTCCAGAAGAGCCCAGCACATCGACCAGAGGTCTATTGTACTACCCCAAAAGAGAAAGATCTCTAAGAAAAGAGACCAGTAGCGAAAATAAGCAGGCACTTGACAGGTATGTCGTTCAGCTCCCAGGGTTCAATCACATGACGACCAATGTGTTCGAATCTGTGAGCAGAGTAAACCTCACATTCACAGAGAATGTGAGCAGCAGTTTCTTTGCTGTAATTGCAGCCTCTGCAAAGCGAATCTTTAGTGATACCTATAATGTTAAGGTGTCTCTTGAGGATGCAGTGCCCAGTAAGGAGCCCAACAGCCCTCCTGATGCCAGTTCTGCTGAGCTTGAAAAGTTCTTTTTGACGTGTACTAGGGCAATTGCAGTTGAGAATTTTCGCTTGCCTTTGTCCCTTAGTATTACGCCAGTTCTTACATTGAAGCTTCCTGAAGATGTCATAGACAGTTCTTCTAACAAGGTCATTGGGGATACCCAAGGCCGGCTCAGGGCCCACAAAAGGAGTACTTAAGCCTTTCCTAGCAAGTTCATCTGCCATCTCATTGCCAGGAATGCCCGAATGACCAACTCATTGCCAGGAATAACCGAATGACCAGGCACCCAGTAAAGAATGACATTGTTATTGCTAGCAATTTCACAGAGTGCACTGTAGCATTCTCAAACAAGGGAAGAAGTCATAGTGAACTTCCCAAGAGCCATAAGAGCAGCCTGACTGTCAGAACAGATGAAAATCTGGCTATTCTTACACTTCCTGTCATAGCAGATTCTACAACAAATAAGGATGGCAAAGACTTCAGCCTGAAAGACAGTAGCAAAATTGCCAAGCGGATAAGACAGCTCAGTACCATCATCAGGGCAGCACACACCAGCACCAGTGCTTGTGCCAATCTTCGAGCCATCCGTGTACCATACAAAACAGTTCAGTTTATTGTAGGTGGGAGTCCTTTTCCAGTCGTCCCGCGAGAGGACCTGAATCATAAGGCTTGTCAAATGTGTATTTGACATGAATGCCATCAGGTGGCATACAGAAATAAGGATGACTAGCAACATTACTGTTAAGTTCACCCCAAGATAGATACCTTGAGTAATCTTTCCAGTATTTCAAATATTTAAGTCTGTTCATGCAGATAAGTGCCTCTGCTTCAAAACGCATGTAAAGTGGATGCAAACTGAGTAAATGTTCAAGAGTTGCAGTAGGAGTAATTTTCATGCATCCAGAAATTGCAATGCACACCATCCTTTGGAGCTTAACTAGTTCTAGTTTAGCTGTTTCACATCCAATTCTGGACCACCAAACAATGGATCCATAGGAAGTGATAGGACAGATTACCATCGAGTAAATCCAATGGATAGCCTTAGGATTTAAGCCCCAAGTTTTCCCAATGGCATTCCTACAAGATCAGAAGATTTTTTTGGCTTTAGTCATGCAATAATCCAAGTGTTTCTTAAGGAAAGACAGTTAAGATCGATGATACACTTTCGCAAACACTGTTAGGATCGATGATACACTTTCGCAAACACTGTAGGATTAAGGAAAGACTGTTAAGATCGATGACACACTTTCGCAAAAACACTAGATTCCAGGTAATAACGGAGGTAGTCGATTTCCTCAATTTTTGTATTCATCTGATGGAAAGTCGGAAGACAGAGAAAATGGAACCTGTGCAACAAGAGATGATGCAGTCCCAGTGAAAGATTTCTAATGACGTTGAGCAGCACTTGAGACATTTTCTCTCACATTTCTGGCGACCGTGGGATACGGGCGCCCATGTATGGGGCCCGTTTCCATGGATTTCAGCAGCAACAAAAAGGAACCGCCTACTCCAATGCCGGTCAGGAATCGAAAATCCAAGCAACACACTTGCTTCCCAAGGGCCGCCAAATTTGGCGAGTGAATACCTGCGCTCACGCATATACTGCGGAATAAAAACGATGTTATGCCAAGAACTGCGATGCGGGTACGAAAGTTAAAATTATGCTGCCAAACACACCGCCAAGCACACAGCAACCCCACCGGATGTTCGGCACCCTCTTCACAGCTGTGAGGGGGAAAGTCCGGAGACAGAGAAAATGGAACCTGTGCAACAAGAGATGATGCAGTCCCGGTGAAAGATTTCTAATGACATTGAGCAGCACTTGAGACATTTTCTCTCACATTTCTGGTGACCGCGGGATACGGGCGCCCATGTATGGGGCCCGTTTCCATGGATTTCAGCAGCAACAAAAAGGAACCGCCTACTCCAATGCCGGTCAGGAATCGAAAATCCAAGCAACACACTTGCTTCCCAAGAGCCGCCAAATTTGGCGAGTGAATACCTGCGCTTCACGCCGAGCGCTCACGCATATACTGCGGAATAAAAACAATGTTATGCCAAGAACTGCGATGCGGGTACGAAAGTTAAAATTACGCTGCCAAACACACCACCAAGCACACAGCAACCCCACCGGATGTTCGGCACCCTCTTCACAGCTGTGAGGGGAAAAACTGATAAGAAGTCCACTTTTCTCTTAAAAAATGCATCTTTTCTGCAAACTCATGAATGAAGTGAGGCGAACTTAAAATCGAAAACGAGAAGCCAGAGGGATTAACAAAGGATATTTTAACGTTTTACGATGCATTCCACATAATTTTGAATAATAAAATAAAGAAAAAGGATAACAAATTACGTTAAGAGGGGGAATAAATTGGCGAAATATCCAAATACAACAAATAAATTTTGAATTTTGAAGGGAAAGGGGAAAATAACGAATTTTGAGCTATTATCAAATTTTGAACTGCTAATTAAAGTATAATCGTAAATCCCGGCATAACACACCATACGCTGAAGGTAAAGAATAGAAAATGCTACTTTGTTATGGAAAGCACCACACACTAAAGGTAAAGAGAGGGAAATGTTACTGTGTTATGAAAAGTGCCACACATTGAAGGCAACGAGTTGCAAATGCTATTTCTTAATGCATGCACTATTTAGAATCAGATGTTGAACTATCAGTGTCAGTGTAACTGTCAACACAATATTTAAACAAATCCTTTAATTTATTAAAACTAATTAAAAACACATTTATATGAGGAAAGTCATAAAATAGATTCTTTCTTTCATTCATATGTTAGGCTTTGTTACCATTTATTGATATTTCATTAATTTACTTGAGTAATTATTTTTTTATTTATATCATTCACATTTATCATTCTTTTTTAATTTAACAAGATAATAAAAGTACTTATTTGGGTTTTTACACACCTAGCATATTAAATTGTACAATTGTAATTAATATTTTTATTTCATTTTGACCAAATTTATCAAGCATAACAAGCAATACAATACATCAATAATAAAAAGAAAAATAGTGAATATTTATTTCCTAAGTAAATAACAATCCACCAGTAAATAAATCCTTAAGTTTAAGTAATTTACAAGTAATCCACCAATTTATTGAGTTATTTTCATGTACTGCTCTAAAGAAAAAGCAATGTTCATATTTAAAAAGGAAACTTTAAAATTCATCTGATACTAAATCATTTGTTTATATTCCTTCAAAACACTTATAACTGCCAAAGTATTATTGAATTCTTTGCTTGCCAACAAGTTACAAGTGACAAAAGTTACAAGTTACAAGTAACCATTTACAGAATATTTGTCATTTGAGCAAAAAAAGTGTCAAGTTGCAAACACATCTTAAGTGTGTAGTCAATGTATGGTAGAATATGTTTCAACATTTGCAACCTAGCTGCAGATGTCACTTGTTATGTTAGTGTGAGTTCAACTTTAACTTGTATGTAATTACAGTATTCAATTTTCCCTTAATTAATTTTTTTTTAATATTGGAATACAAATCATGTCACTGAGACTAAATTCATATAAAATAAAAAACAAATAGAAACTTACAATAAAATGGATACTTTTTTGCCAGTTTAAGTTATGCCACATTACATCAATCCTGGAAATAAAAGTATTTGTTTGTTACTGAACAGAAATTTCAAGACAATGTTTCATACTAAATATGAAATATAACCAATAGTGGCTCGTCTATAAGTGCTGCAACACCCCCTGTAATTTATTTAAAAAAAATATTTTTATTTACTCATCGCATTTGAAAATTTTTTCCTCATAGAATTGGCGCTGAATGCCAGTTGAATATTCGTAAATCATTTCTTGTGACCACAAAGCATGTGGATGGGAAGGTCGATCTTCTTATGAGTATCCTCAAAGCATGTAGGAAAAATGCATTTGCTCTGCATAATGTGCAGCTACTTGCCTCCAATAAAAGACCCAGTGTGCATGCTCAGAGTGATGTGTAGGGAGAAGGATGAGAAGGCGTAATGTTCGCAATGTGCTGCAGAGAATGCAGTCCTAACGTTTCATTTGTATTGTACATGCTATTCTGCGTCCTTTGATTTTATATTTTTGATTCAGAAATTGTTCATTTGTGATGTGTGTTTCTTTTCTTTCAAAGTAAATAACTGTTTAATATCTGTGTATTTAGTACAGAATTAAATGATGAAGAAAATGTCCTTGTATACAAATAAATAGAACATTTATCGTTATGCTGCAATGTAATTTTTTATATTGCTGTGTTAAAGATCTAGTGATGTGCAGGGAGTGGGATGAGCGAGGCGTAATGTTCCCAATGTGCTGCAGAGAATGCTGCTCCAACATTTCATTTGTATCGCACATGCTATTCTACTTTCTTTGATTTTATATTTTTGATTTAGAAACTGTTCATTTGTGATGTGTGTTTCTTTTCTTTCAAAGTAAATGACTGTTTAATATATGTGTATTTAGTAGAGAATTAAATGATGAGGAAAATGTCCTTGAATACAAATAAATAAAACATTTATTGTTATGCTGTAATTTTTTATATTGCTGTGTTAAAGATCTAGTTCAACATGCAATTTATTAGCAACACTACCGCAGTTCCAACGGATGAGCCACTACTGAATATAACCCATACTGATACACAGAGCTCACTTTCATCCTATTAACAACCTATCCAAAAGTGGTGTCTGGTACCGCTTTCAGAATAATTTAACTTTAAAATGAGTAAAAAAAGGTGCTGTTGCTAAGTTTCTTGGGTCCGCACTATAATTAAACCAAGATAGGCTGTGCGGCTGAGTTGAACTTAATACAGATTTTTCTAATGTCTTCATATATGTGATGTTTCATATTTTGTAGCTATGGCACTGGCAGAAATGCCAACTAGTTGATGAAAATTTCAGTAGTGAAGAAAGAAAATATCAGTAGTTTTAAGACTTTTTCAGTAATCAGGTTAAGAAATGAAATACATATGCTCACACATAATACAAAAATGCATATACATGAAATTTAAACATATATATAATTATGTATTAATATATATTTATATTATAAGTTTTTATCCAGTTAAAAATACTTTATATTGAAAACAAACATTTACATTTGGTAAAACACAAGTTTTCACTAAAGATAATAACAAATGTTGATCTTTAATAAAAAATAAAATATAGCAATATATTTATATATGTGAATATATCAATTTTCATATATTTTGTACTTTTAATTTTTTATTCCTTGCTAAGCAACACAATATAAGTTCAATGAAATAAAGTTTAAAGTTATTGTTATTAAAAAAAATCAACTGCTCAATGTTATTTTTATAGAAGGATGAATTGTGTGCTTTTTATTTATGTCTCGACTCGGCAACCAATAGACTTCTTAAAATATTGATGTAACCTGCAGTAAAATAAGGAATATCATACTACATTTGTAAAAATACACTACAACTTTTATAAATTATTACTATTTAATTATAAAATCAACAAAACATATAATGAGGGTGACTAATTTCAAGCATGCAATGTGACATATTACATGTCTGTTAATTTTAAAAATTTATTACTAATAATTTACAAAAGTGTTAATTTTCCCCTAAATATGGAAAACACAAAAATTACTGTGAAACCAAAAAAAGTGTGGATTTCATATTTCTCTTGAATAAGTAACTTAAATAGCAAAATTTTGTGTAGATATGTCACATGACACACATTTTAATAGAATTGCCCTTTTGGTTTTGTGTGCTTAATTTGAATATAGTGAAAATATGGAATTAAATCACATAGATTCTTATCTAGATAAATTTATGTAGCTTCAACTAATGAAAAACAAAATACTTTCAAGCAAATTCTAACTGCAATCAGTGAAATTTGGCAAACTTCTAATTTCACAATCCCTTACAAGAAAATGATGCAGTTGGGAAAATTTGACTATTTCAAGAAATCTCTCTTAAGAAAATTTTAAAAGTAAGCTACACATTTTCAAAATTTAAATCATTTAAAAAGAAATCTAAACATTTTCAAATTTATTGAAATATTTTAATTAAATTATTTAAAAGTAAGCAAGGGATTTTCAAATTTAAATGAGAAAATAAAAATAAGATTTTCACAATTTTAATTTTTAAAAAATAAACAAAAGCTTTTTAAAACTTAAATCACTGAAAAGTAATCAAAAATTTATTCCAATTTAAATTATCAAAAAATAAACAAAAGATTAAAAAAAATGAAAATACAGAATAAACAAAAAAAAATATTAAAATAATACAGAATAAACAAAAGATTGAAATAAAATTTAAATTATTGGTGCATGATGTGGAGGAGCACTCTCTGAGCATGGCCATCCACCAAATTAATTGCAAGGCAAATACTCCAGAAAAATGGTGTAAAATGCACAACTTGAAAGTATTAGCTTCCCAGAAAGAAACAAACTTATTGGCCAAACTGAACCTAGTTGTCAAAAGTGCCTGAGATTTGAAGTCATCTTGAACCTTCTCTCATAGATTCTCACTGAGAGCCTCTGACAGGCCAGCACCGCCAAGCAAGGGATATTAATTTCCATGTACAGAATCCAGCAACAGGCAAGAACCTGGAAGTAATTCCGTTTAAAAAAGGGGTTACGACTCTCACAAAGAGGAATGTGGACAAATTTCAGAATCAAAATTTTTGTATACATATTTTTGAGACGAAAGGAGAAATTTAGACAAAAACCATGAGGCACATAAATACTATCACAACATTTATATCAAAATAATTATATATTTCAAAAATCCCATAAAATCTTTTAAATTCATAATTTAGAAAATAACAAGTCAATTTGATTTCAAGAAAATAGCAAGTCAATTTGATTTCAAGAAAATAGCAAGTCAATTTGATTTCAAGAAAATAGCAAGTCAATTTGATTTCAAGAAAATAGCAAGTCAATTTGAGACATTGTTTACAGACCACCAGCACTATTTTATCTTTTATCATCTGCTCAAAATGAAACTAAATTAAAACTGAATTTGAAGTAAAAACTTTGATAGATTTTCAGCTTTAAATATTCATTGCTTTTAAACTAATTCAAATTTTAAAAGATATCAACTGAGGTGCATTTTCTCTTTTTTTTGGAGGGGGGGGGGGGGGGGAAGCACATCTGCAGCAAATTTTGCCACTGTCCAACACTCTTAGATATTCTGCTACAGATAACATACAGACAGACACACAAGCACCTTCTTTTGTTATGAAAGAGTTTTCTAAGAAGCATCTCTTTGGGTAGTAAAACTTGCAGACAACAATAATAAACTTTGTGTGGTCTACCTAGTTGTCGTCCAAGATTTTAATAAAAGTAAGCTCTGCAATACATATTTACATTTAATTTAATAAAAAGTTACCGAGGCATAGCTGCAAATATTAAAGGATGAAGATCAATGACGCCTAATTTTTCTTCTTCAACAGTATCCATGTTGCAAACCCATGCTTCCCGTGATTTGAAATACTTATGAGGATATTCCAGAGTACGAGAAGTAATTATGGGCAAAGACTGTCTTGGTGGTGAAACTTCTTCAGAAAAATCAGGACCTACAAAAAATTATATTTTAAAATTTGCCCAGAGTTAAAAAATTTCAATATATATATTTAAAATAATTTATAAGGACCATCAAACAATGAGTGACATGGTATTGTAAAAAGTTGAAATAAAATATGAAAAGCCACTATCTTTAACTAACTAGGTTTTATATGCATATCATATCTAATAGGAGATCCACAGGATCACTTATTTTTAATTAATCGCACACACATATATACCTATTATATATATGAAATTGATAACCTTTATTAGAGACAGTTCTATGAGAACACGGTTTTATCAATATGTGTGAAAAATATCATTTAATTCCAATTTATTTGAGGATTGTTATAAGAGTATTTGTTTTTATTTACCACATTGGGAAGATGAAAAGAGATTTTATGCACTTAACCGGCCACACATTAAGCTGCAGTAAGCCCTCGGGTCTGCCGTGTGTTCTGGGTTCTGAGCACTTAAAACAAGATTTATTTCATAGATGTATCATAAAAACATTATATTAGAATCACAGTATTATATTAGAATCACATATGATATTTTGAGAAAACAAAGAGAGTCATGATTGTTTGCTAAAACAAAATCAAGCAAAAGGTAGGTTATACTGAACTATGAGCTGCAAAAGATATAGCTTGAAGTTCAATACATGAAATTGTTTACTAGAAAGTTGAAAATGAAAATTTAATTATTTTAACTATTAGTATTACGATTTGCATTTGATAATTTTGAATATATGAAATTTATACCTGTAAAACAGAAATTATAGTTCTGTGCTTATTTACATTGCATTACTGTATGCACATTAAAATAAAATTTAATTCTACAGTAACCTCGAATGAAGCTGTATGTACATTTCAATAGATTCCAGTTTGTGTTAATACAGTAGTACATACATAGAACAAATTTATTGGGAACTTTAAAATCTAGTCTCTATATCTAACAGGAAAAAAATTAAAACAAGAAAATGACTTGGATATACAAGGTAAGATCAAAAAGTTTAGAGACTGTGCTGATATCTCCAACCCTGATTGGAGGAGAGGGGAACTATTTACTATTTTACCGTAGCATAGAGGCCATGTGACGCGAGATGTGAAAAGGAAGATGCAGGTCTGCAGTACAGGGTTTTTCCAGACAATGAGTATCAGTGAACTGTAGTCGTTGGAGTTCGCCGAAAACAGAAATGACGTTTGAGGAACAACGTGTGAATATCAAATTCTGGCAACGTTTGTGGAAGTCGCCGAAAGAATCATTGCACATGGTGCAGCAGGTGTACGGTGAGAGAGCAATGTGTCGTGTGAAGGTGTTTTCATGGCACTCCCAATTCACGGATGGCCGTGAATCCGTAGAAGACATTTCGCAGACTGGGCGGCCACCGTCAACATCAGTTATGCAGGACAACATTCGAAAGTTGGAGGAAATTTGTGTGTGCAGACTTACGTCAAATCATCAACATAATTGCTGAAAAAGCAGGAATTTCGTACGGGAGCTGCCAAGCTATCCTGACAAACAAACTGAACATGCATCGTGTGTGTCAACACATTGCACCAAATATGCTAACCAGAGATCAGTGTGATGAGCACATTTAGATTTGTGGAGAACTGATTAATGTTGCTGACAAAAATCCGAAATTCCTTTCAAAAATTATCATCAAGGCTGAGACGTGGTGTTTTTTGTACAATGCACAAACAAAGCGTAGAAGTCACACTGGAAGTCACCATCGTCGCTGAAGTCAAAAAAGTTCCATTTGGACCGTTCAAGGGGGAAAGTAATGCTGGAGGTGTTTTTTGACCAGAAGGGTTTGGTGCATCACAAGTTCATACCGGAAGGGGCAATAGTGAACAAGGAGAGGTACACACAGATCCTGACTCACCTCCGTGATGTTATCTGCCGGAAACGCCCAGAACTCTGGAAAAGCAAGGATTGGGTACTACAACACACAACATGATCATGTCCCCGCTGATCGGTCTCTCATGGTGCAGTCCGTACTGGTCAAACATGGAAAGTCAACCCTTCCACACTCTCCTTACTCACCCGATCTCGTCCCATACAATTTTTACCTGTTCCCCCGTCTCAAAAACAAACTCAAAGGACACTGTTTCAAGAGTACATCTGAGGTTGAGGAAGCTGCGATGGCCGCACTGAAGACCATCTCATCCAAAGACTTCCAGGAATGTTTTCAGCAACTGTACTCACACTGGCAGAAGTGCATAGCTGCAGAGGGGGAGTACTTTGAAGGTGGTTGTGTGTAACACATTATATCAATAAATGATATCCGTCAAGTAAGCCAGTCTCCAATTTTTTTTATCCTACCTTGTATTTAAAGGCTTAAAGACAAAATATGTCATTTTCTATTGAACAGTAGAATTTATTAAACATACATATAATTGCTTATCTATTGCAATTAAGAAATTATTACAGTTAATTTTGATAGTTTCAAAATATATTGTAAGATTTGAGAGCAATTTCAGAAGTCTAAAATGACTATTTTTATTCCTTGGTATTAAAAGAGGAGAGGGGAACTATTTACTATTTTACCGTAGCATAGAGGCCATGTGACGCGAGATGTGAAAAGGAAGATGCAGGTCTGCAGTACAGGGTTTTTCCGGACAATGAGTATCAGTGAACTGTAGTCGTTGGAGTTCGCCAAAAACAGAAATGACGTTTGAGGAACAACGTGTGAATATCAAATTCTGGCAGCGTTTGTGGAAATCGCCGAAAGAATCATTGCACATGGTGCAGCAGGTGTACGGTGAGAGAGCAATGTGTCGTGTGAAGGTGTTTTCATGGCACTCCCAATTCATGGATGGCTGTGAATCCGTAGAAGACATTTCGCAGACTGGGCGGCCACCGTCAACATCAGTTATGCAGGACAACATTCGAAAGTTGGAGGAAATTTGTGTGTGCAGACTTACGTCAAATCATCAACATAATTGCTGAAAAAGCAGGAATTTCGTACGGGAGCTGCCAAGCTATCCTGACAAACAAACTGAACATGCATTATGTGTGTCAACACATTGTACCAAAATGCTAACCAAAGATCAGTGTGATGAGCACATTCAGATTTGTGGAGAACTGATTAATGTTGCTGACAAAAATCAGAAATTCATTTCAAAAATTATCACCGAGGCTGAGACGTGGTATTTTTTGTACAATGCACAAACGAAACGCAGGAGTCAAGTGGAAGTCACCATCGTCGCTGAAGTCAAAAAAGTTTAATTTGGACCGTTCAAGGGGGAAAGTAATGCTGGAGGTGTTTTTTGACCAGAAGGGTTTGGTGCATTACAAATTCATACCGGAAGGGGCAACAGCGAACAAGGAGAGGTCGACACAGATCCTGATTCATCTCACAGATGCTATCTGCCGGAAACGCCTAGAACTCTGGAAAAGCAAGGATTGGGTACTACAACTACAACATGATAATGTCCCCGCTCATCGGTCTCTCATGGTGCAGTCCGTACTGGTCAAACATGGAAAGTCAACCCTTCTACGCTCTCCTTACTCACCCGATCTCGCCCCATACAATTTTTACTTGTTCCCCCGTCTCAAAAACGAACTCAAAGGACACAGTTTCAAGAGTGCATCTGAGGTTGAGGAAGCTGCGACGGCCGCACTGAAGACCATCTCCTCCAAAGACTTCCAGGAATGTTTTCAGCAACTGTACTCACACTGGCAGAAGTGCATAGCTGCAGAGGGGGAGTACTTTGAAGGTAGTTGTGTGTAACACATTATATCAATAAATCATATCCGTCAAGTAAGCCAGCCTCCAAATTTTTTTATCCTACCTTGTATTTAAAGGCTTAAAGACAAAATATGCCATTTTGTATTGAACAGTAGAATTTATTAAACATACATATAATTGCCTATCTATTGCAATTAAGAAATTATTACAGTTAATTTTGATAGTTTCAAAATATATTGTAAGATTTGAGAGCAATTTCAGAAGTCTTAAAATGACTATTATTGGTATTAAAAGTTATATAAATAAATGGTATAAAATATATAAATGGTATAAAAATATATTGTAAGATTTGAGAGCAATTTCAGAAGTCTTAAAATGACTATTCCTTGGTATTAAAAGTTCTTGCACATTCTTGCAGTTCTTCAAGAATCATTAAAAAAAAAATAAGCACTTTTTAAGCATGCATCTTTTAAGAACCACAGAAAAAAATTTAAGTACTGCCAATAAAGTAGATTTGATGCATTATGAAGTTTTAAAAAACTTAACATAATATAATATCATTTGTTTCCAACACTATATCATAAATCTTGAGGAATACTAGAAATATTGAAATATTTTCAATCTTCCCGATTTGAAATTATTTGACAGACTTTTTCCGATCTTTATGCAAATGACCAAAAGTAAGAAAAGGTGAGCTTTTCATGGATGTAATACATTAAAGATTTTTACACATGAATCATAAACATCTGATGTGAGCAGCACATGACTTTCCCTGCAAACTAATATTCATTTTTTCTTTATTTCTTTAATTCATTAAATTGAGTTTAATTACACAAAATAACACGTTTTGGGCACGGTAGCGTGGTGGTTTGCACGCTGGATTTGCACACTGCCACAGTGTTCATGCGGAGTACGATCACGTTAAACATGTGGGTCCGTAAGTCCGTCCGAGAGGTTGGTGGTAGGGGAAGGATGGTACGGTCCCTATGGATACCTCCCCCACTGGGTTCTGGTCTAAATTGGGTGACACTTCCCGGCAGTCCAAATGGTTACCTTACACCTTTCTGGTAGGTCGGACGGTCAACAACAAAATAACACTAAATTTGCATTTTTAATTCAATTTTTGTTTTTATTTGGTAATTGAACATTTTTCGAAACACAGCATAACAAAAATGCAAGAAATCTCAAATATCTTGAGAACAATTAGTCCTAGAGTAATGGAGTTGGTCTTATTCTTTTCCTCGTCAAAACAAGCATATAATTGATACATTGAGCATACGTTGTCTTTTTCTAGCTTTTAGCAATTTTTGCTGGCCATTTCATAAAAAACGGCAAATTTTTTTCCGAATCATACCAAAATCTAATCAGCACTAGAGTATCTCACTCACAAGTAACTTGTCTACCAAATTTTGAGAAATTTGGTCAATTAGTATTTTAACTAGAGTGGATAGGCGAGAGTTTTGTGGGCCATTTTGCAAAAAAATGTGGGTCCTGTTTTTCCGAATCATGCCAAAAACTAATCAGCACCAGGGTCACACCCAAGTGACTTACCTACCAAATTTTATGAAATTCAGTCTATTAGTTTTTGAGTTAGAGTGGATAATCATTGCACAGACAGACAGACACACAGATACACTCACAGACATCACGCTAAAAATAGTTTTTTCGTATTCTAGGGGTCTCAAAATGTGTAGATCTGTTGAAAATTCGAGTTGCGATTTTCGGTATGATTCCAATGCTTCCCTATACATTACCACTGATTATTCTACAGTGGGCGGTGCTGGGCGGCATTTCCACCACTCCAAATTGCCTCCCACCACTATTTGGTCATGGGCGGGATGGGCGGGTACCGCCCACCACTTTCGTATGTATAACTTCAAAAATGAAATTGCAGGCTTTTTTTTATTATTGCGGGAAATTTTTCCATAGATTCCTTTACAAGCAAAAATTTAGATTTGGACAAAAACACATCTGGAGGTTCGACAAACTGAAAGGGTAAAAAATAAAATCCGGAGAAAGCTGATGCCACCGGGCGCCAGAGAAATAAAAGGCACAAATTATTTACACGACATCGTGCATACATCTCAGACGACAAACAAAGTGCAAATAAATCTAAATGTTAGTTTATATCGGAATGTATTTGACAGGAATAATAAGTACTACACATAATTTAAATTTTTACATTTATTCTCACACCGAAATGTACATTTATTTGCACTTTGCTTATCGTCGGAAACATACGCACGACATCATGTAAATAACTTGTGCCTTTTATTTCTCTGATGCGTGCGGTGGCATCAGTTTTTTCGGCGGTTCAAGTGTTGTTTATCTTTAGGTCTTGATTAGGTTTATCGAACCTCCAGAAATAATTTTTTCAAGGATACACTAATTTCGGTATTATACATCTGCTATTCATATATTTCATTTTTTAAAGTAATTAAGATCTACAAAATTATAATAACAATGTGCTCCAAGTATGGTAAAAAAAGAAAGACTGGTGAACAAAGTATTACAGTCTTTTTCAATGTTGGTCCAAATAAAAAAAACATCATCTGAAGTTAGTCGTGTAGAAATGCCATTTTCTACTACCAGCTGCAGTGACAACTCTGTAAGTATACCTAATAACAATACTTCTGTAAAGGATTCATTCGTTAGTAATCACATACCTGCCAACCTGGGAAAATTGGAATGTGTAAAATTTTGCGTGGATGACATTTATAATGATTTTTTTTTAATTACACACGTAAACGGCATTTCTAATGAATTTAACTATGTACAAGTACCTGCAGTAAAAAAATACTGCATTAAATATCAGGCATAGTACTGGTAGAATATGAAAATACAAGACATCAATTTTATAAAATTTCAGGACAATAAATTAACAAAAAATATATAAAGGTTTTATCCCGTGAAATTTACTTTATAATGAAAACAAATATTTATGTTTGGTAAAACACAAGTTTTCACTAAAGAGAGTAACGAATATAGATTTTTAATAATAATAATAAAAAAAATAGCACTGAATTATACTCCTGACAAAATGGTTTCCTTTTTATTTACCTAAATCATTGTTTTAATATCACTTTTTGGAAAATATCCCTTCACAGAATTCATACCCATTTTTCAAAATAGAAAAATTTGTATTATGCAAATATAATTAAAAAATTAACCTTAATATGAAAATAAGCTAGTTTAATAATTATCCATAATATGAAAATATGCTAGTTTAATAATTAGCCATAATATGAAAATAAGCTAGTTTAGTCGATCTAATATGCAACATTTAAATGATGGAGTTGGATGGGAAAAGATACTGACGTACTCTCGGCAATTCACAAGAAGTAACTGAATTGCGCAATTGCACTGTTTATGCGAAAATAATTAAGAAATTAACCGCAATAATTAATCAGAATATGAAAAAAAGCTAGTTTAGTCGATCTAATATGCAACATTTAAATAATGGAGATGGATGGGAAAAGATACTAACGTACTCTCGGCAATTCACACGAAGTAACTGAATTGCGCAATCGCACTGTTTATGCGAGAATAATTAAGAAATTAACCGTAATAATTAATCAGAATATGAAAAAAAGCTAGTTTAGTCAATCAAAAATGCAATATTTAGAAGATTGAGATGGATGGAAAAAGATACTTTTGTACTCTCGGCGATTCATAAGAACAAACTGAATTGCGCAATCGCAGTGTTTATGCAAAATTAATGAACAAAATAACATTTTAGCGATTTATGCTGAATTAGACAACCTTTGAAGAAGTATATTTATTACTTTCATAAAATAAGCGATCGAGATCTTCATTTACATTACACGCGGCCGTAAATCTCCGTTAATTTGATTGGTATTACCCTGCATTTTATTATGGATTTGCTACGATCCCGGGAATGGTAGAAATAAGTGCTAAAAAAGCGAAAAATCGGTGTTTCCGAGATATTATACCATGTCTGGTTAATTGATAAATTTTAAACAAAAAAAGCCGGAGAATTTCGTCAGAGATTGATTCCCTAGTAATGTTAAAAAATTCAAATAAATACGGAAATGCGTAAAATATAGCAATATATGCGTAAAAGCGTAAAGAGCAGTTAAAATGCGTAAATTTTACGCATAATGCGTAAAAGTTGGCAGGTATGTAATCATACTGAAAACGAAATGGATCATGTCAATGCTACACCTACAACAGCATCTCCTAGTTGTTCTCACAGTAAGGTTGAATCAGAACATTTATCAGGACATCCAACAAGAGGCAAAACAAAACATGCTATTGTACAGATTATGGTTGAACTATGATAGCACCAAAAAAGGAATGTTCTGTACTTTTTGCCAAAAGTATCATAAAACACAATTTGAGAGAGACATCTGGACGAAAAGCCTATGCACCAGATTAAGATTAGAGAGCATAGTAAAATATGAAACTTCAGCATCCCACCTTGACTCTGTGAAGTTGGAAGCAAATGCTGTAGCGGCACAGAGTAGTGCAATTTCAGTAATCAATACTAATCTTAGAGAGAAAGATTTAATTCATATGTTTGGTTGCTTGTACTTTTTATGCAAACAAAGAATTCCATACAGAACAAACATGGAAGCACTGTTGGATTTAACAACATTCTTAAGTTTGAAGATAAAAAAAAATCTTCATATTGCAAAAGATGCAAAGTATTGTAGCATGAATGCAGTTCGTGAAATGCTTTTGAGGCTCTCCAGAGTTCTTGAAGACAAATACTTGACAGAATTGAAGAAATCTCCATGGTTTGCCATTGAGATTGATGAAACAATGGATATTTCAGTGACAGAGCAATTAGTTATTCATTGTCGATATTTATCTTCAACTGGGGAATTACAGAGTAGATATTTCAAAATTATTGACGTTTTGCAACATGATGAAGATGAAGGTAGTCTTGGTGTTAAAATTACTTTAGATGCTGAGTGTATTTCAAGCAAGGTGTTTCAATATTTGATATCAAACAATATAGACTTCTCGAAGCTTTATGCAATAACAACTGATGGTGCACCCGTGTAACTGGAAGAAATAATGGAGCAGAGAAGAAAATTCAGAACAAGCAAGTTGAACTTCAGGAACAGGAAGGAGTTGGAAATACAGTCTGTGAAGCTGTTGGAATACATTGTGTTGCACACAGAGACTAAACTTAAGAGTCTTCACAAGCAGCAAAGAAAATAAACCAAGTGCACAACTTCTTTGATACTATTTGCCAATTATATGATTTTTTCAACAACAATTCAGTGAGAAGCAGTGAGTTAAATGAAGTGCAACTATTGTTTCATGAACCTGCAAGAAAGCTGATTGAGCCAAGTTATAGTCACTGGCTTAGTCATGGTGAAACTGTTTTATGTTTGGAAACTATATTCCATAACATTGTGTTTAGTTTGGAAAGAGAATCTGAGGAAAGAAATGATGCTAAGGCTACAGGTCTATACATGTTTGTAACAGAATTTATTTTTATAGGACTTCTTTTTATGTGTGACATTTTGCCAGTTGTAAACAGACTTTCCAAAATATTTAAAGAAAAACATTCAGACTTGTCACAACTTCAACCATCTATAACAACCACTATCAATAAACTTCAGCAGTTAAAGGATTTTGATGGTATAAACTCCAGAGACCTGAAAGATTTCTGTGATTCTTGTGAACACAGTGGAATAAAGTTATGATACAAGCCAAATGATTTTAAGAATCTTAAGTGTCTCTATGTGGACAAACTGATTGATAATATCAACAAATGGTTTCCTGAACAGATACGAATGTGTTAATATGTTTAAATGTGTTTGATCCTATCAAGCTTCCAGAGACACAAAGTGAACTTTTTGTTTATGGTGAGAAAGACATTTGTACTGTGGCCAAAAGATTTGGCATGAATGTTCAGGAGTGTCAACGTGAATGGAGCGACTTGAAGCTGAACATGTGAGACCACCATAACAACAAAAGACATAATTAATTCATTGAGTTTGTATGTAAATGCAAGTTACAGAACATTATTTCCATATTTAGTAAGTCTGCGTCAATGCTTTAGAGTGATGCTACTTCATTCTGCTGACTGTGAAAGACATCTTTCCCAAATGAAAATAATAAAAAATCTGTTAAGGAATAGGTTATCGGAAAGTATATTAGATGCTTTGATGAGAATTTCAATAGAAGGCAGTTCATTAAAAGAATACCCTGTAAAAGAAGCAGTTCATCATTGGCTGAAACAAAAGAATAGAAGGATACGGTTGTATTAATCAAGTGCAAATTTTATTTACAGGTACTCTCTTTAAGCACAAACAGACTTGCCAAAATTTAGAGTTTGGTAATGTAGAAACAGACTATGAAAATAATGTTCAAGGTCAAACCATATATTTTTATGGGTATTTCAGACCTGATGCAACTTAACTTGTTGCAAAAGGTGGAGCGACTGCTCCCCAGTAAACTAAGTGTACTGTGTGTCTGAATCTGCAAAAAAATTTTCCATCACTGACAAATTTCTAGAATAATCCCTGCATTACTATGTATTATAATGAAATCAAAAAAAGAAGAAAGTTTTTCTAATTAGAAGATTAAATAGTTATGAATATAATTGTTATACTAGTACACTAAAATGAAATAAATGTTACATAAAAGACACCGCAATCTTTCAGGTATATCCTAATTCTGGATGTTGCAATAATCTATTATTAGACAAGGAATCAGTGTTGCGTTTCTACCGAGACAGTGAAAGAAACAAGAACTGGAAATTATAAAGCACCTTGACACCTTTTACATATGGCAATGGAAAAATTCCACAGCTTGCAATCTGATCATTACTTTTAGGCAGGAGACAATTTTTTCTACTTTTATTCCAATTTCTAAACTATGATATCTGTGTAAAAAAAATAAGGCCCATTTTAATCAGTTTGATACAAATTTAGGCAGTAAATTTAGGCAGTTTTAGGACCTTAAAATTTGAAATAAGAAATTAAACACTTTTTAAGAACCTTTAACCCTTTGCGGAGGGCGGAATTCCGGAACTAGCATGGCCCAAAGGACAGACCCCTTCACCTCCGAACTGTTCCCAAAGGATGGATAATTTTTTGCGCTAAGCCTAACTCCCGAAAAAAATTCACTAAAAATCACCTGTTCAACACAGCAATCCACTTTTTTCAGGAATAAAATAAATACTTATTTTCTATTTGATGTATATTTTTCATACGAATCTCAATACAAAATACTCGTTAGTTGCTTTTACTATGAATTCTACTATTCATCATCGAAAAATATGCTAAAAAAATTAATTTCTTTATCTAAATTAGGCGGAATAATATTGTGATTGATTCCAAGTATGCTCAAAAACTCAAAAGAATTCAGATCTTTCAAATCTCTTGTTCAAACATCATTCGCAGAAACAGGTATTGAAGCTGGCGGTGTTGTAATAATAGTATGCTCAGAATCGGAAGAATCACTTGCATTTTTATATTCATCTTCAGAAATACCACAGTTCCACGAATCTTTACTATCTGCATCGCTTTCATTACTGCCCGGTTCGTTTATCATACAAGTATATTCTTCCACAGAAAGAAAATGTCCTGGACCAGCCATTCTTTTACCCAAAATAACTTAATAATTTCACTGCTGCGCATTCCTCTAAAAGTCAAACTTAAAAAAATACTCTCTTATATTCCTATGATTCAACAACGAAATGAGAAACAAAACGTGAACTGAAGCTCAATTATAAAATAGCAGAGGATACGAGAAGTGCTCTATTTGTTTATATTACAAAACCAAGTTTCACAGCTCCAGATGAAGAAGCAATTCATTGGAGCTGTGAAAGACCTCTATGCCAAGGTCAACTGCAAAATGCATTGGAGTTGTTTGCATGGATATTTAACGCCATCTAGTAGACAAATAAATTCAAATATAAATGTTCAATATGAAAATGAACATCCATGACGGCTGTCCTTTAGGGTAAAATGTTCTCCAACGCGAATGATTGATGACAATTTTTGAATGCAAGTTCACAGTCAACCATCCATAAAGGGTTAAGGACTTAAAGTATTTTCAATTTCTGTATAATGTCCCCCTTTTTCATAAGTCCTCGACAGGGCAAGAAATTAGCGGGGGCTATGAGCAAAATGCAACCAAATTTTTATCATTTGCGACCATAATTTTGGAATCGTGGGTCAAATCACAACTAGAATTAAACCGCTACCAAAAATAACCAAGGAAAATTTACCAAAAATAACTGAGGGAAAAAAAACCTTTTTTTTTTCTTGTATAAAACAATAAGTCAATTTAAAATTAAAAAGAATAATATAAATAAAGAATAATATAAATGCAATCCACATTCCTATCTTACCCCTCCTCTTAATTACCGATGTGTTTTGCGACATGCCATGGCGTAGCATCTTTACCACGCTCTATGACCCACTCATCAGATGGCGATTAAACTTAAAAAACTGGTGATTAACAAAATCCTGACTACCGGCCAAACTCTGTGATAGCTTAAAAAATTACCCTTCTCCTTAAACAATGCCACCTGTGGAGTAACAAAAATCTGTCAACAATTGCTACGATACTGCTATGGCTCTTCCGTAGTTGCTCTCCCCTACAAGGCGATCATAATTTAACATACCATGGCGTAGAATCTTTACCGCACTCTATGCATTGACCTAGACAGAGACACCCCCCCCATTTTTACACGCTGTACGAAGGAGTAACTACTCTGCTTCGAGGACTAATCCAGATCTTTGGTACTAATAGGTCTTTCATTATTTTTCCTCCTACATCAAATTTAAAAGGGTTCCCTAAAGTGGATGCACGAACGGAATTGAAATCACTCAAAATTGAAAAAACAAAATTCTGCATGAAATTCACCCTGTCTATTTTTGGCATATGAATTTATTTATTGGTTGAATATTCATTATAACATGTTTTTCATAATAAAAAATTAAGATAAGTAATCTATAAGAAAGAGTTTCAGGAATTCGCTGCAGCTCGGGACCGGTGCAAGCGAACTAAAATCTAGACATCCGGCGTGAATAAGGGACATCAACCTTGGAGAAGGAGGAATTCTTTTCCGATCTGAATTGCTGATATTGCAATGTTATATAGTATTGTTCTACTTCACCTAAAATGCTGGCGACTGGGAAGAATTTCAGAAATTTTAGCGACGTTTGCCCAATCCTTATAATTCTGGCGTGCTGGTATTCCTATTAGCAGAGTAGAAGTTTAGCAGAGGATGATATGCAGTTGTGAAGTGTAGTTCAATAAAAGGCAAGTTCGTCAAACACAAACACAACTTTTATTTTTGTGAGATCCATTGCATAAGTTATAGTTACAAAAGCACTGTAACATTCGTTGCAAAGCAAATAGTATACAAAATGAGCTAGCAAGCTCATTAAAAATGATTTGTAAACAGTTTATGACTAGGCACACACTCTCAGTTACTCGTATAGCTGCTATAACCTTGGTAAGTAGAAAAAAGCTACATTACCACAAATGCCGTGCACGTTAACGAAGCTACCATCGTCAGGTCACACGTTATGGCATTACTCTGAGTCCAAGACCGCGAAAAATTAACTTGGTCTCTTTAAAATTGAAAGAGCCAAACACTAGAAAACATTTTATCGCACTTTCCGAAATAACTATCGGAACCTTGACTCCTACTTTGTTTAAGCAACTTATCTGAAAATGCTAACGTACCGCAACATACTCAAACCGAGTATTTGCTAAGCATCAGATTATACGATCTATCTATCGATCAACCTATCGATCAGACAACCAGTCTATCAAAGACAACAAACATGAGTCTCTCAAAGAGCATGAGACCACAGATAGAAGAGAATGTGTCCTATCATATATACACCGTGATATGCTATGGGTACGCTCCGGAACTCAACCGTTGACGGCAGCGCCCTCACTACATGCAAATCAGGATGCGCGCGTGGCGAGGTGATTTGCATGAATGGTATGTTCTGTTCTCGTCATGAGTCGTTCACGGGAACGGTAAAACCATTCTAAAAATGAAGACATGTTCCCGCGATAACGAGAATCGCGACGAAAACAGAACCAAGTTTCCAACAAATCTGCATATGCAAGGTCCATAAACGACCATATGGAAATTATGGATGTGTGTAGCATTGACTAAAATTGCACGTTTAAAGGATACTAGCCCGGACATACTTCGTATTAATTTTAAAGCTAGATCGCGAGAATTTCACAATTTTTAAAGTCTCGATGCACTACAGTTTTTTGTTCAGAAAAATTGCAGATTTCCTTTTATAGATTATACCCTGTTTTAAGTTATTAATCTCTCATTGATGATGCATAAAACTAAAAATGTATGGATTCCTAAAATGTTTGCATAGTTGTGTTTTTAGAAGTGCTAACTTTTAACAATTATTATAAATTCAAAGTTAAATCGGTTCCATTGTCAACTTATCTGCGGTCAAGAGCTGTTCATGCCCCCCCCCCCCCCCCATTGATCAGAAAATTCGAGTATTGTAATAAAACATCATGTTTCTAGCGATAGAAAGATGACAACTCTTAAATTCAAAAATGTCGAAATATTAAAACGATCAAATTTCCTTAAGAGGATAAAGAATTTCCTTGTTATGAAATACATATATTGGGGAAATTTTAAAATAAAAGCATTCATAATGTTCGATAATATAACAGGAAAAAAGACCGAGATAACGTGATTGCGATGGTTGAAAATTTATATAGTAAATGATAAAAAAAATAAAAACAAGATATTTTATTTTTATTAAAAATCACCAAAAATCATTGATAAAACCCTCTAAATTAAAGAAAAATTAGTGGTCGGTCTTTTTAAAAATAATAGGGAGGAATAAATAATAGTAAATGCTTCGTCAGCTTGGAAAAGTAAAACATAAAAAGATCAAGATGAGAAAACTTGAAATTGGTTAAATTGTAAAATTGCCTCCAAAAATATTTGAATGCTTCATGATAATTTTTTTTTATAATCTATTGGAAAACAAATATTACAAAACACCTGAAAACACTTATAATAAAAATCATTGGTAAGATTTAAAACAAGATTAAAAAAAAAAAAAATTAGCGAATATAAATATTTAAAATATTCAAAAGTGGGATAAATAAAAAATTTAAATTTGAAAAACCTTTAAGAAATGGAAAAGATGGGGATAGGAACACTAACTTATAGAAAAGAATAAGTTTTAGAAAAAACACTTAAAATAAGTTTTGAAAATCTATTACATGTTAATAATGAGATGTTAGCAATAATAAATGCATGTTAACAATATTACCCATTAAAAATTTTAAATATTTCTGTGAATTTGTCTTGTTTTCTTATCAAATAATAATAAAAAATTGTGCATCTTGCCAATCTCTTAATTTTGCCCTAATTTTTAAAATCCTCCTCCTTTGCATCAACATCCAAATGAAAGATTATATAAAAGTAGATCTGCTAAGGGGAGTTTTTTTGATAATAGACATATAGTGACTTATGTTTACTGTATAATAAATCTATAAATAAATAGATAATATCAGCAAATTCCTAAATTATTAAATAACATACTTAAACACAATTTTGCATAACATTAAGCAAGTTGAAAAAAAACATCGAACATTTTGCAGCTGTCAACAACTGGCCATCAAACTTCATTGACCTACCGGCCAGTGGCTACTAACTAAAAATGGGAATTAAACGATAAGTCAATTTAAAAATTTTAATTTGCACTTTAGTGTCTTTTTTTTTTTCTAAGTATATATATTTGGCAAGCAAATCAAATATTTAGATTAGGCCTATGTGGTTTTATCATGTATATTTTTTATTTCATTAAATTGTTTTATTTTGGCCCTTAGAAATTTTCAAATGGCCTATAAAAAATTGATGCTGGGGGCTATTCAGCATCTACTTTTTTTTTTCTAATTTCTTACCCTGGTCCTCAATGAATCAAATTAATTACTTCAATTTTTATTTCAAGGACCAAATATTTTCTCTTTCTATAAACTGTCTGCAACTCACAAGAAATGCGAAATTCTGGCTACATTTATAATACTAAGTCAGGGGAAAATTCTGCCTAAAAGCCCTCATTGTCTACAATGAAATGGTAATAAAGAAAAAAAAAAAGTTTTTCTTTCTTACCCAAATATTACTATTAGGGTCACAGGGTTTTAACCCTGTGCAAGGACTAAAAGACAATAAAACAGATTGCATATTTCTTTCCAGGAACACTTCCGTTTCCAGTTTCAACTGAAGTTGCACATATTATTGTTCAAAATATTCATTTTACTTAACAGATTATGATATTGCATATCCATGGGGATGGAAAAAACTTTAACCTACATTTCACTATATTTAATATCAGTATAAATGGGTTCCACTGTATAGCTGCAAGAATTTTCATAGCTATTTAGTTACATAATGCAATCAATGTTTTACCTATAATGGTGTCCGATTCAAATTTTTTAGTGAAACTTATTACAGGACCACGAACACGAAGGAACTGAAAAAAAAAAGAAAGAAAAAATACAGTCAGTGAAAAATAACAAAATAACTAATAATGAAGAAAAAAAATTGTTAAATACTGAAAGCTGTTTGCATTTAAAAGTTCTAAAAACCTAAAGAAGGTTGTTGGACTCGAATCAGCAACTTTCAGTTGGAAGCTTTCTCTTTTAACCCAGACCATCTGACCTACCCAAAAGTGTAAAGTATCTGTTTGATTGCCGGGTGTCACTCAATGTAGGCCAGAACTTAGTGAGGGTGACATCCACATAAGGACTATACTCTTCTTTTCCTACCACCAACATCTCAGAAAGGCTTCAGACCCACAGATTTAATGTGCCTGTACTCCACATAGACAGTTTAGCAAGCTTCAGGAATTAAACTCAAACCTTCCAAGTAAGATCCTTATGCCTTAGTTACTGAGTTATCCCACCCCTTAGTTGGGCACCTTGACATTTATTACCATTTATGACTACAAATATGACATTTATGATCACAAGTACACATTCATCTTACTCCGGCCGTCCATTAAGCTACTCTATGTCTTCGGATGAGTCGGTCGGCCTGGGTTTTCGACATTCATTTTACCACTTAATACCAAACAGTCCCAAAATTTGCTGGTTCGAGTCAAACCAAGGCTGTCTTTTTCTTTTTTTATGGAACTGTTGCCTATAAGATTTCTATGAAAAATTCACAATTATTATTGTCCTTTCATTAGACATCAGATCAGAGTCATATTATACAAGACCGAATTACCCAGCATTTCCTGGTTTCTAAATAAAAATGCCCAGTACTTAAATAATACATTTACAGATATGGAAATTCCGATGCATTTTAAATAGGAAGGAATTGTTATACAGATTCGGTTCAAACACTATTGGAAAGAATTTTTTTCGATCTTTCTGATGGTGTCAAGATTGAAACTCCATAATATTTTTGGTTATAAAGGAACCGAATTGTTGAAGACCCAGACCGTCCGACTCATCCGAGGACATGAGCAGCTGTTTGGATGGCCAAGGAACCGAATTCACCAATAGAAATTCATTTTCACCCCATGTTTCTATTATTATTGTCACAATAGACTTTTAAAAACATTTTCCATTTTCTGCATATAAGTGAACTAGAAGCAATAGCCAGTGTGGTCCAGAATAATATAGAAGGAAAATTAATAGAAAGACATTTTAACCATAAGCCTGCTTCAATAAGCTGAAAAAAATATGTAAATCCATTCAGCCACTTTTGATACAATCAAACAAAAATATATTTAAATTCCATTTGTGCCACAGGCAGGTTTAAAAAAATAAAACTTTAATCAAAAACATTCCCTTGACTGAATCTCGTTTATTAAAAAAGTTTTGTCAAAATCAATCACATATTTTAACAGCTGAAGTTTATTTTAAAATTTTCACTTTTATATATACAGTCGAACCTCTCAGTTACGGTCACTTTCCGGACAGAAAAATTTGTCTGTAAACGAGGGGTGACCATAAAACAGGAATCGTTCCAAATTAGATCAAATATTATAAATTCGTTTTAAATTCCTCATATTGAAACATCCCTATTTTTGAGAACATAAAACAATTTTAAGGTAACGGACAAATCTGTAGTCGAAATTTGATTTGGGGGGGGGGGGGGGGGGGGGGGACAAGGTCGAACATTGTTTTTAACACTTTACAACATAGTTGAAAAGTGTTTATGACTTTGTTCATTCTGTCTGTCTGCCTGTCCGTTAGCACGATAACTGCCGTAAAAATGACTTTATCAAAATGAAATTTCAGTATGTTTTTCAGACAGTCTGTGGGACCTATGGGAATATAAATAAATAATATCACCCAATTAGTTTTGGATTGAACCCGGATTGAAAAAATGAAATACATTGAATCCTATGGGACCTAATTTTTCAAACGTTTGTTAAGCAAATTTAAAATTTACAAATTGCTTCGAAATTTTTAGGAAATATTCACATTACCCCATAAAATATATGAAAAAATTTCAGTAAAATATGTTAGGTAGTTTTTTAATTAAAAATTATTTAATATAGGGAGAAAAACAAATTCAATTAAATTCTGACTTTTGTGATATACTCCAGAAAGAAAAACAAGAAAGATCAATCATGCTTAAAGCATTGATTATGAAACACTTTCCAACTTCAATGCAATTTTATTTAAACCAGTCTAAAATGCAATACATTCCTCGGTAATATTTTGAAACTTATCACAATACTGCATTAATTTATTATATTTGAAAACTTGAACCTTCATCGAAAAAAATGAACTTCATTCAAATGACGACATTGAAATATAAATTGTCTGGTTTAAACATCTCTAAAATGCTATACATACCTCGGTAATAGTTTTAGAATTATCATAATACTACGATAATTTATTATATTTGAAAACTTCATCGAAAACAACTGAAATTAATTCAAATGACGTCATAGAAAAAATAACACGCCTGGATCTTTCTATAAAAACAGGATTTCATTCATAACTTTCTCCCATTCATTTCATTCATCACTATACTATAATAATTTATTTTATTTAAACATTTTGTTTAAGACCATGGAGCTATAAAAAATTAAACTCTATGCTTGAAACTTCATCGAAAAAAATCGTCCTTCTCTTTATAAAATCAATTAATATTTCATTCATATCAGCCATGCAGACTCCCATGGACTAAATTATTTTGTGTTAAAAAAATACAGGAATTCTAATACAACTCATTCTATATATTTTGCTGTTTACATTTTACATAGGTGAAAAATAGGCTTAGTTGTAGAAATAATCAAATTTAGATGAGCATTTAAACTCAAATATATTGTCATTGCGTTGTTTCAGTATGTAGATGCACAGAATTGAAGCAAAAATAAAGCGGTTTTAGGACGAATGCAGCCACTCAATATGAATTGAATGCATACACACACACACACACATATTATCTGTGTATCTAAATTCTGTCCCTACGCAATTACAATAGTTGTGATTTTAAATGATCCCTAAACTTTTATTATTTCTTCAACGAAGCCTAATTTTAACTTATGCAAAATGCAAATACCTCAAGCGATTGTAAAGTGAGTTATATAAGAATTGCTGAATTTTTATCACACAAAATTATTTAGCCCTGGAGTCTGGAATACAAGTTATATGAATGAAATATTTATTGATTTTGCATAAAGAATCAGATGATTTATATTTCGATACAGTTTTAAATATTTAAGTATAATAAATTACTGTAGTACTGTGATAACGGAAAATATACCACCACTGAATGTATCACATTTTAGAGATTTTTAAATGAAATTGCATTTCAGTTGGAAAATGTTTCATAATCAATGCTTATGCATGATTGATCTTTCTTGTTGATACTATACCTGATTAGATCTTTACCTTGTACCTTTTCAGTGTACTAATTACAGTGTACTAATTCAGTGTACCTTTTCAGTGTACTAATTATTCAGTGTGTAATCTATTTTTGGTATAGAAAATTCAAATTTTGATTGTGTCCGTACTGAGGTTTTAGTCTAATGGAATGAATCATTAAAATAGTGTCCGTGTCCGTATGTGAGGATGACAGCTAATCAGGGGTTCAAAGTGCGTATTGTGAATGAGTTTCCTGCCGGGGAATTTATAACTGACCATAAAAACGGGGTGACCATATCTCAGGGGGTGACCGTTTAGAAGAGTTTGACTGTATTAACATAATGCAAAATTTGAAATAATTTTAACCCTTAACCTGCGCATATCACTTGCCATATGAAATTCTTATTTTTATCCATTAAAGATTAAAATATTACAAAATCAGAAGTATTTTTAGCCATAAATCTGTTCCTTTTTAAGTTTAACAAACCAGTGAAAAAGTATGTAATCCATTAAACTGTTCTCAAGTTTTAAACGTTTATGACAGATAGGCAGAAACAGGCTTTTCATTCTCCTGACTTTGTACTTGGCTATAGAGTTAAAAAAAACTGACATCAGAATATTCCATGGACTCAGCCTCATTACCTAAAAATTATTCATCAAAGTCCATCACAAGGTTCAGCTCATTTTAAATTGTGACTTTTTTAATGGCTAAATACTGATTAGTGCTTTAAAAAACCATGCAACCAGCTTCATAAATATCCAATTCAATCTTGATTAGCAAGAACTGGCAAATCTTCGACAAAATTGATAAGAATAGTATATGTTTATTGCTTTTGAAATTTTGTTGAGTACATAAAAAATGGAGGTTGGTGAGCATAGCAAGCAAGAAAAGAATCCTCCATCTAGCATAGACAAATTTAACAATTGTGATATGTTGAGCAGAGAGACACTACTTAGTGCTTTTAAAACCATGAATACCTGATTTAATTTTGATTGGCAAACACTGGCAAATCTTAGAAACATACAGTGTGAATAGAATATTGTCTATTGCATTTGAAAATTTGTTAAGTCCACATTAGAAATGAAGATTTGGTTGATATTGATAGAACTATTCAGAGAAATTCAGAACACAAAGTAATTTTCTCTTTTAATAACATAATAATAACAATTTTGTCCAAAATATTTCAGAAATTCATACTTACAGATAAAGTCTTTTTAAAACAGTTGGTGCCAAATATTTTAAGCATTGTTCTCAAATCTAAAAACATCAAAATATCTATAATTTATATCAATAACAAATAAAATAATCTATAAACAAATAGTAAAATAATAAAGTCATAGTAATGTTTGTAAGAATATGAAACAGCTTCCAAACTTTAAATTTCCCTTTTATACAGAATGTATTGTATGAGCAAGCAAATAAAATTGAGACTTTTCTATTCTTCTTAAGGGTGAGCGTCAGTAAATCTTCTGCCCTATCCGCGCTTTGTTAACTTTCGCGACACACATGTTTCGCCGAAATTCTGCTCAAACAGTTGCGAGATATTTTCTAATAGATAAAATGCAATGCTTAGATTATAGTAAAACTAAAATTAATACCCAATAAAACATAGAATATATTTTTTATTTTAATTCAAAATATTTTTGGTACTGCCATCTGTTGCCGTAATTTAATTCATATAGACTATTTTTATTTTTTAATGAACATTTTTAAATATCTATTCCTTCTAATACACTATTAAATACAACAGATCATATATAATAATGTCACAATCACGGAAACGAAATTGAACTTGGACTTGAAGACAAAGAAACTTGAAGACAAAACTGCAGTCCTCAGTGATGTATATTCAGATCCCCTTATCAAATTTATGGAATGAGAAATTACCTTTCTGTGATTGTGGCATTATTATATAGGATCTGTTGTTGTATTTAATACTGTATTAGAAGGAATAGATATTTAAAAATGTTAATTAAAAAATAAAAATAATCAGTATGAATTAAATTACGACAACAGATGGCAGCACCAAAAATATTTTGGATTAAAATAAAAAATACATTTTATGTTTTATTGGGTATTAAATTTAGTTTTAATATAATCTAAGCATTGCATTTTATCTTTCAGAAAATATTTCGCAACTGTTTGAGCAGAATTTCGATGAAAACTGTGTGCCGCGAAAGTTAACAAAGTGCAGATACGGCAGAAGATTTACGGACGCTCACCCTTAATAAAAAGCCTTTTCACAATCCTTCCCAAAATTAGATTTAAAATTGATGCTTCACAAAACAAATAGCATTTATTGTGTAAAAAAAAAAGTCTTTCTAGGAATACGCTTCTAATAAATTCGACAAACCTTCTAAAATAAATAATTCACTAAATATGAACACTAAAATACACTATTAGTTAAATAATCCTTTTGTGTAAATTATAACTAGTGAATTTGGTACAAGTTTTCTGTACCTTGCTAAAATTTAAAATTTTGTTTACAAAATCAGAAAACCTTTTGACAAAAAATAATTATGCTTTCAAAACTTAAATATTTTTAGCTATATAGTGAATCTTGACACAAAAATTTTATTGGTCTTCAAAAGTATTTACAATTGAAAGACAATGACATTAAAAGTTTTGCATTCTTGGATGCTAGCTTTGACTCAAGAAACAATTATAGTAAAACATATTTAATTTGAACCCCAAAAGCAATGCAAAAATACTATTTAATTTTGTATAAATACATACAATACAGTAGCAGATTCGCAATTTTGGGAGTCTTATTTAAATACCCATTGACCTCAGTGACACGATAAATAAAATTCAGTTGTGATATCACAATGTTCAGTAGAAACATTTTTAAGAGGTTATCAATCGATGAAGAGAGGTGTATGTAAGACTGTGAGCATCCCTTGTATTTCTGCTACACTACACTACCTTATTTCACTCTTCAAACATTTTTACCGAGATAATTTAACATAGATGGAAATTTGAATAGCCAGATTCTAATTAATAAATGCTGAATTATGTTTAGTGTATTATATTTCAATCTATAGAAGCATTTTACATGTTAGATATTTGCAAGATTTCACCTAAGTCTTTTTTTCTTCAGCTAATCCGGAGACCAACTCACTGCATTTTCACCTCACTCGCCACAAAGTGTTCCGATTGCGAGCGCTTTATGTTGTAATCTGGTAACCTCTTGTATTGGTGTTTTTTGGTGATAATTGTGTAATATCCAATAAGAATATTCATGAAGGTGACATAAGAATATGTTTCTGTGGTTGCTACAGTTGTCTGATGTAGAAGCACATTTCTTTTGCCATAGTTGCACGTGCTTTGATTATTTGTATAAAATTCCACTATAATTTGGAAAATAAAAGTTTGAAAGAAGTGATTAATTGGTATATTATGAAAGGGATTATGAATGATAAGTATGTTTGTCCTAAATGTGGAGATGAAATGAAATTGAGAGAGAGAAAGAGTTGAGAGAGAGATGAAGTGAGTGTGAGAGACCGAACGACTGATTTGTTTGAATGGAGTATTTTTAGCATTTCAGCCAGAAGAGGAGTCCTGAAGGTTAGTGATTTTTGTTTTATTTATCCCATGTTTTGAAACTTGATTTATATTTTTCTGTGTTTAGAAAATTGCTTCCTCCTTTAAAAGTTCTTAATTTTCTCAGTTAGAGCACAAACTTTTTATAAGTATCAATTTTTTGAAATTTTGTTAGAGTACAAATTTTTTTCTAACACGGACCACTGGTACATTTGTTCCACAGATTTCGACCTTCAGGTCGAACCTCTGTCCCTGTACGGATCATCGGTTGCATAGAGAAAGTGATCTTGCTAGGTGCGACATGCACAGATAAAATTCTAGCATACTTTGTGTCTGGGCGCCGCAGACAACCATTCCTAATAAACCGGAGATCACTGGGGCCCCATCCCAGTGTAGAACTACCTTTAGGTCGGTCAAACCCCTACCCCTACACAGACCACTGATACATTCGTTCCATAGATTTCGACCTTTAGGTCGAACCCCTGCCCCTACACAGACCAGATACATTCTTTCCACAGATTTCGACCTTTAGGTCAAACCCCTGCCCCTACACTGACCACTGGTACATACGGACTACTGGTACATTTGTTCCACAGATGGGCGATTCCACTGTCACGTGCGGGACATTCAGACTACATTTTCAACTATATTTTCTTGTAGACCTTTTTTGTAAGAATGAAGTTTTCGAATTTGTTATAGTCTGATTAAAGTACTTCAGCTGGGTGATTTTATAAGCATAAGAAATTTTTCATAAACTTTTCAAATCCCAAGTTTTTTAATTAAATCTACCTCTCACATGCAGGACACACCATTTGACAGGACATTTTATTATATCTCCTTCTAACACAAATTTCTCTGAATCTGCTGTAGTCACATGACTTCAGCATTTTTTTTATATATCTCCTAGGTTCATATTAATTATTCATAAATGTTTATAGGCAGTAAGGTAAGCATATACCCATGTAATTTTTTTAAATAAATGTCACGTGTGGGACAACTCCGTCACGTGCGGGACATTGTGCGATTTGATTTGTCACTTAATAAAAATACAATTCCTTTTAATTCCAAGAAGTTTATTTTAATGTGAAAGTACTAAACTATTATTATAATATGAATATTAATATTAATTATTTATTATTAATAATATATTAATAGTAAAAATATATAGAAAAAGAGAAACACAATTTGAAACAAAAATTAAAGCAAAGCTTTTATACACCAAACAGAAATATAAATTATTTAAATCATAGTATTTTCTTTGTAATGTTTAATTACAGTTTTACAGGTCAACAAATTTGTAGGAGCCTCTACTATTAGCAACAACTGGTGCTGAAATATCTCTTCACATTTGTACGGAATTTCGTCACTATGTTTTAGCCACTTGAAGTAGCCCCTGATTTTTGACTCTTCCATCACGCTTACTACAAATGTACCATTTTCTTCTCTCTTGGTAATTTGCCTTGGATAAAGTTTGTCCCCATGATTTACAATGACCCATTTTCCACATGCCAGGTCTTCATCAGAAATCAAACATGGTGAATTGCTGTTTCCAAAGGTGATATTTTCAATCGAAAGAGAATGGGTTCGACAGTTGATGACGCCCTTTCCTTTTGATTGAATTACATGGAAACGTGATATACCAGTAATTGGAATTGCACTGTTCCATGGGTTCTTCTCTCGTATTTTCTCCTCTATGAGATCATTTCTAATGTAGAAGATCCTTGTACTGTGTGTAAGTTGGCTTGCTAAGTTAGCAAAATCTTTGGCAGACTGAACAGTGTGTATCTCATCTTGGCTCATGATCTTTTGACGCACAAGTCTCTTTATATTACCTCCCACTCCATTCACCACTCCTTTACCGTGAGAAGTAGAAAAGTACTTCAACATGAAATTTGTTCCTGTGTACTTTTCAGACAACATGCATAGAAGTTAGGCCATGTATTTGTTTTTAAATTCGGAGGATGGCCCATCACTCCAAATGACTTCTTTTGGTTGCATTTTATCCAATTGAAAAATTTCTTCATAAAGAAATTCTATGAAAACAGAAAGTGTCTTTATCTTTATTTGATGTATCTGAACATATGAGATAAGTCTGACCATTGCCTACGTGATAATAAAGGCCGGGAAATTTCGATTTAGAAAGTGGGGAATGTGTAGTTCCAGAACAGTTGGTAGAGGGCACTGTTATTTCCTGTCAGAGCTGATTTATTACTGTCAAAATTCTTATAATCCTTGTATTTTTAGATTTCTTTACATTATCTAATAAATTAAAATCTGCATCTGTTTGCGTATTATTTGTTTAATAAATATAGTTATTTTTTATTTAACCTAGAACATTTTTAGTTTTGTAAATAAAAAAAAAGGTACAAAATTAATGTCTTTAATATGTTTTACCGTTTAGTAAATTTAAAAAGGCAAACGTTATTAATTACTAAAATGTTAAAATAATTTTTACAGGAAGGAAATATACCTGTTAACATGCACGAAGCCAGAAATTTCCATAGGGGGATGTCAGAAGCAAAATTTTTTTATTAACAAGTTTTTTTAATAATTTTAAATTATTTTAGTTATTATGAAATAAAAATGAAGTTTTATAAATTATATTAAATAAAAATTAAAATACTTTTAATTCTTTTAAATCCAATTTTTCATTAACATGCCATAAAGTACCCCCCCCCCCCCCCCTCTGCCGGGAGTTTTTCAGGATTCATAAACTGCGGAGTGTATAATTTTAAAAAAAAAATGGGAGGGGGGGGGGGGGGGGAGTCAACAGAATAGATTGATTTAAATCAACATTTAAAATGTTAAAATAATTTTTACAGGAAGAAGGAAATATACCTGTAAACATGCGCGAAGTCAGAAATTTCCATAGGGGGATGTCAGAAGCGAAATTTTTTTATTAACAAGTTTTTTTAATAATTTTAAATTATTTTAGTTATTATGAAATAAAAATGAAGTTTTATAAATTATATTAAATAAAAATTAAAATACTTTTAAATCCAATTTTTCATTAACATGCCATAAAGTACCCCCCCCCCCCCCCTGCCGGGAGTTCTTCAGGATTCATAAACTGCGGAGTGTATAATTTTAAAAAAAATGGGAGGGGGGGGGGGAGTCGACAGGATAGATTGATTTAAATCAACATTTAAAATGTTAAAATAATTTTTACAGGAAGAAGGAAATATACCTGTAAACATGCGCGAAGCCAGAAATTTCCATAGGGGGATGTCAGAAGCGAAATTTTTTTATTAACAAGTTTTTTTAATAATTTTATATTATTTTAGTTATTATGAAATAAAAATGAAGTTTTATAAATTATATTAAATAAAAATTAAAATACTTTTAATTCTTTTAAATCCAATTCAGTAACATGCCATAAAGTACCCCCCCCCCCCCCCCGGGAGTTCTTCAGGATTTATAAACTGCGGAGTGTATAATTTAAAAAAAAATGGGAGGGGGGGGGGGAGTCGACAGGATAGATTGATTTAAATCAACATTTAAAATGTTAAAATAATTTTTACAGGAAGAAGGAAATATACCTGTAAACATGCACGAAGCCAGAAATTTCCATAGGGGGATGTCAGAAGTGAATTTTTTTTTCAATTTAAAAGCGAAATTTTTTTAATAATTTTAAAATGTTCAATTTTTTATTTTGGTTATTATGAAATAAAAATGAAGTTTTATAAATTTTATTAAATAAAAATTAAAATATTTTTAATTTTTTTAAATCCAATTTTTCATTAACATGCCATAAATAATTTAATTTGATTTAAATTACATAATTAGAAAAGCTTTCCAGTCCAATCGTTTAAAGCTTTCCTGTCCAATCGTTCTGATTGGACCTTGCCTTAGCCCCTCCCCTTCCTACTCATCAGATCAGCCATCCAAGACAGCATCTTCATCTCATCTATGCCATAGCAAGCTACTACATCCGACAGCACCCTCCAAGAAGCAGAGTGCAATGCTAGATCCAAATATCGCTTCAACCAAAAGATTGCTATACACGTTAGATGTGGGGTTGCGCATCAGGAGATGCAGGCACCCCGTAACTATTCGTCTTAGCTTGGCCCATTAGTCTTTTGGAATTCAGGTTTGTTGGTTCTCTTGCACTGATTAGGACGATCCAGTGTATCCTCGAAACAGTTGTATGCTGCATTATTGTATTATTTGAGCTTTTATAGGTTGCTCAAATATTTCTTATCATTCGCACAATGATTATTGTACTTATTAACAGGTTAATTACCGTTTTATTCGCCTTTTTGTTAAAAGGGAGGGCAGATGTTTATGTATTACATTACAGAATGAGGATTAAATCCTAATAACATTAAAGCCGATATAATATTTTATAATTAACATTAAATATTAACTATTAGTATCAATATTATTAGATATTACCATCTAAGCAATTGCGTGAGATTGGTTAGAAAATGCAGAAAGCATGGAGGACGCAAGACTTAATTTTCGAAAAGTTCCATTTTGAGACATTTCCGATTAATGGTAAAAGTGACTAGGACGATTTATGATAAAAATATATTCAGTGGCGACCACAAGGCCCGAATATATTAATATACACAACAGTAAATAGTATATTACATTAGTTGAAAGTTTTGCTAAATGCAAGAAATAATTTTGAATAAACAGGGTATTACTACTACTCTAAATTTTTTTAATACCACTTACACACAAAATAGGTTTAAAAGAATAGATTAAAAATTACTTAATTAATATTTTATACAAAATATATAATTTCTTAACATTTTTTATAAGTAGTACGATAAAAATGAGGTTTTGCCTTGCCGTTTCTTAGACCGTAAACTCGTGTGGTGAAATAAACAAATATAAAGAAATCTGCCAGTTGCCACCAATAAAAAAATATAATTAGCAAGAGTGCGAAAAACCGACAGCCAATCATAATGCACTGTGACTGAAAGCTAGCATATTTCGTTTCCCTTTTCAGTCTCGTTCCGAGGGGAATGCTACGAACTCTGATTGGTTAATAAAGGTCACATGATTAATTCGAATTTTAGTCGATTTCCTACCTTTATGGTCGATTCTTAGAAAATGATTCTCAGATGATGGATTCTGAATTAGACATTATATATAAGCAGATATTTGAACAATTTTTAGTTTATCTTATCATTCCGTAAATCTTACATATGGAAAACATTTTTGTGATACGTTGTATTTCTTATCAAGTGCAGTTCGCATTGTTCTTTACAGTTTGCATTGTAATTCAGAAATTGCTAAACTGTAGGAAATAAAGATATATTTTAACCCCTTTTTGCGTATATTTCATACTAACCGCCTTTGGCGACCAGCCTGTTCGCTACACTTGAAAATTCTGACCGTGGCAAACTCGCTGGCGCGACCTACCAGAAAGGTGTAAGGTAACTGTTTGGACGGCCAGGAAGTGCCACCCAATTTAGACCGGAACCCAGTGGGGGAGGCATCCACAGGGACCGTACCCTTCTTCCCCTACCACCAACCTTTCGGAAGGACTTACGGTCCCACATGTGATCGTACTTCGCGTGAACACGGCGGCAGTGGCGGGAATCGAACCCGGGCCTACCGAGTGAAATTCCTGCGCGTAACCACTTGGCTACCGCGCCCTCCACGACAATCTTCATAACTTTATTTTTATTCATCCAATTTAGACCGGAACCCAGTGGGAGGGACATCCAAAGGGACCGTACCTTCCCTCCCTACCACCAACCTCTCGGAAGGACTTACGGTCCCACATGTTTACCCAGGTAGCACAAATACGTAATTCTTACGTATCAAGCAATACGTAATCTTTACGTGTCAGGCCATACGTAATTATTACGCAAAAATGGTACGTTAGAATACGGTATACCAACCGTTATAAAAAAGGTTATTATTACGTATCCTTATACATTATTATTACGTATCCTTATACGTTAATATTACGTATATTCACATACGTTATTATTACGTATATGCACATACGTGTTTATTACGTATCCATATACGTTATTATTACGTATATCCACATACGTTATTATTACGTATACCCACATACATTATTATTACGTATCTACATACGTGTATATTACGTATCCACATACGTTATTATTATGTATATCCACATGTTATTATTACGTATCCAGATACATGTTAATTACGTATCACATACGTGTATATTACGTATATCCACATACGTTATTATTACGTATCCAGATACATGTTTATTACATATCATATACGTGTATATTACGTATATTCACATACGTGTTTCTTACGTATATCCACATACATGTTTATAACGTGTTCCCATATGTATTTATGCGTTCCCATACGCATTTATAATGTATTCCCATACATATTTATATTGTGTTTCTACATGTATTTATTACATGTTTATATTGTGTTTCTACACGTATTTATTACGTGTTTATATTGTGTTTCTACACGTATTTATTACGTGTTTATATACATATTTATCACACATTGGACAACTCTACAGAATAGTGCATGTTGCAGACATGATATTTACAAAGTTTTATGCATCTTTGTAAAACAAACATATTGAGTCAGGTGAATATATTTTTATAATAGATGTCAAATTTTCAGATTGTGTTGATTTCAATAATGTACTTGAATTTATAAATTTGAAATCAACACAATCTGAAACAGTATCTTTAAAATTTAAAATACATTCATCTAAATCATATTTTTACAAAGATACGATATATCAAATGTGTCATATGCAAAATTCACAATACTATAGAATCACTCTGTTCATATGTAATAAAATTTTTATTTTAATTTATATTATATATTGTTAATACAATAATTTTAATGCAAAAATGTTTTTTTCCTTTATTTTCAGTTTATATTTAAATATATTTTTAATTCTAATTATTTCTAAATATTGCAAAAATTATAATCTACTACATTATGAAATATAATTTTAAATCTAAAAGATAAGCTATTTTAAATTGAAAATAACTTAAAAATACAGAATAAAATTTTGGGATATATTAAAACACATAATACTTAAAACATTTTTGCAATTTTTAAAGAGTTAATTTTTTTAAAGTAAACTTCAATACTAAAAATATATAAAAAAAACAATATTAATAATATTGTAATTAAGTTTATAGGCTATTTTAAATTACAATTATAGGCTATTTTAAATTTTAATTTAGCATGCTAAAACTACACATCTCTGATCAATGGTGGTATCATGCAACTGTGATGATTTTTAAGAGTGAAAACAGTGAGTAAGGGCACAGAGCCCAAGTAGAACATGTTTCTAGATACACAGAACACAAACTGTTTCACAATTATTTCTAAAAATTGCAAAAATTATAATCTACTACATTATGAAATATAATATTGTGTTTAATGTTTTTAAAAAAATTCCCAGAATTGTGTTTTTATTTCTTGTACGTATCATGTTTATTTTCTTTTAAGTATAAGGCTTTTTTAACTTCTTCCAGGTATTTTTTTTTATTTTCTTAAAAGTATCAAATTATTTTAATTTAGTATTGTGTTTTTTAACATTTCACCCCAGTATCAACTTTTTTTTAAAATTTGTCCTAAGTAGCATATTATTTTAAAATTTCTTCCTAGTATATATTTTTTTTTAATTCTTCCAAATCATGTATTTAAAAAAATTATACCGAAATATCGTTTTTTAAATGCTTATAAATGAGACTTACTATTTAACCTAGAGAGCTTAAATTAGTGTTATTTTCTTTTGCTTTTAATGAGTCTTAATTTGATATATAACATGACTATGCTATTTCAAATTTGAATTTTTTGAAAAGCTTCAAATTTTTTTTTTTTAAATCTCAAAAACACCCCTTTTAATTTTTTTGAAAAAAAAATATATGCTTTATGGACTACTTGTATGCCAAGTTTCATAATGGGAAGCCAATGGGTTCCTATGAAAATTATTTTTTTTTGTATTAAACTATAAGTGAAATTAGCTAAATTACAAAAAATTTAATTTCCATAGGAACCCCTTAACGACCGACTATGAAATTTGGCACACAAATAGTCCCTTAATGTCTTTAATAAAAGTAAATAACTGAAAATCTAAAAGCCCCCAAAATCTGAAATTTTACAGTTTTTGTAAACTTTACTGGTACTATCACTGTACCAAAAATGATCGATTTCTGAGGTATCAAGGTTCAAACCATTAATTGATTTGACACGGAATAACATATACTTAGTACATAACTCATTAACCAGTTGTTTCAAACATTCAGCCCACATATGTTCTTTTCAATTTTAACAATTTGCTACACACTTAATATTTCACATATGTCACTCAAAATTTAATTTTGTATTTACAATCAGTTACAAAACGTTACTTTTCAAGAACTTTTAAAATAAGTACTTCTCCAAACAAGTGAAGACAATTTCATCTCTTCCTTGCTCAAGAGTACAAACTCTCCCAGTTGCAGTATCAGGCTCTACTTTTTGCGAAATGGTCTCACCTAGCACATTCAAATATTCAATACGTCACTTGGTTGAGGATAAAAGAAAGAAGAAGGTCCTTTAGGATGTAGGAAGCTAACTATATAGTCGCTCGTCTTTTCAAGAATACATGCAAGCTACCAAGATCCTTTATAGAGTATAGTGACAAATCCAGATTCAATTTTTGCTTAATTAGTTGGTGTAATATAGTCTAATGCTGTCACACGTTCAGTAAATTGGTGTTCACTACAGTAATTATGCTTAACATGAAGTATATTTTCAGAAATTGGGTAGAAAGAATGAAGTTTTTGAGTACCCATGATTGCCTTAAAGTCATTCAACTGTGGCGACAGTATTTCTTTAACTTCTTCATACTCATCAACTGTGCTGTACTCAAAAACTTCATTCTTTTTACCCAATTTCTGAAAATTGGCTTCTTGTTAAGCATTATTACTGTAGTGAACACCGGTTTACTGAACGTGTGACAGCATTCGACTATATTACACAAACTAATTTAGTAAAAATTGAATCTGGATTTGGCACTATATAGTCTATAAAGGATCTTTGTGGCTTGCATGTATTCTTGAGAAGAATAATGTTACGAGCGACTATAAAGTAAGCTTCCTACATCCTAAGGGACCTTTTCTTACTTTCATCCTCAACCGAGTGACGTATTGAATGTGCCAGGTGAGACCATTTTGCAAAAAGTAGAGCCTGTTACTGCAACTGGGAGAGTTTGTACTCTTGAGCAAGGAAGAAATGAAATTATCTTCACTCAGTTTGGAGAAGAACTTATTTTAAAAGTTCTTGAACGTTTTGTAATTATAATTGTAAATATAAAATTATATTGAGTGGCATGTGAAATATCAGGGTGGCCACTCTTCAGACACATTGAAATTCCCTGACTTTTCCAGGCGAATTGAAAAGAAATTCCAGACCAGTAATTTTAACATAAAATGCGTGCACATCCCTATTTAGTTACAAATTTGATTAAAGAATCTTAACAATTACTCCACTATTAAAAAAAAAGTTATATTAAATCAGGAGAAAAAAATACACATTTTTTGTTTTTACAAATAAATTTTGACATTTTTAATAAAAAATACATGTAAATGCAGCAAAATTGAACTACTGAAATATTTAAAAGAATTTAATGTTTTTTTTCCCTGAAGAAATAAAAAGAAATAGTCTAAACTGATGTCCTTAAATATGGGCATTGCAAATTGTTCACAATGACAGACATTAAAGATATGCAAAAACTACACTGTAACAAGCTACAGCCATTGAATAATTAATGTCAATTCAGCAATGTCAAAAGAATGTCATTAAAATAGAAAAAATATTGTAAAATGTATATAATATTCTTGGCAACAGTTGTCCAAAATGGAGCACAAACTCTGCATTTTTGTTTTTATACGGAATCAAATGGACACATGGCAGCCTTTATTTAGAAGTTACGAGTACAGCATAATACTTGGCGAAATTTTTCGAAAATGGCATACAAACTGGGCAAGCCTGTTTTTATAAGGACAACTAGTATTAAAAAAAAAACCAGAATTTTCACAAAATTCCCTGACTTTTCCCGGTTGAGTGGCCATCCTGAATATTAAGTGTGTAGCAAATTGTAAAAATTGAGAACATATGTGGGCTGAATGTATGAAAAAACTGGCTAATGAGTTATGTACTAAATGTATGTCATTTTGTGTCAAATCACTTAATGGTTTGAACCTTGATATCTAAAAAATTGATCATTTTTGGTACAGTGATAGTACCAGTAAAGTTTAAAAACACCGTAAAATTTCATATTTTTTGCGCTTTTAGATTTTCAGTTATTCACTTTTTTAAAAAAGCCAAATCTGGTAAAGTTTTGAAATCTTTAAACAGTGGTAGATCAAAAACTATTTGACCAAGAGAGTTCAAATTAGTGCAGTCTTTTGTTTTCGATGGACCTTAATTTGATATACAACATGATTATGGTATTTAACTCTTTTTTAAAATTGGAGTTTCTAAAATAATTACAAACTAAAAGAGAAATTGTTTTTAGAGAATAGCATAGTCATATCAAATTAAGACCCATTAAAAGAAAAAAAAAATGACACCAATTTGAGATCTCTAGGTCAAATACTTTTTTTTTTTGCCAAATTTCGCTTTTAAGAAAGTCAATAACTGAAAACTAAGAGCCCAAAAAATCTAATATTTACAGTTTTTGTCAGCTTCACTGGTACTACTATTGTACCAAAAATTATCATTTTCCATGATGTCAAGGTTCAGATCATTGGTTGATTTGACACGGAATGACCCTTGGATGAATATTCAATTTGGCAGTATTTTAATTTCTTAAGTTTTACACCATATATGAAATATTGTTTAAAAACAAACTAATTATTCTTTGTAATCAAAGTTAGAGGTAAGTTACGGTACAGGAAAATTAAGCGTTCTGCATTTTCAGGTTGCAGCCTATTACCATCTTTAAGTTTAAAATCTAAGTTAAGTTTAAAATTTAAGTTATACCATCTTTAAGTTTAAAATACATAAAAACATGTAAAAGAATAATTTCTGATTTTACAATATTTGAAATAAACATGCATGCATGACAACAAATGCAATCTCGGACCACGTTTTCATTTAATCTCCGCTTAGATAGTATTAAATGCGAGCATGGATGCACATACCACGATGCATGCACTTTTCCCGTTTGCTTTTAAAGCAATATGTGCATACATACAACAAAGCTAGGAAGATATATAAAATAAAATAAAAGTTAAAGCTAAATATAATTAAATAAGTTATATAAATTAAGCAACATGTTAACCTAACACGGGAAAATAAAGTTCAAGATACAAACCTTTCTGTGCTACAAACCATGGCGGGAAACGTAAAGAATGATTACTGCACTCAGTGTTGCCAGATGCACAAAGCTTATGGCTTCGTCCCCTGAGGTAGAAATGAGTCCGTTCTGGAAGCTTCCAGAACTGCGTGACGTCACGGCGGGGTTAGAGCTTGGGAGGGTGAAGATAAACAAGAAGGGATACATGAAAATGCCTTGGGGAAAAGGGTTCGAGAACAAAGCTGAAAGAGGATTTGAGCAAGGGGGAGCGTTAATGGTTATTTTTACGTATGAAAAATGGTAATTTTAATGTAATATAAACGGTATTTATAACGTATGATAAACGGTATTTATAATGTATTTTAAACGGTAATACATAAAAATGCCTTTGGGAAAAGGGTTCGAGAACAAAGCTGAAAGAGGATTTGAGCGAGAGGAGAGCGTTAATGGTTATTTTTACGTATGATAAATTGGTATTTTTAACGTAATAAAAACGGTTATTTTAATGTAAAATAAACAGTAATACATACGTATTTAAAACGGTATTTCTACATACGGTATGTTCATACACGGTAATTCATACGTATGATATACGGTATTTTTATATACCGTTTACTCATAACGGTATTATAACCGATGTATTACCGTTTATCGTATAACACATACGAAAATATAACGTATAAACGGTTTATCAACGGTTATAATACCGTATGTGTGTTACCTGGGTAACGTGATCGTACTCCGCGTGAACACGGCAGCAGTTTCGGCAGTGGCGGGAATCGAACCCGGGCCTACCGAGGGAAATTCCCGCACGCTAACCACTGGGCTACCGCGCCCTCCGCGACAATCTCCATAACTTTCTTTTTATTCACCTAATTTAGACCGGAATCCAGTGGGAGAAGCATCCATAGGGACCGTACCCTCCTTCCCCTATCACCAACCTCTCGGATGGACTTCCACTGACGCGTTCGTCCGTTGCGTTGGCTATCCGTCAGAGGAGCAACGCAGAGCAGGCCCGGCCCGGCCTAATGGAGTTCTCGAGAGCAAGGGATTCTCCTCTTTTTCCACGCTGTATGAGGCGATGGGGGTGCAAATGGTGTGGGAAAGAAGAAATCTTTGTGTGGCTAAACTTGATTGGTTAGGATTTGTTTACTATTTGACAGCAGCTGTTCGATTGATTTTCATTTTGTTCTATAACATATTCATTTTGAAGTCTGCTGTGGTCTGGTTCCTTAGCGCAGATCCGAATTGTCCTGTGAGTCGGGTCGGGCTCAGTATTTAAAAAGTCGGGCCGGGCGTATTTAAGCTTGAAAAAAATTTAAGTAAATTTTAATAGAGTACATGAGATTACTGCGTTGAATTTAGCTATATGTAAATATAAATGTTTGAAAAACTTTTATTTTAGTTTTTGTACAAACACATTTCGATAAAAATCATTTCGATCGTGACTTAAGGGTCTTTGGTCCGGGAACGTGTTCTAAATTATGACGGGCTTCATATTTCAGTTTCCCTTGTGAATATTTCATGTCTTCTCCAGCTTAAAAAAATTACTGGAGGCCTGGGCCTGCCGCTCGAGTGGTGTCCCCTCCCCCGGGCCGGGTAAAGGATGCAATCTCATATTTTCCAGGATATGGCCATATCCCAGTATATATGTAAATCTGTTTTTTCAAATTCTTTATTTAAGGATTTTTCAAATAAAATCCTATTTTGGTAAATTCTTGAATTGAGCTTATGTGTATTTTTGACCACAATTCTCGTTTAATATATATATATATGAGATTATCTATTTGTGAAAGTCTCTCTCTGCCAATATTGCAAAAATCTTAATTATATTTCTTCTTAATTATTTAGTAATTTCGAAATGCACCAATTTACCAACAATTGAGAATTGATATATTAGCATCTATTACATCTTCAAAATTAATATCTGCCAGTATAAATTTAAATAAACAGTCTGAGTTTATATATATATATAATTGTAAAAATAAAATCGTTTGAATTCCCATTCATTTTCTTATAAAAGAACTCAGATTTTTAATAGTATGTTGGCTGTGAAAAATCACCTAGTTTATGAGATCTTTACCAGATATGTTAGATTTTTTAAAAGTAAAGTTGAACGATACTTACCTTAAATATAAATGTTATTTTGCTTTCCAAATTTTATAATTTTTGATCAAAAGGCTTCATGAACCTTGTGCACTACTTAAGAGGTTTTAGTGCATATGTTGGTAGATATACCATTTTGCACATTTTGGGTGCTTCTTAATGACAATTTCGTGCCCATTCTGCTATACATATTTATTTTACATAATATTTTGTGTCTTTTGTATATTCATCGGTATTTGTTAAAGTATTGTTTGGCTACCAAGGTATACTATTTACAAAATACCTAGACTTTCTTGATATTTTAAGTTTTACAACTTAGACAGTGAAAAGTATTATCAAAACACAAAAAATTTAATCTACTTTTTTAAGCAATAAATTAATTTCATATCTGATCCAACTTAAGCTAATCCTGTTTCCTGATGTGGAACAATCAAATATTAACATGATTTAGCTTTAACTGACTTTACAATTATATTCTGCAACTGTCAGCAAATAATATTGAAATAGACAAATGTGATTAATAAGCCACTGACTCACAGTTAATGAGAATAGTGTTAAAAAATTATTAAATCAGATGTCAGCATTTTGTGTGAAGTATAAATATAATCCAACAAGACAAATGCTTATTTCTCTCACATAAACCAATGCTCTTCCTACCTATATCTTCAATAAAACAATGAACATTACTACAAATTCTTTTCGCTTCTTATTATTATTTGATCTTTGAAATATTAAATTGCTTCAACAGATTAAACTTGGTAAGCTGAAGTTTATGGAAGAAAAAATTGACATTTTAAAAAAATTGCAGTAACTTCTTTCTTATAATATATATTTTACCTAACTTATTCTTCAAAGTAAAAAGAAGGAAATCTGAGTGATACAAATAGCCAATAAAGCACCAGTAAGCTTCCCAATATATTTTAGGAGTAAAATCAGCTTGCCTTTATAAATAAAACTATTTTCCTATAATATTGTAACTTTTTTCCACTTGCATTTATAATTTTTTTTCCTATTTCTTTAATCAGTTTAGAATGCTAGGCCAACAACTTTATAATACCAGCCAATGGCAAAAATTTTTGATAACCTCACTCAATTTCAAGCAGGATTTTACTGGGTATTTCACACTACTACATGGAGGCCAACGGCCGTACCGTGCTGAAAACACCGGTTCTCGTTAGATCACCGAAGTCAAGCAGCATCGGGCGCGGTTAGTACTTGGTGGGTGACCACCTCGGAACGCCGCGTGCTGTTGGCCATCTCGGGTGCGGTATCCCCGTGGTTTACGCACTAGATTTGCACGCTGCCACAAATTCCGCCGTGTTCATGCGGAGTACGATAACGTTAAACATGTGGGTCCGTAAGTCCTTCCGAGAGGTTGGTGGTAGGGGAAGGAGGGTACGGTCCCTGTGGATGCCTCCCCCACTGGGTTCCGGTCTAAATTGGGTGGCACTTCCCGGCCGTCCATACAGTTACCTTACACCTTTCTGGTAGGTCGGACGGTCTGGGTCTCAACAACAACAACAACAACACTACTACATGGAGAATACAAAATAGATAAAAAGGATTAATCCACATTGTCGTGTATTTTAAAATTATGTCGGTTTGAGAGCAATCAAAACAGACTGTTTGTTGAAAACCCAGACCAGCCGAGTACATATAGCAGCTGGTTGAGAAGCTGGTAACAAGCTGTTTGTTGCAATATCAATATATTTATATAGTTTAATTAAATAAATAGTATTTATAAATATAAATAAAATTCTCATCATTGATGATATAGCTTCATCAGGCCATCTTATAGGTTTTCTCTGTAGTTCCTCTTTGTGGCTACTTCGCCAGTTTTGTTTTTCCCATCAACATCAAACCATCAAAGTAATATGCAAATTATATTTAACAATGAAAAAAATTTAATCAAATTGGACTTCCAGAATTAACATTTAGTTAAAAAAATAAAATGTGCTCATTTAGTTAGAATTTGAGTTGTGATAATTTTTACATTTGTTTAAAATGTCAAAGCTGAGTTCAATAATTGACATGCTCACAAAAACGCATTTTGATTTTATTAACATGATTTTAATAGTGCTTTTTCAACTTTCAAACCTGTAATGTTATATTTTTTATATTAATATAATAAAACTAGCTTATAACCATTGAAAATTAATGATGCAAGATACCGTATGTGCTTGTATAATTTTTTTCAGATATTGTTTTTACTTCCACTCAAACCAGAAAAATACTGAATAATGAAAAAAGAAAACGAAGAAATAAATTATCATTAAAGGAGAAAAATAATTATTTTTTATTAATGTATTAACATTAATTGAATGGAAATGAAAAACAGATGTTTCTTATAATAAATCTAATAGAATATTTCAGTATAAACCACATATTTTATAAATTTTTTTTTTAGCAAATTAACTGAAATCCACATTTGAATCCAAACTAAAAAGCAATATAACTAACTGTGAATCCAGTTTTGAAAACATATCTAAAGAATTCCAAATTTGTTGATCAACTGCCCATTGCTGAAATATTTTTCCTCTATACAGAAAAGTGTTGAACTTATTGGATCTTACCACAGCCCTTTTAGTTAGGTGACAGTTTGCTTACAACAATGGTAATATGAATAGCCGTTGTTATAACATAGTTAAAAAAGAGTCTAATATTCAGCTTCGCTTCTACAGAGAACATTTTAATAAGAACAGTGTAGCTGAATATTGGACTTGTCTTATTCAATATTTTTCACTAGATACTGGGGCCAGGATACCCCTCCAAAAAACTTTGCATCATGATTACTCGTGAACCCTTTTGGAGTAAGAATTAAATACTTACCAAATTTCAGCTTCCTAGACCTAACGGTTTTTGAGACATTTTTGTCTCAACATTGAATCCCACACATATGGATAAATTCAAAACATACTAATTAACAATAAAATCAAATACATAAATTTAATTTGTTTATTTTTCAAAAGTATACAGCTAAAATTCTTAGATATAAGAAATACAATATTTTATAACAGATTATGTTCAACAAATATGAATATTTTTTTAAAACAAAACTAGATCCAGTCAAACTTTCTTTAAAATCTCTAGTCCATACTTCAATTCAGAAAAATCTGTAAAAAATAAAATGTATACAGTTTTAAAGAATTCTCATTTTTAACTATTTTACAAAATTAAATGAATAGAATATCAGCAACGGCCTGACATAAACCACACATGTCTTCATTTTTTTTTCTGTTAGGAATACTTTTTTTTAAACTTTCAAATTATATTTGAAATTTATGCATTTGGATTGATATATACCATAAAGCAGTAGATTTTGATCACAAAAGTGAGGTTTTCAGTTCTATCGTTAGTCGTATCTAATAAAAAAAAGTAACCACTGGCTGTCGGCTAGTTATACAAAAATGCAATTTTCTACAACCAAATATGACTTTTATGCAGGAGAAGCTGATTAAAAATAGTGTTGCTATCTTAGCTTATATGAAAATTTTCAAAAAATAATGTTTCATGAACAATGAAAATGCTTATAAAATATTGGAATGATATGAAGCTTTAACTTTAGTGGCAACAAGTTGCTAAATCTTAATCCCCATTAGCATGGCATATTTCACGTTATGTTTTGCACCAACGGCCCTACAGTGTGCTGAAAACACCGGTTCTTGTTAGATCACCGAAGTCAAGCAGCATCGGGGGCAGTTAGTACTTGGTTGGGTGACCACCTGGGAACACCGCGTGCTGTTTCCACATTTCGAGCCCGGTAGCCCGGTGGTTTGCGCTGGATTTGCACGCTGCAACAACTGCCGCCGTGTTCATGCGGAGTACAATCACGTTAAACATGTGGGTCCGAAAGTCCTTTCGAGATGTTGGTGGTAGGGAAGGAGGGTACGGTCTCTGTGGACGCCCCCCCCCCCACTGGGTTCCGGTCTAAATTGTGTGGCACTTCCCGACTGTCCAAACAGTTACCATACACCTTTCTGGTACCGGCCATCTAATTAGTTGCTCATGTCCTCTGGATGACTCGGACGGTCTGGGTCTCAACAACATGTTATGTTTCTATATATATAATGGTCATTAGCAATTCTTCTTTTTATGCAATATGTTTACAAACTGATCATTGTGAACACTCAGGGCTGTGCAGTCGTTAGTAAAAATATACAGATACTGACTCCTAAATTAAACTATGTAAAAGTAATTTTATCTTGGAATATTAAATTCTTTTATTAGTCAAAATAGTTTTAAAAAATCATTAAATATTTACCAATTAAAAAACTAATGAATTGAAAAATTAAAAATTGCTATCTATGACAGTCACTGTTTTAGCAATAACTTTTATAAACAAATAATATGTGAGCACTGTTTTATTTAGATATAAGTTGCTATACTAGACTACCTAAAAATAAAATGTGACTTGTACAAACTAAATATATGCACCCCCTATTCAGTAGAATAGGCTGTGCTAACAAAGAAAATATTAAAATGCAGCTTATCCATATTAAAAATATGGCATGTGCTACTACTTGGTATCATAGCCTGCATATGTCCTAAATAAACACCTTGTGTGTGAGCAATAAATGTACTTGATATGTTGATGCATAGTGGTGGTGTCCCAAGCTAGCAGTAACTTTTTAAGACAAATGAGTTATGTATTACATGTGCAATATATGAAACAGATTAAATCCGTCTTACGATGAATGCAGTTTAAATTCAATTTGATCCTTTTCACAATAGTTGCAATTTAATTTGAAACAGGTCATTTTCACAAGATACAATTTAAATCTAAAACCAGTAACCTTTACAGCTGATTTCAAATTGTTTAGCTTGCTTATATAAAACTGAAAATCAGAATAAAATTAGCATTTATTCTAAGAAGTTTTAGTTGACTAGATTAATTATTGTACAATTTAAATCTAAAACCAGTAACTTTTACAGCTGATTTCAAATTGTTTAGCTTGCTTATATAAAACTGAAAATCAGAATAAAAATAGCATTTATTCTAAGAAATTTTAGTTGACTAGATTGATTATTGTAATGAAAATTAAAATTTTCAAAACTTTAATTTCAAAAATGCTAAATTAAATTTCTTGAATATATGTTTTTACTTAGTGAGCTGCTTGCATGCCTACTGCACAGGTCAGGCGTTTTCAAACGATCATCGGAAAGTCCTTGAAAATGAAATGACTAACCCACATGTGTGTGTTTAAGAGACTGATAACCAAATCACGAGAATTCAAATTGCAGATTATGAATTAAAATGACTACAGCAAGATAGTATTTATATGATAGATGTGTTTGTCATTATAAAAAGTTACTTAGCATATATTATAAATATGGAACAGTTTACCCCACAAAGTCCTATATACAAGTATTTGACTTTTAACAGCATAGCAACATCGAATGTTTACTTAAATTCATCCATTTTACACTTTTTAATCACCAATTAAGGAATTTCTAATTTACAGTATATCAACTAGGAAAAGTAAATGCCAAGCACTGAAATTAATGTGACAAAAACATACCGTAACTTCTTCACAATCTTAAGGGATCAGAGCAGAGATGTCTGCTGACATCAGCAATAGATTTTTCAGTTCCTTCAAGAAATAGAGGGCTCTTTCTACACACTTTAAATTCCTGTAACAAATTAAATCAGAATTAGTATCACTTTATAATCCTTGGTAAAAAAAAGCACATCAAAACTGCTTGTACTCAACTATTAGAATGAATATTTTTAAATTATGGTATCTAGCTATAGATAAAAATTCATGGTAATAAACATCAGACTTGAACTTGAATACCACACGCACCTTGAAAAATATTTCTAAATAGATTTTCTATCAATATTTCTGTTTATCAATATTGATAGAAAATATATAAAAACACGCATCCATCACTTCAAATGAGAATTTGTAAAAAAAAATTAAAACTTCAGAATCCAAATTTGTGGAAACATGAAAGAAAAAAAAAGGTCAAATAATACTATTTATTTTACCTGTTAAGTTTTTACTACAATTAAAATACAAATGACTGTTAATTTTTTACGATGATTAAAATATGCATTTATAAAAAAATATGCACAGAAACTTTTGTAAACTGGAATTAAACTATCTAGTGGTATAACGCCACACATTAAGCACCCCACCCCACAGAAAAGATGTGATCTCACAGTACACAGCTAATGTACTTCAGTAATGTATGATATGAGTGTCCCACCATCGAAACCTGTAGATTATTACTTCAAAACAAAATTATTCGAACGTTTATTTCACGACCAAAAAGTCTACTTTTTCACCTAATCCAGCAATCCGACTTGAAATATGGCACACCCCATCCTAGTCAAGCTGATCAGATATACAACTCAATACCAATTTTACTTCTTACCTAAATTAAGACCGGTCTTGGCCATGTCAAATTTTTCAATTTGATGTAGATTTGGGCTAGTCTAAATTTTCTAATTTAATACAGGCTTGGGCTGGGCTTAATTTTAAAAATTTTTTGAGTCTGGTCAGGCCTTAAAACTTTTGTTCTGGACTTATTTTTTAAAAGTAAAGTAAAATAAATTATTTTAATATATAAAACATTCCCCATTATATTATGTTAAATAACAACTTTCACATAAGTATTAAATATGCACAAATTCTGTATTCACACAAATTAGCAAAATGAAAACACGACAAATCTAATTGTAATGCTGCATAATATGCTATAACATTCTGCTAATAATGAGTGAATAATTCAGGATAAGAAATTTCAGCTCAGAGTTCATTCACCAAAAGTTTTTCACATACCAGTATCATCCTTCCCGGCCGTCCAACTAGTTACTCTAAGTCCTCTGGACGAGTCGGACGGTCTGGGTCTTCAACATACCAGTATCATATAAATATAATAGCTGTGCTTAACTCTTTTGGCATTTTTTCTCGAAAAAAAAAAATAATAATTGCAGTAAAATTTATAGAAAATTATGTAAAAAAATTAACATAAATATATACATAACATATCAACGATTAAGATGTTGCTTACAGATGCAATGGACAAAATGTTGTTAAACAAATATTGATTTACAATTGCAAAATCTGCAAGTCCCTATTTTCAAGATTCCCGGAATATACACGTAAAATGCGAGTAAGTACAAACCGCCTGTTACACAAAAGTGTATTGGCACTCAGTCACTGGATAGAAGAGAACATACATTTCATATTAACAGTGGCGAATCATGGGAGAATGTGGCCCCGGCAATCTTTTCTGAAGAGCTCCCCTCCCCCTAACAGCCAGTTAGGGGGAGGGGAGCTCTTCCCCAGTACAGTATGAAAGGAAGTACTGGAGGAGAAAAAAAAAGAAAAGTACTTAAAAATAAACACGTTGAATCTCGTTATATACAAATCTTGCTATGCTTTTCTTTTCATCTAATAAACATACTTGAAATATTTGCACCCAAAAGTTTGAACAGAAATTAAATTAAAATGAGAATAATAATATTTTATGAAAATATTAAATGACACAAGTGTTTAAATATTATAATTTTTTTTTTTTAAACTGTGCGGTAAATATTGATATTACAGCACAATACTAAGGAAAGAGTTAAAACTTCTTAGGGTACTTTAAATTGGACGTTTTCTGGCTTTCGCTGCAACAAAGTGTCAATAACATGTAAAATCTAACGTTTTAACAAGGTCATTTTCAATGCTAAGAATTGACAGATGATTTAGCCTCTTTTCAGTCCTTACGCTTCTTAAGTTGTTTCTGATTAGTTTTAATTTAGAGAATGACCTTTCCCCACTAGCGTTGGATATCATCAAACACAGAAGTACTATTACGAAGAAGAAGTACAGTATGAAGTACTATTTCAACATTTGGAAACGCTTGAATTATGTTTTCTCCACATAAATACGAATACAAACACTTTAAATCCACTTTTTGGGATTCATTTTCAAGTTCGTCCTTATTTCCTTCTTCACTATTAAAAATCTTTAAGAAATTTTTTACTTTTATGTTTCGATCAAAATGAGGCCCTCCTCTGAAATGAGGTCCCTGGCATTCGCCAGTATGTTAATTCACCACTGCATCTTAACTACTATTACTATTTTGCACGAAACAAACAAATATATAGTTACAGCCTGCATATCGTGTTAACTGATATTTCACTATCGTATTAAGTAGTCTCAATAGTATATACTATCACAACCTTCATAGTTTGGACGAGGACTCTGTGTTGAAGTTGATAGATGCTAATATAAATGCCAGAATAAATTGTGCAATAAAAAAAATTACGGAAGTGTATAAGATTCCCAAATTTGCATGCCACATAACAAATATGCCATATGTGAAGTCTGCAACAAAATATGGTTTGGGTTGTTCACTTTATTCACATAATACAAAATATGGAATGCTTAAAAACTACACACAACATTCCGAGAGGTTGGTGGTAGGGGAAGGAGGGTACGGTCCCTGTGGATGCCTCCCCCACTGGGTTCCGGTCTAAATTGGGTGGCACTTCCCGACCGTCCAAACAGTTACCTTACACCTTTCTGGTAGGTCGGACGGTCTGGGTTTCAACAACAACAACATTACACTTAGGACTCAAAAACATACAAAACACATTATACAAATAATAATTATTTAAACCATTGTTTTCGGATATCAATTTAATCATAATTTATTGAAAAACTGTTATATCTAAAGGGAATTTCAACAATTTATAAATAGCATCACATACACATCCTGACAGATTCTTCACGAAAACTATGTGAAAAAGTATGACATCGCAAAACTTGAAATGCCGATAAAGTCCGGAAGGGATAGAAATATTTAATATGGTCATAATGAATAACTGAGTGTGATTATATGTTATGTTCTATAAAATATTTGCAATAAATTTTAATCAAACATCCATTCATTGAGAGCGTACTAGTTCACATTGTTTAACATTAGAAATGGGGAAATTACTTTAATCACAGATATACATTTTTAAATTGGATCCAGTCAAGTCATTTTGTACAGTTCTAAATTAGTAAATTGGGCGATCGGTATACATTAAAATAAAATTTTATGACCACACGTTCAAATGAACAAGTGATCACACAAGTAATTTATCTAATGATTGTCAAACTGGTATAGATTTAAGAGTAAACTTCCCATGTTTCTTTTAAACAAACAAATCATAACTTACCAATTGGAATATTTTTCATATTGTCTGCTGTATATCCGAAATCATTCTTGCATTGGGAAATCAATCCTCTGCTCGAAGTGACGGCCATCTTGTTTAAAACGAAGCTTTTTCATTGGTGTCTTTTCAGTAGTAACGCATCACGTGACCAACGCATCCGTTAAACATGAACTTGAACCATGTTCAACGGATGAACGCACGGTCGTGCGTTCGAGCCTGTGATTGGTTGACGTACAGCTCCCAATGGATGGGCAACGTACCAACGCGTCAGTGGAAACCGGGCCTTACGGACCCACATGTTTAACGTGATCGTACTCCGCGTGAACACGGCTGCAGTTTTGGCAGTGGCGGGAATCGAACCCGGGCTTACCGAGTGCAATTCTGACGCGCTAACCACTGGGCTACCGCGCCCCCAACACCGTGGAATTAACAAAGTTTGGTTTAGTTTAATGATGTTAAAACTAATAATGAAATTTTAAGGCACCGCGACAATCTCCATAACTTTCTTTTTATTTCTTCAGTGTTTAAGCTTTTCATTAGTATCCTTTAAAATATCCTCATTCCATAGTTCCATATATCCATTTAAAATATCCATAAATTAAAATAACCATTTAAAATATCCATATCGTTCTATCATTTAAAATATAAATATAATAATTTCACCCGATGTATACAATACATCACCACAATTCAATTCACCATAACTCAATCATTTAAATTTTATAATGACCATATGCTAAGCTTTTAATTTTATCATTTAAAATATCACTCTCTAATCCGATGCAACGGCGTGACGTCCCCCCCCATTTCTGGGCGGGGCTGTCGGGGATGAATCGGAGCTTGGCCGAGAAATATAAAATCATGACGTCTTTAAAATTGTGATCCTGCAGGCAATTTCATTATTTCTTGATCAGATTGGACTCGTAAGAATGCCAGATCTTTTACCCTTCTAAAAATGTAAATTATTAGTCGACATTATGAGTAGTTTTTACGATGGGAGGATTTAAAAACGAAAGTTGGTTTTTTTTTAACCGAAAGTGACTTTTGTTTTAAAATTTTTAAAAAATATTAGAAATCGAAATTGAGATTTGAAATTGATATATTTTTACTCGCAATTGCCTGCTCTTTCCGGTGGTGTGATTTGTTTTTTTCTACGACGTCTGGATCATGGAGAAAAAAGGGCAAAAAAAGGTCGAAATCGCATAAAAGAAATTTTTTTTTTTTTTTAAATCGGTTTTCACGTGTCCTCTTCCCGACCCCCCGGGTCTCCCCGATTGCCGAATTTTGTAGCTCTCCGACGCGCGGTCGCTGAACGTATAGTGTATAAGACACACACACACACACAGACACTGCCTTTTATTATATAGAAGACAAGCTAGACGGAAAAGACCATGATAAGATGAGATAAATTTGTACACGACCCCTACCCCAGTCATGTAAGTCACATTTATATACGAGCCCGTATCCGAACCACGCACCTCTATCAAATCTGTTTTGCACAGTAGAACTATATTTTGAAGCGAAAAAATCTTATATAGCTCTGCAAATGTATTCAGTAGGGCCTGGAGGATGTCTAAAAATTTCCTAAAACATTCGTAATTTATATTTTTTCAAATTTTTAAATTAAATAACTTCAATTTTAGACAATATTCATAAACTAGAAATTTGTCTTTTCTTTATAAAATGCAATGGGAAATCTCAGAAGAAAAGAAAAAGCATATAAATACCTGTTATAAAGAATTTTAATTATCTGTACTCTAATCACTTGTAATTACATCAGAATTACACCAAATAATGGTATTTTCTCAGAAATCCCCAAAGTATTCAGGAAAAAGATTGTCCACAAAAGTTAGAGTCAGTTTTAACCCATTCTATCAGGTAGTACATAAAGGGTGTGGAATGTCAGCAAAACAGCAACAGTACAAGATGAGAAGCTCTAAATTTAAATTCTTTTGTTCAATACTCTCCACAAAGTTCCTTTCAAAAGTGAACAAAGGGAATTTTCTTTCCCCCAAACTAAATAGCCTTAAACCAGGGAGGGTCAGAGATCAAAAGACCAGAATGCCGCCGTTGACTGTATTCTACACAGAATACTATATCCAGAAGGTTCACTCCCATAGGACCCTATGGCAACATTTTTAACATGGAATGTCACATAGACACTAGAGCTCGTGAGTTGGACCAACTGAACTACGATGCGTCTGCCAGATTTGTCACGTTATCGCTCGCTTGGCGATTTTTTTTTTTAAACAGGAGGGGAACAAAATGTTGAGGACTGTACTTTTATAATTTTTGAAACTATAGAAATGATCAGGATTTAAAAATACATTAATCTGCAACATAAATATATTCATTAGTTTAAGTAAATTTAAATAAACATAGTTATATATTTAATTCAAATAATCATAAAATAGATTAAAAAATAGACACATTGCATTGTCTCACTATAAAACATAATGCACAAAAAATTACAAGCTAACATACTCAAAAGACTGAAATATTATATAATATTTTCAGTCTAAAAAGTATACTAGCGTGTTGATCGTTAATTACTTGATCCCTAATTTGTTCTGGGATACTGATAATTTTTTTTTTTAAATATAAAAATATTCATATAGTAAATATAAAACTTACATAAATGCACTATCGAAGTTGTGGAACTCAATCATTAATTATCCGAGGGGGGGGCGGTAAATTTTCCACCATAAGGCACTTAATAAAAATTTTACATAAATATATACACATACAATATCACATTCAACTAAGGAAAAGCTATCCAAATATCAATTATTTCACATTTTATAAAAATACGGAAAATATTTTTAACTAATTATACCACTACCTCTTAAAATTTAGTCTAATCCGGCAGTAATAACACAGCACTAATTTCATATGATGAACACATGTATACTTATATGAACACGTGTATACTTATGAACACGTGTATACTTATAATGAACACGTATGTAGGATGGTGATAACTCAAATTATTTCAATTTTAATAAAAATAAATTACATACCCTGTAACACAACCAGTTTGCTTTTATCAATCCATTTCTATGAAATGATCTAAACACTTAACAAATAATCCTTTTTCACGTTACTCAAACCACGCTAGTCTGTTTTTCTAAGTTTTCGTGGAGCGAAATAGGGTTATAACATTCAAAATCGTCTTGGACCCAAACCAGACCATCGCCAAGCGCTCAGACCAAACCAGACCATCACCAAGAGCGCGCCAACCCTCGTTTTGGTCTATCTCTAATGGCCACCGCGAAAACGAAACTATCGAGAGTGGCAGGTCTGTATAATATTAGTCTGTGGTATTCTAGAAGGCGGACGTTATCGCCGTTCGTGACGTCACTGGGTTAGAAGGATAAGTGCCAGTTTCTCCGACTAGCATTCATTTCTAAAGGGAAAACATAGACTGTGTCAGTCGTTGTTTTAATATAATTTGTAATTCTATCGTAAAAGTGAAGTTTAAGTGTAAATTTGTGTATTATAGATGTATATATATTAGTATTTTCACATATATAAAGTATAATTTTGGTAAGCACAAAAATGCCTGGTTGATGCTCGGTTGCTTTGTGTTCAAATTATTATAAGAAGTCAATGGGATCTGTCAGTTTTCATGGATTTCCAAAAGATCCTACACTCCAAAAATTATCAATCGTGAAGTGCAAAAGAGAGGATAAAAATAACCATTGCTAACGCAACTGTCTGTTCGAGTCACTTTTCTGATGAAGATTTTGAAGAAGATTTTCGGGCTAAATTTTGAATTTGAAGCCGGTTAAACGATTAAAACAAGAAGCCAACGGCACAAAAATCTCACATATCATTAATACCGCAGGTAAAAATAATGTTTTTAATATAGCAGTATAAAAAAATACTTATGATTGACATGTTTCATTGATATGTAAAATAGGTGGTCCTCTAAGTAATCCAAAAAACAAAATTAATAAAATGAAAACGACTTCATATGCAGTATCTAAAATATATAAAAATAATTTATATTTCTGATACTAGCAATTATGGAGTTTTCTTTCTTTTTTTGGAGGGGAGAGATATTAGCATTTTGTAAGCTAATTTACACAGTTTAGTTTATTGCAAAATGTATGTAAAGTTAATTTTAAATACCTTAAGCATTTTACTTTGCTATTAATATACATAATCATAAAATGCAATTCTTTAGTAATCATAATATTGACATTATATTCACATCATTTGAAGTTATGGGACATTTCATTTTGATATGTAAAAAACTTAGAATACAAAACTAAAATCATCAAAGTTGAAATACAATGCATAAAAAATTTATTTACAATAAAACTAAAAGCCAGTGGCACATTTTTCAGAAGAAATAAAAAAGTGGGAGCATACTTTCTTAGAAATGCATGGCGCATATATATCAAAAGAGAAATGCGTCATTAAGAACTTGCAGTCAAAGTTAGCAAACATTTCACCTTCTGTACCACTAAAAGCCATAACTTTGTTTTCACGAACCAGAACATTCATTTGCATTAAACACTTAAATAAGACTTTCATGCCACAATTAGTAGAGAGAAAAAAGCAAAGAAAAGCCCGTAAATTGTGTAAAAGCAGTATCATGGCATAAAAATGATATGTATTGATTTATTATTTATGATTCACGTGAACATTGCTTTAAAATTTTGAAACTGTACATAGTTTATATATTTAAAAAGCTATAAAGTTTAATAACATCAATTTTGCATGCTTAAAATATCTTTGTGAAACTGACAGATCCCGTGGCTTAACCAAGAGTCATAATACTCTACTGGCTCACAAAATGCATCGCCTTTTTGTTGGGTAAATAAAATAAATCTACTGCCATTGACCATCCATTCGACCGTCAACTCCCCCCTTTTCCCAAGATCCGATCTACGCTTCTTAATATAATATATAGTTATGTAACTACTAGATTGATGATATTTCATAGTCATCAATATATGTTATATGTATGTGGGATTTTTTACGCAATTAGATATTTTTGAAATACATATTTATATTACATGTAGAAAGTATTATCAATGTTTAAGATAATGGATACTATATTTTTAAAAATCGGATGATTAGATATTTATTTATATCATCATATCTGTATTAAAACACTTGAAATGTAATTTTTATATTTACTACACTTTTCATGATATATTTCAGCTTTTATTATAAATAATATATGTATTATAATATTTTAATGATAGCCCTATGCATTTATGAGTAGAATCATTTAATTTCATTCTTCTAAAATTTTATTACGAATGATTGATCTTATCTCCTTTTCGAATGATAAACCCAAATATTCTAAACTTTATACACGTATCTCTATGTCCCCTCTTCTTGACTTGTAAGTCAGTGACGTCACGCTTCAAGTTTCTCTCCTGGTCGAAAAGCAACCCTCTTTCTCTGACCTACCTTATGTTTAAAGTACCTTGGCCTTAAACAGTGTTTTAAACTGAGTTGCCAAAATAAGAACATTTGAAGGTTTTCTGCTTAGTTCATCAGGCAATCTTGGTTTTAAGTATTAAAAACATAATTCTTATGAAAATGTAATTTTTTTTAATGGTCTAAAACAAATATAACGCTCTTAAAATATTTTTTAAACACCCTAAAAACTCTAAAAAGTACTCTATAGGGAAAAAAAGTACAAATGTTATCAAAGTCCAGGTCCTAGTAAGCAGTTATCTACTACAACATGAGTAATCTTTGAGGTAAAGTTCCTTCGAATAGTGTGTTTTCTTCTTGCAGTTGCAAAATTTCACAAATCCATGTATATTTTTTAATTTCTATAACAAAAATCAAATTTATAAAACAATATTTTTTTCAAGACTTAAAAAAACATTGTTAATTATTCAGAAATAGTATAGTCAGAAATATTTACTCTTCTACAGTGACAAATAAAAAGGTTCAAATTTGTTTTTGAAAGCTGGTCCTGTACTTAATAAGATTTCAAAATTAAAATTTACTAAATATTAGATATGTGTGTATGTGGGGGCATAATGCATTAATTTACTACATGTACTTTATATCCCAATACATGCTTCATTAATTTGGCATTAATTCTATTGCATGCACAGGAATCTCACAAGGTTTTTTTCTTAGGTGGAATTGAGTGTGACAAAAGCAAGATTTGGGGTTATTCCTCTGCAAACCTCCGAGACTAGGAAATTTTGATCAGTCTCTCCTCATTTACTACATGTTCAGACACATATCTGTCTGGGATGGAAGTAATGCAAATAAACACCTCAGCTACAGACAGATATATCCACCCCTTATCTAAAATTGGTTAGAAATAATTTGCAATCTAATAATGATTTTATTATTTGTATGCACATAATGTTCAGATTTAAAGTGCAATTTCACCCTATCTTTTATGATTCTATGAAACCAGGATTATAACAAATAGTTCTAAAAAAAATTTTTTTTTTTAAAACTGGATAGATTTGAAGACCCCATTAAGTACAATTTAACCAGAGGCAGGCATGTACTATTTTGACTGGAGTAAGAATAATTTAGATTTCACCAAAAGCAATCCTAAGGTATAAAACTTCAGAATATACAGATAAAATTTCAGTTTTCAGATAAGGTTTCAATCAACAGGAGAGCATCATTATACAGTTACCTAACTATGTATGTTTCATCCATGTCAGATAAGCAGTCTACTAATACAACACAGTACAGAAATTTAGAAACCAAAAGCAAGTAATCTGCAAGATAACATGAGTAGAGCAGCCTGAATTTATTGAACATGACAACGCATTGACTAATGATAAAAGTCTGTTCTAGCATAGTTTAAAAACAACTATACTTGCAGAACAGCTAACTTGACTGTAGAGAGGTATAAGAAAAACTATAACCTGTCACTAAAACTTTTTAAACTCATGGCACATTGTTTCAGTGTGTAGGATATTACAGTATACCCACAGTAGGTGGAAGCACTTTGCTAGAGGCGTTACTCTCCTCCCCAATGCACACACCACCAAGGCCTCATGAAGGGTATAAGGCTCTCTATCCTTCATGCCAGGACTTCATTGGAAATGGATCCTAATGATTCAATATACACTTAATCCCTACAAAGGTCCATTAGACAAATCCTAGTGGAGGCTATATAAATCAGTTAACACTAATTGCACATTAAAAAATAATGCTGTTAAAAATATTTAATATCTATTATATATTTTCTATATTTTTTCCATTTTAATAACAATATTTTTTTGTTTTGTTTTCACAATTTCGCAGCCCACCTTTTGAGAACTGCTAATAATAATACTGTATTAAATGCTATTAATAATAAAAAACTAAGAGTTTGCTGTATTTAAATAATGGTTGAGTTCAAATCAATCAATTTCTATAATTAAAATTTGTATTTCATGACTTTTCATATTTCAATAAAAATGTATCTAAAGTACTTTGATTTCTAGATCCTTTTTATCTCGACTAACTGCAGAATAACTAATGGTCAGACACAGGTTTTATTCAATACTTATATTAATGTTAGCTTATACAGCATTATGCTCAAACTCAGTGTCAGTCCTTTCTCTCAAAAGACTATGCTTGCCCTGGTCTGTCGGTCTCTCTCCCCCAGCTTCAGAGATGGGGTGACCAAATCAAAATGAAGCTTCAACAAAACTCAATAGCGTTTAACCAAGCAGACTCACAAACTCGTTACAATCCATGAAATTTATATAAATCAAGAGACTGCATTATTGACGATAAGGTAGAATTTTTAACAATAATAATCATGTATTGCACAAAAGGAAAGCTTATAAACATATTAAATGACCTAAGATGACACCCCCGACAATGGGTATTGAGCTGAATTGTCTTGTTCAGACTTTTAAATAAATGTTAAAAGAACATATGAGGGTCATGATGAAAACCCTCGGAGCATTGAAAAATATCGACTGCTACAGTCTTTGCCCTGTAGAGAAATCATCTCGAACAGAGTCAGTTGTATATATCCTCCCTAAAGTTCATTAGCCCCTGGAAGTAGTGTCTTCTTGGAAATGGATTACTTGGGCTCTAAGCCACACTGGTGACATATTAACGTAACTTAAGACCCCTTGCTGACATATTTAGTTCTGAAAAAACAATTCTCTGACAGCTGAGTCCCTGTGTTGACATCTTGATGATTCAACCTCTGTGCAAATCTGGGAGGGTTCTTGATCATTGTGGGGTCTTTTCCATGAATTCCTACCTCATATGGAGCATACGGTCATTGGCATGCTGAGTTCTGAGGATATTTTTCCAGCAGAACCATACATGCAGTAAAGAGCAACTTTTTCAGTTATTTACCTCTACGATCAATGGCACATAGGGTTCTAAAATTGACACGTTAAGTCAACAAAACTGCCTCATTTATCCAGTCTTAATATATTTTCATTATCGTATCATGGAGCATTTCACAAAGCCTGCTTTCCTGGAAATGCTGGCACCCTTGGCCAGATAGCTACTGATCATGCCTGCTTCCAGGTTATGTGCTTTGCCTATGACAGGGGATGTTACTGTTATCATGGATGCCGAACACCAAACTTTATGTGCTTGCGATGTGTGATCATGACACATACAGCATATGATTTGCCAGGCATGTGTGACATCTGCATTGGGGATCATAATATTGTAATTCGACTTTGTATATATATTATAGAAGAAAGCTTATATTTTTGTCAGCACAAATGTATGAATCAAATAGCTGTCAAAAATTTTTTTTTATTATGAATAATGTAAACAATATTTACAGGTTAAAAACTTATTAGTAAACAAATATATCACATGAAATAGAAAATAAAAAGTCTTGAGTTAAAATATAAGGCTGATAAAATACCTTTTAAACAGGTTTCTTGGACATTGACCCTTAACATTAAAATTCCCCAAAACCATTTGCCAAGTATGAAAAATTGTAAAAAATTACAATGCCTCAATATAGACTTTCACTTGTACTAGGTAAAAACTACAGTACAAATATGTTAAAAAAACATCACATGTTCATTAGTGTAAAAACTTTGAATATCTAATTAATAATACAAGATTCTACATATTAAGGTTTACATTTTAAAGATTTTTTGTAAACTTCTCGTACAGAATATTTAAATAATGAAAGCTTTAAATTAAATGAGCTTTACAAGAAATATATTTCCCATTTCAAGAGAAATAAAAGATATTGTACTTAATTGCAAGAAAAAAAAATTACATAATACAGAAGCCTAGGACAAATATTTGTAACAATGTAAAAAACTGGCATTTAGAATATAAATTTGTAATAAATTTGAATACATTTCATGTTACTTTGATATAAGCTCCAAGTATAGCCATTTAAGTTAAATCAAATTGAGCTTCACATATAACACAACACAAATAAAAACATTTACCAACATTTTCAACACTATATACCTTCAAAATTATTGCTTTTGAGTATCTATTAACTACATACAAAACTACATAACTATAGTAAAAATCACAATTTTGAAATTAGAATTTCAGAAATCATACACAAAATTTGCTCATAAAACCATTTTTTTATTGTATAATTTTAGTCAAATTATTTATTATTATTATTTTTGTTAATAATATAAACATTTATTTAGATACTAACAATATTTTACAATCTAAAGTTTAATATTTTAATTTAAATATTCCTACAAAATATTATCATTCATAATCAGAATTTTTATTTTTATTTTAGATGATTGAAAACATTTTAATAAAAATTGATTGACTGATTAAAACCTTATAGGTCAGCTACACACTAGTTGCATTATTAGGACGGAATTAAAATATTTGTAATATGAAGCTCCATCTAACTTATGCCATGTTGTTCAGATATATTTATGTCACAATGATTCAAATCTCAAATGGGATTTAAGTTTCTAGTCTCCATGATTACAAAATGTTCAGCCATGTTTCCTTCAAAGTCATGTTACCTGTATGGAATTTTTTTACAATGCATTTGTTATGCTTAAATATCAACCAGATCTGTTGACTAAGAGTGATATTGTTAAGAAAATGCTCTAGGTAGTGGATATTATATCTTTATATTAACTTTTTCTTAAAAGTTATTTATTAAATGTACTAAAAATACTTAAAATGCTTGTTTTGTCAAGTTATAAACAGTCAATAAATCTAATATATAAAAGGGGAAATTTCAAAACATGCTTCTAAACTTAAATATCTCCTAAACCCTGTGATGCATTTTGATTTCGATTTTATTTTTCAAGTAGTGAGACTGATTTGAAGAAATATTCAGATGCAAGTTTTATCACCTTACAGTAAAGTGTAAAATAACAAGAATTGAAAACCTGTTTCTATATGTCTGTCAATGATCACTTATAACTTGCAAACAGCTCAATGGATTTTTATACTCTTTTAACTGATTTGCTAAGCTTAATAAGGAACAGATTCATGGCTATAAATATTTCTAATTTTGCATTACTTTAAAGTAAAAAATTCAAAATGCTTCCAAGCTAATATCTTTTGAAATACACAATATAATTTGAATAAACTTTTTACAGGCAATAAGACTGGATCTAGGGAATGCTTTAATATAAGTTTTATCCTCTTCACACATTTCTGCAGGGCAACCAAAATTAATGTTTTGTTGGTCTGTAATGGCTATTTATAAATTCAATAAGACTCTTTTTTACCAGTTCGTCACGCTTAATAGGAGGCACATTTATGTCTAAAATACTTTGTACCATATTACTTTTATTTTAGCATTACCCTTTATAATTCTGATATTCATACAATATTTAGACTGATTTGTGGTAATGCATACCATTTCAATAACTTTTTCATGTAAAACAGAGGCAACCATTTTCTTGTATAGACAATGTTACTATCATTTTTCCTGGCAATTATCTTTGCTTTTCTGGAAAAAATATTGTTACCAAAATATTAGATTCAAATAAAGTTTGTTCTAATCATGAAAATCACAAAAAAATATCTACCTACAGTTTTAGTTCTTTGCACAATATTTTCAAATATAAAATCTCATGATGATACATGAATGCATTACATGATCATACATGCAATAAGATATTGTGTCCACATTCTACAGATACACATTATAAAAGTGCTTGAAAGGTGTTCAACTCTGAAAATGTGCATTTATAATCAAAATCTTTCAAGGAAAACAATAAATTATAGAATAAGAAATTAAAGATACTATAGATAATTGATTTAATGAGTGTAATCCCAATTTTCTTGAATCAACAGTTAAAAATATTGAAAACGAACAAAATGATAATTATACATTTTATCATATCATAATAGTTAAAAAAAGTAAAACTTTTTTTTTTATTTATTTAAATATAGTAATAGATGCTGCTAATTATATAAAAAGTATTAAAAATCAAAATTTTCTCTTTTATCAAAAATATTACAATTAAGTCAAAAATGACAACCATTTTTTATTGACATACATTAATAAACGTGAGAAGTTCTGGGATTGTGATTAAGAAAATTGAGATTAAAAATATCACAGCAGAATTCACATTGAATCATTTTGAATGGAACGAGGACAAGGTAAAACTCCAAAATCAGCTTTTCTTGTAAACTAACTACTACTTTCAATTTCACTGTATCAAAGTATACACGCACATACACATAATGTGTTAATGCCACTTTGGAACATATAAAACATTGTGGCATAACATCTAATACAATCTAAATTTAAAATGGATTCCAGTATAAATGTTTTCATTTGTCCGGCTTTATTTCCACCTTCATCATACAAAAAGAGAGGGTGAAAAAAATCACATAACATTCAGTTATACATTACTTCTTGAGTCACATGACTGAAAATTTCAATAACATATTTTAGGTTGGTAGCTACATGAATCTAATTTAAAAATTATTATTGTTAATTGTTGTTGTTGGTAATCTAATTTAAAAATTATTATTGTTAAAATAAACTGATAGACATGATAACGAGACATTAAACAGAAAATCAACTCTTCCATTCTACAGATTCCAATGTCCATTGTTGAGTAGATTTACCATTACACACTTGAAGGGTTAAGGCTTCAGGTCTAGTCTTAGAAGGCAAGTCAAGGCACAATTTAGACTTTATATGCACAAGTATTTGTTTCTGAAATAAATAAATGAAGCTAATGTTTAGATTAAAGAATTATTTCCAGGTGAGTGAGTTATAATGTAAAATATAGAATATGTATTATACATTAATGCATTTTAGACAGATTAATAAATTCTGGAATTTGAGGAAAATAATAACACAAATTGGAACACTTTTGCTTCTTGATGACATAGACTTATTGTTGCTGCCAAATAATAACCGCATACCAAATTTCATGGAAACAACTTGATTTTTTAGTGATATCATGTTCCTTATGGAAAAGTAAATATTCTAATATATCTTTGAGATAATTGTGATAATTTCTAAACAATAGTATCTATACATTTATACACTTAAAAGTACTAACAAAGCATTTACTTATTTGATAATAGAGTACATATTTAATTTTTTTTTTATATGTTTCCTTTTTGATCTAAAACATGGAATAGCTCCATAATAGTGCATGTTAACAGTCTGCAAATGTCATTATAAAATATCATATATAAACTAACTATTATAATTTTTATCATAATTATTTTAACTTTTTGATGAGAATGATTGCTTTGTTGGAAATATGGTACAATTTATGAATATATAAAAATAATTTCAATATTTAAAACTTTTTTTTTTTTTTTTTGAAAAAGCTAAAAAATTTTTTTGTCTAAGTGAGTTTCTGCCTCACTTTGCTTACTTTCACTTGAAATATCTTCTAAACTATAAAAAATAGACATAAACCCAAAGCGACAAAAGTGGACAAATTATTTATCTAGGAAATCGAGTTTCTAGATCAATAATTTGTTTTTACAATGTTCTTACCATTTTTGAGGAAATGTCCTGTCAAGTTCAAGAAGATTGAATTTTTTTTCATTTTTCAAGTTTGTAATGCTTATATTTCTAAAACTAAAAGTGCTAGTTATAAACTATAAGAAGTAAGTTATAGCCCTTTAAAATTTCTATAGAGGTATATAATTGGATTTTGTATCAGGTTCTCAGTTTTCAAAATTTCAAAATATAGTGGTTACAATTTTGATATTTTAATATTTTTAACTGTTTTGAAAATGTCTAAAGAAGACAAACCACCCACAAAGGACGATTAACATCTTCCTGTGTGGACCTTCACACAAAACAATTTTGGTTCCATCAGACTGGAGCTACTGCCATTTTTTTCTCTATTTTTGAATAAATGTTTAAAAATTTAAGGTATTCACCTGGTGTAAGCTCCCTGAAAGAAAATCAATAAGATTCTGATGTTTATTACTTAAAATTACTTATCCAATATCATAATTTATTTCTCTCAATTTGCTACAAAGGTATTGTGCTCACAGATAAACAGACACATATACTGAAAAATGTGTGATTTGCAATCCATTTAAATTCAAGAGTTTAATTTTTTATCTCATCACAATATGCTTCTTTTATCAGTGGCGGCTCGTACCCAGAGGGTACAAGACGTGTGACTTTGTGACTTCCTCATAAAAAGCCCCTACATTATTATTTTTATTTATATAAATGTATTAAAAATTTTTGTAAAAATTTTTTGCATATTTTGCAATTTTTTTCAAAACATCCTTCCACAAAAGTGTAGTGCTGCCATATCGTAACACATTCAGCAACTAAAATCGACCAATGTAGTTGCTAAATGCATTATAAGATGGCAACACTACAAGAATCTTCTACACTGTGGTTTCATCGTAGGGGCGTGAATTCAGAGCGATCCAGATAGAATAAAGATACATAGTTTCAAATATTATTGGGAGTTTGAATGAATGAAAATGAACATTGGCTATTTTCAAAGAATTGTCTGCCGTGTATAGTTGAGTGGCCATTGCCAGAAAATAAGTTAGTTTATCATGGGTCTTCTAGAACTGGTATTATTTTGCTATTGTGGCTGAGCTTAAAAATATGAATTTGCTGGATTCTGTTGTTTTCCAATATAGTTTTGGTATTTTTAAATAAATCCTTGAATAAAATGACCGTTTATATAAGAATTACTTAGTTTATTTTTAAAGTTATATAAATAATTCTATTTTAAATTGTTCAATAGTTTATATTTTTAAAATATAAGAGTTCATATATAAGTTTGATAAAAAATTTGTTATATTCTCTACATTTATGTATATAAAGGGAAAGTGTGATGGGTTGATGTCAATAGTTAAATTTGTCTTTTTGACAGATTTAAATATTGAAATCATTCTTCAACTCAAATTCAACATGATCTACGCGTGTAAATGGCTGTTTATGCATGTAAGAATCTATTGACACGGTATCCAAATAATGAATGGGGTGATTTGAACAACATTTTGTACGATTATATTGTTTATGAAGTATGAAATGCTATTTACTTTTAGCGAGTACAAATATACAGAATGTACACATATTTACGTTCTTTTAATATAAAATAAATAAATGACAGTCATTCACATAAAATATTTTGATAATCAAAGTACATGATCATTTTATGAAAACTATTTTTCAATATAAAACGTTTTTTTAATATAAAATAAAAAACTGTCAGTCAATCATATAAAATTTTTCGATCATTTTATAAAAGGTATTTTAAAATCATCAGAAATCAAATTATACAGTAATTTTATTATCAGTAGGAAACAAAGAATACAGATTTTAAAATCCTGGCATGCCCCGATTTTGAGATGCTGGTAGTTAATTCATGGAATGACTTATACTCGTATAATAAACTTTATATGCAAAAATTGCAAATTAAATCGGTCAATTATTTTCTCATGCAGCATTTTCACATTATAACATATTTAGAAACAATGTTGAATAGCGATGCCATCAATGTAGCCAAAAATGCCAAACAGTAATCAAAGTAATACGAAGTCAATATAACCTTTTTATATATTTGTTGTAAGTGCATATAAATGAGTGCGATTATTAAATTTATTAAAGCGTTGATAACAAAAGAACCAAATTTTAATATATATGTGATTGATTTAACACTGTTCAAAGCTTTTTACATGTGATTATTAGATTGTTACAGAAATTAACTTACCTCGGAATGAAATAAATTTATATACAGCCCACATCATATGTTTTTGACTCTTGAATGTAAAACATTACGAAGAACGGTAAATATTTCATATATGCCAATAAATCTAATATGATTAAAAAAATTTTTTTGCAGCACAGTGCAATATTCAACAATTAAATCTTAAAAAAAAACCTATCAAATTTAAGAAAACCAAGAAACAATTTCCAAAGACATTTAAAATATATAGTAAAAATCACTTTCACAGCAAAATGTTTAAAAATCTTGAATTTATAATAAAGTTTTATTATAAATTCAAGACTTTTATTATAAATTCAAGTTTTAGCAGCCAATTATCATTATACACAAACACATATACAAACATATTTTCAATTTATTTATATAGATATATATATAAAACATGCTTTAATCAGCATCCCTCTCTACGCATTGATCACAAACCACCGCTGTCTTATATACTATGCATTGTAGCAAAAGTTAAAAAGATGGGGTATAATAATGAATAGGAGAATTTTTAATCAACTAGGACAGAATATAGCTGGAGTTTCAAGCAATGGCATCACCAAGCAGATGGTTTCAGGGTTCATATCCCTCCCCTAGAGACCCATTCTGCTTTAGTATTAAAATTGAGTTTAGTAGACACTAATGTACATACTAATAAAAAAAACCCGTTATTTTACAGTAAAATTTCTTTGATGGATTTTCTTAAATAGCAGACGACACCTCCATGTAACAAACATTTTCGTAATTTTCAGTTTTAAAAGTATATCTTGTTCTGTGTATTTATATACAAATAACAGGTCCTCTGAATAATGAACAATGATTTTGGTCAAAAATGTAGTTGCTACAACATGTTTTCAATGCACAAATATGCACTTCAATCATGCATTTAAAATATGTGCTTCAATTCTATTATTAATGAATAAAAAATATATAAATATTCATTTAGTGATAATTTTGAAAATGGTTAAGGAAGTATTTTTGAGTTACAATAAAATAAGCAAGATATACTAATATATAAATGTTTAAAATCTGAGTCTGAAAGTTGTCATTCAGTTTTATAGCAGAACTTTTCATACATATACATTTTTAATGAAGTATGCTTATCTAATAAAAATTATAAATCATATTTTTTCTCACACAGAAACATGTAATTAACTTTCTGCAATATGTATAAACATACAAAAAAATTAGGTTTGAAGTTTCTAACTATAAGTTTAGAAATTTTAAAATTCAAATATTTTAATTTTTAAAATAAAAATTTAAGGGTTTAAAAGTTCTGGAGATTAGAGAGATGATACATGGGGAATTAGAAAGTATGAATTTTTCCGTTGCTAATCCACTTCTGGCAATGCCACCGATTTAAAGAAGCTCATATATGACTTTCTAAGCATGATGCCAAACGAGAGATGCCTTTTATGATAGACTTTTAAAAGAAAACCAAGCTGAGCAAACATTACATGTTAGGAAAATAATGCACATATTATCAATGCTATCTAATCACAAGCTTCAATTTATAGCTTCACTTGCCACGACTCAGTGGTCAGCATCCTAATCACTTGACCATAGGTACACTAGGTAAAAAATTTGCAAAACCTGATACATATTTGGTGTATTTTTAATTAATACGGTAACACTTAAATGCATTAGAATTATGCCACCAATGCAAATAACCACATCCATGAACCCGCTTTACACTTATTATGCACTCATCAGCATGGTCAATAACTGCAATGGCAATAATAAAACTTGTTATGTGCTATAATTTTATGAAAGCTTAAATAATATTTAAGCTTTCATAAAATTTTAGCAACATAACCTTTAAAAGAAACTTATCATGTATCCCAATTTTGTCTAAGTTTACATTGCTTAATGCAGACTTAGGCACCAGTTTCCTCCAGAGTAGGAAAAGAAAATGGAAAACATACCTTTATTCCATCAATTTGGAAGTAATTGAAAAACCCAAGTTATTACTTAAATGTATTATTCAGTATACAGATAAAATAAAAATAAAATACCCTGAATTGTGGAATATAGAAATCTATCTTACTGTAGGTTCATATCTCCATTTCTGCCGAAGCAAGTCATTGCATGCAAGCATAACAACATAGGTATCTTCTGCTCCTTCAGGAGAATCAAGACAAATGCTTTCATCTGTCATAATTTGACCGTTTCTGGTGTAAACAAAGAGCTACATGGGGAGAAATTACATTTAATTCAAGAAGCATCTTATAGTAAAATGCATTAAAAATGCAAACGTTTTTACAGTAGTACAGCATAAAACCAAAAAAGATACAAATGATTGTGAAAAAAATCAAATATAAAATTCAATATTGCAGACATATAGCCAGAAGGAGCAGGACGTATTGCTTTACTTTTTATTCTGATGCAACATCGCTCATTCAGTCGTACCTGTGCTGTATACCAAATTTCACGGCTGCCCGATGCTTAGATTTCCCGCTACAGATGACAAAGATACCCACACACATACAGAGACAAACAGATATTTTCTCTTATGTAACATTTTAAATATTTGCAAGGGGGACAAACATTTTACAACACTCTTAAAATCACACAGATCATAATTATTACAGCAAACATTATGTGATATTTGAGGACATAACAGGAGCAATGGTGAACTCAAGATCCTGAATATGCTTTATAGGGATCCCATTGAATCTTGATAAAAACTGACAAATCTGTTAAGAATGAAATTCATTTATTGCTTTTAAAATTTTAAAGTGTGCACATCAAAAATGGGAGCTGATAGATATTGAGAACAAGGGACAGAGTCTCCTACTATCTATATATATATATATATATATATAAGAATTCACTTACTTTCTGTAAAGTTTTTAGATGCATTTACAAGCTTCAATGTTCTGCCTGCCAGATGGCATATGTGGGACAGACTGGTACACCCTTACATCTTAGATTAAATGTACATTGCAATCAGGGTTCCCACTAAGTCAGGAAAAGAGGGGGAGAATTTCTCTCCTTCCAAAAAATTTTGGGAGAGATTTTCTGTTATAAGGAGAGACACTTAAAATTTCATTTTTTTTTTACCATGCTAATTTAGAAAGTAATAAAAAAGAAAGCATTAACTATAAATAATATTCTTCGACATTTAAATTTTTTAATTTTTAAAACTAACATTCTTTTAACATTCTTACTAACATTCTTTTTAAAAATTAATTAGGAGTCGTTTAAGTATTAAGTAAGCACATTTTTGGTAATTTCATAGCTCCCCCCCCCCCCCCCCCACTTGTTAGCAAAAATACTCAAATTCCTAACTTGCCCCCATGCTTACGTTATGATTTTATTTGCTGACATAAAAACGTCTACATGGGTTATTTTATGTAAAATGACTCACATGCGAATTTACGATTTTTTTGTCTGTAAACTGCAAAAGTCGAGGGCCGACTGTATTTACTTTATATTTTGATTTTTAAAATCATTTTATAGTCAATTTTCATGCAGCAATAGCAATTAAAAACTTCAACGATTTTTGATCGCCGAAGGCGAATATCGACGAAAACTATTTCACTAGGCAAATAGAATTAGGTAATAAATTTGACTTTATGTTTGAAAATGGATTTTTTTTTTTTTTTTTTTGTATTTTTTACAAAACTTGCAGAACATAAGGATTGCATCGTCCTTTTGTTGAATCTCAAGCCAGTCATGTGATTTTAGCCATTTTGTTTGACTCGACTTTTTTCTTTTTGTTTTCAAAATAGCCCTTTATTTCATAAATAATACGTTTGTAAAATAATTTTTCTGTATAAAATGCGAAACAATTACAAACACTGTAGTCGATGCAAACAGATTGGAAAAGTGGGAAATATTTTTCAAATTAAACGAGGTATGCCGAGGATAGCGTACAAATGCAGATTTTCTTGATGCTGCTGCAAAATAACCTTTCATTTTATTAATAATACGGTAGAAAAATGGTTTGGTTTTTATTATTTGTACATTAAACGACATAATTATAAAAAAATTCAGTCGATGCAAATATATTGTGAAAATGGCAAAAAGATATTCATTGGTCATCTCTCCTCAGAAAATGTGGGAATCGCCGTATGCGAACGCCGTTTTCGCAATCGCGGAGAAACAGATTTTCAGATCATGTAAGAAAGGAATATCTCTGATAAAAAATTCGTTGCTTTGTTCAAATTTTGTAACGTTTTTTGGGCATATATGGCCAATTTCACGACATTTTCGGGATTTTTGTAACCTGTAGACATACTGTGTACGGGGGAAAGGATTTTCGTCCGCGGAAAGAAGAAAATTTCTCGAGCAAAACACAAAAAATGCGGAAAGTACGCGGAAAGAGCATAATTCAAATCCGTGAAAGAATCCTATAAAAAAAAAAGCAAAATTTTATTTGATCGAATTTGCCAGCCACGCAAGCTGAGGGGACACTTATAGTTTTCTATAAAATATCTCTCTAATTAGAAACACATAGTACTTTAGTGTACCCAAATCGCGATTGACTGCGATTCAGACGTAGCTACGAAATCGCGGTCCGCGACCGCTCGGCAATCAGCCCGCGATTCGCAACAACGAGGCAACTGATCGCGATTTGCGGTCGCGAAGCAATCGGCCCGATCTCCGATGCCCGATCGGGCATCGGATTTCTCGGTATCCAATTTGAAGGAAAAAATAATTTTAGGCCGGAACTGGAGAGAGAGAAATTCTCACGCAGTCTACATTTTTAAGCGAGATTTTTCATGGATTTCGCGAGAATCTCGCGGGTTCGCGCTGAAATGGGAACCCTGATTGCAATAATATAAAACATTATGATAAAAATCGCAATTTAGAAAATCAATTTGAGTATGAATATTTTTACAAACATGGTTTTGATTCAGTTATTATTTCTATTTTGGATATAATTCCAAATTCATCTGACAGAATTTATTATGAAAACAAAGACATTTTAAAGCATAATATTGCATTTCCTTATGGACTAAATCAAATTGCTAACAGTCACAATATAGTTAAAAATGACTTATTCAATTCTTCAATTAAAATTCCAACAGTATATACTTTGTTGCAAACTCATTCTCACAACCACACGCACTCAGAGGGGAATACACAAAAACAAACACTCCATTAACTTAAGACTTTAAATCTCAACTAAATAATCTCAGTACACTTACTAAATCTAACTATGATTGGAAAAAAATAAAAAACTGGGTATTTTCCATTAAAAAGCAACATTTAAATATACTTTATATTACTTATTATATATTCATAGATCTTAATAATAAAAAACACTCCGGACACCTTGTTTTTGACCTTTTATTAACAACAGTAAGACTGCTAGGTTTTCACCTCACACTTTCACACCAAAAAGAAAAAACAACCAATCTTATTGTGTTATTAATTACACAAATCCTACTTTTAATTATTTCAACTTTACACAAATTTTTGAAAAATTCAAATCCTTTTTTCTAATTAAAAATGCTAATATAATAAAAGCATATAAATATCTAGTACCATTAGGACGTAAAATATACAATTACAATCTTTTATCAAAACAGCTGAACAATTCTGTATCTTATTTGAGTACTGAATCATGCTATCAACTCTTTATTGACCAACATCATGGACATGTAATCACCGGAAATCTCAATTTAATTACGGAACCTAATCTCAAACAGTTTCTCAGCTATGGATCCAAATACAGACTACCACTACTATATAATAAAGAGAAAATAAATAATACAAGCTTTTGACACTGATCTAGATAAATATATATATAAACTATCAGGTAAATACCACTGCCCTTTTGAAGCCTTTAAGAGCTGGCAAGTACAAGTCACAAGGCATGTAAAACAATTGATTCAACAATTTCCTATACCAAAATATATGCATAATTACAAAGACATCTTTAAAGAGATCAAGTTACTATAAGACAAATTTCTTATCACTTATGTTGATAAGGCATCAAGTAATTATGTGTTTATTTGCAAAAAATTTTATTTGGACGAACTCAAACTACAACACAATACCTCAATTTCATTAACTCCTATACACACTAATATCACTATTATAAGTAAACAAATTATTGCTGACTACAAACTTCTTAAATAAAAACACAATCTTAATTTTCCTTACCTGATACTCATACCTAAATTCCATAAATCACCAATTTCTTTTAGAACTGTTACTAAAGGATTTAATTCATACACCAATGCTGGTGACAAACAACTTTTAATTATACTAAATCAAATTTATGATCATTTTACTACACAACAAACACATATAATCAAAAATAGTTTAGAACTGATTAATAACCTAAAACAACTACCTTACATACATGATATTAAAACTTTTGATTTCAAAGACCTCTTTAATAACATTGATATTAATGATTTATATAAAGTCATACTAAATTTATATGAACAATTTACTCAATCAAAAAACATCTCTTTTCCAAAATTCAAAACATTATTAAAATTCATTCTGTTCAAACAGTATATATCTCAAGGAAATTGCATATACAAATTAAATAAGGGAATATCACATGGAGGAATCTCATCCACAATACTGGCCAACCTTTATCTACATTTTTACGAAATTCAGTACCCTTTCAACAGTCATATAATGCACAGATTTATTGATGATCTAATTATTATAATTACTAATGAAGCACCTATTTTAAATTTTAAGTTTTATCCACCTAATCTACAACTAATTGAAAATGTATATACATCAATTATCTAGACATTAGTTTAAAAATTCAATATGCAGACACATTAAAAATTAAAATATATGACAAAACAGAAACACATAACTTCAAAGTAAATAAACTTCAACATTATTTGTCCAATCTATCAAAATCAGTATATAAAAATATTATTAATAACCAATTATTAAGAATAAAAATGTTAAGTACATCATGTTACTACAAAAACCATCTTTTTAAATTCATAAACACCGCTATCCAAAACACCTACCCGCCAAACCTTATTTTTTCATTTATTAAAACACATTTTAATTTTAAATTCAAAACCTTGCTCCAATTACAGCAACATATTGACAGGTTAATCTCAAACAATTTTAAATAATTTTTCATCTCCATGTTTCACTTCCAACAGTTGCGATCTTAGTATGTAGAATTAACTGTAACTTGTTTTGAGTTAAAATGCTTAGTCAGTATCACGTAATCTACACTGTAAACAGCACAAGGGGTAAATACATTTATATAATTTTATTCTTATACCTTTTCATTACATTGTATTCTCTTATAAATGCATAGCCACACACTGGTATATTTGATTTCTTACATATATATATGATCCAATTTATATTTTCTTCTACATCGGGCCATGTGCATGATTTCTGTAATACAATTTACAGTAGTGCACACAGAAACGTAGAATCCGCATTAACGAACCAGGCAGGGCCCTTGATAACGTGCATGGTTTCTGAAATGCTTTTCACTTTTTTCATTTTATTCTATTTAAAAAAAAAAATTTGGGAGTTAGAAAAGGCCTAGCTCCACTTGCAAAACAATGATTCCGTTTTGCAACTTTTTATCTTACACACACTTCTTGAATTTACACCATGTACGTTTATGCAAGGAACAAGGGGATTAGTACCTTTTAGTACCTGCATTACATATATGATTTATAAAACAAAAATCTTTATGTGCAGTTAAAAACTTTTTTCACTCATCTTTACCACATGTAATTCTTTTTCCATTCCTTAACTTATATACGGAACAGGGAAAAAGGGGTATTTTATACCAATTTAGTACCTGTTTTATTTATAATGCTTTCTTATAATGTTCTTTTTTTTTAATTTTTAACAACTTGTCATATAGTCTTTTTGATATCACATTTACACTTCAATCCATCTTCTTTTCATTTTTGCTATACAGAATATTTTCACTTAATGATCCATCTCAGGTATATATAATACAAGTAAAATAAAAATTCTTCAATTATATATATATATATATATATATATATATATATATATGAATTTTAATATTATATTTAAGTAGTTTCATATGAGAATATTAAAAATGAGTTTAACTGTATATTGTTATTAGAATTATATTTCATATTCACTATATTATAATAATGCTTTATAATCAAATACATTATTCTGAATTACTACAGGATACTGAAGAACCAAATAAAGAACTGTAAAATATTAATATGTATAAAAAAAGTCATATATACCTGTCTAGGATATACCTCAAACACACAGGCAGCTAGCTTTATTTTGCCTAGCCCTTGCTGTGATGTAGATGAAGTAATACCTTTTTGAAAGCATTTACCGTTTTTCAAATTTCTAACCTGCAAAGAGAATAATTGAATAAGATATTATGAATATATTATGAAAATTAAAAATGATTAAAAAATATTATGGGTTGAATGTAGTTTACATTATAAACTATAAAATGTAATAAGTGGGTCTATAATGAAAACAAGTTTGGTGGTACATGATTACTCACACTTCCCATTTTGACAGCTAAATTGAATACAATTTTGTTTTTTCTACAATATGCCAATTTTGATCTAAACCCAACAAAAATTTGATTTTGCTGACAGAACATTCAATTTTTTTTTTTAAATGTTGCTACATGGCTTAAAATATAACATGTCCATTACTACAATTTCTCATATAAAAAGCAATATACATTTGATGCAAATTTAATAAAAAGTAGGATTTTCATAAATGTGCATGCATAACATAATCACATTACACTAAATTTAAATTAATTTCTGAATTACTCATATCAAGTTGCATACTATATTTCATGCAAAAGGAATTTGAAGTACTTCAAAATGTAGATAATACAACTGGCATTAAAATATTATTTATTATAGTATTTCCCAGGATAATAATTGTGAGAGTAAAAAAGGAAAGGGAACTGGTAAAAGCTTCAGAATCAAAATAGAATACAGAAAATGAAAGATTTAAAAAACTAGCACTCTAGCTTACATAGTAGAGCATTTGTCAAGACTGAATTGTGCATGCTTATTTCTTGTCTATGGAAAATCTTTATATATTCTAAATATAAATTACAGATTTCAATATTAATGCAAAGGGGTATTTATTACAGGGAGATTTATTCTATGTCAACATAAATACAATTTTCCTTTAACAAGATAAAAGGTTTAAACATATTGCAAGTAACTATACATCAGAAATATTTAATGTAAAATTTCCTCTTCTCTTTAGAAGGACAAATCCTGAAAAGGTATATGTTAAGCATGATGTACGATGGAATGTATAAATGTTTGTATGGGATTCTCTCTACCTGCTTGCTTGCAGCGCTTAACCTCCTAATATCTTCGGACACACACGGACCATGCATCTCTCTCAATCAATACTATTAACCCCCCTAACAAAGCACAATTACAATACAACTACCCAATAAAATGCACTTACTTTATTATGACCCCCATCACCAAGCAAAACATGCATCCTATGAAGAGTGATATTAACTATATTTTTAATCAAGAATATTAATTATTAATTCCCATTAAACAACAGGGGTTATCAAAGAAATGAAAATTTCAGTAATATTGAATTCTTGTTAAATTTATTGACATTTTCTCTAAATCACCAAGTTGGTAGTATTACACTAACAAGTATGACAGACAGGGACAACAGGTATTTAATATATAGAGGGATAGCATGACGTCACGTCGCTGTAACAACGGCAGATGCAAATGCAGCTTCCTGCAACTGGAGTACAAACATCCTATGCCATGGCTCTAGTCTACTTTATAAAGTTGAATTTTAAGCTCTTATGATCAAGAAAATATAAATGGATTGTTATAGTGTGTAGACTGGTTTATACCATATTAATTTAGAATATATATTTCAATTAATTATTTTTAGTGCTGAACGGTTTTATTATATAATTATGGTACTTCATTGTGGTGAGTTTATAAACAATTTACCTGCAGCGAATCACAATTATTATACATAAAAAGAAAACACGGATTAGATTCGTACGAAAAAGACCGGAATTTTTTCTAAAATAGGACATGGGGATATATTGTACTATTTGGTATTTTCAACGAATTCTATCGCTTTGCAGCAAAGGAAAGCATACAAATCACTGGAAAGCGATAGCTATTTTACAAATGAATATATTCATCCAAAAGTAGCTAGAGGGGTTATTCCCCCCCCCCCTCGAAATTTTCAATCAGCTTTATTTTTTACTGTCAATTCTTTTGTTTAATAATTTTTTTATAGCTGTAGTGTCAATTTTTTTAATTTTATATTCTTTATCTCATTCTGACCAATCTTCCCCATAGTAACTAAATCTAGAACTAAATCTTTTACATCCCCCCTCCCCCCGAAAAATATTTTGAACTAAAATTGCTACTTGGAGAGATAAGGTTTAAATCCATTTGCATTTTAAAATTTAATATAAAATATTGACTTAAAAGCAACTATTAAATTTAAAATTGCGTCATTTTCTAAGCCTTTTTTAAAATAAAAATAATGCTCTTGCAGTACTTATTTGAATGTTATAAACCAAATTTTATGAAACATGAAATTGGAGAAAAAATGTTTTAAAGCTTTTTTTCGAAACTCCTTTGTTCAAAGTAAATACTTTCTTGAGATGTAAATAACATATCATGTACAGATCATAATTTTTCTCTAACATTCTTACTAAGAGTTAAAAAGAAATAAACATGATTTAGATAATGATGGATCTAAGTATTTATTCTGGCCAATGTTTAAACTGCATATTCAATTGTAAAGCAAATATTAAAATCAGTGATGAAGTCACAAAATTCCATTAAGGGGGGTGTTGCAAGTAGAGTCATTCCTTCGTGTTGTAAGTTGAATTTTTACTCTTTTTCTAAAGTTTAGTCTTAGTATGACTGACACCAAAGTCAAGTCATACTTGGCTTTGGTGCCAGTGAATTCTTTCTGGTTTAATCTCTGAATCCACAAATCTCTTCTGTTTTCTTGCAAAGCTTTGAGTTCTGATGAACAAGTTGACTTTACAGACAGGGTTCTATAAAATGAAAATTGCTTATCCCATTCAGTACAATGAAAACAACAAAATATAGCACAGAACACCAAGTTGAAAGCATAACCGTAGTACTCCAGATCAAAAGAGCAGACCACGCAGTTGAGTTGTGATGTCACATGCTACCCATTTATTGTACATGGGACACAGTGGCAAACACAATTTCCTATGTCAAGAATTTGTAGAATAAGTTGTGCCACATATATACATATATGGACAAATGCATTTTAATAGCATAGATCATAGAAATATTTTCACATTATTAGAAAATGAAAATCAATCACAATATCTAAAAAACATTGAATTTCTCTTTCCCATTAATGACAAAGATTTTATCATAAAACTTTCTGGAAAATATTATTCTATACAATTATTAATATCCTGGAAAGAAGAATATGGCTTTGATCTTTTTAGTTGTACTATAAAAAGAAATAATTTTATTTATGTTACAAAATTTACTTTAACCAAACAATGCTTTTAGTTTATATTTTCATTATAATAGTTATTTGGAAAAAATTAAAAATTTCTAATAACGATTTTTTTTTAAAATTGCTAACTTAAAAAAAAAAAAGATCAACCTAAAGCTACTGCCCAATTTTATGAACTTTCATTTTTTTTTCATACTTTTACTATCCCAGGTAACACACATACGGTATTATAACCGTTGATAAACCGTTTATACGTTATATTTTCGTATGTGTTATACGATAAACGGTAATACATCGGTTATAATACCGTTATGAGTAAACGGTATATAAAAATACCGTATATCATACGTATGAATTACCGTGTATGAACATACCATATGTAGAAATACCGTTTTAAATACGTATGTATTACTGTTTATTTTACATTAAAATAACCGTTTTTATTACATTAAAAATACCAATTTATCATACGTAAAAATAACCATTAACGCTCCCCTCTTGCTCAAATCCTCTTTCAGCTTTGTTCTCGAACCCTTTTCCCAAAGGCATTTTTATGTATTACCGTTTAAAATACATTATAAATACCGTTTATCATACGTTATAAATACCGTTTATATTACATTAAAATTACCATCTTTCATACGTAAAAATAACCATTAACGCTCCCCCCTTGCTCAAATCCTCTTTCAGCTTTGTTCTCGAACCCTTTTCCCCAAGGCATTTTCATGTATCCCTTCTTGTTTATCTTCACCCTCCCAAGTTCTAACCCCGCCGTGACGTCACGCAGTTCTGGAAGCTTCCAGAACGGACTCATTTCTACCTCAGGGCTTCGTGTATCTGGCAACACTGACTGCAGTCATTACTTCCCATTCCCGCCATGTTTGTAGGTTGGTATCTTGAACTTCTTTTCCCGTGTTAGGTTAGTGTTAGGTTAACATGTTGCTTAATTTATATAACTTATTTAATTATATTTAGCTTTAACTTTTATTTTATTTTATATATCTTCCTAGCTTTGTTGTATGTATGCACATATTGCTTTAAAAGCAAACGGGAAAAGTGCATGTTTTCAGCATCGTGGTATATGCATCCATGCTCGCATTTAATACCATCTAAGCGGAGATTAAATGAAAACGTGGTCCGAGATTGCATTTGTTGTCATGCATGCATGTTTATTTCAAATATTGTAAAATCAGAAATTATTCTTTTACATGTTTTTATGTATTTTAAACTTAAAGATGGTATAACTTAAATTTTAAACTTAACTTAGATTTTAAACTTAAAGATGGTAATAGGCTGCAACCTGAAAATGCAGAACGCTTAATTTTCCTGTACCGTAACTTACCTCTAACTTTGATTACAAAGAATAATTAGTTTATTTTTAAACAATATTTCATATGGTGTAAAACTTAAGAAATTAAAATACTGCCAAATTGAATATTCATCCAAGGGTCATTCCGAGTCAAATCAACCAATGATCTGAACCTTGACATCATGGAAAATGATAATTTTTGGTACAATAGTAGTACCAGTGAAGCTGACAAAAACTGTAAATATTAGATTTTTTGGGCTCTTAGTTTTCAGTTATTGACTTTCTTAAAAGCGAAATTTGGCAAAAAAAAAAAGTATTTGACCTAGAGATCTCAAATTGGTGTCATTTTTTTTTTCTTTTAATGGGTCTTAATTTGATATGACTATGCTATTCTCTAAAAACAATTTCTCTTTTAGTTTGTAATTATTTTAGAAACTCCAATTTTAAAAAAGAGTTAAATACCATAATCATGTTGTATATCAAATTAAGGTCCATCGAAAACAAAAGACTGCACTCATTTGAACTCTCTTGGTCAAATAGTTTTTGATCTACCACTGTTTAAAGATTTCAAAACTTTACCAGATTTGGCTTTTTTAAAAAAGTGAATAACTGAAAATCTAAAAGCGCAAAAAATATGAAATTTTACGGTGTTTTTAAACTTTACTGGTACTATCACTGTACCAAAAATGATCAATTTTTTAGATATCAAGGTTCAAACCATTAAGTGATTTGACACAAAATGACATACATTTAGTACATAACTCATTAGCCAGTTTTTTTATACATTCAGCCCACATATGTTCTCAATTTTTACAATTTGCTACACACTTAATATTCAGGATGGCCACTCAACCGGGAAAAGTCAGGGAATTTTGTGAAAATTCTGTTTTTTTTTTTTTTTTTTATACTAGTTGTCCTTATAAAAACAGGACTGCCCAGTTTGTATGCCATTTTCGAAAAATTTCGCCAAGTATTATGCTGTACTCGTAACTTCTAAATAAAGGCTGCCATGTGTCCATTTGATTCCGTATAAAAACAAAAATGCAGAGTTTGTGCTCCATTTTGGACAACTGTTGCCAAGAATATTATATACATTTTACAATATTTTTTCTATTTTAATGACATTCTTTTGACATTGCTGAATTGACATTAATTATTCAATGGCTGTGGCTTGTTACAGTGTAGTTTTTGCATATCTTTAATGTCTGTCATTGTGAACAATTTGCAATGCCCATATTTAAGGACATCAGTTTAGACTATTTCTTTTTATTTCTTCAGTGAAAAAAAACATTAAATTCTTTTAAATATTTCAGTAGTTCAATTTTGCTGCATTTACATGTATTTTTTATTAAAAATGTCAAAATTTATTTGTAAAAACAAAAAATGTGTATTTTTTTTTCCTGATTTAATATAACTTTTTTTTTAATAGTGGAGTAATTGTTAAGATTCTTTAATCAAATTTGTAACTAAATAGGGATGTGCACGCATTTTATGTTAAAATTACTGGTCTGGAATTTCTTTTCAATTCACCTGGAAAAGTCAGGGAATTTCAATGTGTCTGAAGAGTGGCCACCCTGATATTTCACATGCCACTCAATTAAATTTTATATTTACAATTATAATTACAAAACGTTCAAGAACTTTTAAAATAAGTTCTTCTCCAAACTGAGTGAAGATAATTTCATTTCTTCCTTCCTCAAGAGTACAAACTCTCCCAGTTGCAGTAACAGGCTCTACTTTTTGCAAAATGGTCTCACCTGGCACATTCAATACGTCACTCGGTTGAGGATGAAAGTAAGAAAAGGTCCCTTAGGATGTAGGAAGCTTACTTTATAGTCGCTCGTAACATTATTCTTCTCAAGAATACATGCAAGCCACAAAGATCCTTTATAGACTATATAGTGCCAAATCCAGATTCAATTTTTACTAAATTAGTTGGTGTAATATAGTCGAATGCTGTCACACGTTCAGTAAACCGGTGTTCACTACAGTAATAATGCTTAACAAGAAGCCAATTTTCAGAAATTGGGTAAAAAGAATGAAGTTTTTGAGTACAGCACAGTTGATGAGTATGAAGAAGTTAAAGAAATACTTTCGCCACAGTTGAATGACTTTAAGGCAATCATGGGTACTCAAAAACTTCATTCTTTCTACCCAATTTCTGAAAATATACTTCATGTTAAGCATAATTACTGTAGTGAACACCAATTTACTGAACGTGTGACAGCATTAGACTATATTACACCAACTAATTAAGCAAAAATTGAATCTGAATTTGTCAATATACTCTATAAAGGATCTTGGTAGCTTGCATGTATTCTTGAAAAGACGAGCGACTATATAGTTAGCTTCCTACATCCTAAAGGACCTTCTCCTTCTTTCTTTTATCCTCAACCAAGTGACGTATTGAATATTTGAATGTGCTAGGTGAGACCATTTCGCAAAAAGTAGAGCCTGATACTGCAACTGGGAGAGTTTGTACTCTTGAGCAAGGAAGAGATGAAATTGTCTTCACTTGTTTGGAGAAGTACTTATTTTAAAAGTTCTTGAAAAGTAACGTTTTGTAACTGATTGTAAATACAAAATTAAATTTTGAGTGACATATGTGAAATATTAAGTGTGTAGCAAATTGTTAAAATTGAAAAGAACATATGTGGGCTGAATGTTTGAAACAACTGGTTAATGAGTTATGTACTAAGTATATGTTATTCCGTGTCAAATCAATTAATGGTTTGAACCTTGATACCTCAGAAATCGATCATTTTTGGTACAGTGATAGTACCAGTAAAGTTTACAAAAACTGTAAAATTTCAGATTTTGGGGGCTTTTAGATTTTCAGTTATTTACTTTTATTAAAGACATTAAGGGACTATTTGTGTGCCAAATTTCATAGTCGGTCGTTAAGGGGTTCCTATGGAAATTAAATTTTTTGTAATTTAGCTAATTTCACTTATAGTTTAATACAAAAAAAAATAATTTTCATAGGAACCCATTGGCTTCCCATTATGAAACTTGGCATACAAGTAGTCCATAAAGCATATATTTTTTTTTCAAAAAAATTAAAAGGGGTGTTTTTGAGATTTAAAAAAATTTTTTTGAAGCTTTTCAAAAAATTCAAATTTGAAATAGCATAGTCATGTTATATATCAAATTAAGACTCATTAAAAGCAAAAGAAAATAACACTAATTTAAGCTCTCTAGGTTAAATAGTAAGTCTCATTTATAAGCATTTAAAAAACGATATTTCGGTATAATTTTTTTAAATACATGATTTGGAAGAATTAAAAAAATATATATACTAGGAAGAAATTTTAAAATAATATGCTACTTAGGACAAATTTTAAAAAAAAGTTGATACTGGGGTGAAATGTTAAAAAACACAATACTAAATTAAAATAATTTGATACTTTTAAGAAAATAAAAAAAAATACCTGGAAGAAGTTAAAAAAGCCTTATACTTAAAAGAAAATAAACATGATACGTACAAGAAATAAAAACACAATTCTGGGAATTTTTTTAAAAACATTAAACACAATATTATATTTCATAATGTAGTAGATTATAATTTTTGCAATTTTTAGAAATAATTGTGAAACAGTTTGTGTTCTGTGTATCTAGAAACATGTTCTACTTGGGCTCTGTGCCCTTACTCACTGTTTTCACTCTTAAAAATCATCACAGTTGCATGATACCACCATTGATCAGAGATGTGTAGTTTTAGCATGCTAAATTAAAATTTAAAATAACCTATAATTGTAATTTAAAATAGCCTATAAACTTAATTACAATATTATTAATATTGTTTTTTTTTATATATTTTTAGTATTGAAGTTTACTTTTAAAAAATTAACTCTTTAAAAATTGCAAAAATGTTTTAAGTATTATGTGTTTTAATATATCCCAAAATTTTATTCTGTATTTTTAAGTTATTTTCAATTTAAAATAGCTTATCTTTTAGATTTAAAATTATATTTCATAATGTAGTAGATTATAATTTTTGCAATATTTAGAAATAATTAGAATTAAAAATATATTTAAATATAAACTGAAAATAAAGGAAAAAAACATTTTTGCATTAAAATTATTGTATTTACAATATATAATATAAATTAAAATAAAAATTTTATTACATATGAACAGAGTGATTCTATAGTATTGTGAATTTTGCATATATGACACATTTGATATATCGTATCTTTGTAAAAATATGATTTAGATGAATGTATTTTAAATTTTAAAGATACTGTTTCAGATTGTGTTGATTTCAAATTTATAAATTCAAGTACATTATTGAAATCAACACAATCTGAAAATTTGACATCTATTATAAAAATATATTCACCTGTCTCAATATGTTTGTTTTACAAAGATGCATAAAACTTTGTAAATATCATGTCTGCAACATGCACTATTCTGTAGAGTTGTCCAATGTGTGATAAATATGTATATAAACACATAATAAATACGTGTAGAAACACAATATAAACACGTAATAAATACGTGTAGAAACACAATATAAACATGTAATAAATACATGTAGAAACACAATATAAATATGTATGGGAATACATTATAAATGCGTATGGGAACGCATAAATACATATGGGAACACGTTATAAACATGTATGTGGATATACGTAAGAAACACGTATGTGAATATACGTAATATACACGTATATGATATGTAATAAACATGTATCTGGATACGTAATAATAACGTATGTGGATATACGTAATATACACGTATGTGATACGTAATTAACATGTATCTGGATACGTAATAATAACATATGTGGATATACATAATAATAACGTATGTGGATATACGTAATATACACATATGTAGATACGTAATAATAATGTATGTGGGTATACGTAATAATAACGTATGTGGATATACGTAATAATAACGTATATGGATACGTAATAAACACGTATGTGCATATACGTAATAATAACGTATGTGAATACACGTAATATTAACGTATAAGGATACGTAATAATAATGTATAAGGATACGTAATAATAACCTTTTTTATAACGGTTGGTATACCGTATTCTAACGTACCATTTTTGCGTAATAATTACGTATGGCCTGACACGTAAAGATTACGTATTGCTTGATACGTAAGAATTACGTATTTGTGCTACCTGGGATGAAATCAAACTTGTTGCGAATAGAATCAAATTAAAAGCTTATTTACCACTAGAGTTACCAAAGTTTAAAAAAGTCATTATGGACAAAAGGACACAAGCAAAATTTAAGAAAGATATATTCACTGACATAACAGAAAATAAATTACTTTTCCAAACAATCTATCATCAGTTGCCAAAAAATGCTCTGGTCAAACGTTTTCTAAATACCACTTTCATTTTTTTTTTTATAATTTTACTATGAAATCAAACTTGTTGCAAATAGAATCAAATTAAAAGCTTATTTACCACTAGTTACCAAAGTTTAAAAAAGTCATTATGGACAAAAGGACACAAGCAAAATTCATGAAAGATATATTCACTGACATAACAGAAAATAAATTACTTTTCCAAACAATCTATCATCAGTTGGCAAAAAATGCTCTGGCCAAACATTTTCTAAATACCACTTGAAACTTTTGCAGTTCAAATTTTGTCTTATCCGTAGCCTTGAACTGACATCAACATTTCGATTAGATTTTGCAGCTTCTGAAGAAGAAAACAAAAATTAGGACATTCAAAATAAATGTAAAGAAATAAATTACAATACAACTCAATAATCTTAATTTTTGATAAATATAAGAAAAAGTCATTTATATGGAAAAGAAAGTAATAACAAGCTTATGAATTAAGCAAAAGCGAGACCCCTGCTAATTAAACAATGGCATTATAAAATTTTTATTTAAAATCTAAATACCTGGATTCATTTTGAAATAGAATTCCTTCCAGTCATCCATCCATGTATTCGCCACTCTGGCAAGATTCTGATATAAAACAGCACCAACGCCACCTGGTCTTGGAAATGAGTATGGAGATGATCTTCTAAACACATGGCCAACATGAGAACAGGGAGCAATTTCAATGGATCCTCCACATTGCCATACCTAAAAGCATATCACAATTAAAACAAGAAAGATCAATCATGCATAAAGCAATGATTATGAAACACTTTCCAACTTCAATGCAATTTTATTTAAACATCTCTAAAATGTGATACATTCCTCGGTCATATTTTTAAAATTATCATAATATTATATTAATTTATTATATTTGAAAACTTCATAGAAAACAAATGAACTTTTTCAAATGACATCATCGAAATATAAATCGGCTGGTTCTTTAAATAAAAGCAGCATTTCATTCATAAACGTTTTTCCATTCATTTCATTCATCACAATACTATAATAATTTTATTTAAAATTTAAAATCATGGAGGTACAAGTAATTTAACTCTATGCTCAAAACTTCATCAAAAAATCATTTGCTTCTCTGTAAAATCAATGATTGTTTCATTCATATGAGCTATATTGCAGACTTTATGGGCTAAATAATTTTGCATTATAGAAATGCAGCAATTCTTATACGACTCATTCTACATCTTTTGGTATTTACATCCTCCATAAGTGAAAAGTAGGCTTCGTTGTAGAAATAATCAAGTTGGATGATCATTTAAACTTAACTATATTGTAATTGCGTTGTTTCAGGATGTAGATGCACAGAATTTAAGCAAAAATAAAGCGTTTTTAGGACGGATACAACATTAAATATGAATTATAAAGAACTTTAAAAATCATGATTTTGACACAAGATGGATGCCATATTTTATTTTGAAGTGGGTCACGTGATCTCTTCATATATCATGTGATCTCTTCATATATCACGTGATCTCTTCATATAAAGGATGTAATTATTATTTTAATTTTAATTAAAAAAACTACTGAATATATTTTACTGAATTTTTTTTATATATTTTATGGGATACTTTGAATATTTCCTAAAACTTTCGAAGCAATTTGTGAATTTTAAATCTGCTTAAAAAATGTTTGAAAAATTAGGTCCCATAGGGTTCAATGTATTTCATTTTTTCAACCCGGGTTTAATCCAAAACTAATTAGGTGATATCATTCATTTATATTCTCATAGGTCCTACAGACCGTCTGAACAACATACTAAAATTTCATTTTAATAAAGTCATTTTTACGGCAGTTATCGTGTTAACGGACAGACAGGCAGGCAGACAGACAGACAGAATGAACAAAGTCATAAACACTTTTCAACTATGTTGTAAAGTGTTAAAAAACTGATGTAAGCATAACTTTTCAACAAATAAAACTAAAATATAAATGCCCCATGATTATGATAAACAGATTTAAAACACAACTAAATACAGATATTTGCATATCAAACATATGTTAAGAGTTAAAGTATTGAAGACTTCAAAAGCACAAAAAATGAAAATATGATGTATAAAATAAAATAGTTCAGGTGGGATGATATTGATTAAACTGAGAAATAACAGTCTCAAAACACTAGAAAATAATGTTTACAAAACAATAAGCAGAAAACTTGAAATTTACATATTGTGTGGTAAATATTCTATCAATAAAAATATATTTTAGAATAAACATCACTATGATAAATACAAATTTATCATTTGAAAATATGAAATGTGTTTTAAAACCAAGAAAAATGGCTAAGATTCAAAGTGCTGCTTGAGAATGTTAACTATAAAAATCATCTTGCTTCCACAATAGTTTAATTCTCATAATATTTAATCAGTTATACAATATATTTCTTTAAAAGTAACCAAAATGTGAAAATAAGTTAGTTTAACCTGCCTATTGTGCAATGATTAGAAGATGGAGATGGATGGGGAAAAAACCCCAATGCATAGGTATACAAACTGAAGTGCACAATTGGCCTATTTGTGAAAATTATTACTTTCCCTACAATACATGGTAATGTTTAGAGAAAGTATTGGAATCATGCCAAAAATCAAAACTCATGCTTTCAACGAATCTATTCATTTTGAAACCTTTGAAACCTGAAAATACTGTTTTTAGCATGACGTCTGTGTGTGTGTGCCTGTCTGTGCAATGCATGTATACACTCTAGCGTAAAACCTGTTCGATGAAATTTTACAAAATTTGGTAAACAAATCATTTGTGGGTTACCTTGGTGCTGAATAGATTTTGGTATGACTTAGAAAAATAGAACCTGCCTTTTTTTTTGTGTGTGTGAAATGTTCTGCAAACATTATTAAAATCAGAAATAAAAGACAACAGATACTGAAACACTTGATGCTTCAATAATTGAATGCTTATTTTATACTTAATTTTTAACAACAAAATGAATAAATATTTCATTACTCTAGGATGGACTATTTTCGAGACATTAAGGTTTTAGGAATTTTGAAGAGTTGACAATGTTTTTCACTGTAGTTAAAAAAGCTATTTGATGATATTTCTTAAAATTTGGTAAGTAAATCTCTTGCAAATTACCCTGGTGCTGATTAGATTTTGGTACGATTTGGAAAAATAGAACTAGCTTTGCGAAATGGCTTGCAAAACTGTCAAAATCTGACATGAAAGACTAAATATATTTAAAAGTAGGCTTCAGGAAATAGGCAAAATCTAGCTAGTCCGCGAGGATGGCTAGTGAAATTTTTTACTCATCCTCGAAAATTTTTACACGTCCTCCTAAGAATTTTTTTTTAACTTTATATTCATTAATATATGTGCTTAAATACATCGCACAGCAATAGTAAATTAGAACCAACTGTCTCACGATGAAGTGAGATAACTACCCAAATCAGATTTTTTTCATTTAATAAAATATGTATTCATTTTTACTCTCGCTATAAAAATAACAGTTTTATTGCTCTAATGTGGAATAATTAGAAGATGAAAATAGGTGCTAAAGGTACTTTGTGACTATCTTAACCTTAAAAAAAGTATAAAAGTATAAAAAGTATAAAACCAGGAGATTCAGTGACTTACAGGGAGACCAGGAAAAGGGAAGAAAAACTGAGAGACTGCTGATAAAACTGGGAGACTCCTGGTAAAACTGGGAGAGTTGGAAGTCACGCCAAGGGAAAAAACTAACATTGGGCATATCGAAACTAGACTATTAAAACAACTAGTTAATAACTAAATAAGGTTTTAGGATAAAACTCACCCTAAAAGACATTTCTATATTTTCGCCACCCCAAATATCCATTTTTTCATCATAACGGCCCATTTCTTCAAAGTAAGATTTGTCAATGGCAAATAAACCTCCTGCCATCACAGGAGTCCTGAAATAAGGGAAATGTTAATTAATACCCTGTATGCAATCTGAAAAATAATACAAGAAAACAATTCTGATAATTAACAGTACAAAACATCAAATTTAGGAATCACTTTCAGAAGCATTACAATAAATGCCCATTGTCAAGTCAACACATGTAAAACATTAGTTTATCTAAATAAATAAAAACTGAACTTTCCCAGGTATTAAGTTCACCGAAGAATTTCAAACCTTAAGAGGACATCATTTCACTCACAGCACACTTTTAATATATTTGTTTCTGTCATATATGTTAATATATTTGTATTTGTCATACTGAACTAGTACTTCTTTGCAGCATTATTTTATTGTACTTTTAAATATTACACTAAAATTTATGTTTAAAGAATTAGTTCAATTGATGAAATCTTTTCTTGTTTATACTCATAAAAAAAATAAAGGTATAAGTTAGGGTTATTTTTCAATTTTAATCAAGTCTTATAATTTCATTCATATAACAATTAATTCACTTCTGGATATTCTAATTACAAATATAATTTATATTTTTATCTGCAAAACATATATTTAATATTAGATTACTAGCTAATATATTATTGTTAATTTTAGATTATTAGTTAACATATTGCAGTTAATTTTACATTATTAATTATTCAGTTAATATAATAGAGCACAAAAATATACAAATATATTATAGTTATTTTTAGATTATTACTCATTCAGTTATCATGACATAGAATATAAATTAATTAAACATAGATGTATGAAACTGCTAGGCAAGGATAAAAGCCATTATCTATTACATTTCCTCAACTGTGAAACTTCTATTTATAAACTTCAATTTGTGAGTTTTATCTATACAAATTTAAAATTACAGCATTTTCACTATTTTTATAAAATAAAAATAAGTTTTGAAGGTCCCTATGTAAATCCAAAACCTATATTTTAAACAAAAATATAATATGTCTTATCTACTTCTATAATAATAAAATTCAGCTTTTTAAAACTTCAATTTAGTTTTTCAATTATATATTTTCAACTAAGAGAAAGCAAGGAAAAACCGTATTGAAGCCGGATTTGTCTCATTTATCAAAGACTGACTTATGCAACCTTTTAAACAGTGCTAGCTGTGATAAATTAATTGGAAATTAAAAATATAAAATTTAAACTTCCTCAATCTTATTGCCATATGATTTAAATTACATATGTAGGCATATTTCATTACCAATGTCAACATGTGCAAAAATCCTGCGGTTCTAAGAATAATTATGGATTTTATTCTTATAACAATTATACAGATTAGAATTTTATTTGATGGGGAACTTTTTTCATTTTATTTTATTGGGCTTCAGGGAGAAGAATTTTAAAGGATTTATTTGGGAAGTGAATTCTGCACTTGGAATAGAGTCAGTGGTAGCCTACATGCCCGCTATGCAGTCAACATGATATACAAGCCTACTGAAGACATCTGAGTTTCATATGAAGTGGGCTGGCCACTGAAGGTAGCTAGTTTAAAATAAAAATAATCAAATTACAAATAATGAGATTGCATTCATGCCAAAAAAGCATGACACTCAATGATCTTGTATGAGAATGTGGCAAAGGTGTACACAACCACATTGTAAAGTCTAATTTTCAATGAGATAATAACTTCCACATTCCTTTTCTTTACACATGACCATTTTTCAAGTCCTCAGAAAATAATAGTTTATTATGCTTACATTGGATTTTGGTATTAATTATATTAAAAATTGTAAAAGCATATAGCGGTTTAAATAATTTTTATCACTTTTTCAAATTAGAGCATAAGTTTAATTGACCCATTTACAAGTGTAATATTTGATTTTCAGATTATTGGAGTTTTACGTCAAAATTTACATCACACTGATACATGAATGTATTTAGGTTGTAAAGAACATAAAATCAAATAAAATGTGCCTAACTGAGAAATTTCAAAATAAGTCAGTTACGCACATTCACAAAACAAATGTTAAAGCTACAAATATGGGCATTAAAATAATCAATGCATTTAAAACATTGAATTTTATTACCTAAATGGTAAAGTAGAATCGTTTCTACGTCTAATCAGCTCTTTTTCACTGACAGGATACCAACGAAAATGAAGTTCCCAATTAAACGCACCCCAATGCAACTCAAAACTTCGTACATATGCAAAGGTATCATCATGAATAATGTCAATCACAGGACACACAACTCTAGATCTGAAAGAAAATACCTTATCAAAACAGATAAAAATTTACTAATAAAGATATGTTGAATTTAGCTGTTAACAATTATTAACAATCAGTGATCTATAGTCAGCATAAAGACATGTTGAATTTAACTGTTAACAATTATTAACAATCAGATATCTATAGTCGGCATAAAATAAAGAAAGAAAAATTCAGGACAATAATTATTTTTTATTTTATTTAGAACATGTGTTATTTATTCATTCTCATTTTATCTCTATTATTTATATTTATATTTATATTAAGTTTTCATACAATTACAGAGTATATTGATTTTCCAAGAAAATTTCGAATTCTAGATTTTGACAGTTAAGCATATTTTATAATACCTCTAAATGTAATACGTGTTATGATTACAGAATAATTCATATTAATTTCAGTTTTAAATATTATGCATGATTTATTTTAAAAACTTTATGTGAACCACTACATCAATGAGCAATGCAGTTTAAAAAGGTTTTTTTTATTCATAGGAAACCCAAGCAGAAATGATGCTTCAAATCCCATTGAAAAAGCAGCCATTCATATGCAAAAAGAAAAAAAACTACAGCTTGTTTAAAAAATCCCCAGTGAATGGATTTAAAAAAAAAAAAAAAGTATCATATATAACTAAAGTGACTTTTATAAGGATACAAACTTACAAATGCTTTTTACTTTCCCTACATACATACTATAATGAATATGGAAAGTATTGTGCCAGGGTTAAAAATTCGAATTTGAGTTCTTTGACAGGAACACATTTAAGCATCTCTGAACTTGAATCAAATGTTTTTAAGGTGCTGTCTGTGTGTGTGCCCATGAGTCTATGGATGTGATATCTCACAAATGAATGAAATATTTCGAATGTAAGTTGGCACAATTATTACAATCCATGAATACTAGAACCCTATTGATTTTAAATGTGATTGGATGTTCGGAAGACCTTCAAATTTTTGAATGAATTTTTATAAAATTGGAATATTCAATGATGTTAAATAAATAATCATTTTGTATGTATTCTTTTTTGTTCTAAAATGACTGCCACAAACTTTAGAATGCTAGTTTTTCAACTGTTCTCTAGATATAACACTTGTATCTAAAAAATACAGAAAAGTGAACAGTAGTAATTATCATCAAACATCAAATATGTAACACTTAGTGAAACATTTGGTGACATTGGTAACCAATTTGGTGAAATATAGCTAGCCTGATGACTTTTTTATGTGGGGCCAAATTGATGAAAATGCCACCAAACTGCAACATTTTTAGTTTGGAGCCAAACTGGCTTAATTTATGAAACCATCACTAAACTGGCAACAAAAATGACATTAAATTGATTAAACTATAATTAACATATTTAAATATGAGTACATTGCTTAGCAGATGTTAGCAATATATCCAATTGTCAAGTTAGATTTGCACAAAATATAAATTAATTGGGTACTTCAAAATAATTTTATATGTTGTCATTCAGAAAAGCACCAAATACCAGTGTAATTTTCAAGTTAAAAATATTGTGCCATGGAACTTGAACTTGTCCATCATTATTTTGCATTGAAAGAAGTAAAGTACTTGTATTATGTAGGGAAGATTATGTGCTGCAAATATGCTGCCTACATCAGATTTTTTTTTTCTTTTGGGCGATATGGATATTGTGTGTCATTTGTGAGAAAATTTTTTCAATATACTAAAAATATTTTTCTATTTCGTTAAGCACCTGAGCATCATTCTTGATACCCATATTATAACCCTTAATAATTATATGTTACTAATAAATTCAAATCTCTCCACAAAAATTATTTCTCCTTTCTCAGTAGAAATTCCATTCCCGTATCATAAGTGGTTCCTGGCACCCCAAAAAGAGATAAATTATTCACAATCTGTGAATAATTTATTTTGACTATGGTGTTGCAGAGCAAACTGGACTTCACACTCGAAATTTTTTCAAGAAAAATTCTAGCAAACCTCGTATGGCTGAAGTTAACTAAGATGCCACTACGCTTTCCACCAATAGGACACATCTGACTGATCATCAGGGCACTCAATAGAAGTGACCCGGATAATTTCTTCTGCTGTCTGAATTTTTTTTAGAATATGTGACAAGATGGTTTTGTTAGTTTACTCCGGTGAACAAAACAAGTCATCTCCCTCATTCTGCATCTAACCATTGAACTAAGTGTATTGCTGTTTCATGCTTGAGCTATTCGGTAGCAGCTCAAAATTTTAGTCATGTAGTCACCTACTCACTGTTTTCTGTGCCTTCCCTACCTTCCTTTCGGCTGTTGGGTTTGTCTACCATTCCAAGATGAAGTGTGCACCTGTTCCTCATTTACTCTGATCATCACCAAGCATCCAACATTAATAAAATATCATTTTCTACTACATTGCTATTAATTCACATTTCTATTAACACCTTTTCAATGTGAATATAAAGTATTTGCAATACCAGGCGCTCCATTAAGAGTTGCCTTGGCTATGGAACATATTAATAAGGAATATGAGAGATTTTTTAAACAAAAACTAGATGTGACCATTACGCCATAGAGAATACTATTTGCAAAAAACTTTTAAGTGAATAATATGCTTATAAAACCTCAAAAAACTTAGATCTTTGAACCTTTTGTTTTGATAACTTTTCATTTAGTCACAAAATGATATATGCAGAATAATGTACACTAAATACATTTATGCATTCAGGATCATTAAAAATTAATTTAAATATTAAGATTTTAAGGATAAAATGATACATGATAAAAAATAAAATGCAAAAATTAAAAGTTTACAATTTGTGAACTAAAACAAATATTAAGTTTTTGAAAAGTAAAAAGCAAGTACTTATTGCTCTCTTTAAGCAATTGCAGTTACAGCTTTTTTTTTTAAGTAACAAAATTGGATATCCATTATACAAAGAAAAATCTGTTACACACAAGTAACACCATTACTTTTACTTAGTAAGTTATTACAAAACTTTGGTAAAAACCAGCACATCTAATAAAAAATACAGAAAAATAATTTGCCTTTTTTCTGCAATGCGAGCTAAGAGTGGTTCCAGCCATCCTTTTGAGCATTCACAATGAGCATCAAGAAAAGTAAGAACTTGACCTTTCGCAACTTCTGCACCAAGAAGACGAGCTCGAATCAAACCAGTTCGATTTTGAGCCCTGATGATATTTACTGAGACAGGCAACTGTGATACATAGTAGTCCAAGGGTTTTTTTAAGAAAGCTAAAATTTTAAAAATTTTAATAAGAATCCAATAAGCTTTTAATAAGAATATGTGTAACTTAATAATTCTAAATCCTACATGGCCACTCAAGGCATATTAATTTTGATGGGGTACCTTATGTGGTATACCCAGACTTTAATTCCTAATTGAAAATGGGTGAAATCGAAGAAAAGTAGGGGTTCCAAAAAAAGAATTAAGAAATTAGATGTGAGAGTGCACTTTGAAATTTTCATGGACCTTGAGCAGTGAGCAAAACCAGATGCTGAAAATATATGGGATATATCTAAGTGGGGAGGGTGAAGATGGCACAGAAAATGTAAAATTTATTCCAATTGTAAGGGTAAAAAATGCCTACTGTACCTTTACAGCCTAATCTTACAATATAATTAAAACTTTTATTTTGATAACCCATTTATTAATTAGTAAAATAAATTTTGAAATATAGGCTTTTTATATATGTAATAGTTTGTATGTGTTCAACTCTTTAAACCATAACTTTATAAAATAACTTCTTTCTTATTGTTTTAAAAATAAAATTGATTCCATTCAAAATTTAGAAATTTTAATTTATCTTTTTTTCACAGGATCACCTAAATGCAACATATTAATAACTGTGCGATACTGCTGAGAAACATTTCATTTTGTATGCAATTTTTACTATTGAGTTTAAATGAAATCACTCAAGGATTTGTACAGAGCCTGATTTATGCAAATGCCTGTGGAGCTGAATGATCAAAGAAATTTGTAGATAATATTTTTTTATTTTATTACAAAATATGTTGTAACAAAGATTGAATATGAGATAAATAATAAATATCATACTACATGTATTTTTATAAATTGAAATGAAAATTTAATTAAAATAAATACTTCTTATTTTGCTGTATAGATAGCATATTACTTAAAATAAGACATTGGCCAACTGGAATGTTTAGGTTTCCATTTCTATTAAAAACATTTAAAAATATAAATGGGAAATGGATGCTTTAAAATAACAGATGTTGGGGTGTTCAAGATAGGTTATATTTTATTGAATTATGTAGTAATCCTTTTCTAAATATAGTGTAAACACTTTTTGAAAGATATAGTTAAATTCTGGATTAAAATGCTCACTGAATTAATTAAAAAAATTCTATTCTAAGAATAAATTTTCTTTATGATCAAATTTAATTCTATAAAAAAAATATCTAGTTGAAAACTGTTCAATTGGTATGATCGGTTGATTAGCATTAATATGTTGTCTTTGTTCACAACCTGGTCTGAAATATTTTTCATTATTTTATATTAAAATATTGTTCAATGTCTGGAACATTAACTCTTATTTTCTAAGTAATAACTTAATCAAAATTAAATATTTGAATACATAGCATGCATATACAAACAGCTGATAAATATTAAGGATAAATTCAAGGTATCATACTATACAAGTTTAAAAAACAATTCTAAAAATCTTTATATATATATATGTGTGTGTGTGTGTGTGTGATATTACAATACACCTTAAGAATGCAGAATAAACAGCTAAGCCAAGATGCTTCTTTACGGGGTGCTTGTGTCTCATGGCACGTAACCCCACATCTAATGTATAGCAAGTCCAATAGTTATAGCGATGATGCGATAGCAAAATGCACTCAGCTCTTGAAGGGTGCTCTGGTGAAGTTACTTGTTTCCATAGATGAGGTGACGATAATGTCTTGGATGGCTGATTTGATGAGTGGGTGGGAAAGGAAAGGGGAGAGGCCAAGAAAAACAGTCAGCCAATCAAAAATGATTGGACTGAGGAAATAACAGTTAAAAGTTACTGTGTTTGAAAACCACTAAGTTTAAGAAATACTGAGTTTAAAAATTAAAATTAAGGGTAAGATTTAAAACTTACTTAAACATTACTAAGTTACAGTTATTGATTTTAATATTACAGAGTTTACTAACTTTAGGAATTACAGTTGCAAGATGATGCACAAGAATTAAGTTAAAGTTTAGTTGAAAATTGTTATTGCAAGGATTAAGATAAAATAATTAACAGTAGATTAGAATGAACGTGGATAAGAGTACTTGGCACACGTAAACGCGACTGGTACATGCTAGCATTTCTATTGGCCTGTGACAGGGCCGTGGAAGAAGAGTCGAAAGGCGCAAAGTCTTTGAATCAGAGTGGCGCCATCTATCTTCGATCAGAGAAGGGAGGTAAAAACTAGGAAACACCTGTTTGAGGGACAAGGAATCGACGCTTTTCCCATTTGGTCTCGTTAGAGCCAAATAAAAGGTGCAGAGGCCTGTGCTTCCTAAGATAGGAAGGTGCGATCGGATTGTAGATCTGATCTACATCTCTCATACAGGGTCTACTGGAGTTTTTCTTGTAAAAATTTTGAGTGAGAAGCCCAACCTGCTCTGTAATGCCAAAGACTTACAAGTCATGATGGATAACTTCATTCTGGACATATCTAGGAGCATTAACTATGCAACGCAAGACTTTATTTTGGAAAATTTGCAGTCTCTCAATATAGCTCTTTGCCGCTGCCGCCCCCCATACTGGGCAGGTGTACAAAAAGCCAGGTACGATGATCTGTTTATAAATAATTAATTTATTTTCAAGGGACAGGTGGGATTTTCTACAGAGAAGAGGTACAAGGGCTTTATAAGTTATATTAGCAGGTTCGATCTTTGATTTTAAATGCTCTCTGTAAGTCATATGGGCGTCCAAGGTGATGCCCAGATACTTAACAGATTGGGAGAAGAGGATGGGCTCATTAAATATTTTTAATACGAAGTTATGGTTGTCTTCTCGGTAGTTCGGCTTGAAGATGCACACTGCACTTTTGGTAGCATTAATTTTAATTCTCCAGTGCTCAAGACTATTCTTAATGCAACTTTGGAGTGTATTGATTGAGTTGTGTGGTGAGCGGCTACGAGCGATAAGCGCTGCGTCATCCGCAAAGATGGCCAGCTTGACTTGTGGTATGCTTGGAATATCGTTGATGAAAATATTGAAGAGAAGAGGACTGAGATTTCCGCCTTGAGGAACCCCGGCTCTGATTGGTCTAATTGAAGAGAGAGATTTATCAACCCATATGCGGAAGAATCTATCAGTGAGATACGAGTTGATGATGGTCAAAAGTTGAGCCGAAATGCCAAGTTGCACCACTTAGAAATAGGCCTGGGCAGATACATTTTATCAAAGGCCTTGGCCACGTCGAAAAATACTATGCTAGTATAATGTCTGTTGGTAGACTTTTGATGGATAGTTTCAACAACATGCATAAGTTGGGAGAGCGTTGAATGCTCAGTTTGAAACCCATGCTGGTCAGATGTTAAAATATTTTTCGAACAGCAGAAACTATTCAAACGTTTAAGCAACACCAATTCATAGATTTTAGAGAAACTTGAAAGCAGGCTTATTGGTCTGAAGTTCTCGTCAAGTGAGAGATTTTGATTATGTTTTGGAATCGGGAGAATGTCAGCGGTTTTCCAACTTTGGTGGAAAAAGTGATGGTCAATCATATGATTCAGCAGCATGGTAATCCAGCAGAGATACAGATCCAGGAGATTTTTAATGATACGGTTACTAATTTTATCAAGATCGGGGGATTTCTTGACTTTCAGTCCTAAAACAATATGAAGAATTTCAGCCAGAGAGATTTTCTCTAAGTCGTTTGGTGCTTGAGAGTGCAGTGCATTGTGATTAGTCTGTTGTAGTTTGTGTTCAGTGTCTGTATAAGTGTGGCTGAAGTTATGGTCGATATGTGGTGAAAATTGGAGTTCCAAGCTATCTGCAAACAAATTAGCTTTTTTCTCTGCAGTCTGGGTGAGTCCATTAGAGCCGTTAAGGGTGGAATTGTTGTTTTGATGGATCTTATGTTCTTAGCTGTTCACCAGAGACTGTAATTCATGGGTGTAAGTCCCTCAAGGTGAGTTTTCCAGCATTGCTGGGTGTGTGTTTTAACCCTTTCGCGATGAATGGCACGCCCAGGTGCCAGATGCGAACATGCATTCAAGGACGAACGGCACTCATTCGGGCCAGAGGAAATTTTACCGCAAGCGGGTAGTGGCACGTATAAGTGCCACTACGCAGAACGTTTTAATTTGTGAACTAGATGGCGTTACTTGCCCATGGAACTAACTTCAATGCATTTTGCAGAGGCATGACCTTGGCAGAAGAGGATTGAATGAATTATTTCTCCATTTGGAGCGGTGAAAATCATTTTGTAACATAAACAAACAGAGCAATTCTCGTAGCATCAACAATTTTATAATTGAGTTTCGGTTTTTATTTTTATTTCAGCGTTATGATTTCGTTGGTGAATCATAGGAATATAAAAGAGTATTTTTTTTGTTTGGGTTTTTGAGGCAGTGAAATTATTCGTTTATTTCGTATAAAAGAATGGCAGCAACTAACGAGTATTTTATATTCAGATTTGTATGAAAATTATACATCAAATAGAACATAAATATTTCTTTTATTCCTGTAAAAAGTAGATTTCTGTGTTGAATAGGTGATTTTTAGTGAATTTTTTTCGAGAGTTAGGCTTAATGCAAAAAATGCGCCGTCCTTTTCGACCAGTTCGGAAGCGAAGCGCGTCGTCCTTTGGGCCGCGACAGCTCCAGAATGCCGCCGTCCCGAAAGGGTTAATCATAGCTTTGATCTCGTTATGAAGTTTACGGAATTGTGTGCTGTAAAGAGGGAAACAAGTGTGCTGCCAATCCTTCTGCAGCCAATTTCGCTCCTTTATTTTGTCCCTAATATCACCAGGTAGAGTGTGATAGTTAGGTCGGGATTTTTTTGGTTTCGAGGCCGCAGCGACTGCCTCTAGCAGTACATGATTCATATCAATGGCACATTTTTCTATGTCATCGGTGCTGGCAATTTTGAGGGGGGGGGGGGCGCTTTTGAATTTTGAAGGATGTACCTGAAGTCATCCCAATTTATATTGAGCTCCTCCGGATGATCTAAAGTTAAATTATCAAAGTTGAAGGTCAGTACCACAGGAAGGTGATCAGAAGTCAGATTTGTGTCTGTTCTGATCGTATAGTCAAAAGGAATGTTTTGAAAAATAGCCAAATCAATAGTACTAGGATTCCTACTTCCTGTGGTGAAGTGAGTCGGAGTAGGAGGAGCTACGATCCTGAAATTGGCGCACTTGGCCAATCAATTTAGACCAATACCATTGCAGTTCGAAGCTGAGTCCCAGGTGCAATGGCGAGAATTTAGGTCGCCAGCTATGATCATGTTTCTGCTGAGTCTAATAAGTGCTTCTACATCCTTGACAAGGGAAGAGTTATAATTTGATGGAGGGATATACACTGAAGCAAGTGTAATTGGAACCAAATTTAGAATAATGACCTTAACGAGCGTGGCTTCGAGCTTCGTGAAAGCCGGGGAGCTCATACGGTGGTGGGGAATACTATTTTTGATATAAAGTGCAGTGCCGCCAGAAAAATTCCTAAAATTCGAAGCAGGGCCAATGGATCGATAAGAAAAGTATCCAGAGTAATTACAAATTGCAGGGGAGGTGGGTGAAGCAAGGTTGATTTCATTGATCATGAATATATCAAAATTATTATTTATAACATAATCACGTACCTCATCAAGCTTGGGATGCACACCATTGGCATTTCAGAAGCTGACTTTGAGGGACTGCAAGTTACGGGTAGTGGGCCGAGAAAAAGAAGCCAGAACGAAAGGGAGGGGGGGTGTCATCCTAAGAGAAAGAGCTGATAAATATGAAATATCATATCTATCTCAGTCTTTGCTTTATGAAGTTCAGATAGAGCTTGGCTAAAGGCCTGCTTTGACATGAGGCTAAAGATATCTTTGTTATGAGTATGCCTCATTGCCATAATAGACGATAAAAATGAGGCATAGTCAATTTGCTTCTCCTCTTGAGGAGGAGAAGTCTTGCTAGGTCCAGGGGGAGTGGCCGAGTCTTGGCCTGATTTTGGATTGGGTGCCATGGGAATCCCTTTTAAGTTCGCCGAAACATCTAGTCCATGGCTGGCCTGTTCGGCCTTACGTCTTAAATTTACAATTTTAGGAGGGGTTAGGGGCTCCTCGATATGTCCTGATGCCACTGAAGTGTAGTTTAGGCTATTCTGCGTGTTGGATCTCCGGAATGGACGTCCTTGGTTCCCAGGTCTATATGCTGAGGGGGGGGGGCCTGAATTTTGAATATTTTAGTACAGGGGGTTCCTACGTTTACTGGTAACAGATGAATTGCCCGGATTTCTAAGGCAACCGTGCCAATTAGCTGCATGCTGCCTTTCACAATTACAGCAGAGGACGTAATCAGCCTTGCAGTTTTTGGCGGTGTGGGCCCTGCAAAACGTATGCATCTCAGCAGCAGTGTGCATGTTATGCTCGAATGAAAATATCCAGAGCAAGAATGAATGGCACTGCGAAGCATAGCCTCTTCTGCCTGTGTAGGGCTCCAGCTTCACTTCTGTGCCCAGTAGACTATTTATAGCAAATATTTCGTCCGGGTCAGTCCCGGGTTCTAACTGAAGGTAATAAAGGGGGAGAGGTTGTTCACTTCCTCTCCGGGTAAGTCTAACATTACTAAGGACTTTATAGCCCATAGCATTTACAACTGAAGTTAATGTTTTGATGTCAGTCGCCACAGAAAGGCCTCGGATAACAATCCTGACTGGTCTGTCCTCTTTTAAGGAAAAGGTTTTAAATTGGACTCCAGACTTCTTAAGGAAGTCTGTACATTTCCTAAATCAGAATAAACAGAGAAAACAATGTGGAAGAAAAATCATTAAGATATAAAATATTCAAGAGATTACAAGCATCAAACTAAAAGATATAAAAGAAAAACTTAATAACATAAACATTTTTCATTGGAAACTTGTTGATACATTTGCATTTTTAACACTTTCCAACATAGTTGTAAAGTCTGTCTGTCTGTCTGTCTGTCTGTCTATCTGTCCCTTCACATGATAACTAAAGTAATAATGACTTTATCAAAATGAAATTTTAGTATGTTGTTGAGACGGTCTGTGGGACATATGGAAATGTAAAAGAATAACATCACACAATTAGTTTTGGATTTAACCCGGGTTGTAAAAATGAAATACATTGAACCCTATGGGACGTAATTAATCAAACATTTTTTAAGCCAAATTAAAATTCACAAATTGCTTAGAAAATTTTAGGAAATATTAAAAAATTATCATGTAAAATGTTATAAAAAACTTTCATCAAAATATATTAAGTAGTTTTTCAAATAAAATAATAATTATACTCAAATTATATGACGAGATCACGTGACTCATTGCAAAATAAAATATGGCATACATTTTTTCTTTTGCTGTGTGAAAATCATGATTTTTAAGGAACTTTTCTATTTACACTTAGTGTTGTATCTGTCTTAAAACCATTTTATTTTTGCATATTATCTGTGTATCTAAATTCTGTGTCTATGCAATTACAATATTTTTTATTCTAAATGATCACTAAACTTAGATTATTTCTGAATGAAGCCTAATTTTAACGTATGCAAAATGTAAACAAATCAAGCAATTGTAAGATGAGTTATATAAGAATTGCTGAATTTTTTAATGCAAAATTCTTTAGCTCTGTAGTCTGGAATATAAGTGATATGAATGAAATATTCATTGATTTTACATAGAGAAGCAGGTGATTTTATAGCACTGCCTTTTTTGATGAAGTTTTAAGATTCCAAGTTTAATAAATTATATTGTAGTACTGTGATAATTTAAAAAATACCAGTGCTGAATATGTCACATTTTAGAGATGTTTAAATAAAATTGCATTTCAGTTGGAAAGTGTTTCATAATCAATGCTTTATGCATGATTAATCTTTCTTCTTGTTTTATGTTATTTAATAACAAAATTTTCTATCAACAGATGTTTTTTAACAGCAGCTTGAGCAAATTATTGTAAAATACCTCTACTACTTGCATCATCAACCAAAACAATTTCATTGATCAAATGAAGTGGTGATCTATTGATTATGCTATGAATTGTCCTAAGAAGTGTAGACCATGCTTCATTGTGATAGACGATAATAATGCTTGTATCCGGAAGATTGTAGATGTCATAATCCTTTACTTTACATCTATACGAAATAAGACATATTTAAATACAAATAATGCATATTAAATTTGTTACAAGTTTGTTAAAAATATGATGTTATTTCAGAAGTTTTATTAGCCTAGAGTTCATTATGAGTGCAGCCAGAGTTTATTATAAAGGTGAAAATTAGCAAAAGATATTCCTTTGTAAAAATGTTCATTACACCTGAGAGTTTGTTGCACCAGAAGCTTGTTAAAAAGAGAATCTAACATGTTATTAAAATATGTGAAGCACTCAATGTTAAATAAATAAAAAAAAATCTGATGTGGGCAGCACATGACTTTCCTTATATAATGCAATGAATTTATTACTTTTACAGTAAAAAAATAGGTTATTCTTATAGTAGATACTTATATTCTTTCCAAAATATTGAATTTTCGTCAATTGGTCGTCATTTTCATTAATTTAGCGTCATTTTTATCCATTTGGCGAGATTTCCGTTAATTTGGCAACATTTAAAAAAGTCGCCAAGTTGGCGACATTCCGCCAAATTCGTCGCCAAAATCTCGCCAAGCATTATGGATAGAGAAAAAAGTTATTCTTGGATAAATGACTATTGGCATTCAAATACAAAAGTATTACTCGAAGTATCTTTTCTCATGAATGGTATGAGCTAGATCCACAAGAATGATGTCACCAAATTTATCGCATGATATTACATATGAAAAGTGAACATGCTTCTCAACAGTTAATATATTTTTTTTAATTTATGGGATTTTTTGATAAATTTATTTGAAAAATGTGCAATATCTCGAGAACGGTTCATGCTAGAATTATAAAGTTTATGTCAATCGTTTTCTAAGGAAAAATTACATAAGAAATGTTTATTTGCATAACTTTATTAAAGGTTTTGATTTTTTTGATGATTCTTTCAAAATTTCACTCGAAAATTTAGGGGGGTTCTGAACATTCAATTGTGTTTAAAAACAATAGGCTTCCAGTATTCACAGATTGTGATTTTTATACCAAATTTCATTCGAATCGCTCCATTCATTCATGAGATATTGTCTCCACAGACTGACTGACACACACAGACATCACCTCAAAAATGTTTGATTTGTGATCAGGGATGCTTGAAACGTGCTCTCCCGTCGAAAATTCGAATTTTCGACCCCGTCACAATACTTTCCTTATACATTATGTATATATGGAAAGTAATAAGTTTATAGAACAAAGCTTCTTTAAATAAATTGAATTCACCATCTTGGAATCTTAAGACTAAGAATAATTGTAAGAATTTAAAAATTTCAGAATAAGTAGGGTCTCACATAAGAGAGATTAAGAAAGGAATTTCTATTTGATTTTAGAATCAAATGCTACAATTAATTTTCAGAATATGTCAAATTCTGAAACCAGAAAATGTCTAAAGTCATTCTCACATTTCAAATGTTACATTTTTTTTTTCAACAATAGATCATAATGCTCAATAATGTTTTTGGCAGCAATTTCAATAAAATACTTTTTTTAATTGCACAAAACCTTCATACAAAAATAACAATGTATTTCAGTCAAGAAAGTTGCCATGAAGAAAGTGTTTTATAAAATCACAAAATTAACTAATGTTTGGTTTTAAAAAATAAAAGGTAATAGCTAATAAAAAGTGAATTTTATAATACTATAAAATAAAAAAATACATATTTTAATAGTTTAGGCTGTATGCCCAATTTACATTATCTTGTGATCCAAGAATTACTTTAAAATATAGAAATTCCTTTTAATTAAATTTAAAGCATTTTAAATTAATTTTCATCATTAAAAACATTTAAATTTTCATCATTAAAAACATGAATTTATTTGCATTTTCCATTATTGAAAATTTTCCATGTACCCTTAACAATCTCTTTGCATACCCCCAGGGATACACCCTCCATATACCATCCATATACTTAAATTGCTTTATACGTCCATATACGTAAAATTGCGAGTCATATTGACTTTTACAACTCAAAAGTGAGTCAAATTTTTTAATTTGCAAGTAACTTTTTACTACATTTTAATATTTGCACGTTTAATTTAAAACTGATAAAATAAAAAGTTCCAAGCATAACTAAGGGTTATCTTGTTTAGACCCTTAGTTATGCTTGGCGTCACGTTCTCGACTAACTATATGTCAAATCTTTATACGATTTTCTGAAAATTTAGTAGTTGCTTATTTCATTTTTTGAAAACATTCCTATTGGTTACCATTTAATTTTTGAACCTTTTCCTTTTATTGTAATTTGTATTTTATAATTAAATTATATTTTAAATGCCTCATATTTAAAAAATGTGAAAAAGGAAATTGATTAGATATGTAAATTTTGCCTGGCGATTACGGTCTATATTTAAGCACATATACACACCTTGTCTTCACTTTGCCACTAATGAAGGGCATAATAGTGCTGAAAAGCGCTATGGCAGTGTGATTTTGTACGTCGTAAAAAGGAGATTTTAATAAAAGACTTTTAAACCTATTTTTTGGTTCTCTTTGATTTTAAGGTATAATAAAAATGTCTACCGAACCAGTCTCATTTACTTTATTGCTGTATCTAAGCACTTAAACTTAGTCTAAAGTAATTTAAACTATTACTCACGCTTGTCTTCTCTCATCAGGAAGGCTCCTATTTACAGAAATTCTGTCACTTGCTAAAAGATTAAATTTATTTATATGAAACAAAGCTTTGCTACGTTGCCTTTCTGATGCTTGCACAAAATAGGCTTCTCCCATTTCTCCAGCTTTCGGCATAGGTGAATAACCATTGGAGTTAATAAGGTCTATGAAGTAAATAGATTGTATAAACAAGAAATCATATTATTCACATAAAATAAAACAATATAAAAATTGATTAAGACAGTTTTCTCAAGTAGATAAGGGGAAACTTTGACCATTGGGCATATTGTGGTCTGTAACATAATTTTATGTGGCCCACCCACTAGATGTTGAAAAATATTTTTTCAGGGGATATAAAAGTATATAAAGGTATGGCAGATAAATAAGAATTACAAATATTCCAATGATTGCCTTGTCAATCACTAGACAGTAGCATCCCACACAACGAAGACTTTTAATTTCTTCCTGCTAACATCACGAACACAAGCTCCCAATAGCCAAGTATTAGGGTCTTTAGGACAATCCTTCACAGGCTTGATTAAACATGCCTTTGACTAACATGGGGAATATGTATGGTGAAGAACTTCCACACCATTCTAACCAGTGATCAATCAGTGCAATTTTACCAGTGTAACATACAAGGTGTCCCAAAAATGACTGACATATTTGAAAAATGCATTACAAAAAATGATAGAAGGCGATAGAAATGTAGCGTTTGCTGCATTGTACTTGGGAAACCAGGAAATTTTATTCAACCAATTTTCAAAATTTGTTACAAAGGTTACCAACAGATGACGCTGCGGTTGTGTGAGGGCTGCAGGGAAACACATACTGTCAGATCGCCATTCTGTACTTTGCTCAGCTTTCTGCTAGTGTGTGCTAAGATTTCAAGTTGTGGTTTATTCGTTAGAACAGCAGATATTTCTTGTTTTGGAGTTTCATAACCTGGACCACAGTTTTGTTGAAACGAGGCGCACAGTTTCCAAAGGAAATTTAATGTCAAAAAAAGGACTATCAGTCAATGCAATAAAGGTTCTGTTCAAAAAATTTGAACGGACTGGGAATGTCAATGATGACCGTATTGGAAATGTTGGCCACCCAAGTTCGGCAATGACAGAGGCATATACTGAAGTCGTTCAATAGGTGATCCAACAATGGAACCGGGTTTCCGTTCGCCTTGTTGCATCTGCGGCTGGACTACAACGAACATCCATGCACCGTATCATGCACCACAGCCTTCACTTGTTCCCTTACAAGATCCAGACTCGCCAAGCCCCAGGGTGCTGGTGCTATGAATGCAGAGAAACATTCGCGAAAGCTATGCTGCAGCAGCTGGATGCCGGCAAAATCGATGTTGAAAACATTTGGTTCTCCGATGAGGAATATTTTCCCCTCGACGGATTTGTCAACAAGCACAACTGGCGCATTTGGGGAACAGAAAATCCTCATGTTGCCGTACCTTCATCCCTGCATCCTGCAAAATCATGGTTTGAGCCGCTATTTCCTCCAAAGAACTTATTAGGGCAGGTTTCCATCATGAAATGGTTACTGCAGTACGGTATCTGGGCATTCTGTATGAATTTGTGGTGATTCAAAATGCTTTGGTGGACAGCAAGAACACCTCGTGTTTCATGCAAGGCGGTGCCGACCACATCGAACACCTGAAGTGTTCGATTTCCTTAGCGAACATTTCGATGATATGATTGCCCTTGAATACGACAGGCATACAGGACATGGCATGGATTGGCCTGGCCTCCCTATTCACCAAATTTGACACCATGTGACTTTTTTCTGTGGGAGTACCTGAAAGACCAGGTGTATCGTCAAAATCCACAAACGATTGTGGAAATGCAACAATACATCTCTGCTGCATGTGAGACCATTCCGGCTGAAATGTTTGCACAGGTGTCTGTGAATTTTGTTCTCAGACTGCGCAATGTTGTTGCTGATTATGGTGGTTATTTTGAAAACATCATTTTGCAGTTTTTGCAACATGTCCATACAGTTTATTAGTTTTCCCATTCAGCAGTGCCATCTGTTGATGACCTTTGTAGCAAATTTTGAAAATTGGTTGAATAAAATTTCTTGGTTTTCCAAGTACAATGCAGTAAACGCTACATTTCTATCACCTTTTGTTTCTTTTTAAATGCATTTTTCAAATGTGTCAGTCATTTTTGGGACACCTTGTATCTCGAATTAAATAGTTGGATCCTTACATATCTTTTGGTCTATTTGCTTAATCTCAGGTTTATAACCTACATGTTGTGGGTTCTGCCCTGCATGGCCTCCGAAGCTATCTATACAAGAAGGATAACAACTTGAAACATGGGAAAAGAAATTTGAAATGTAAACATTCAATAAAATCATAGAAAATTCCTTACAAAACTGGAATTGTATGCATATGATACTAAAGGAATACTAAAAAAACATAAGATGTGTAATTTTTAATAAGGCTTTTGAAGAGTTAATAAACAAAATTACATCTGGTATGAACAATTATGGCCTGAGCTTTGATGACTTTATTCTTAAAATCACTTGTATAAATAACCTAATAAAGAATTTAAAAATAAAATCTCTAATAAAATTAAAAAAATATATATGCTTAAAAACTGGAAACTACAAGAAGTAGACAAAACAAATGACTAAACAATTGTCAAACACTACTTGGATTTTGTTTTAATAAACTGGTGATTTCTATGTAGTCTTAATAAAAATCTAATATGAAATAGTGTATGTCTTAATAGGGAAAGAATGAGAGTAGCACATTGCTGTCCCATTTGAATTTCATTGAATTATTTTGTGTATTTTAATGCTTAAAACTGTTAAATGGCATATATTATCTGAAGCTTTTTTGAAACAAATAAATGAGATTATAAATATCAAAAAGATATATAATTTCTAATGAAAAAACACTAGTGAAAAAATATCAAATTCAATATAGTAGTAGTAATCATAATATGATCAAAATGTGATGATTTTGTTGAATTTTAAATGTCACTACATCATATTATTTTACTTTAAAGAATAATAGATGCAGTTGTCTCAATTTACACATGTTTATTTTTGTATGAATGTCTCAGTATCAATGTAGAATTGGGTTGTTTAATTTTAATACAATACAAGTTTGCTCTAAAAAAATTTTAGTAATGTGTAAAGGTAACTTTTTCATATGTCAATACATGTAGAGAGGATAGTTTGAAATAAGTGTCATTCAAGGTTAAATTTATTTTTAAATTACAAAATTCTGTATAAAAAACAAATGTGTGGTTTAATTTAAAAATTAAATATAACATAAAATTTAATTAGATACGTGGTTTGTAATTTTGTATTAAATATCAGTCAAGATCTCAGATGCATAGTAAAAAAGCTTATAGAATATAAGTTGAAAATGTTCTAAAGAGAAATCTTTAAAATACAAAACACACAAATAAAAAATAAATAATTCTCAAATACGCTAAAAGGCCAGGACACCTTATCTGCAGAGAAATTTTTTTAGATACTATGGAATTTGAAACAAACACTTAATAACGAATTTGAAGCCGCCAATTACACTATTATTATACAAAGTGATTATTCCTTTTTAGGTGTGTTTGCATCCTATAAATACAAAAAAACACCTATTATGATTGGTTTGTCCATCTGTCTGTTCATATACAAGGTAGGATCAAAAAGTTTGGAGACTGTGCTGATATCTCCAACCCTGATTGGAGGAGAGGGGAACTATTTTACTATGGCGTAGAGACACATGTGACGTGAGATGTAACAGGTGCAATGTTTCTGTTGGCGATTTACCCAGACGCTGGCAGAATTTGATATTCGTACGTTGTTCTTTAAACACCATTTCAGTTTTCGACGAACTTGAACGACTACAGTTCACTGATACGCATTGTCTAGAAAAACCCTGCACTGTGGACTTGCTTCTTCCTTTCCACATCTCGCATCACATGTGCCTCTACGCCACGGTAAAATAGTTCCCCTCTCCTCCAATCAGGATTGGAGATATCAGCACAGTCTCCGAACTCTTTGATTTTACCTTGTATATAGGTAATACAACAAAAATTGTCAGGTTATTTTTGACAAAATTTAATACACAACAAGAGAGACAATTGTGTTGAGTCAAAGCAAAATTTCTTAAAATACATTGCAATTTAATATTTTTTTTTTACTCCATTGTTTTTATGGGGTAAAAGGTACCAAACGGTATCGTACAACTTTCCGAAGTTAAAGCAAGGATTTTAGAATGTTCTGATGAAACTTTTAAAATGCTTACACCAACCAGCAACAATGCAGGGCATTATTTTAGTATTTTTTCAGCAATGGACTATGCTGTTCAATTTCCCTTTTAGTTGCAGATTTATTCAATTTAGACTCTGAAAAGAGGTTGACTTTTATATGGTTGAAAGAGATATATATTATAACTTAAAGTAAATGCAGAAAAATTCTATCACAACTATTACAAATTAAAGCAGTTTTTAGTCATACCACCAGGTTATTACATTACATCTGTATAAGTGAAAATAGATTTTTACCATCAGTTAAATTAGGTGTTGTATCCCAAGGCAGATCATTTCCAATATAATGTCCGACAATAACATGGATTCCTCTTTTATCGATATACTCCACTTGTTTATTATTTTTATGTAACGCTTTTACATCTTTGACATTTCCATCAGCCAGGTTGGATTGGAAACTTATGATAACAAAGAAAAAGAGCACCAAAGGAAACAGCAGCAAAATGGAAAGCAAACGCACTTTTCTTTTCCAACTTCTCCATAGTCTCATCACAGTTTGAACTGAAAAAAAATGTTTTTTTTTTAAATATCGATTATACTAGAAAGAGTTTGATAAAGATAAAAAGTATGTGTGTACTATAATAAAATGGAAATAAAATTTACTGCAAACTTTCAGAGTGTATAGTAGTGAAATAATTCATGGAAAAATTATTAAAATTATTTTAACATAAGTTCCGAATATGTCAAAATAAGTATATTGAAAATGAAATAAGTAGTGAAAAGGGTATATTTTCTTTTTATCTGAAAAGGATATGCAAAATTTGGTAAAATATAAGCTATAAGTCAAGTACTCTTGTATGTATGCATGTATAACTAAAAGCAGTAGTGTCTACAGAAAGGGTTTATTTATTATTATTTTTTTTGTGGGAGGGGGGGGGGGGGTAACCAAATATTTTGTTTTACATTTCTTTGAAATTCAATGAGTTTGATGGGTTCTTGGGAGAAGAGAGTTATGACCCCCAAACTGTCCTTTGGCGACACCACTACCTGAAAGTACTTCTACCATAGATGTATGCATGAAAGGAGGGAGAGCCCAATAGCATATCTAAATATATTTTTTTTTTCTTTTTTTTTTGGGGGGGGGGGGGGGGCAAGTCTGCATTAATTTCTTTTTGGAAGGGGTTTACATTGCTAATTTTTTATATGCAAAAGATCATATATTTACAAAAGAGCTTTTACTTTTTAGGATTTCAAAACTGTAAATCCCACACCCTGGCTTCAGCTCTACCAAGATCTATGATTATCTTCAAAAAGTGCATTATGATTAAGGCTAGTTACCTAAGTTAAATTAGGTTAGAAGCACGGGCTCAGCCCTCTACTACAAGATCAGTCTCCACATATATATGCCCTTGAACAGGCCTAATTTCCTAGGGAAATGTAAAGTGGTACTCGACACAACAAAAATGTTACAAACTAATAACAGAGATGCAAAACATCAATCTTTTGAACTGGCATTAGTTATTCATTTATAAAACATAAATTATAATTATGTTAATATAATAAAATATTCCATAAATACATTAATCTGTAAATATTTATCTAAATGTTTTTCACAGAAAATATGTTTTGATAAAAAATTTTATGTAAAATGAGATTGTTAATCTTGTAATTACGTATTAATCAATATATATTATTTGTAGATTAATCTTTAATTGACTAATGATGGTTGATTTATAAAGTAATTAACAATAATCCAGATAAAAGTAAAATATGAATCTGATGAATGTTATCATATCAGTATATAACTAGAGGAAAAACTTATAAATCATAAAACTTGCACAAGGCTTTTTAATTCCCTTTATTTATTTAATCTAACTTTTAATTAATTAACTTGGAATAAATGAGTATACATCTGAATGTCTAACATTAATAAATTACTGAAGTAAATCCTTTAAAAATCTCAAAGTAAAACTAGAGTTTATTTTATATTTATCAACTTATTTAAAACTTAAAGTAAAACTTTATAGTAAAACCTTTAAAGTGTGTACAAAAATATGTAAACAAACAAAACTTACCTACTATTTTAAATGCTTTTTTAAATAAAAATTAAGTACACATTTTGGCTCACATAAATTCACACAGACTCATCCAACGAGCGTGTAAGCGGTCAATAAGCATACCGTAACTTTAAAGCAGTGGACCAAAAACGAGCATCCTGTGAAAAAACATGAATATCAAACAATTATACACAGTTCAGATAATGATTCTCGGGTTACATCGTTTTATGACAATAAGGTCAGGGCACCGGATTATATATTCATTCGAGAGTTTAGTGGAGGGAAAAATGGATAAGTTCGATTCCAAAGCGGACCGCTCAAAGTTTTACTTTTCATACAGCAACCTTCTGAAAACAAAACAGGTGGCGTGCAATCCACGCACTCCTTCCTCTAGACTTGGCGACTCTATCGCGATTAAAAAATAATATTGGCAACAAATACACTCGGGAGGTTTCGGTTTTGTTATTCGGTTCCATAGATAAGGGAATGAAATGATGTTTATAGATTCCATTCCTGAGCAAAGTACCTTTTTAGAATTGTTCCATGGGCCTCTTCATTAAAGGCGTTATTTTAAAGTTATATGTGTGGATGGCTATTTGTTTATGTCATTAATTTAATATTTTTCAAAATATTCGATAAAACTATAACTTAAAAAAAAAAAAAAAAACACCTCGTTTAAGGTAGATTTTTTTGTTATACATACTATTGTATAAAAAAAGTAATGTTTTTCTGAAAATTTTCGAATTCGAAAATTTTGACAGATAAACACATTGAAAGACTTCGAGCACTTTTAGAAAAATGTTCGTTTGCACGTGTGCGGTTCGGACACCATAACTCAAAATCGAATACACCTATTGCTATGAAATTTTATGTATACTATATGCATTATGTGAAAAACTAGAGCTATACTTGCGGCAAAACTAACTTGGCAGCAGAGAAGTATAGAAAAAACTGTAAACCTCCACTACGCTAAACAGAATGTAAGAATAATGGGCAAAAGAACACAAAACTGAGTGATTAGCAGGACCCGGTCCGACTTACCCCAACTGGGACCAGGAGTAGACGTTCCACTGGGGTCCTCTTTCACCTCTCGATATACAATGAAATGAACAGAAATATTTTCAAAAACATAATTGAATTCTAGAAAAAATATACAAAATGTGGTCCTTACATATTTTAATGGAATTTAAATGATTGGTAACTTTCTTATCATAGCCAACATGCTAAATTAGTGCAGTTAATCCTTATACAAAATGAATTTATTCGCTGGGCAAACCTATTCCGATGGTATACATTTTATTTTAGGAAGTAGCCTTTAATTTTTCGATATTGCAATTGTTTAATTTGGGGTCCCTCTAATGCTGGAGCCCGGGACAGCTGCCACGCATGCCCCTGCGTGCCCCTTAGTCAGGCCCTAGTGAAAAGAACACAGCACGTATAAGTTAGCCTTGCCACGAGTATAGATAGAATTTTTAAATGTTATAAAATATTTTCTCAGAATTGATGGACTGCAATTTGGGGTCTCAATTCCCCTCCGCTCCCCGAAGGAAAAAAATATCAGGAAAATCTCTCTGAAATAACATTATATATAAATCTGTTCTTTTAGTTCATTTTAGATAGATCTCCTCTCTGTAGTTCTTACAAGAAAAACTCTGTTCTAGACAGTTGGTTACTTTTCCTACGTTGATAAATTTGCCTTTTGTGAATTTAGAAAGTGTTCTTTTCTACGCGATATATAAGTTAGAATCTTCTAGTAGAAACACGTCAAATTCAGCGATTTGCCCAGAAGACATTTTAACAGACGCGGCGTTCCCACAGCAATCAGTATTCATGGACCGGTTTCATTCTTTTTAGCGTTCTTTAGCACAAAATAACCAATAACTGCATTGACAGCTGACAACATGCTATGCTCCGCAATTATAAACTCATTCTCGTGTAATGCAAGTTCAATCTTCTTTAAATTTAAAGAGTAAACTTGTCGGTCACCAGATATTTGAAAAATTGCATATAGCAAGATTTCTTGCTTCCAGCGCAGTTATCGACTATTCCCTAACACTAAGACAGAGGGCGAAACTAAAATATCGTGAAACCCTGCAATGAGAGGCAGGGCGAAACTATAGAGGGGCAGAAGATAAATTAGTGATATAAATATTTAGGAAGAATGAGGGGCAGGCTTTGAAGGTCCACCACTGTAGTTGGAAACTTATTTAACGAATTTGGCACATCTACATGTTGATATATTTATATTGATACATAACACGCATTCCTACGTTGTATGGCGTACGCAATGGGAAAGATGACTTTGAGAGCTTGCTTTTCTCCCACGTGTAATTTTCTTTCAAAAGTCGTTTTAATAAAAATTTGGTTAAATTAGGAAATATGCATGTACCCAGCCCCCTACAAAAGCCAGTGTGTCACCCATTCATCCTCTGCGTGCGCTTGTCGGTGTAAAGTTTGTAAAGAACCTTGCTGCTCTAGCCGGGAATCGAATCACGGATCTTCGTACTGGCCAGCCGATGATCTATCGTTGAGCTATTGGAAAGGAATTTCAAGTTTTTATTATCGAAGTGGATTCTGCAGTATGTGAAACCTACATTGAAATCCATAGGAGGAAGCACAAGCAGGGCTTGATCAAACCAAAGTGGGGCCCGGGACCTGGTGTTAATTCAAGGCCCCCATCATCATTATCATCACACATCGTGCCTAGTGGCACATAAGGCCTTCAGCTTGGGTCGCCACCCTGGTCGATCCTGTGCCGCAGTCCTTGCTTCTGATCAGCTCGCCCATCCCATCAAATTCCTCTTTTGTTCTACCAGTCTCCTCCAAGTTAGCTTGGGTCGACCCACGAGACCCTTTTCCTTCAGGCGCACAAGTAAGTGCCACAGCAGGGATGTTATGCTGCGGAATTCTTAATCTTTTGCTTACGGGTGGGACAGCGTCCATCCCAAACGAAGAATCTCTCAAAAAGACAGGTATTTCACATACCCTATCCAAAACAGTTCAATCCCCCTTTGCAGACACTGGCGTCCATGGACGCCCGACAGTGTCTGCAAAAGAAGATCGAACTGTTTTGGATAGGGTATGTCAAATACCTGTTTTTTTAGAGGTTCTTCGTTTGGGATGGACGCTGTCCCACCCGTAAGCAAAAGGTTAAGACATGTCCAGTCCATTTCCATCTACGGTTTTTTATTTTCATCTCAATTGCTTCCTGTCCAGTACTAGAGTTCAGTGTTAGTAACAGCACAAGGCTAAAATACTCTCAAAATTTTCCGCAGACATTTAACTTGACCCATTGGCCCCTTGTTACGGCCCCATACACATACTAAACACGTGCAAAACATCAGCACATAACAAACTTACATGGCTTTAGGATCACACAGCTCCGAAGGCCCTTTCGTACATGTAGAAAACTTTCAAACTTTTTACTTCAAAGTTATATATTAAGGCTTTAAAGGATATATAATATTTAAAACTATTAACATATTTTATAATTTAAGATAAAAACTAATATTACCCGTTTTAAATTAATTAAAAAAATATTTATGTTTAAATTTGTAATCACATACAAAATTCGGGAGCTCTTTATTGCAAGCTCTTATCGCCGAAGTGGGCTTTTCATTCTTCACCCTCTACTGTCAGGTTGACAAGTAATTGACAATCTGACTGACCACCTCCTGCTATTTTTCCCTTTCCCCCAGGTTCGCCTCCTGCTATTTTTTCCTCAGGTTCGCCTCCTGCTACTATTTTTATCTTCCATTTTAGCTACGTACGTAGTCGTTGACCTCCCGATTTGAAATCGGAGCTTAATATACCAGGGTCTACTAAATTCGTGCTAGTCGTTCTAGGTTCACTTTCAGACCTCCGACATATTTTAATCTACAAGGTTGATTTGTTCGGGCGCCATTGTAAAGAAGCTTGCTGCCTCAACCGCGGATCAAACCTGGTTCGAGTCCTGATAAGCAAAGCTTCTTAATTACTCCCGAGCGTTTTTTATCATGGAAAATGAAATGAAAATAATAAAAAAATGAAGATTCTCTCGCTACTTGTTCAGTTGATGGATCAGCAGACAGCTCAGTTGATGGAGTACTTCAGGAACTCGGATAGAAGAGAATCTACAATTGACAAAATTGTGAAAATAAAAGTCAATATGAACGGTTTATAGTAAGAGCATTGTTTTCATCAAGTTGTCTTCAGTAAATGAAAAATTCCTACTTTATTTCTATCAATAACTACCACAATAATAATAAAATGGCAGTCACATTTTTTAGAGCAGTGACTTCCAAACTTTTTTGATTCCGTACCTCTAAGCCAGTGTTTCCCAAACCGTGCGCCGCGGCGCACTGGTGCGCCGGGAAGTATAGTTGGGTGCGCCGCGAAAGAACTAAAATTATATTAAAAATGAGTAAAATATGAAATAAAACTCTTAATATAAATCATTAATATTAAAAAAATATAAATGGTGGTGTAATTAGTTTTTTTCCACTTGCCACTTTGTGAATTTTGGCTCGTTTTCCTCTTGGATGTTTCATTATTTTTCATCGGACGGATAAATGCTTCGGGAAGGCAGAGGTACCGGGAGTGTTTCCATGAAATAAAAGCGCTTTAACCGGGAACGGGGGGTCACAATCCCCTCCGGCCTTTTTACTGCCGTTCCTGTATGTACTCTCTAAACTCCCCCCCCCCCTTTCCACGCCCTTCTCTTTTCAATCTTTTTCAACGATTTTTTAACTTATTTGGGCTTATATTGAAAGTGCGGCATTGCGCCTTACAATACTTTGCTTTTAAGTCTTGGTTTACTTGTTCATATGTTTTTAAAATATTTTATACTGTATATATATATATATATATATCATATAAAAGCCAGTAAACAAATTCAAATAGAATTCCTATGCATATCCACAAAAATCAAAGGCACTACTCAGGAAAAGGCGCCAAGCCGCTCTATACTCCGAAGCAGAATGTAATCCAAGAAAAAGAAGAATTAAAGGAACTTGGGATAACCAAATGCTTTGCATTTAATGGTTGGGGAGGATTGCGACTCCCCCTCCCGTTTAAAGCTGCTTTTCCAGCCTAGGCAAACGCTCACGGTACCAATACAAAGCAAAGGTTGGTCCCCATTGCGTGCTAATACGAAGGCACCCGAATACGGAAGAACAAGACCAACCAAACAGAAGGAAACTGGACCAAAAGTGAATCCTGCCCAACTCGCTATCTTATATATGTTCATCTTACGCATGCGTGCAATCTTAGCAGGTACGCATAAACTTTATTTACTTGCAAATTGAAGAAGTAAACTGTCAAAATCTGCCTGATCCTTGAAAATCGATCTATAACAATCCTTTAAGAAATATAAAGGATAATGTTTATATAAAGCCTCTTTTATGATTTTTATATTGCTATTATTGCAATCTTTTTTAAACGTGTTGTAAATTTGATTTCTCTTGAAGTGTCCGAGTATGATGTTTCTGAAAATATTTTTGGTAAGATTTGTTTTCCAATCGATGAGATGATTGATCTTAATTTTATATAATTCTCTTTTGTCATATAACGTTGTATAATGACCATATAATCCATGTTTTTTTATTGAGATGTCCAGAAAATTTACCGCTTCATTTTCTTCTTTACAATTTTCTATTAATTCCAATTCCGGTGGGTAAAAAGTGAAATCGAAATTGGTGGTGGCTTCATAACACCCCAATAGCACATCGTCAACAAACCGGAAATATGGTATCTCAGACAAAATATGGGTTCCTTTTTCATATGTTGTGAGGTAAATATCAGCCAAGATTGATGAGCAGGCTCCTCCCATTGGAATTCCCTTTATTTGTCGGTAATAATTTTTTCCGTTATATAGAATATTTTCTTTTAATACTAGTTCAATAAGGTCAAGGTATCTTCGATAAGTAATAAAATCCTTCAAATTAAATTCTTCATATAATTTTTTCAAGATTGAGTATAAATTAGATAAATCAATGTTGTTAAATAGGTCGCGGAAATCAAAGCTTTTAAAACATATATCTTTATTACAATGTTTTAATCGATCGATAATTTCTATTCCATTTTTGATCATGACATGATTCTGGTTTTTGATATTTTCCATCACAAACTTGAGGATGTTCAATAGTCGTTTATTAGCTATTGTAAGATATGATCCACAGCCTACGGTAACTGTACGGAATTTTACAGGCTCTTTATGCATCTTTGGAATGAGGATTAAATATGGAAATTTAACATTTTTTATTTCATTACCGATTCGTTTGTACATAGCTTTAATCCTTTTGGATAGAACATTTCCATTATTGTGTAATGGGGTGTACATAGTACCGTCTAGATAGCAGTGGAGAAGTGTATCTATGTAAAACTTTTTGCATGTAAATGCAAAATGTGATACCATCTTGTCTGTATAAGTTATAACAAAATTTTCTTTTACAGTTTGTATAGTGATAAAATAGCAGTAAAACACAGTTTACCTATCCAAGCCTTTCAAGAATGGAAATATAATTTTTTAAAAGAAATTCAGTTTCATTACATCAGACAAGATACCAGAATTAGGAATCTTTCAATACCTGCAGCTATACAAACTGTAAAAGAAAATTTTGTTATAACTTATACAGACAAGATGGTATCACATTTTGCATTTACATGCAAAAAGTTTTACATAGATACACTTCTCCACTGCTATCTAGACGGTACTATGTACACCCCATTACACAATAATGGAAATGTTCTATCCAAAAGGATTAAAGCTATGTACAAACGAATCGGTAATGAAATAAAAAATGTTAAATTTCCATATTTAATCCTCATTCCAAAGATGCATAAAGAGCCTGTAAAATTCCGTACAGTTACCGTAGGCTGTGGATCATATCTTACAATAGCTAATAAACGACTATTGAACATCCTCAAGTTTGTGATGGAAAATATCAAAAAAGAGAATCATGTCATGATCAAAAATGGAATAGAAATTATCGATCGATTAAAACATTGTAATAAAGATATATGTTTTAAAAGCTTTGATTTCCGCGACCTATTTAACAACATTGATTTATCTAATTTATACTCAATCTTGAAAAAATTATATGAAGAATTTAATTTGAAGGATTTTATTACTTATCGAAGATACCTTGACCTTATTGAACTAGTATTAAAAGAAAATATTCTATATAACGGAAAAAATTATTACCGACAAATAAAGGGAATTCCAATGGGAGGAGCCTGCTCATCAATCTTGGCTGATATTTACCTCACAACATATGAAAAAGGAACCCATATTTTGTCTGAGATACCATATTTCCGGTTTGTTGACGATGTGCTATTGGGGTGTTATGAAGCCACCACCAATTTCGATTTCACTTTTTACCCACCGGAATTGGAATTAATAGAAAATTGTAAAGAAGAAAATGAAGCGGTAAATTTTCTGGACATCTCAATAAAAAAACATGGATTATATGGTCATTATACAACGTTATATGACAAAAGAGAATTATATAAAATTAAGATCAATCATCTCATCGATTGGAAAACAAATCTTACCAAAAATATTTTCAGAAACATCATACTCGGACACTTCAAGAGAAATCAAATTTACAACACGTTTAAAAAAGATTGCAATAATAGCAATATAAAAATCATAAAAGAGGCTTTATATAAACATTATCCTTTATATTTCTTAAAGGATTGTTATAGATCGATTTTCAAGGATCAGGCAGATTTTGACAGTTTACTTCTTCAATTTGCAAGTAAATAAAGTTTATGCGTACCTGCTAAGATTGCACGCATGCGTAAGATGAACATATATAAGATAGCGAGTTGGGCAGGATTCACTTTTGGTCCAGTTTCCTTCTGTTTGGTTGGTCTTGTTCTTCCGTATTCGGGTGCCTTCGTATTAGCACGCAATGGGGACCAACCTTTGCTTTGTATTGGTACCGTGAGCGTTTGCCTAGGCTGGAAAAGCAGCTTTAAACGGGAGGGGGAGTCGCAATCCTCCCCAACCATTAAATGCAAAGCATTTGGTTATCCCAAGTTCCTTTAATTCTTCTTTTTCTTGGATTATATATATATATATATATAATTAGTGCGCCGAAAATTTTCATTTGTTGTAAAGTGCGCCGCGAGTTAAAAAAGTTTGGGAAACACTGCTCTAAGCCCTATTTGCATACCCCTATGGTAAATACAGATGTGGTATTTTTTGTTATTTTTGTCTTCAAACGGGCGTATAGTTTTAATACGGAGGCTTAGTATTAGAATAGCGCAAGAATTTTTTCTGTTCTAAACAGGTTTTCCAGTAAAGTAATTCATATAATCATGATATTATTGAGTTCATGATTAAAAATACAAGTTGACATTTGTTAATTTTTAATTAATTCTCTTGTTGTTGTTTTTTCTGTCAATGTAAAATTGCCTTAGAAAAAAAAAATACAGAATAAAATATCAAATTTTCTTGACCTATCTCTAAGTATCGACTCGCGTACCCCCTGAGGTACGCTTACCCCACTGGGGAGACCTTTGGTTTGCATTTTTCATAACGCTCTGTTTTTCAGAAAGAGAAATTCCAACCATAGATGCTATTCACATTAAAATTGAATTACAATTGAAAAAAAATCTGATGTGGGCAGCACATGACTTTCCTTTTTAATGCAATGAATTTACTACTTTTACAGTAAAAAAAAAAAAAAAAAGTTATTCTTATAGTAGATACTTATATTCTTTCCAAGATATTGAATTTACGTCAATTAGTTGTCATTTTCATTGATTTATCGTCATTTTTATTTATTTGGCGAGATTTTCGTTAATCTGGCAACATTTAAAAAAGTCGCCAAGTTGGCGATATTCTGCCAAATTCGTCGCTAAAATCTCGCCAAGCGTCATGAATCGAGAAATAAGCTATCCTTATAGCAAATAAATGGCTACTGGCGTTCAAATACAAAAGTATTGCTCAAAGTAACTTTTCTCATGAATGGAACGAGCTATATCTACGAGAATGATGTTACCGAATTTATCGCATGATATTACATATGAAAAGTGAACATGTTTCTCAATAGTTAATATTTTTTTTTTAATTTATGGGATGTTTTGATAAATTTATTAAATTTATTTGAAAAATGTACAATATTTCGAGAACGGTTCATGCTAACGTTCTAAAGTTTATGTCAATCGTTTTCTAAGGAAATATAAAATTACATAAGAAATATCTGTCTAACTTTATTAAAGGTTTTGATTTTTTGATTTTTTCAAAATTTCACTCGAAAATTTAGAAGGGTTCTGAACATTCGATTGTGTGAACATTCGATAAAAAAACAAAATACGAGGTCTGTCCAGTGGTACTATTTCTTTTTAAGTAGGAAAATAATTTGGAACTATAAAAATAGATTTTATTCAATCGATGTTTTATGCGAGGAGGTTTTAAAAGTATTATACGTGGTTTTATACGTACGTAATGTATGAACTGTTATACACCAAATGTTCCATCCCTGACACCAATAGCGTTAATAAAGAACGTTGACGATATTTTTTCTGCACATGATGGCATAAAAACTAATTTTGCGTGTTGTTGTTGTTGTTGAGACCTAGACCGTCCGACCTACCAGAAAGGTGTAAGGTAACTGTTCGGACGGCCGGGAAGTGTCACCCAATTTAAACCGGAACCCAGTAGGGGAGGCATCCACAGGGACTGTACCCTCCTTCCCCTACCACCAACCTCTCGGAAGGACTTACGGACCCACATGTTTAACGTGATCGTACTCCGCATGAACACGGCGGCAGTTGTGGCAGCGTGCAAATCCAGCGCGCAAACCACCGTGCTACCGCGCCCAAAATACCCTAAATACATATACCCCCAATACCCTAATTTTGCGTGTGTAGTCGTTCTCAAGTTATAGCTGGAAGAACGTTGCAACAAAAATTCAAAGATTTATAAGTCAAATCGAACAAAATTCAAAGAAATAATTGCAATAAGGTGACATGTCCATTTCTCAAATATAAACAGATTTTTAGATAGATAAAACGTTTATTTCAACTTAGAAAACGTAAATTATACATTTGAATGAGCCTGAACGCTTTCGAGCGTTATATACTCCTCACCAGAGGCTTACGACAACTTGTCTTTTAAGTTGAAATAAACATTTTATCTCACTTTTAAAGTCTATAAAATTACAAGATTTTAGATTTTTATCACTATTTATAGATGAAGTCCTACGGGTATGCAAAGTTTCAATTTCAAGTTTCTGCCTTTAGCAGTTCGAGCTATAACGTATCACTTAGTCAGTCGTCTCACTCAGCCAATGGCGTCGTCGTCAAGGGAGGTGTCATAATGCCCCCCCCCCCCTCTAGCACTCATTTAAACCCATTAAAGTTCGGAGAAATAGAAATTATATTTGGAGAAATGAAAAACAAATTATATTGCTACACCCTCCATCTCATTTTTTTTTTTTCTCGCGAAGCCAATGCACTCAGCTGTATGATTTAGTGTAATTTAGATTACTCAAAAAGTGCCAGGATTCTTTGGCGATAATTTTTACCACTTCCTTGGCGATATATAAAAGTAGTTTTTTTTTTTTTTTTTTTTGCCCTACAAGTTTCAAGATACTCAATATGTTTGCGAGAGTGGGAGAAGCAGAAACACAAGCCAAACAAGTTCTCAGCTTTAGAGACAATACGTAACGTTGCCCTCAGATGTTGGTTGCATGCGCATTATGTGCAGAAGACTATTATTGGCGATAACTAGTGCATGACTCAAGCTAGGGGAAAGATAGCTGCAATTATCGCACGGGACTTATGAAAGGGATTTTCCATATTCAAGAACTAATTGATACAGATTGGAGATGCGCTAAAATTAAAATGCGATTAGGCTGAGAACCAGAATAAATATACTTTCTTGAAAGAGAGTTTGAGGAAATAAACTTACACGCTCAAATGAAAGTGTTAAGAGAATAAAATAAAAATGAAATGTATTGTATTTAATTCACTTGCGTATAAAATATAAATAAAGCGAAGGGATAAAAATATTCAACAGAACATGTATTTTTTTACCTTTCCATCAATGAATAGTATGTAAAGGTAGGGTTGCCGACAGTGAAGTGCAAAATGATGCATTGCATAGGGGCCCGGGTCACAAAAACAGTTTATGAAAAAGGTCAATAATTTGCAAAATAGAGGGTAAAAGGGGGCAGCACATTTGCTGCATAGGGGTCCAAAAATTCTATTGAGGAGTGGGACAGCCCAGTGGTTACCTCGCGAAGATTGCACTCGGGCAATTCGAGTTTGATTCCCAGCTCTGCCTAAATTGTCACGGAGAGCACGGGCACGTTAAATATGTGGGTTCCGATAGGTTTGTGGTAGGGGAAGGCTGGTACGATCCCTGTGGATGCCGCCACCACTAAGTTCCGGTCCAAATTGGATGGCACTTCCCTGTCGTCCACCTTGCACCTTCGGGTAGGTCGGACGGTCTGGGTCAAAGAAGAAGCAAATTTTGTCGGAAGCATTACATAGGGAAGTATTGTAACATGGGCGAAAATTCGAACTTGAGTTATCAACGGATTTACACGTTTTGTGAATTCCAGAATTGACCAATTGCCGCGAATTGACCAATTATCGCGACTTCAGAGCATTTTGAAAAGCTCAGTGGTAAGTTACAAAATGTCAGCTTTACCAACCAGATGACATCATTCGTAAAACTTTGAGTTCGAACTGAAAAGAGGCTGCCGAGTTAAATGTTCACACAAATAAAACCCACCCATGTCAGAGGTGTTTCAAATAACATGGAATCATACAGATAAAGCCCGGCAGAATTGCTGGTCCAGAATTTCTTTGCTACTCACACTGGAAACTATGTTATTTCATTTGATAATATGGGATTTTTTGTGTGTGTGTGTGTCTGTGCTCTTTTGCGGTTGGTTTCTCTGTAGTGGAAGTCCTTTCACCTAGAAATGACTCTTGCAGGCAAGTATGCTACATATATAGCAGATGGCCTTTTACAATAGCAGAAAACATAAGGACTATGCTAAAGTCTAAGAGAGCACCTTGCTGTAAAAAATTATTCCAAAAAATGACGCAGTTTTAAATTGTTTTAAAGCGTAGCTAATGAATTTTTTATCATATAATTTTTTGTAGACTAGTTTAAATAGACGATTTATTTATTTATTGTTCAGCATTCATTGAAACTAATATTGAGACTTTGGTAATTTATAAAATATTTAGCCCAATAATTTGAAATTCGATTTTTTAAATTAAATTATTTTAACTGAACTAAAATATATCGAATATATTCATAATAAACTCTTCAATACAGTCCTTTTCAGAAATTTAAAAAAAATCTGATGTGGGCAACACATGACTTTCCTTATATAATGCAATGAATTTACTACTTTAATAGTAAAAACAATAGGCTATACTTATAGTAGATATATTCCTTCCAAGATATTGAATTTTCGTTAATTAGTCGTCATTTTCATTGATTTAGCCTCATTTTTATTCATTTGGCGAGTTTTTCGTTAATTTAGCAACATTTAAACAAGTCGCCAAGTTGGCGACATTCCATGAAATTCGTCGCAAAATCTCGCCAAGCGTTATGGATGGAGCATGAAGACTAGAGAGAGTTGCGTATAAAGACTATTGGCGGTGGAGCATGAAGAATAGAGAGAGTCTATCTAGTCTTCATGGGATGGAGAAATAAGTTATTCTTACAGCAGATAAATGACTATTGGCGTTCAAATAAAAAGTATTACTCAAAGTATCTTTTTTCATGAATGGAATGAGCTAGATCCACGAGAATGATGTCACCCAATTTATCGCATGATATTACATATGAAAAGTGAACATGTTTCTCAATAGGTAATACTTTTTTACTTTCCTTATATACATAATGTATAAGGAAAGTATTGTGACGGGGTCGAAAATTCGAATTCGAGTTTTCATCGGAAGAGCACGTATTCCTGATCACGAATCAAACATTTTTGAAGTGATATGTGTGTGTAATTGTGTGTGTGTGTGTGAAAGTATGTGTGTGTGTGTGTGTGTGTGTGTGTGTGTATGTGTGTCAGTGAGTCCATGGAGACGATAACTGACGAACGAATGGACCGATTCGAAAGAAATTTGGTACAAAAATCACAATCTGTAAACACTGGAAGCCTATTGTTTTTATAGGCAATCGAATGTTCAGAACCCCCCTAAATTTTTGAGTGAAATTTTGAAAAATTCGTCAAAAAATCAAAACCGCTAATAAAGTTACGCAAATAGATATTTCTTATGTAATTTTTCATTAAAAAACGATTGACATAAATTTTAAAACGCTAACATGAACCGTTCTCGAGATATTGCACATTTTTCAAAAAAATTATCAAAAATTAATATAAAATAAAAAAAAATATTTCCTATTGAGAAACATGCTCACTTTTCATATGTATTACCATGCGATAAATTGGGTGGCATCATTCTCGTGGATCTAGCTCGTTCCATTCATGAAAAAAAAATACTTTGAGTAATACTTTTGTATTTGAACGCCAAAAGTCATTTATCTCCTATAAGAATAACTTATTTCTCCGTTCATAACGCTTGGCGAGATTTTGGCGACGAATTTGCCGGAATGTCGCCAACTTGGCGACATTTTAATTGTTGCCAAATTAACAAAAATCTCGCCAAATTGATAAAAATAACGGTAAATCAATGAAAATGACGACTAATTGAAGAAAATTCAATATCTTGGAAAGAATATAAGTATCTACTAACATAAGTATAACATTTTTTTAAACTGAAAAGTAGTAAATTCATTGCATTATATAAGGAAAGTCATGTGTTGCCCACATCAATTTTTTTTTTTTATTATTTATTTTACATGATTTTTTTTTTTTTTTTTTTTTTTTTTTTAAATGTGCAATATCTCGAGAACGGTTCATGTTAGTGTTCTGACATTTATGTCAATCGTTTACTAATGAAAAATTACGTAAGAAATGTCTATTTGCGTAACTTTATTTAAGGTTTTGATTTTTTAATAATTTTTTCAAAATTTCACTCGAAAATTTAGGGGGGTTCTGAACATTCGATTGCGTATAAAAACAATAGGCTTCCAGTATTCACGGATTGTGATTTTTGTACCAAATTTCGTTCGAATCGGTCCATTCACTCGTCAGTTATCGACTCCACAGACTCACTGACACACACACATACACACACACATACTTTCACACACACACGCACACAGACATCACCTCAAAAATATTTGATTCGTGATCAGAGATGCTTGAAACGTACTCTCCCGTCGAAAACTCGAATTCGAATTTTCGATTCCGTCACAATACTTTCCTTATACATTATGTATATAAGGAAAGTAAAAAAGCTTTAATGGAAAAACAATTTTTTTGCTTTCCTTATATGCATAATGTATAAGGAAAGTATTGTGACGGGGTCGAAAATTCGAATTCGAGTTTTCGACGGGATAGCACGTTTCAAGTATCCGTGATCACGAATCGAACATTTTTGAGGTGATGTCTCTGTGTGTGTGTGTGTGTGTGTGTTAAAGTCCCAGATCACGCAACCAACCCCAAAGCTTACAGTAGTTTAATGTGTGACCGGTTGTGTGTGTGTGTGTAAAAGTATGCGTGTGTGTGTGTGTGTGTGAAAGTATGTGTGTGTGTGTGTGTGTGAAAGTATGTGTGTGTGTGTGTGTGAAAGTATGTGTGTGTCAGTGAGTCTGTGGAGACGATATCTCACGAACAAGTAGGGCGATTCGAATGAAATTTGGTACAAAAATCACAATCCTTGAATAGTGGAAGCCTATTGTTTTTAAACGTAAACGAATGTTTAGAATCCCCCTAAATTTTCGAGTGAAATTTTGAAAAAATCATCAAAAATCAAAACCTTTAATAAAGTTACGCAAATAGCCATTTCTTATGTAATTTTTCCTTAGAAAGCGATTGACATAAATTTTAGAACGCTAGCATGAATAATTCTCGAGATATTGCCCATTTTTTAAATAAATTTATCAAAAAATCCCATAAATTAAAAAAATATATTAACTCTTGAGAAACATGTTCACTTTTCATATGTAATATCATGCAATAAATTTGGTGACATCATTCTCGTGGATCTAGCTCATTCCATTCATGAGAAAAGATACTTTGAGTAATACTTTTGTATTTGAATGCCAATAGTTTTTTATCTGCTATAAGAATAACTTATTTCTCCCTCTATAACGCTTGGCGAGATTTTGGCGCCGAAGTTGGCGGAATGTCGCCAACTTGGCGACTTTTTTAATGTTGACAAATTAACGAAAATCTCGCCAAATGGATAAAAATGACACGAAATCAATGAAAATGACGACTCATTGACGAAAATTCAATATCTTGGAAAGAATATAAATATCTACTATAAGAAAAACCTATTACTTTCCTTAATTACATAATGTATAAGGAAAGTATTATGACGGGATCGAAAACGGGACAGCACATTCGACGGGAGAGCACGTTTCAAGCATCCCTGAACACGAATCAAACATTTTTGAGGTGATGTCTGTGTGTGTGTCTGTGTGAAAGTATGTGTGTGCATGTGTGTGTGTTAGTGAGTCTGTGGAGACGATATCTCACGAACGAATGGAGCCATTCGAATGAAATTTGGTATAAAATCACAATTCATGAATACTGGAAGCCTATTATTTTTAAACGTAATCGAATGTTCAGAACACCCCTACATTTTCGAGTGAAAATTAAAAAAAAATCTTCAAAAAATCAAAACCCTTAATAAAGTTACGCAAGTAAACATTTCTTATGTAATTTTTTCTTAGAAAACGATTGTCATAAACTTTAGAACGCTAGCATGAACCGTTCTCGAGATATTGCACATTTTCAAAATAAATTTATCCAAAAATACCATAAATTAAAAAAATATATTAACTGTTGAGAAACATGTTCACTTTTCATATGTAATATCATGCAATAAATTGGGTGACATCATTCTCGTGGATCTAGCTCGTTCCATTCATGAGAAAATATACTTTGTTCAATACTTTTGTATTTGAACAACAATAGTCATTTATTTGCTATAAAAATAACTTATTTCTCCGTTTATAACGCTTGGCGAGATTTTGGCGACAAATTTGGTGAAATGTCGCCAACTTGGCGACTTTTTTAAATGCTGTCAAATTAACGAAAATCTCGCCAAATGGATAAAAATGGAGCTAAATCAATAAAAATGACGACTAATTGACGAAAATTCAATATCTTGGAAAGAATATAAGTATCTACTATAAGGAAAATCTATTTTTTTACTGTAAAAGTAGTAAATTCATTGCATTATATAAGGAAAGTCATGTGTTGCCCACATCAGCTTTTTTTTATTGGAAAAGTTGTAAATTCATTGCATTATGTAAGGAAAGTCACATGCTGCCCACATCAGATTTTTTTATATGAGTGACTTGTATTAAACGCAGCAAATTTAAAAATTTACGATTATTTTACAAATCCTGAAGGCCTGTGTGTCTTAAATTTAAATTTTCGTTTTATACAATAAATATTAGAAAACCAAGTTTCTAATGTTTAACCTTTTAAAATTTTAGTAAATAATTTGCGCAATATTTATGTCATTCGTTTCTAATTTGAACATTTTTTTAGCTTAAAAAAATATATTCATGTTCTCGAAAGTTTTATGGATTGGATCCCTTTATCTTAACTCGGAAATCTTTGTGTTTCCTGAAATAAAAAGAAGAAAAGAAATTAATCTAACATGTAATTTTCTGTAGAAATCTCAATTTTTTTTTTTTTAGGGTAACTGTCGTGTCGGTCGCATATACCTGAAAAACAACTCTACATTTCTCTACGCTTCCTTTGTTTTCGGAATGGAAACTCTTGCATGGCGTCAAGGGCAAAGATATGTTACATGCTACATTGAACACGCACCTAGCTTCTCTGAAATAACAAATACCTCCTGTCAAGGAAGAGATATTTATTGGATCAGTTATATGGGAAGAGAAACTGAATCTCAGAGTAGAGGTTTTCATTTGCCTGCTGGTTATTCTTATTCTAATTTAGTGCTGTTCAGTCGTATTCTCCGCGTCAGGTTGAAGGAAGCAAGGAAGATAAAAAAGAAATACAGGGACAACAAAAGTAAAATATCATGTATGCAACATATCACTTTCGCTATACAAATGACCGCATTTCGGTATTCTAGAACATTGAGGTTGCGGAGTTTTATCCACAGGCCGCTCAAATTTATTACTCGCTCATACTATAGAATATAGTATAGAGAAAGTGTTGTTTTCACGAAAATGTTCGATTACGAGATTTTAATGCCAATGTAGGTTCTAGGACATCCTGAACACGTTTAGACTATTTTCAGAGTGATGTCCGCCTGTCTGTTTGTGGTCGATTTCGTGTGCACACGATAGCTGCCACAAATATTAATGGATTTTCGCGAAAGTTTATATCCGGCTTTGTTATCGTAAAATCTAGAACTAGATGGAATTTTTTGAAATTCGAGCGAAAACTTCGAAATTTTATATTTCCTTAACATAGCTGCATACGACAAAATTTGATGTAAGTACGCATAAAAGGTGTTATTTATGTCTCGATGATCACAAGACGTAACAGTTTCAATCATTGTAAAAAAAAAAAAAAAGCCTCGGTACAATTTTTGTGTTCGTAACGTCATTAGCCCCCTCAGGGTATATTGTCAAACTTGGTATCAATCGAAATGTTTAAGTCAGCACATGACGTTCCCTACAAAATGCAGCGATTTCATTACTTTCACAGTGAAATAATCTATATAAATAAAATTGAAAATTTGTCTGTCTGTCTGTCTGTCCCATCATCGCGAGAGAACGGCTGAACTGAATTTGATGAAATTTTGAGGGTAACCTGAAAATACCCCCACTTAAAATGTAGTCCATGTTTTGAGTTTCTACGACCAGTGGTTCTCGACATATTAGTAAAAAACGAAACTTTCGTTTGTCTCATCATCACGAGATAACGGATGAACCGAATTTAATGAAATTTTGTGGATAGCCTTGAAATAGCCTCCCATAAATTTAGTCCAAGTTTCGGATTGCTAAGACCAGGAGTTGTCGAGATATTAATGAAAAACGAAACTTTTTCCTAGACGTTCTACTTTCTAACTCCGTGATTTATCCAAACGAAAAGGTTGAAAATCGTTTCTTTCAAACGTGAAAGTGAAATAAAACTTTATCTCCGAGGTTGGTGGAAGATTTTTGCGCTAGTTAGTCACTATCTGAAAGCATGAATTGTTTGAAACATGAATTTAAATGGAAAATTTATCTCCATGGTTTATTTTTCACAAGCTTTTACTCAACGATGAAAAGTATAAAGATTAAAATGGTTATTTAATTTCGCATTTTATGAGGAAGATTCTATCTTATATCACGTTGCTCAGCAACGCAATTAAATTAAATCTGTTTGTTGGTTTTTATTATCATTTTTTCGATTTGAATAATAAATAAATGGATATAAAAATATATTTTATAAATGAACGGTTTGATTTTTCTCTTAATTATATTAATTGCGGATTGTGTACATCACTTTCATTTATTTTGGAAAAGAGTTTTCAAGCTTATATATTGTATTTAGCTAATAAACTCATATATTGTGTTTACCCAATAAATTCATTTATTCGATTGTTGAAACACAAAAAGAGTAGAACGGGTATATCTTCTAATACAATTTTAGTGTTTTCATTTAGTATATACAAACGGGATCAGGACATTTTATTCTTTAGATCTGTAAATTCAGAGCTACGAATTTGGCGGGATATCGCTAACTTGGCAACTTTTCTCAAGTTTTGCCAAATTGGCGGAAATGCCGCCAAATTGATAAAAACGACGCAAATCAATGAAATTAAATTTGTTTTTAGAAGAGAGTACTGAAATGATATTTCGTTAGCATTTGTCGGTAAGTGCATCCATCCTACGTAGTAACACATTTAGCGAATTTTTTAAAATGTCATCAAATTGATAAAAATGTTTGTAAATCCATAAAAATATCATGAAATTGATAAAATTACGCTTAATAAATTAAATTGTGTTTTGTTAGGGGATAGTATTGTGATGATGTTTCGTCAATTTGTCGCAAAATGGGACTATCAGTTCTACAGTCCCACTTCGCGATAAATTTGGCGACTTTTTAAATTGTCGCTAAATTGACGAAAATGTCACCAAACCTTCCACGGAGATAGCATTATTCAGACGATATGATTTCTATCAATTTATTTGAAGCAAATGATATCATGTCGTTCAGCAACGGATGTAAATCCAATGTGTTATGCAGCATACAATTTTTAATAAATCTTTTCCGATTTGAATATTAAAGATATGTATATAAAATAAATTTCATTGACATTGCATTTTTGTCTGGATAATATCAATTACGGTCTTCAGGTTTAAACATTAATATTATTGATATTTTCAGGGATTATTGATTCAGGGATTATTGATATGTTCAAGTTATTTTGCCATTGTTTTATTATGACAAAAAATTGTTTAAACTCATATATTGTACGTTGTACGAGTAATATTCTACAAATACACGGGTATATCTTCTAGGGCGCGGTAGCCCATTGGTTAGCGCGCTGGAGTTGCACTCGGTAGGCCCGGGTTCGATTCCAGCCACTGCCAAAACTGCCGCCGTGTTCACGCGGAGTACGATCACGTTAAACATGTGGGTCCGTAAGTCCTTCCGAGAGGTTGGTGGTAGGGGAAGGAGGGTACGGTCCCTGTGGATGCCTCCCCCACTGGGTTCCGATCTAAATTGGGTGGCACTTCCCGGCTGTCCACAGTTACCTTACACCTTTCTGGTAGGTCGGACGGTCTGGGTCTCAACAACAACAACGGGTATATCTTCTAATCTACGAGAATGTAAGTAGTACAGGTATATTGACATATATTTTGATATATATATATATATTGGCATATATTGGAATCAATTACAACCTTCTGGTATAAAGATTACGGGTATTATTGATATTTTCAATTTATTACGTCATCTGTTTTATTTTGGCAAAGATTTTTGACTCATATTGTAATACGAATAATCTTGTACTAACACACTGGCATATTTTCTAATCTGCGACAATATAAGTAGAATATATATATATATATATATATATATATATATATATATATATATATATATATATATATATAATATATATATATATATAACATATATACATATATATATATATTCCCATATAATTTTAGTGCTTTCATTCTGGCATATATTGGAATCAGTTATGGGTGTATTGACATTTTCAATTTATACATGTAATGTACTAATACAGGTTTTATTTTATAATATTCGCGTATATAAGTAGTACGGGTCCTATACAATTTTAATGCTTTCATTTTGCATACATTGATTCAATTCCTTATTTTTTTTGTAAATTTGCTTACTAAAGGGGCCAGGATGTTTTATTCTTCAGATATGCCCGTGAAGATAATTTTGTATAACGTGAACAGAGATTCTTAAACTTCTTTTTAGGAGCATTGTATTAAATATTTTAACAGAATGTTTTGATTAAAAATGTCATTTAACATACTATAGGAATTTGTACATGATTGTGAATTTGAAGTTTCTTTATATTATATACTCCGTGCGAAGAACGTGGCGAAATCTGGCGTTTTATCGAAATTTGTAATATCTCGAGAACGGTTCATGCTAGCGTTCTAAAGTTTGCATCATTTGTTTTCTAATTAAAAAATTACTTCTGAAATGAGACTGTTTTATAATTATTAAAAGTGCTGATTTTTCAAAAAAATTATTACAAAATAGGAGGGAGGGCGGCTTTTGAGCATTCGATAGCTTTTAAAATCAATAGGGTTCCAGTATTTGTTAATTGCAGTAATCGTACCAAATTATATTCGAAATGCATCATTCGTTCGTGAGATATCGCGTTTACACACACACACACACACAGAGTAAAAGAGACATCACTTCAAAAATGTTCGATTCGAGTTCAGGGATGCTTGAAACGTGCTCTTCAGTCGATCCCGTCACAATACTTTCTATATTCATTATACTATGCACGTAGGGAAAGTAATAACAGCGATTAACGCTCAGTGACTATTATTCTCAAAACACTTTTTTAATATAAGGTGCCCGGATGAAAGGTATGCCCCCCCCCCCTCCCTCACCAAAAAAACAAAAAAATGATATTATACATCAGAAAGTATTTCATTTATAGACCTTTCTATTTTGCACCATTGTAAAGGAAAATGTGAAATTATTTTATTACTATAATTTTTTGTTTAATTAGAAGGTTCTGTCGTCTGTTTTTTACACTTATTAACCCCTGTTTTTAATGCGTACGTATCACAATTTCAAAATCAATAAACGCATTTTATTCACCGATTTTAAGAATTTTTTGACGGGGGGGGGGGGGGGGAGTTGATTGACTAATGCATTAATGATGGAATTATGATTCAACAGGAAAAGTTAATAACTTAGAAATCCCTGGAGGTGTGTGTGTGTGGAGGGGGGGGGGGGGGAGCTCTCCCTAAATGGCTCCTCAGCCCGATTTGGGTAATTATTTGTAAGTTTTCACCAATCAAAGTTTAATTGTATCTGTTTGAAGACATTTCTGTGGTAGTGACGTCTCGGCCATAAATGTATCGGAGCTCCACACGATGTGCGAGAACGGACGCCTTTTGCAAGACTGCGTGTTGTGGGAAAAGGAGCCCGAAATTATATATTTCAGGCCGTCAAAAGTCCCAGTTACACCACTGTTCTGTGGTTATTACAAATATGGGGCGTGTCTACGGCCTACAGTTTAGAGACCCCCTTTTCTAGTAAAAAAAAAAAACAAACGGATAACATAGATTGAGATGTGAGCATTATGGAAGAAAATATTGGTAAATCAGCCTCTGAAAGAACTCCCATTCATCAATGCTGAGCTGCTTCGTCTGATGCGGTTACCAAACAGTTTTCTTTTCGTAGCATGCATATCTCTTTCGGCTATACAAAAAAAAAAAGTATTAAAGAAATAATCCGGACAGAAGAAAGTCTCCATTTTAACGTTTCAATGGTTTCTCATCCACAAAACACGGAAGATTTCACTCCACACTCGAAAGATGTTGCTGATGCGGATAGAGACGGCCGCGTTTTTAATCCACAGCTTTCTCCGGGTCACATCACTTTCTTACGACCGGAGGGAGAACATCATCAAAAACCATTCAGAAAGTGTAAACAAACGATTACACACTTAAAACTGCAAATGTAAAAACAAAATAAAAAAAAAACAAGATATCTGACATGGGCAAGGCACGGATTTCTCTACATACTCAATTTTTTTTCTCTAAACTAAAAAGAAAATAATTAACTGGAGTGTGACTCAACTCGACTTTCTCATACCAGAATTCAGTTTTTTTTTTTCAAATTTTAGAAGAAAAAATCTGTATAGTGGGCCCAAATTATTACAGTTATAATATGTTACTCTTCACTTTAAAGGGCTTGAAATTTTTTTCCGATTGATGTCATACTTAACAATGTACCCCCCCCCCCCAAGGGGGGGGGTGTAATTTTAATATAACCTTTAATATTTGCTCTTTGATCGAATGTTTAACTGATGAAATTTATTATTGAATTTATTAAAAATTTATTGAAATTTATTAACTGATGATTATTCTTGGGTATGATATGTATAAATTTATCTATAAAATCTATTTCCATATTCTTACAAAATTTTCTTTCTCCAATTCCGCTGTTGCCAAATCTTCTGTTTAATTACAATTCAGAATTAGCATTCCTTTTAAACCTTCATTTTTTCCCCCCTCTGGTTCATTTCTGTTGTGAATTTAAATTTAAACATGTCCATTATGTTAATTATTTCTATTTTCAATCATCTCCATACTAATAAATTGAAATGTAATTCTTTAAGCCAGGAAGGGGTGTATGGTGGTACGCTTTGTCTCACATGATAAGATCAATAAATTTTTTTATATATGCAGCACTAAAAGGACTATTAGTATTGGGCTGTCTGAATATTTTCATGATATTAAAAACAAAAAGCTTTCTACTGTTTTATCTCAAACTGTTCTCAATAACAAACCCCTCCCCCCGCCCTGTGTAATAAAACTTTTTTTTTTAACTTGCTATAATAAGTTCCGAAACATTCTGAACTTTGAATTTATTTTTATTTATATCTATCGCAATAACAATCTAGTTCAAAATCTTAATTTTGCTTGCAGTTTAATACTTGATTTCACAAGGGTTAAACCACCGTTTACGTACCTTACCAATTCATCCCCCCTCCTTTTGTACATTCTCTTTAGGATTATTCAGTTTTCATATTTTCTAGTGATCAATGTTTTTATGTACACATTTATATGGTTCTCGTAAGATTTACTTTTGCCTCTTGCTATGACTCACTGTAATATGCAAACTTTTGCTGGTGTTTAATTTATAAATTTTCTATGTAATGGTTCTCTTCTTGATATCATCTTCTGATATTTGGCATTTGACACCCGAAAACTTTTTATCTTCTGTATTTGCATCCTATATTGTGAAAATAAAACTTGCCAGAAGTTTGTGAATCAGGAGAAATAGCGGGAGAAAATCACATTTAAAGTTTCAAAAAATTGAATTTTTTAAATTATTTAATTAATAATTAACTGACCACTACTCCTCGCCCATTGGGTGCCAACAATGTCACATCAAAGTGTAATAATTGTTCAGTTTACCACAGAGTATTATATTACTCCTTGAATACATAATATTCTATGAGTTTACTCCTCACAGTACTATATTACTATCTGAATACATAATATTCCACGAGTTTACCCAACACGGAGTACCGGTTTTGGATCGCTCATCCTGATTGAAAAAACATTAGTAGTGTCATATGTAAATTAACACACTAACAAATATGACATGCATATTCTGTGTGTAATGTGTTGTTTACATGTGTTATATAAACAGAAGTCATATAGAAATGAATTTAAGAACCAAAATGTATATATAAAATGCTACTAATTTATATATCATTGTTGCGATATTTACTAAGTCTTCTGGGAGTAGATCATTTAATATCTTAAAATTCAAAATAATTTATTTTCTTCATATGTAAATAATGAGATATTCTAACAAATATGGGCAGTTTGTTCACATGCAAGCATTTATAAAACAACAGCCTCTTCATTTTTTTTTTTTTTTTTTGTAGACTAGGGACTTCACCTCTGCTTGCGAACATCAGAGAACTTTTCTGTTGTTACAATGATTTTCTCATTATCTTGGTAATAACATGAATGTTCTGACTTTCCTGCAACTGTTTTTAACTGCACAATGGTGACATTTGACATCCATTTTTCCAATAGTGAACTTCACAACATGTAAAGCTTCAAAACTTATGTCTGCTCCTGCTGCATATACAGGGTGAGTCGGAATTGTTTTTACAAAAGCAGAGGGGTGATAGTACCCCACCAGACGAGCAATAATTACGATGGAACATAGGGTCACATTGCACTCAGAAAGACAGAAAAGAGTAAAATCAGAATATAAACCTGCAAGTACACCAGTGTTGGGAAAGCGAATGAATGATACCAAACGCTGCACAAACAGATTTATTGTGCAGCGACAAACTCACAGCAAATGCTCAAAGTGGCGACCATGCGTGTCGTTGCACCGTTCACACCGGCGAAGGAATGACTGATGCACCCTCTCGAAGATTCTGGGTGTTGTGTTAATGTGGTATGCGGCAACAACGATGCACGTGACAAGATCTTCTGCCGAGTCCACAGGTGTCTCGTACACTAATGATTTCATGTGGCCCCAGAAGAAAAAGTCCAGTGGGAATAACTTGCAGCGTTGAAGTTGTGCCGGTTTTTAAAGGGCAACGTGTGCTCTGATTGGCTATCGCCGGAACTTACTAGGAGCCAGTTATGCTTATTCTGCTCTCTGGATATTTGCATACAGTAACTGCGTTCGTGTCTGGCGTAGGAGATACTACGCAGGCAGGTACACAATGACATCCAAGGCGCTGACTGCGTCATGCTCGATGCGGTTCGATGTGCCTCTTTTCTGCCTCCACAGAGTGCAATGCGACCCTATGTTCCATGGTAATTATTGCTCGTCTGGTGGGGTACTATCACCCCTCTGCTTTTGTAAAAACAATTCCGACTCACCCTGTATTTCTGACAGTTTACCAGCAGTTTTAGAGTGTTTTTGATTTTCAATTCTAATTCGATAAAATTGCTGTTGTTTCAAAGGCATTTTCTAGTAATAACTAAACAAATCTGAGCTATATTAATAGCTGGGTAAATATTTAATTTGTGATCAAGAAAAAATAGTTTTTGTAATTAATTTGTTTAATTGCTAATAAGAACCAAAAATAAGACCTAATTGTTAATTGTACTGTCTTACCGTCACGAGAAAGTCTCCAGACAGCAGACGTTTTGGTGGCGGTCGCTATGGAAACAGGTTATTCTACTGCATTTTAGGTGTGATGGAAAGCGCTTTTTTCGATTTAGCATAGATAGAACCGAAAGCCGCATTTCGCTTTGTACTTGGGTCAATGTTAGACGCTCGCATTCTGTGATTTTTTAAGATATGAAGTAACTTGTCACTATGTTACACATTTTGTAGATTTTGGCTAGTTAAAAAATGACTACATTTAAAAGTGGAAAGACTTTGCATTTGCAATCACGTGCAATAGTCCACAATGTTACTGGATTTTTTGAAGAGGAAAAAACTGCAAATTCTATAATTTAATGCCATTTAATATAAAAATTTTGTTTAACTGTCGGATAAAAAAAAATCTACTATTTTTTTAGTACATCATGATAGACGAAACGGATTCCTCACCTAACGAAGTGCGCTTGATTTGCCAAATGTTGCAGTCGATTTTAAACCTTCTTCGACTTCTCTACTTGCGGCAACCCTGTTCAGAGACTTTCTCGTGGAAGTATGACAGTATTAATAATTACATTTTAAACATAATTTTTCATGACAATTATAAGTGCAAAACGTTTTGTTTATAAGAATCATCAATAAGACATATAATTGTCAATTGCATTAATAATTTCATTATAATCATAATTGTTCACGATAATTATTGTTACAAAGCACTAAGTAATCAGCAATAAAACATATAATTGTTCAATCCCTGGTCATTTTTATGACATTTCTATCAGTAACCAATCACAGATAATTTCGACCCATTAAATCTAGGCCTATATTGGCAATGCTACATTTTACATTAATTAATATTTAATTAACTAAGATTTAATCAAAATTTAAAGCCTATCTTGAACAAGAGTTCATATTAGTCTATACGTAAAATTTCAGAGCTATACATTTTTCTGTCTGTTCATAATACAGTGGCAAAAATTTGCAGGATTTTTTTTTTTATCAGTAAATATTGAAATGTGGGTGAAGGCATAATTATGACATTTAAATATAAAACTGAGTTCATAGTATTTTACTTTAACTTTTTCTATGAACGATTCTTATAAGCTGCATGCATTTGAATTTTAAACAGAAATAAGGACTAGTTTCTTAAAATAGAATGATACTCATATTATTCACTCATCTTCTAATTTCTTTTGCATAAACAACCTCCCTAAAGACTTCTAGGAATGTGAAACGAAAATTTTGTATTGGAATACCATAAAATATTTTATATATTACTGAGTAGTATAAGTTTTTCAGTAGGGGAGAGTACACTGGCACACTCGCACAGTTCACAGCATAAAATTAAGTTAGACTGAAAGAACTGACTGTGTGAAGTGATTAATGAGCAAAGCATTTGTGAATTGTCATCAATTACCTAAATGTGTTAAGGATAGCATGGTTAAGCCTTAGAGTTGAAAAATAGCAAATTTTAATATTATAGCAGTAAATTTTTTATATTTTATTAATGTTCTTTGAGAAAGCTACATGGAGAATTACATAACATTCATGTGTATATACTGGCATGCTGGTTTTTTGGTTTCAAATTACTTGGGTAAAATGAAATTTTAGATTCAGTTGACTGTCCCTTTATCTTAAATAATAAAAGGCAATGTGTGTGTGTGTCTGTCTTATACACTATACGTTTCGCGACCGCGCGTCGGAGAGCTACGAAATTTGGCAATCGGAGACCTGGGGGGGGGAGGGAAGGGGACACGTGAAAACCGATTTTCAAAATTCTAATTATTTTTTTATTTATTTAATGTTTTATGCGATTTCGACCTTTTTTTGCCCTTTTTTCTCCACGATCCAGACGTCGTAGAAAAAAACAACTCACACCATCGGAAAGAGCAGACAATTGCGAGTAAAAATATATCAATTTCAAATCTCCATTTCGATTTCTAATATTTTTTAAAGATTTTAAAACAAAAGTCACTTTTGGCTCAAAAAAACGATTTTTGGTTTTTAAATTCTCGCATAGTAAAAAGTACTCATAATTTCGACTAATAATTTACATTTTTAGAAAGCTGAAATATCTGGCATTCTTACAAGTCTAATCTGGTCCAGAAATAATGAAAATTGCCTTCAGGATCGCAATTTTAAAGACGTCATGATTTTAAATTTCTCGGCGTTCCGCTCGGCGTGCCGCTTCGTTTCTCCCCCGCTGAAGCAGGGAAGGTGGTGGGTGGGGACGTCAAGGTGGAGGTGACGTCACGGTTCTGTATATGCATAGCGATGGGTGGGACAATAAGAAACCGAATTAGTTTTTACTTTCCGTTTCCCGCGCTTCCGATTTTAAATGAAATAAGAGCTTAACATATGCACTGTAGAAATTATTATATTTATATTTTAAATGATGGAACGATATGGATTTTTTAAATGGATATTTTAATTTTATGGATATTTTAAATGATGGAACGATGGATATTTTAATTTTATGGATATTTTAAATGATGGAACGATGGATATTTAAATTTTATGGATATTTTAAATGATGGAACAATGGAATGAGGATGATGGAATTAAGAGCTTAGAGAGCATATGGTCATTTTAAATTGTAAATTAGCGCGCGGGAAGTTAGCGGTAGGCCCGGGTACGATTCCCGCCACTGCCAAAACTGCCGAAGTGTTCACGCGGAATACGATCACGTTAAACATGTGGGCCCGTAAGTCCTTCCGAGAGGTTGGTGGTAGGGGAAGGAGGGTACGGTCCCTGTGGATGCCTCCCTCACAGGGTTCCCGTCTAAATTGGGTGAATATAAAGAAAGTTGCGGAGGGCGAGGCAGCCCAGTGGTTAGCGCTCAGGAATTGCACTCGGTAGGCCCGGGTTCGATTCCCGCCACTTCCAAAACTGCCGCCGTGTTCACGCGGAGTACGATCACGATAAACATGTGGGTCCGGAAGTCCTTCCGAGAGGTTGGTGGTAGGGGAAGGAGGGTACGGTCCCTGTGGATGCCTCCCTCACAGGGTTCCCGTCTAAATTGGGTGAATATAAAGAAAGTTGCGGAGGGCGAGGCAGCCCAGTGGTTAGCGCTCAGGAATTGCACTTGGTAGGCCCGGGTTCGATTCCCGCCACTTCCAAAACTGCCGCCGTGTTCACGCGGAGTACGATCACGATAAACATGTGGGTCCGGAAGTCCTTCCGAGAGGTTGGTGGTAGGGGAAGGAGGGTACGGTCCCTGTGGATGCCTCTCCCACTGGGTTCCGTTCTAAATTGGGTAAATAAAAAGAATGTTATGGAGATAGTCGCTGGGGGCGAAGAAGCCCAGTGGTTAGCGCGCGGGAATTGCACTCAGTAGGCCCGGGTTCGATTCCCAAAATTGCCGCCGTGTTTACGCGGAGTACGATCACGTTAAACATGTGGGTCCGTGAGTCCTTCCGAGAAGTTGGTGGTAGGGGAAGGAGGGTACGGTCTAAATTGGATGAATAAAAAGAAAGTTATGGAGATTGTCGCGTAGGGCAAAGTAGCCCAATGGTTAGCGCGCGGAAATTGCACTCGGTAGGCCCGGGTTCGATTCCCAAAATTGCCGCCGTGTTTACGCGTCTTGGAAAATTTAAAATTTGAAGATAGCAAAGCACGCACTGTCAGAGTCAATAAGTGTTGGCTGGGTTATGAAAGTACACAAGTCCAGTTTTAAAGAAAAACTTCGTTCACTTTATTTGGTGAAAAACACAACTCGGCATATTACACATACCTGGTAATTTTCCATGCCGTAAAACATCAAAAATATACTATGTACAAAAGATTTTTAGTTGTAAATGACTAGACAGAGATTCCTTGAAGCATTTGGTAGTAAGTTACTATACTACCTCTATCAGTTGCGTATATTTCAGCCACCATCGAAGATATCACACTTGGCAAAGGGAAACCAAAGGATATAACATCAGGAAAATATTTAAAGCGGCTTCCGAACGTTTGTAAGTAAATTTAACGTTCAATACATGCTGGTCCAAACTGACCACATCTGCATCCGTTTCGACTATTCACCGTCGTCAAAAGATATTCCGCAGTGCTTCTGTAAAAAAAACATTTCTGTCTGCCTGCATCAGACCATCAGTGTCTATCTCGTCTGACTTCTTCAGACGTCTGATCTCGATCGAACCTTTCGACCTTCTCATTTGCTTCAAGAAACCTCTGCCCTATATATTCGAGAATGGACAGTTCCGGAAACGCCCCCGGATATGCAAATCAGATGCGTACGCATTGAGAACTGATTTGCATGAAACCTCATGTTGAAAAACGTCACGGTTCACGCCGGTGAACGGGAAGAGTCGTTCATATTAAATTTGCATAAACGCCCGTTCACAGGAACGTGAATCGCGATGTATTGATTATTTCCAACAATCGGCCCCCTCATGCAAATCCTTAAGTCTCAATGCATATGCAAAAGAAAACTTACTCTGAGAAACCAAGGTATATCAATAAACACCAAGGCCCCCAGTATCCTATCAAACATATAATGAAGGAAAAAATGTAAAGTATTATATCATTATTAAATTTAAAATAAAATGCATAAGTACTTATAGCATCTGAAAAATAGTTAAGTATTGTCGACAATATTGTAACAACAACATTTCACATCAAGTAGAAATTTATATACAACACAACTTCAATGCTTAAGTATCAGCATTCAAAAATTGAAATTTTAGTTTAAATTTAATTATAAGTATCCAAAATTTAAGTATAAGCACATTATCATATTAAACAAGTTAACTTTAAAAGATTAAGATTTTGTATAAGCATAGAATTTAAGTTTACTTTAAATTTGAGTATAAACACTATAATTCAAAAAGCTTAAAAAAATTTAGTCTATTAACACAATATAAGTATACATAATTAATACTATTAGACTGCATTGATATACCAAATATTTAAAAATACATGATGCAAGTAATTAGATAATAAAATTCCTTTATCAAAACTTTCAACACATACTTTTTACCAAGTTGAAAAATACAAAATTTTATACACATAAGCTATTATTTAGCATCATGCGGGTCATGGAAAATGGATGTATATACAAAGGTGTAAAGTGAAAAAGATTCAATATCACAAAAATTTATACTCAAGATATACTATCTTATATCAATGAGGTTTAAGATAAACAATAATGTATATATATGACATCTTTTTAAAAAAATTCCCAAGTTGTAAATTCAATTTAGTATTTAAAATTTTCTTTAGACTAAACATTTAATCTCAAAAAGTTTTGAGTTAGTTTTTAAAAATTTTATTACAAAATTTAAGTATTATTTCCTTAGTCATTGGTTTAGTAAAGTGATCTGCTAAGTTATCTTTACTATTTACAAATTTAACATTAAAAGATTCATTGACTATTAAATTTCTTAGGAAATGATATCTAACATCAATATGCTTAGTTCTATTGTTTTCAATTGGAGAGTTAGAAAAATTAATGGCTGCTTGGTTGTCGCTAAAAATAACACTGTTACTTTTATTAAAGTTTAACCCAAGTAAATGACATTCTTCAATTATGTTTTGTACCCATACCATTTCCTTAGCGGCTTCAGTTAGTGATACGTATTCAGCTTCCATGGTTGATAAGCTGACACACTTATGTTTAAAGGTACGCTAAGAAATAGGTACATTGTCAATAAAGAGTATCATGCCTCCAAGTGAAACACGGTCATCTCTGTTTGCAGCAAAGTCAGAATCTGAATAACCATTCAATTTTAACTCCTGAATGTTAGATAAATTCAACATATAGTTTTTAGTCTTTTCAACATATCCTAAAAGTCTTAACAATGCATCCCAATGCTTAATTCCAGGGTTTTCTTGAAATTGAGATAATATATTGATGGCGTAACAAATATCAGGTCTAGTCCTACTAGATATAAAAGCCAAACACCCAATTAAGCTCCTGTAAGGAAAACTTTGCATTTGCTTTATTTCTTCACTTGTCTTTGGACAATCTATTTTACTTAGAATATTCCCTTTAGAAATGGGAAGTGAAGTAACTGGATATTTATACTGTTGAAACATTTGACATACTTTATCTATATACTGACTTTGATGTATAAAAAATTTATTGTCACACTCTTTAAATTCCACGCCTAAAAGTTTTCTAATTTTTCCTAATACCTTGATATCAAATTCTATGCTAAGTAATGAAACAATGTGGTCTATGTCCCTTTGATACTTTGAGAAGAGAATTATGTCATCCACATAGACTAGCATAAGAACTTTGCTATTGTAAATATATGCACAATTACACCATTGAAGTTTTAAAAAATTTAATTCTTTTAATTTGGTGTCAAGTTCATTAAACCATTCTCTTCCACTTTGATGAAGACCGTAAATGGTTTTCTTCAACAAACAAACATAATCAGGCTGTTCCTGATTGACATAACCTTGAGGCTGTTTCATATATACCTTTTGACTCAATTTAGCATAGAGATAGGCAGATTTGATATCTAATTGGTAATGCATCCAGCCAAGCATGCATACGAAAATTGAGAAGAATGCTCTAATTAAGTTGAAGTTAACAACAGGGCTAAAAACTTCATCGTATGATTCTCCCTTTTTCTGACCATACCCCTGGGCTACCAAACGAGCTTTAAACCTCTTGATTTTCCCATTCTCGTCTTTCTTAATGGTGTAGACCCATCTACTGCCTATATGCTTTTGTGAGGTGGATGCAGGAACTAGTTCCCAGACACCCCTCTCTTGCATTACGGCCATTTCTTCATCCATAGCATTACACCATTTTTCGGACTGAGAAGATTTAATAGCAGCGTTGTACCCTTTTGGTATATTTATTTCAATATTGCTTGCTTCTGGTCTGCCTCTGACCCTTTTAAGACCTTTATTTTCCCGAAAATTAAACAGTTGCTGATCAAATTGTATATTCCTTTTATCACAATATTTCTTAACATCATTGTGCGACCTCAGCCTTTTATTATCTCCTTGAGCGTAATAATACACATCGGTTCTACTCCCATCGGGTCTTGGAACCGTCTTTCGCTGCCAAGCAATATCCGAGCAAGGAGTCATACTGGAGTCAGCAGGAGAGTCCGTTTCCTCACTGGATTCAGACGGATCGTCACCAGTGTCTTCACTCTCTCCTGCCCCCCCATCAGACTGCTCTCTCGGATATTCCCCGTCGGAGTATTCTGAAAGGTTATCTCTTGATATCCCTGAGGAGATATTTCTGGGACAAATTGGGTCCAGGATGCCTTCCACTACATCACCCTCATCAAACCTCACATTGCAGGTCTCAATTGTTCGTTTCTCCCCTGACAAAAATATCCTATAGCCCTTAGTTTTTGTAGCATAGCCTACCATCACCCCTTCTGTAGCTTTCATGTCTAACTTCTTTCTGAGCTGACTGGGTTTGCCTACATATGCTCTACAACCAAAGGTTCTAAGATGTTTGACTGAAGGTTTTCTACCACTGTAGAGTTCATGTGGTGTTTTTGTCTTAAATTTGTGACATATTCGATTTTTAGTGTATGCAAAACACAATATTGCTTCCGCCCAGAATCTGTCATGCAATTTGCTGTCGTTCAACATGGCTCTAACACAGTCAAATGCGGTTAAGTTGAATCGCTCTGATACTCCATTTTGCTGTGGGGTATATGTGTTAGTCCTCTCAGCCTTAATACCGATATCCTTCAGGTAATTTTTGAACTTATCATGGCAGAATTCCATCCCATTATCCGTCCGGATACATAGAATTTTAGTACCTAACTGCCTTTCTTCTCTGGCCTGAAACTCTTTAAAATGTGAAAATACTTCTGACTTCTGTTTCATGAGGTAAACAAAAACTTTTCTACTATAATCATCTGTTATAGTTAAGACATACTTGTTCCCACCATATGAGGCTGTGGGTAAGGGACCACACACATCCATGTGTAACAATTGCAATGGTTTAGTGGACCTTATCCTACCGGTGGGTTTATACGATACTCTCCTAGACTTAGCCAATTTACACGATTTACAATTTAACCTTTTGTATTTAAGCCTAGGAAGTCCGTTTACTGCAGAAACTTTGCTGGTTTGGAGGAGATATTCAGCGTTTATGTGGCAATATCGTTTATGCCAAAGACAGTTTGTACTATTAAGTTCAGTTACTGAACTGCTAGGCTTAGATATTGAACTATCCACATTTCTATTCTGCTTAGTTTTTGTTTTGTCAGATTTAAATTTAGTTTCTTTAAGATTAGGTGCTATTTTTACTTTGTCTATTTTTCTGGAAGCACTAGGATCCCTATCCTTGGATTTCTTATCCTTTTTGTGTTTCTTGTCTCCATCTCGATCCCTATCTTTAGATTGACGGTTTTCTACGTTATGTTGTTCCTGGGTACTATACTTAGGTTTTAAAAAATATAACCCATTCTTTCTTTTTGCATAAAAGAATTTCTCCCCTTTAGGTGTAAAAAACCATAGAACCCCATTAGCTCCATTAAAACTAAAATTTTGTTCCTCAAGAACAGATGCAGCTAATAAATTTCTCCTAAGTTTAGGAGAATACATAACATTTTCCAATTTGATAATACTTTGCTTATCCTTAAATTGGACATACATTTCCACCGTCCCGATAGCCTCAACTGGACTTTCGACATCCCCTACTGCTAGCGACATTGAAGTGCCTTTGCACTCATTAAATTTTGAAAATAACTTAATGTTATTACAGAAATGTCGCGTAGCAGCAGTGTCTACTACCCAGCTGAGTCTATCGCTAGGATCGATTACAGTATTAGCCTCAATCTGTGGAGACCCAAGAAATTCCACAATACTAGATCCATTATTTCTACTGCAATTAGATTTAGTATGACCTAGTTTGTTACACTTAAAACACTTAATTTTACTTTTAGAAATATTTACATTATGATTAGAAGTATTTACATTAGACACATTATGAGATACATTTGGAAATTTAAGTTTAGACACTTTTACTCTATTTACAAATTTCTTAGAAGTAAAATATGCAGAATTTGAACTCACAGTTTTGGAAAAGTCACTTGCTTGCTGCCTCAGCCGGCTCTCCTCCGCTGCTAGCTCTGCTTGTATTTTGCTGAGCTTGAAGTCCGAGTCATTCCATCGATATATAATTTGAACGATACCTCGGAATTCTTCCGGAAGGTACCGAATCGACTGGAATGCTACATATAGGTCTTCAATGGGGTGTTTCGCGTCTTTAAGCCTCGTCACGGCCTTCCGCAGTCTTGAGCAAAAAATGTCAACAGGCTCGTCTGGCTCCGGCCGAACGTCGAAGAACTCATCTAGTAATCTAACAAGGTTGGCTCGGGAAGGCGCTTGAAAATGTTCTTTCAAGGTATTCCATACTTGACTAGGTTCGTCGGTGACGTTTATCAACTCCTTGTATTCCGAGGATAAACTTTGATAAATGATGGCGAGCGCTCGGTCTTTCCTCCGATAAAAATCATCGTAGTCGCGACGACTCGCGGTTGCGTCTTCTTCGATAGGCTTAGCACTTCCATCTACGTGTCCGAAACATCCTTCTCCCTTGAGGACGAATGAGATGTCGGTACACCAGGTGACGTAGTTGTCCCGCGTCAGCAACTCCGTTCTACTTGCCTCCATGGCCACTCGTAGTTTTGAAGACGCAGAAGCAAAAGTTCTTGTACACTGTTTACGTTTATACTGTTGCGTTTCGTTGTTCACACGAACTTCAAAATGGTGCCAGGTGCGGCCCCCATCTGAACACTGGAACGATTTCTTTAAAGATACTTGCACTTATGACTCTATTGGGCGTTGAACTGGCCCCGTAACCGTCTCTCTTGGAAAATTTAAAATTTGAAGATAGCAAAGCACGCACTGTCAGAGTCAATAAGTGTTGGCTGGGTTATGAAAGTACACAAGTCCAGTTTTAAAGAAAAACTTCGTTCACTTTATTTGGTGAAAAACACAACTCGGCATATTACACATACCTGGTAATTTTCCATGCCGTAAAACATCAAAAATATACTATGTACAAAAGATTTTTAGTTGTAAATGACTAGACAGAGATTCCTTGAAGCATTTGGTAGTAAGTTACTATACTACCTCTATCAGTTGCGTATATTTCAGCCACCATCGAAGATATCACACTTGGCAAAGGGAAACCAAAGGATATAACATCAGGAAAATATTTAAAGCGGCTTCCGAACGTTTGTAAGTAAATTTAACGTTCAATACATGCTGGTCCAAACTGACCACATCTGCATCCGTTTCGACTATTCACCGTCGTCAAAAGATATTCCGCAGTGCTTCTGTAAAAAAAACATTTCTGTCTGCCTGCATCAGACCATCAGTGTCTATCTCGTCTGACTTCTTCAGACGTCTGATCTCGATCGAACCTTTCGACCTTCTCATTTGCTTCAAGAAACCTCTGCCCTATATATCCGAGAATGGACAGTTCCGGAAACGCCCCCGGATATGCAAATCAGATGCGTACGCATTGAGAACTGATTTGCATGAAACCTCATGTTGAAAAACGTCACGGTTCACGCCGGTGAACGGGAAGAGTCGTTCATATTAAATTTGCATAAACGCCCGTTCACAGGAACGTGAATCGCGATGTATTGATTATTTCCAACAACGCGGAGTACGATCACGTTAAACATGTGGGTCTGTAAGTCCTTCCGAGAGGTTGGTGGTAGGGGAAGAAGGGTACGGTCCCTGTGGATGCTTCTCCCACTTGGTTCCGGTCTAAATTGGGTGAATAAAAAGAAAGTTATGAAGAATATCGCGGAGGGTGAAGTACCCCAGTGGTTAGTGCGCGGGATTTGCACTTGGTAGGCCCGGGTTCGATTCCCAAAATTGCCGAATAAAAATAAAGTTATGGAGATTGTCGCGGATGGCACGGTAGCCCAGTGGTTAGCGCGCGGGAATTTCACTCGGTAGGCCCGGGTTCGATTCCCGCCATTGCCAAAACTGCAGCCGTGTTCACGCGGAGTACGATCACGTTAAACGTGTGGGACTGCAAGTCCTTCCGAGAGGTTTGTGGTAGGGGAAGGAGGGTACGGTCTCTTTGGATGCCTCCCCCATTGGGTTCCGGTCTAAATTGTGTGGCACTTCCTGGCCTTCCAAGCAGTTACCTTACACCTTTCTGGTAGGTCGCGCCAACGAGTTTGCCACGGTCAGAATTTTCAAGGGTAGCGAACAGGCTGGTCGCCAAAGGCGGCTAGTGTTTGAATGAACACACTATATTGTTTTATATCATGTAACATATAAACACTGTTCTGTTTAATTAATGTTCTAGTTCTTTAGCAACGGATCGCTTTGCTATAATCTACTTATAACAAACCTTCATTTAGTGAGATTCCAGATTTAGTGGAATTGTTAATAATGAACTTTTAATTGGCGCGTTAATTCAAGCCTGAAATGTTTTTCTAATTAGCAAAACGTTAGTTTTCTAGATTTAGCAAGTATGCAAAATAGTAAGACTGAATAAAATGTCAAAAAAGATAAAAATGTGAGAAAAAGAAAAAACGACATGACTGTTATATTGTAATTTTCAATTCCCAATATAACATTGCTCTTTTGAAAGAGGAAGTGGACCTAAGAAGACGGTCCCTCATGAAGTGAGGCAATTTTTGTAACATTCCCTCGAACGCAGCTGCACCGGACATTCATTTCGAAAAGAGAGGGTGCTTCTCAAGTTCATGTCAGCGTTAGGTGTTACAACAAACGGAAGGGGTTGAACTTCTTGACCCCAGAGTCAATTAATATCACTTGAACCTTGGGAAAATTCTCGTGAGAACTTTCAACGATTTTAAAACTGGAGACTGCATATCTCATATTTCAGGGGAGCCTTGACCAATAATATAGCCTGAAGGGCGTAGCCCTTAATGTACTTAGCCAATTATGGACAGGGGCGCCTTGTCAAGGGGGTAGAGACAGAGAGCAACTTTGGACTTTGAGTTTTTGAAATCAGGGACTTGAATTTTGTGAGTGAAAAGAAGAGGTCGCAAGAGCGACGGATCTCGGAGAGAGCGAGCCCACGGGACAGAGCCGGAGCGCGCGGTCATAAAGTCCGACATCGGCAAAGATGATCGAGGTAGGACAATTCTACACATATTTTTGCACTTTGATTATTATTATCTCTCTGACCCTCCTAAATAAGGTTAACCTGGGCCATTAAGACGTAGGCTAGTAAGAATAGTGAGTTAATGCACATTAATAGGTTAATAATTGTAATGCTCATATTATGATCATAGAATGAGGAGATTTGATTGTCTTAATGTACTACACTAAAGATGTTGGTATATGAAATTTACCAGATGTTAATAGTTATTAAATAAGGTTTTGTCTTAATGAAATAAATTCTTTGTTATTGTTTAAAATTAAGCCTCTTCATTTTAATTACTGGTATTATGTATTTCTTTATTTACTCCACTTTACGAGATCGGTCTATATAGCGCCAATACCTGGCGTGTGACGACTCACATATCATTTTGGTGCCGTTTAAACCAGTTTCGAACCTGGACTCAAAATTATTGCACCCTTATCATATTGGTGATCATGACCAATCAAACCTGGATTCAAAATTATTTCACCCTTCTGGCGACTTTGCTGTTTTAGACCTGTTATATGCCAGAATTTAAATTTTAATGAAGAGAATAAATATATTTGGAATTAATGAGAAATGAAAAGATTGAATAAAAAAATTTTTTGTGTGTAAAATAAGGATTAAATTAAAGAAAGAATTTTAAAATTAAAATAAATATAAGTAAATTTAAGAAAATTTATTTCACAGTATGAGAAGCAAGCAAATAGTGAATCATTATGTGTTCTTAATGAGACATGCCATATTGTATGTGAAAATATAATTATTAGGGAACTTGAAGCTTTTAAGAAATTTTTGAATTATATAAATATTTGTGTAATATTTGAGGAGTTAATTATGAGGATTGAAGTATTTGCATGCGTAGATAGTGAAATGATTAGAATTATGTTTTTGAATTTATGTGATATTGTATTTAAATATTTTGGGGGAACATTTTGAGGTGTAAAAACAGGAGATAATTTTAGATATAGAATTTTTGCGAGAAAGTGAAATTTAGAATGACGGAAAGCGGAGAAAATCATCCAGCAACGAGGGGCAGGTTACCAGGACTTATACACCTATTAGGGGAATGCAATGGCATAGAGAATGATGTAGAAATTTTTTTTGACCAGATCAAATCTTTAAGCAGCTTGGGGGATTGGTCAGAGGAGGAAAAGTTAGCAATTGTGAAATCGCGGTTAAGAGGGAATGCAAGAAAATTTTATATAGGGTCACAAGAATTAAGAAGGGAAACATCTTTCGAAAAATTTAGGGATAGGTTATTAGAGTTCTTTACAGAAAAACCGAACATTACAACAAATCAGATCCTTTTCACGACCGCAAAACAGACACAGGGAGAAACGATTAAGCAGCTAGCACACAGAATAACAACACTAACTTTAAATTATATTGGCGACACAGAGCACAGTGAAGCGACACAACAGATTATGGATAAATTAAGGTTAAGTAAATTTTTAGAGGCGGTAACACCTGAATTCCAGAAAGAAATAATAAAAACTAATGCACAAAATTTTGATGAAGCTGTAAAAAATGGCCACATACTTAGAACAAGCAAATTTAGCTCCGATAACTGCAAAGGTAAATAATGATAATTTTAGACTGGAAATTGAGACGTTCCGCAGAGAACAACAAGAAATTAGAACACATCTTTTAAATTCTATTACCCAAAAGATAAACACATTTAAAATACAAAGAAAGGTACATATTCCCACAATACAAACAAGAAAAATTGTTACATGTCATTATTGCAATAAAGAGGGTCATTGTATGAGAGAATGCCGGGCGTACGCAACAAATAATGGGGGACGGAATCGAAACATAAACAATTCCAGAACATTTTTGAATAAACGAATACAATCTCCTCCCCACTCATTTCAAAACCAACCATATGTTGATCGCAGAACTTACGCCTCCCAGCCGGACACATACAATTACATTTCAAACCACGCCTTTCCGAGAAAATATCACCAGAGCAGAAATTACTATGCAGAACCTCCTACACAAAACAGAGACCTAGAAAGGGGTACGCAAAGGAATAGAGAAGGAATTAGGAAAAGGAATGCTACACAAATAAATATTGAGAACGAGGGACGTAACGTTGAAAAATATAAAACTCAAATTGATAGTGGAAATATTGGTAATTACAGAACCCAAAATAATGGAGAGAGAGAGGACATTAAGGACAGGAAGGACAAAGTTGAACATATCGCGTCAATTGGAGATGAATCAAACACGGAATTACACAAGGTGGAAAATAAATTTCAAAACACAAGTACAAACTATGGCAATGAAGACATCAAAATTTCAAATGAAAACAAAGTAATGGATTCTTTGATTAGCAAAAATGCTGATCCCGAAAATTCACGAAACACTGGTACAAGCTATGGCAATGAAGATAGCAAAAATCCAAATGAAAACAAAATAACGGAGGATTTGATTACAGAAAGGGTTCATTTTGAAAATATTCAAAATACAAAATGCAAGCTTCAGGACATTCGAATTACGAATGAGAATCACATGATACAAGATACACAAAATTCAAATGAAAGTGAAATGATGGATATTATGGACAACGATAATGGAAATACTAACTCTCAAAATTTACAAAATTCAAAGGAGACCACTAAAAATATTCAAAATAAAAATTCTAGTACAAGTAGAGAGAAAAGCCAAAACGATAGTGAAGTGAATTGCGTCCAAAAACCTTCAGAAATAAATGAGAATCATAACAAAAGGTATGCTAGGCAAGAAATAGAGGTTCCACAGAAAATACAAGTTTGTAACAATAGTGTAAGTGAGGAGATCCAAAAGCGGAATGAAAGAAAACTCGGTTCACATTTTTTCATGAAACCAAAAATTTTTAGGAACTTAATATTGTATGACAATCGCTATTTGGAAAATTTCAAGATGAGAAAGAGGTAAAAAATAATAATTTGTCAAAAAAATGAATTCTTTGGAAATTGATCTGGCAATGGATAAATTATAAAAATGAAAAATGGATATGAAGTCAAGATTGTTAATGGAAAGCAACATTCTCTTCCCGCTTTTATTACTTAACGTACTTGCGACAGATATGTAGCAAAACACACGGCATTCACAAAATGCAACGCGAAAGATGGAACGCAAATTTTAAATAAATATAGGATTATAAATAAAGGAAATTTTAAATAAACATTGAATTATAAATTAAAGAAATGTAAATAAGTATTACATTAATTAAGAAAGTGTAAACAAATTGGGGAAAAAAAAAAAAAAAAATTGAGGAAATTTTAAATAAATCATACATTAATTAGTTGAAAGTTTAAATGAACAAGAAAGTTTAAATAAATATGGAACTATAAATAATTGGGAATTATGAATAAAAATTGTGATTTAAAAAAATAAATAATTGTTACAAAATAAATAACAAGTATCGTTGTAGGACAAAAGAAATTTTAGGGATGATAGGTTAAAGATGTGGATATATTAAATTCAAATTTTGGAAAGAACATAAATAACAGAGAAGATACGTCACATTTCATGAAAAAAAAAAAAAAAAGCAAAAGGGGGACATCGTTAGAATTCTATAAAAAGTCGTTATAACTCTATAAAAAGAAGGTTTTTTTTTAAGAGAACTTTGATTTCCAGGCAATAACAATTTCGATGGATAAGATAATTAGGAATATTAAATAAAGGGATATTTTGAATTTCTAAAAAAAAAAAAAACTCTTTTCAAAGAACAGTGAAATTTTAAAACAAAAGTAAACTTTCTCCACGCGCTCTTCATGTAATTAGCGGACTGATCAACCATAGTTGGATGAATAAGCGTGAGGAAATGGGAATTATAGAATTATATTTTAAAATAATTAGATAATTGGTAAATAAAAAAAAATAAAAAAAAAAAGGAAAAAAGAAAAACAAATTTTTTTTTTCTAGTTTAAATAAATAAATAATTCATAATAAAAAATAAAAAAATTGTAATTCAAATAACTAAACAATGGGTAATTAAAAATTAAAATTAGAGTTTAAAATGGATAGAGAATTTTAATTAAAAATCATAATGGCAGTTCAAAGAAAAAAGATAATGGTAATGAAAATTATACACAAATTATAATTTAAAATGAATAGATAATTTTAATAAACATACGCGAATTGTAGATTAAATAAAAAGCATTTGAAAAAAAAAAAAAAGCGTTTCTACATATATTTTGATAGGGTCGCACATATAAAATTTTTGAGAGAGACGAACTTTCGAAGGTAACGCTAGAACGCGGGAATAAACATGATATAATAATAAAATACAATGGTAGAACAAAAGGACACTAACCGCATTTTAATTAATCCGTGGGGTAAATGAATCCTTGCGTAATCCATAGGAGTCGCGAAACACAGACAATCACACACACTGCTACGCGCACATCCCGTCGTCCTGAACACTTTACACAACATGGCGGAAGCGTAGACGAGAAAATTTGTACCATTTTGCCAAAACGACATCTTCAAAAATTTGTACAGCTAATTGGCCATGGGAAGTTACACGAAGAAATGCCCGTATTAGCCGCAGGCCAGAAAGGGGACCGCTTTCCAGGGAAAATGACACAATGGCAGAAGGACATGTTGACCTTGTATACCACTACTTGATTTTCTCTGGGGACTAGATTTTTCTGTTTGAACAGGGAATTTAGATGCTAGAATATATGTTACACAAAAGTTTGGGAAGTTAAAAAAAGGAAAGAGGAGAAATGAATTAATGCAGGAGACTTTGCATTCAATTACAGGGGATATAAGAAAAGAAAATGTACATTTTGGTATTCAAGTATGGGATTTGAATTGAGTTAGATGGTTTTTGAGAGAAAATTCGTAATTTTGTAGGCATTGAGAGAATTTCAGTGAGTGATAAGATTTACAAAAAAATTTAAGTATGGTTTCATTAAGTGGGAAAGTGAATAATGTAAGGAATTCGGGAAATTCCGTATCCAAGTATAAGATTTGGATTAAATCAGGGGATATGTGAAAGAAAATGTATAATTATGGATAGTGCAATATAGAATCGCAGGGGAGTTATAAGATTTTCAGTAGGATAATAATTAAATGATTACATGGGTTTTTTTTTTCTGTCATCTCAGTTTGTAGGAAAATTTTAAAGTATTGTGCGGAAATTTTTGAACCTATATAAATCTTATTTTGATAGTATTTGAGAGGATAGTGTAATTGTTTAAGTATTTTATTATAAATATGTACATGAGTTATATTTATGGCATGTCCGGTTCAGAACACATGATGGATTGGATGTTAGATAAGAAGTGTATATAATGTAAAAAAAAAAAAAAAAAAAATATATATATATATATATATACATAAGGTAGAGAAATGTAAAATAAATAAATAGTAGGAATTTGAAAAATTTAAGTTTGAAGAGAGTAGCAAATTTAAGTAAGAAATGTATATAGTATATGGAAGGATTTAAAGTAGATAAAGTGTAGAAATTTCAATGGGGCAATTTTTGAGAGTGTTAACAAATTTAAAAGGAGTTTGAAAAAAAAAAAAAAAGAGAGTTTTTTTTGTAATGTTTCGTGTGCCGGGTGACAAATTAAAATTATAGAAATTGAATTTATAAAAAAATGATACTTAAGGGAGTTTTAAGAGAAGAGAGTATTTTAATAAGCTTGAGTGTAATGTATATGTATTGATTGTCCTAAACAAAACATGACACAGCGTACAGATCCGGTTGCCTAACGATTCTCAAATGGTCAGCAATTCCTGTTGATCACCGATTCACATTGCTCAACGATTCCTGGTGCACAAAGATTATCATTTGGTCAGCGACTCCAGCAGTTCAGCGCCTTACAGTTCAGCGAATTCCAGTTAGACAGCGGTCCAATCCTTCAGCGAGTTCCAGCAGTTCATCGCCTTACAGTTCAGCGAATTCCAGTTAGACAGCGATCCAGTTCTGCAACGAGTTCCAGCAGTGGAGCGATTTACATTTCAGCGGTTTCCAAGTGTGCAGTGATATCAGTGTTTTTTTTTTCCAAAGGAAAGATATTTTACACTTTCCACCATAACTACAAGGGGACAAAGTGATATTATTAGGGACCATATGCGTAAGTCCCTGATCCCAACAAATATCCAATTGACGGTCAAAGTGACTTTGGTTATCATATGTGAACAATTTTACAGATATACACCTTGAACTTGTGTGGAACTATATTGTTTAAAAAAAAAAAAACAAAAAAAAAAGACATATCACCAGTGGACGAACTTGTGCTTACATGAATAGACTTTTAATCGACACTAAGTACAACTGAACGACACAGATATCGTCATTTGCAGACACATTGAGAATTGTATTTTTGTATAGTATTTTCGTGTTCTTTTGATGGCATATAAGAGTATATATATGATAATATGATTTGTGTATATGTGTATATAGTGCATTTTTACAGTAGATACAGATGAGAGCAAGACGAGTTGTTGGACTACACAGTGGACACGCCTGCAGCAACTATGAGCTGGCACTTTGTAATTGGCTTTTTTCCCACCAAATTTTGGGGGGGGAAGAAGGGTAATTGTTATATTGTAATTTTCAATTCCCAATATAACATTGCTCTTTTGAAAGAGGAAGTGGACCTAAGAAGACGGTCCCTCATGAAGTGAGGCAATTTTTGTAACATTCCCTCGAACGCAGCTGCACCGGACATTCATTTCGAAAAGAGAGGGTGCTTCTCAAGTTCATGTCAGCGTTAGGTGTTACAACAAACGGAAGGGGTTGAACTTCTTGACCCCAGAGTCAATTAATATCACTTGAACCTTGGGAAAATTCTCGTGAGAACTTTCAACGATTTTAAAACTGGAGACTGCATATCTCATATTTCAGGGGAGCCTTGACCAATAATATAGCCTGAAGGGCGTAGCCCTTAATGTACTTAGCCAATTATGGACAGGGGCGCCTTGTCAAGGGGGTAGAGACAGAGAGCAACTTTGGACTTTGAGTTTTTGAAATCAGGGACTTGAATTTTGTGAGTGAAAAGAAGAGGTCGCAAGAGCGACGGATCTCGGAGAGAGCGAGCCCACGGGACAGAGCCGGAGCGCGCGGTCATAAAGTCCGACATCGGCAAAGATGATCGAGGTAGGACAATTCTACACATATTTTTGCACTTTGATTATTATTATCTCTCTGACCCTCCTAAATAAGGTTAACCTGGGCCATTAAGACGTAGGCTAGTAAGAATAGTGAGTTAATGCACATTAATAGGTTAATAATTGTAATGCTCATATTATGATCATAGAATGAGGAGATTTGATTGTCTTAATGTACTACACTAAAGATGTTGGTATATGAAATTTACCAGATGTTAATAGTTATTAAATAAGGTTTTGTCTTAATGAAATAAATTCTTTGTTATTGTTTAAAATTAAGCCTCTTCATTTTAATTACTGGTATTATGTATTTCTTTATTTACTCCACTTTACGAGATCGGTCTATATAGCGCCAATACCTGGCGTGTGACGACTCACATATCAATGACTTACTCCAAGGGGAAAAAAGAAAAAGGAATATACCTCCCAAAAAGGAAAAAAAAAAGTGGTTAAAATTTAATGCCAATAGTAAAGCAATGCTAATTTGAATTGGGTGTGTATAAGATAATTGCAGTTATAAATCAGGATATGATTGCTCAAATTTTAGAGGGACAAATTTTTATATAGCATAAGATTTTTTCAAATACTTTATTTGATAAATTGTTGTTTTATTGAAGAAACTATTGGAAAATTGTGGTTTGGGAGAAAGATTCACCACAGGACAATCTTTATTGCACATCAAATTGTAGAAAAATTTGAAGATTTTGGTACTGAAACTCCATCATCTTTTATTTGATTTTAAAGCCGCCTATGATAATAGTGACAGAACATAACTTTTACAAGGCATGAAAAATACCCAAAAACTAGTTTGACTTGTCACACAGCATAATGTTATATGTACAGTTTTTGTTTTCCTCAACTGTATGAATCTTCTAAGGTTTAGTTGCATACTTTTATTACGAAAAAAATATTCAATTTTAATGTTAGATAATAAATAAACTAAGAGTGTGCATCTTTTTTAACTTTAATGAATCTCATAATATTTTGTCTGAGGAGAAGTTAGGTGGAATCTCAGTGCATATATGTCATTATTATGTCAGATACTGGAATTTCAATTCCACATTGCATACTCAGCAAACTGCACGATTGCTAAAAGTTTAATCTGTCTTTGATGGAAATATGTTTCAATGTATGAATCCAAAAAGAAATCTTAAAACCTTTTGAAATACAAAATGTTTGATGCACAAAATAGTGTTAGACATGGAGACATACTAACTTGTCTTCTTTTCAATACAGCCTTGCAAAAAGTAGTGAAACATTTTAATATTAATCCAAAATGAAAGAAAAATCTACTAAAAATAATTTCATATTCCTTCTTATGCAAGTGACATTGATATTTTTGCGAGAACTACAAAAGCATTGAAGGAGGCATTTCTCACCTTGGGAAGTGAAGCTGAAAAAAATGAATTTGAAAATTAACAATGAAACAAATACACCACTTTTACGAGTGGAAATGGTGTACCCTCATTTTTTTAAAGTTGGTCTGTGCAATTTGAATCTTTAGATCCTTTTACCCGCCTGGGATCTTAAATTAACTGTAAAAAATGTTTTCTTTGAAATACAAAGGCAAATCATAACTGTAAATCATTGTTTTCATGGATGGAGAAGTTTTTTCAGATTGCACTTGATTGAGAACAAAAATACTACTATAAAATTTATTTGAAAGATCTATTTTTTAAGCTATGCCCACAAACTTGGGTACTCATGGAAAATGATGAAAAACTCTATGAATATATATATATATTTATATATATATAAATAAAAAGCATTTGGAACATTTTTGGAGATATTTAAAATAAATATTTGAAATATTGAAGGATTTTTCCATCTAAACTCCCAGAAAACCAATAGGCCTCATATGTTTACAATTGAAATAACCATATGAAATTTAATTGAATCTATGTTCAAGAGAAATCCTGCTTGCAGACATCATTGGAAAAATGGTTGATTCATATTCAAGAATACATAAAACATGATGATACATCAACATATCCAGACTCATGGACACACTTACTAAAAAATAAATCAATTTGAGTTTAGGGATATTTAAAATTGTCTACATCCATCAAAGACTCTTTGATTTTTTGACTCCATTGCATTATTTACACTTACAATGTAATGAAGGAAAGAAAGAAAATGTAGCATACAATAATAAAATATCTCAGAGCTCTTTATTAAGCCTTCAACCCTCTTCTTACAATTTCAAATTTTTTACAGCATAGAAAAATAGTCTTTACAAAAGTCATATATTTATAAATTAAATATAAATGCGAACATTCTCCGTTTAACTTTCATTCACTCAATCATACAGGATTACAGTACCTGTAAAGATAAAGAATAGATTTAGAATTTTGAAATATAAAGCAAAATGATTGATTTATTTTTGACACTGAATTCTTGTGTAAAATTATTACTTTATACAGGGTGTTTCTAAAGTCGCGCAACCCACATTTCGGTTAATATCTCTCATAAATATACAGATAGATGTTTGAATTTCGCGCTATTTATGCATCATATAATGCACAATAGATGGCGTTGTTAGTACAGAGTCAGTTCACATAGTTCTAAAATGGCGCTTCGTTTACTGGAGTGTGTATTTATTGTGGAGCATTATTTAGTGATTAAAATAAAATTAATTAAAATTAAATTCTAAATAAGATAGCACAGAATGGTTATTTACAAAATAATATGGAATAAAATTTTGTGGCATTTAAAAAGTCACTTTGTAGCTGTATATGGTACAATAGATGCTGCTTATTGTGATTACACTAGGTCTCGGACTATTTGGTAACATTAATAAAATGATAATATTAAATGGTGAAAAATAAATTGTTCAAAACATTGATGCAATCAATTTTATTTTCTTCTTCTGAATCTTTATGGTATATTATATTTGGCTCTGTCTGAGAAAAAGATTTGGAGATTTCATCCTCTGTCATTAATGCTGTAATTTAAATGTTTTCATTGATATCCAAGCTTTGAATTCCTCATTACTATGCTAGGTTGAGCTTTTTTAATTTCATCTATTTCATCATTTGTCGCATTTTCTTTTTAAAAATAAGCATGTTTAAAACAGATCTTAACTAACTTTTCTGAGACTTGGTCTTATGGCATATTCAGCAGACGTAGGACATCAAAGAGGTTGATTTTCCTAAAGAATAGATTGCTGATAAGACCTAATCAATAGATCTAATATGAAGCTAATAAATGGACTGCTGATGAAGCTAATAAATGGACTGAAGCTAATTAATAGGTTGCTGAGATGTAGATAAGACTAATTCTTACAAAACTATTCGTTCAGCGTTTCGCAAACATTTTGAAACATGAAATGTGCCAAATAAATCATCGATACTTCATGTATTCAAAAAATTCGGGGAAACTGGTTCTGTTAATGACAGATGACGAAGTGGTAGACCTAATCTGAGTGCGCATGAAATGTCCGAGATTGAAGCAAGCCTACAAAGAAGCCCCAGAAAAATGTCTTCGTAGGTTATCATCGCTGAGTAGAGCTGTGCTTGGCAGCAAATGGTTGTCATTTTCAGCATTTGTTGTAACGCACGATATTATGCAGGCATTAAACTATTTACTGTGAATATTTCATATTTTTGTCTTTTTTGTATTGGGAAATATCAAAGGAAATGTGGGTTGTGTGCAACTTTAGAAACACCCTGTACAATAAAGTAAGTTTGTATAATATAATAAAAAAATGCATTCCTTAAATATTTCTTTATTATTTAAAAAATTAAATTCTAAATAAGATAGCACAGAATGGTTATTTACAAAATAATATGGAATAAAATTTTGTGGCATTTAAAAAGTCACTTTGTAGCTGTATATGGTACAGTAGATGCTGCTTATTGTGATTACACTAGGTCTCGGACTATTTGGTAACATTAATAAAATGATAATATTAAATGGTGAAAAATAAATTGTTCAAAACATTGATGCAATCAATTTTATTTTCTTCTTCTGAATCTTTATGGTATATTATATTTGGCTCTGTCTGAGAAAAAGATTTGGAGATTTCATCCTCTGTCATTAATGCTGTAATTTAAATGTTTTCATTGATATCCAAGCTTTGAATTCCTCATTACTATGCTAGGTTGAGCTTTTTTAATTTCATCTATTTCATCATTTGTCGCATTTTCTTTTTAAAAATAAGCATGTTTAAAACAGATCTTAACTAACTTTTCTGAGACTTGGTCTTATGGCATATTCAGCAGACGTAGGACATCAAAGAGGTTGATTTTCCTAATGAATAGATTGCTGATAAGAGCTAATCAATAGATCTAATATGAAGCTAATAAATGGACTGCTGATGAAGCTAATAAATGGACTGAAGCTAATTAATAGGTTGCTGAGATGTAGATAAGAAAAGTACAATCTGGGCTACTAAATGCCAGTATGGTGGATTTACTATGAAACTAATGAAGCTTAAGTTTTAGGCTAAAACAATTAAGTGGACCCTCAGAACTTTTTAGATTTTTATTACCCAAATATTTTCATTATATTTAAAATTTTACATTTCACTTTATAAGTCCATTTATTCTTAAATGTATGCCAATATTCACATCGTAATATGCAATTAACTTTTATACGAAATTTTAAACACAAAACAAAAAAGTATAAAGGACTCTTCATGTTGATAAAAGAGCATGTTAACCAGCAGCATAATCCATGGTTTGGAAGGTGGACCTAGCAACAAAGTCTTGATTCGCAGTTGAATTTTATATATATATATATATATATATATAATATATAATATATATATATATATATTATATATTATATATATATATATTATATATATATATATAATATATAAAGATTTTAATATAAGATTGAATAGAAGATTTGCTGCCTTTGGATCCCTAAATGCAAATAAGTCTACACTTCTGTATAATGTATTTTTTATAGGACAAAAGATTCTGAACCTTTTCAATGCACAGGGCCTTAAGTGTGAAGCCACTTTTGCTCCACTACAACTCTGTTTTTTGTTATTTTTCAAAATTTTATCCATTTAAATTATTTAATTAAATACCCCTGTAATATTGTGTATTGCATTCATGTAATATCTATGTGATTTTATTGTATTTTTGTGATGATTCAGCTTCGGAACCAAAATTCTAAAACTTTCTTTTGGAAATCTTAATGCAAAACTTAATTCATTTAATTTTTATCCTCTGCCTTTTTTAAAGCATGGTGTAGAAATACTTTCATTTTGTGGTCACAGGTATTTCCCGATTTTTGTATGAATTGGCTTGTCAGCAGTTTTCTTGGAACACATGTGTGTTGGGGCTTCGAATAGAGATCAGATGTTTCACCTTGTGATTACATGGTTGACCACATAGCATATTTTGGCGATTTTGGAATCAATCATAACCATTCTTTTGGCATTTTTCTGTCATTGACATTTAAACTTAACAGTGTGTTTTACCATTTTGATCAGATGTCATAATTTTTGTACTAATGGATGCTCTGTATGTCATTTCAAAATTTTACTTGGCCCAAGGGGCTTCGGCAGAATACAGTAAATTAGCTTCCAATCTTATCTAAATTCTAAATATGAAACTTCTGTACAAGAATTAACCAGTTTTTGCCTATTTGGTGGTTTTCCCTGTAACTTAGGGGGAAGATCTAATTAATCAATCCCTGTATTTAAAAGAGTGCTCATCATGAAAATATAGTACTCTGAGCTAATTTTGCGACAGATCCTATTGTCTTGGTAGAATATTTGGATGGAAATATTTACAAAAGCATGAAACTTCTGGAGCACTAAGCGACAGATTTGTTCTCAAAATCCAGGCCTAGAAAGTGCATAAGGGAACTTATAAAACATAAAACAAATCTTCTTGGTGAATCTAGGACTCATTTTCAAAATATAAAGGACAATCACTTAATGTAAAGTTAATATATTGATAGCATCCCTGATCTATGTCATGCCTCCATTGCACAATTTTTCTAGGAATGATGTCATATGGCCTCCGAATTAGATTTAGCATAGAGTCCCCAAAACTGTTCACTCACCACTGTCTACCATAGACAACATAGATGGTAAAAAGTTAACTTTCAAATACTTAAATGCTATATGTCCTCCAAAAGATAAAGTAATTATATTTGAAAAGTATATCTCACCTTCAAGCAGCCAGAGCTTTATGTCACCTGGTTGGAAAAGGACACATGCCTCTAGATTTCTTAAAATCAGCTTGTTTTCTACGGTTGTGATTACCAACATGAGCTTTGTTCCTATCTTTTTGTTGTCTGCTTTGACTTGGAGGAGCACCTAGAAAGTAGAAAATCAACAGAACTGTAAAAGTATGTACACAATCCATCTGCATTTTCAAAAAACACACCATTTAATTACAAATATATGTATAATATACAAATGAAACCCAAAAATGCATGATTATAACATAAACTATGATAAAAAAAAGATTAATTGTCAAATCATTGTGATTAAATAAGCTGAGATTGGTAAGATAGGAGAAAATCCTATACCAGAAGTGTGCAAATTGTGGAAAGCATTTTCAGAGATAATGAGAGTGTAAACAAAAAAATCACGAAGAGCACTGAATTTTTTCCATATTTAATCCATATTTATTAAAATGAAACAAATTCTGAGTGTAGTTACCTTAATACTGAATCAAATGTGATTGTGTTTGAAAGCTTCATCGACACAATAAAACTTACTCGATTCAAACAAAATTTTGTACATAGTTTGAACTAATCAAATGGCAAGGTCATGACAAAATTTGAATTTTAAATTTTGATCGGTGTACTAAGATATCTAAAGTCAAAGGCCAGATAATGTTAAGTCTGTAAAAGAAAATTAATTTGAAAAAATTTGAGTGCCAAACATAATTTTCTATTTGTTTGGTATAACTTGTATAGTTGTGCAAGTTACTAAACTGTCTTTTTACATTAATTATTTAATAGTTTGGATTTAGTATTTTGAGTTTTCTTACTACTTTCATGAAATAAACATTTCAGTTATTAAGTATATAGTTAGATACCTAGTTTCACTTCAGTTTTGGGTCGTAAGATACAGCTTAGTTTATTTTTACACCCATATTATTTAAAAACTGATATAAGAAGTTAATTGTTAGCACTTGCCGACATGTTATTTCATTTTCAGATTTAACTGTTGCATTAAACTTTTATAGAATTACCTGAAATGACACACAACTTCATCAGGGGTGGAAAATGGAGGAAATTACCCTTTATTAGATTGATCCATTTGTAACAATCATGTATCAAAAAGTATATAACTTTTTGATACATAATAATTCAATCACTCTCAGCCATTCTCACAAGAATTGATAAACACTGAATTTGAAGAATCAAGTCTTTAGGATTCCTAATTTTTACAAGTAATAAAAAGAAAGTACTTAAGAACTTAAAATGCACTTACACATGCATATTTGAAGTAAAATTTTATACAAAAATATGCAATCTATGAAATTTTTATAGTGTTTTCTATTAAATGTTCAACATAGTAACAACATTCATTAAGACATATTTATCAAAAATACTTGAGCCACAAGAGAGAGAAAAAAAAAAGACTATTTTGTTTTTGTAGCAATATATGTATGGCAAACCAGCAGTTGGTAACAATTCACTTTATCTGGCAAATGCACTCACTCATTTCAAATAACCAATTTTTTTTTATTGTTATTTTTCCAGAGAAAAAAAAAAGCAAATTTTTGCTATAGTTGTTTTATACTGGGAAAAAATGACTTTTACCAGAAAAATTCTAATGTGGGCAGCACATAACTTTCTCTACAGGCTCAAATTCCTTTTTCTTAACTTCTTTCATCATTCATTGAATTGAGATTAATTGTACAAAATGACACATATATTTATTTGAAATTGTATTCAATTATATAAGGGAGACCGGGGTACAGTGGGACAATTTTTATTTATTTGGTAATACTTTTTACATTTTTAATATTAGAAATTCAACAAATATGCAATACAATAATACTACTTTTTATCTTCTATTGTTAAATTTTTCATATTTTTTCCTCAAGTTTTTCTTTGTAAAAATATTGTATTTCCGAAGGTATGTAATTCGTCCCAGTGTACCCCGGACCGGGGTACACTGGGACATTGAATGGGGTACAATGGGACATAAAAATAAACACATATATTTGTACGATGATACATTACACTTTCATTCTCATAATTTGTATGGGTTGTGGTTAACAGTTGAATAACAGAAAACAGTTTATAAATTATTACAATCAAAAATATTTGGATGACTAAAATAAAGTTATTGAACACTATTTTAAACAGCCGAAACAATGCCTAGGCTACTTAGCCTACGGTTTAAAAGTCTTTTTTATATCAGCTTAGCATAACATTCTAAGTTCACGGGAAACGATAATTGTCTCAATGCCCTTTCTGTTCCTCCATGACATACGGGTTTCCGCAATTTCATTTCAATGTCACTATGAAGAGCTGAATATGTTGCCTCATCATCAAAAACAAAATTATATCCTGGTAAAAGTCTTCTCATATACTTCACTTCATAGTCAATTTTACTTTTTTGTATCACTTCCGCAACATAATAGCTGAAGGTTGCTTTCTTTTTCCCGCACACTTTGACCAACACGAAATCTCCAATATCAATAGTATCACCATCTGCATTCTCTGCCATCTCTACCTCAAAACTGCTATCGCTTTCAGATTCTTTCCATTCTTCATTTTCTGAGGAACTGTTTTGCCAAATTTTCTATTAATTTTTCTTTTCTTCTTTGATTTGATATCTTTAGAAGCTTTTTTCTTTTTAGGCTGATTTTTCTTTTCTAATCTTTTTAAATATTCCTACTCTATTTTTTTCCTTAACTGATGTGTCAGTTAATACTTCGGATTTTTTACTTTTTCACATATTTTTATATATTTCAGTTGTATGACATTTTGGGAGAGGCCTTACAGTTTCAGGTGACAGAACAGTTCAGTTTTTTCCACTATGTGTAGACCTACATAGCTTTTCACTGAAGGTGAATTTAAATAAGAGCAGCTTGCTTGTGGTTCCTCTGTAATAGGCCTAGATCCACCAGCTTCAGTAATAGTTGAAATTGAGTAGGACTGGGTTGTTCAGGTGTTGGGTTATCAGTGACGCACACCTGTGGGACATCAGTTACACTTGCAGCCTCAAAGTCTGCATCAGTGTAGGTATTGTTATTATACGGAAAAATACCTGTGGCAGAAAAACCAAATAGGATGTTATTTGCACAAAAGACATGTGGATACGCCTTTCCCACAAGCTCTGCTATTCCGTGAATTGTTATTCTTTTACCGGATTATTCACAAGTCAAGCCCGGCACGTTTTGCTATAGGAATGTTTTAATGGTTCATACACAGCCTTGTCTAAAGACTGCAACTTATGGCTGCAGTGTGGGGGTATTGTGAAGAGTACGATACCATTCGTTTTTGCTAGATTAATGGTCTCAATACTAATATGTGCTTCATGTTTATCCATTAAGAGAAGGGTTTTATTTTCTGGCTTTGATTTAGAATACTTCATGAAATGCTTCATAGCCATCAGAAATATATTTGTATTCATCCATCCATTCACTGTAGCAGAGCAGCTCCTTGAACACCCACAGGAGAACCCTTTAATATTGTCTCCCGAAAATTAACACGAGGAAAAAAATGGGGGCAAGGCATTTCCTAAGCCATTGATCATACAACAAAAAGTAACGAGTTCACCCCTTTCTGATGAAGTGATCTGGCCTACTTGCTTAACACATTTTTTGGTGATCACTTTTCCAGGTGTTTGCACAGTAGTGAGTCCTGTTTCATCTAAGTTATAAATGTTTTCTGGCCCAAAATGATGTTTTTATAAGAGTTCATGCAACTTAGAATAAAACTCAGTCACTACGGGTTTGTTAAACCCATTGACCGGGCAAGCGATGTGACTTCTGGCTTCCTAAATGAAATACTACCAGCTTGTTTCATAAAGCTTTCCAACCAATCTTCTTCTGCACAGTGATTCTCATTCCAAGAGGATGGGATACTTTTGTTGTGATAAACATGCTGCATGGATCAATTTGAATAGAGTAATTAGAAAATTAATAGTAATTGCTTTAAGAGCTTAATGAAAATATTTTAAATTAATTACTCCATTCAAATCAAGATCCCTGCAACAAATTTTCACGGGTCGGATTCTCATGTCAAAACAATTAAATCTTAAAGGCCAAATAAACAATTAATAAAAAATTAAAATTTTTTGTATAGTGGTATTATCCAGGTATTGACATGAGAACCTTAAATGAAATGATAATAATATAAAACAATACATAAATAAATTCCCAATTTTTTTTTATATTTAAAAAGAAATTATTTATTAAAGAAAATATATATATTCATTAAGATTATATTATATGTATATAATCAATATTAATTGACATTTTTTTTTTTTTTACATAAATTAAAGTACCAATAAAAGAATAAAGAAATAAGTTCCTTTTACTCACAGCTTCTGTACTATTGTGTACTTGTTGAAAAAATATATATATATTTCAAAATTAGTAAAAAATATGATGCAAATTCACATCAGAACATTTGCAGATGATCTCTTCATCATGCTCTATTTTGTACTTCATTTTTAATTAATATTTTGTATGAAACCTGTATTTTTTTTATATTGAACCTTCAATATAAATTCTGCTGATATCATCATTTTAAACACTATCTCCTCAACTAGGAGCACTATCAACACATTTTTTTGTGAACAATGCCACAGATTGACTCATTTAAAATGCACACATCTTCAGCTCCTCGGAGCTCAGCCACTTCAAAATTTCACTGAACATTTTGATACACATATTTCAGAAATGAAATAAACTAGGTCACTACACCTTTTGAAAATCACAGACCTACTGACTGAACTTCAGCACTTCTAAAAATTATACCTCCCCTCTTCCCAGGGAAGGGGGAGAGACCAAAAAGCTGCTTCCCAGTTCACATTAGCATGTTGCTAGGGCCCAGTAACAGAAGAACAAAAAAATTTAAAAAATGACTTCTGGGTAAGAAAGAGACGTACCAATCAACCATTGGTTACTGACCAGTGATGTCACTTTGATCCACGAATTGTAGAAAGGGGAGAAAAAGTTCTTTCTTCGCATGCTCAATGTATTCCCAGAAAAAACCTCTGCTCACAGGGAAATCGGAATTGATGATCTTGCACATCTGTCAAGAATGGTAATTGAATGCACTTGGTGTTAATGGCTGCAAATACATGCCAGATTGTAGATAATATGAGAGGTCTCGTTTAGCTTTCAAAATTCTGTTTTTCCACACCTTAAAATGTCACTTAAGGTTTTAAGTGATCTTGCTAAATGCTTTTTAATGACTTTAGTGCCTTCTACTTCGAAGCCACTGTGGGAAAAACATTCACTACCTCAGACCACCATGAATTTAAGAAAAGTTCTCATGGGAAAAAAATAACTTTTTTTTTTTTGTTGTTGTTGTTGTAAAGTTATAAAGTGTTATGATGAGTTTAAAGTTTTTAAACACATCACAACATTCCATCCCCCGTTTGAAGCAATTGAAGTGATCGTACCATCAAAATATTAATGTGTGAGAACAAAAACAACTTAAAATTCTATGAAACTGTGAGTAAAAAAATTAAAATTAAATTAACTAAATACAAAATAATAATACAATATACATATAAATTTCTGAATAAACATGATGTGCACATCAAAAAAAAAAATATTAACAATGTTTTGAATTTACAAAAATTGAAATTTTATGTATGTTGATGTAAAGTATTAAAAGTTGTAAATTCCTTGGTGAATTTATTTTTCACCTGCAAAACACTTTCATATTCACTGCAATCATACTCAATGATATTCGAAAGTTCAATAAAGTTCAACAATGACTACTTGAGCTGTATGTCCATTGACTATTCATTTGTAAATTAATTGTTCATTTGTAAAGTTCATAATGTTCTGGAACTTATGTCCATAAGAATTAATATAAATTTGCTGAAAATGTAAAATTTGTGTCTGCATCACAAAAAAAAAAAATTTTTTTTTTAAAACAGTATGAATTAATAAAAAGTTGTACATGTAAATCAACAGCTGCTCACGTCCTCGGATGAGTCGGTCGTTCTGGGCTTTCGACATGTAAATCAACATAAAATATTCATATCCATATATTAAATACATAAGATTAAAATAATCTGATAGCAATAATATCATTCATATTTTTTTTACGATCATTTTATCAATGATGTTTACCATTGTAACATCATACACTTATTTCTGCATTTGTGAATTTCATTAATTTTTTTTACTATTTGAGTAGATAAATATATAGTAATTAATAATAATGAATACATAAAAAAAATCACATTCTAATATCAATTACAATATTTACATTAATTTTCATTTTCAAAAATGTAGCCAATTCTCAATGTGAGCTACACATGTTTACATATTATATATATAGACAATTGTCTATTACTACATTCAATGAACTACATAACCTTTGAATGAATGTATTCAAAATTTGATAAATACAAATGAATTCTATCAGTAATAAAAAAAAAATGATTAAATGTTTATTCTGTGAAGTAAGAATAAAATATTTAAAATCCCAAAATGTGTTATAAAAATGAATGAAGTGTAATTTAATTTTAGTAAACAAACTTGATAATCTCAATACTGATTAAGATTTTACTACAAATGCATGTGTGAAACAAAGCTATATATGAGCTTTTAAAATGACTTTAATTGCAGATAAAATTTAAATTGCTGATTGGACAAAAAAAAAAAATAATCAAAATGATGACTGAATGAATTCGACAAAGTACAAACAACAGAAAATTCACATGATCAGAATGGAGAAGGAAATGAGAACAAAATTGTTTTTCCTCTCCTGCGACATTATAAAACCTTGAAAAAAATTTTGAAATACAATATGAGAGAATCGAAAAGTTCTTCTCAAAATTGTTAAAAGTTTGACAAACAATATGCTGACATATATACTTGACAAGAAATCAGAAGGGGCCCATAAAGGGTCGGAAGAAATGAATCATTGTCTGACCAGCAGACTAAAGATCCCAAAAAAAAATCATATGCATATTAAATTGAAAGAGGTGATTTCTCAACAAGAACATCCCAACATAAATTTATCAACAAAATTTAGAATAATATGGAAGCTAAAAATGAAATTTATAAGAATTAAAGCTAATAAGTAATACATTATATTTTAGAATGAAATTATAATGAAAACCTATAAATTTAGTGAAATAATAAATGAAAATAATAATTCATGATGTTTAAATGAAATTATTATTTATAAAATTTAAGAAAATTTTTAATTTATTTTATTTGAAATATTTAATTTTACCATTACAAAATTATTATAAATGTGATCTTAAGGGTGGAATTCTAAACAATTTGTTAAAGTGAATTTTCATTTCTTTAAGTGATTCGAGATGTTTAATCACTGCATTGTCATTCCGAAGAATTCGAATAATTTCAAAAGGACCCTGATATTTTGGTCTTAATGAACCTGTATGTGTTAATGCCTTCATGTAAACTTTGTCACCTAAATTTAATTTCTGTCCTTTGCAATTCTTTAATCTTTCCTGAATTTTTTCATTTGCATTATCTTGATTTTGAAAAACCTGATTTTTGATTTCCTCTTTTAATTTATTGTTTTCCTCAATAAATTGTTCAATAGATTTAGATGTCTCCCTGATTTCGGAGAACATATCCAATGGTAACCTTAGTTCTCTATTGAAAAAGAGCATATTTGGAGAAAATTTAGTTATTGAGTGTTCTGACTGATTATAAAATAATTTGAATTTTAGAATTTGGTTATGCCAATCAAAATGTTCATTACATAAGCAAGCAAGAGTTGATTTCATAATACCATGAGAGCGTTCTAAAAGACCATTACTGCTCGGATGAAAAATAGAAGATTTGTGATGATCAATATTTAAATCAGAAATGAATTTTGAGAATTCTTTAGATGTAAATTGCGCGCCATTATCGGTGTAAATCACTTTGCAAAATCCAAACCGAGAGAAATATTGATTTAAAACATCTATAATAGTTTGCGAAGAAATATTCTTAACTGGAAAAACTTCAAGATATCTACTAAAATGATCTATTATGGTAATAATGAAATTATGTTGTTTAGTTGAGCGTACAAGCTTTCCAACAATATCAATAGAAATAACTTCTGATGGACAAAATCTCTTCGCCTGAAGTTTCACAGGTTGTTTAGCTAATTTCTTAGATTTAAATTTAAGACATTGAGAACAATTCAAAACAAAGTTTTTTGTATCAGCAAACATGCCATGCCAATAATATAATTTTCCTACAAAATTGTATGTCTTACTAACACCAAAGTGTGCGGCATGTGCTGAATAAATAGCAGCTTTCTGCAATGACTGTGGTAAAACAATTTTGAAAGGATTTGCATGATGCTTTTTAGATCTCATCTTCATCATTAATATATTGTTTGAAGAATCAATTTTGAATTTTTTGAATTTATTTTTATTTGAATTGTCAATTACTTCTTGTCTTACTTTTGAAATTTTATCATCCTTCAACTGTTCAGCCAAAATATTCTCATTAGATAAACTTTTATCAGATTGAAAAATGTTGTTCATTAAAAATTTTACATTATTATTGGAAAAAATGACTCTACTAAAATAATCAGAAGGATTTGAAACACCTTGAATATGTGAAATAGAAAATTTAAATTGCTGTAAATATAATAGCCATCTACATGTAATGTCACTCTGAGATTCTAAATTCAGATGATAAGAAAGTGCCTTAGCATCACTCAAAATTTTAAACTCTGCACCAATCAGATAATCTTTGAAATGTCTAACTGACTCATAAATTGCTAAAAGTTCAAGTTTTAAACTGGGGTATCTAGTTTCAGAGTCTTTCAATTTTCTCGAAAAGTATTGTATTGGATGTAATTGATTGTCATATTCTTGTGCCAAAATTCCACTTAGAGCTACTTTACTCGCATCAGTTATAAAAAAAAAAGGTTTGTTGAAATTAGCATTTTTGACCACTGGTTGACCTAAAATAGCTTGTTGCAATTTTAAAAATGAATTTTGACATTCTTCAGTCCATTTAAATTTAGCATTTTTTTTGGTTAAATTTACAAGAGGTTCAACAATTTCTGCATAATCTTTGATTAAAATTCTAAAATAATTTGTCATCCCTAAAAATGTTTTAATATGCTTATTGTTTTTGGGAGTGGGAAAAGACTCAATTTTTTGGATATTCTTATCCGAAGGAGAATAACCATGTTTGTCCACCTTAAAGCCAAGATATTCAATTTCAGATTTAAATAATTGAAGTTTATGTGGATCCAGCGTTAAGTTAAATTTGTTTAACCTGTCAAAAATTAATTGCAATTTGTCTAAAACTTCAGAGAATGAATTGCCTCCTACAATGATGTCATCAAGAAAAAATTGAATACCTAAATGTTTAATATCTCCCAAACATTTTTGAATAAGTTGAGCAAAATAACTAGTACTATTTGCAGTACCCTGAGGTAATCTAGTAGGTTGAAAATTCCCTGATTCTGTGGAGAAGGCCAATTTCGGTTTATCTTCATTTCTCAATTTAATTTGAAAAAAAGCACTTTTTAAATCCAATACACAGTATAAATTTTGACCAGCTACTTCTTGCAAAATATCATGAATATTAGGTACAGAATATTTAAAATGTGTTAATATACTATTTAAAATTCTATAATCAATCACAGGTCTATATTTAATGTCTTCAGGTTTTGTCGATTTATTGATGTGTTTCTTTTTCACCATAATTAAAGGAAATGCATAATTTGAATTAGTATTCTCAATAATACCTGCCTCGAGAAGTTGTTGAATTTCTTTCTGAGCAATAGGTTTTACTAAATGTGGAAGCTTATATGGTTTACATTGCACTGGATAATCATGTATCAAGTTAAATTCAGGAGTTACTTCAGTCGTTACACCAAGAGTTTTGTAATTTTTAGAAAAAACTGCAAAATTTTTCAAAAGCATTTCTTGAACCTGTGTTTTTTGATCAGGATTCAAGTGATCAAGTTTAAAATCATCTTTAGTAAGTTCTGATTTTCTAAGTTCTAAAATTTTAGAATTTATGTTATTAATTTTTGCAATGTTTTGTTTTGCCTGTGGCTTAATGTCAAAATTAGGGTTAAGAAACATTAATTTAGAATTTTTTTTAATATTTACATTTTGATTTGTATTATTTGAAATTAGTATCATTATTTTGTCAACATTATATACTGAACAAATTCCACTTTCAATTTGAATGTTAATTTTGTTATTGGTTGGAATAGCCCAAAATTCAGGGTTTAAATCAGGTTTATCAACTTTAAGTTCCGCCAATATGGTTTGCATAGGTGCAACATTTATATTATTAATTGTTCTAGCAAAATTATTTGATTTCTCATCATTGTTTACATTATTTTTAACATTACAATTTTGTATGGTTGCATTTAAATTTGAAATATTGCTGGTTCCTGAAGAATTAATTTTTGAATTTGAAGTTTTATTTACATTTAATATTAATTTTTGATCAATATATTCATTGTTTACTTGATTCATTTCAATTTGAACATTACTGTTGTGTAAAATTAATTTGTTTTGTGACATATCTAAAATAAGCTTGTTTCTTTTTATAAAATCAAAACCAATTATCATTTGATAATCACTAGACCAAGTGTCATTTGTCACAAAGAAAACATTTTTGAAATATTTATTATTTATTTTAAAACCAAATTCAACAGTATGCTTAAAAGGAATGATGGATTGATTTAAGGTTTGAATAGTCACATTTCTCGATAAATAATTTATTTTTGTTTTTTCTCTAATTTGTTCAAAAAGTTGATATGAAATAAGAGATAAAGAAGCACCTGAATCAATTAGGGTTAAAACTTGAAAATCATTAACAGAAATTTGTAATAATGGAAGATCAGAGCCTAAAATATCACCGTCTTCAACTAAATTGCATGAAGCAATGATTTGAGAATGATTAAAACCTGAATTCAAAGAATTAGTAGAATTTTGTGAATGCTCAATATCATTTTTATACACAATGTTGTCATTAGAAACATGAGTGCGGGGAATTTCAATGGGTACATGGGAAGCTACACCCGCTTTTGTAGTTAAATCAGTACTGAGATTAAAAGTAGATTCCCTTTTTAGTTTAAATTTGCTGAGTTTTGATTTTGTTCCTGTACAACTACTTGTTGTTCATGATTGTTTTGTGTAACAGATTGCATTTGAGGATATATTTGAGAAGGATATGCCCAATTCTGCACTTGTGGAAAAAATGGAACTGCATTTTGCATATTAAAATTTTGTGGAAATCTAGGTTGCTGTTGATAATTTTGCTGATAATTAATGTTCCTTGGTCTCCACTGTCTAAATCTTTGTCCCTGTTGTCTATAATTTCTATTATAATTGTTGTTAAAGTTACCTCTTGGTCTAAATTCCCTTTTAGTTTCATTTTTTTGATTAAATTTCCAATAATCTTTACAATTTAAAGTTAAATGTGGTTCTCCACAAATTAAACAACACAATTTTTGTTTAGTATTATCTTCCTTTCCAATATTCACATTATTTAATTGTCCCAAAACTTCATGTAATACAGCTTCAGTTGCTAACTGTTTAGATTTAATATCCTCGATTTCAGAATTTGAGCTTGTAATATTTAAAATCTCATTTGCTTCCTCACTTAAAGCTCTATCAATTGTTTTGGCTATTTCTAATGCCTCATTAAATGTTTTGGGTCCTCTCTTTTTTACCTCAATTCTTACATCAGATCTCAAAGCTTCAAAAAATTTAGTTAATTTTAAATTATCTACAAAATCTTTAATTTCTTTTTTAGATTTATCTAAATTAGCAGTGTATTTATTGGCTGCTTTTTCAATTTCTTCACCCAAAGTAGAAATAGACTGATTGACTTTTTGTTTTATTGTGGCAAAGTCTGCCTGTAGCTCTATAAAAGATTTAGTTTTAGTGAATTTTGTTTTTAATTTATGCACAAAATCTTCAAAATTAATTTCATTTGCTACTTCTTCATTGTTAGTTAGAAATTCCAAAGCTTTTCCTCTCATCAAAGATTTTAAGATAATTAGTTTTTTATTTTCATCCCAACTGGTTAAGTTTACCAAATTTTGAAATTGAGATATAAAAAGATTAAAATTTTCATTTTCGAGTCCAGAAAATGTTTGCATTAATTGTAGAACAGGTAGTGTAATTGCATTATCATTTTGGTCTTGAATTGTAGCGTTTAATGAGTTTATACTTTTTCTAAGATTTATATTAGCTTTTATTTTATCTTTGCAATTATCCATGTTAATTTTTTTTTTTTTTTTTGTAAATATCAATAATAAAAATATGTATACACAGTTAGAACATCATATAAAACAGATTATACAGATAAAGTGTATAAAAAATATTTTTTTGATAACTTGACATTAAGTGTCTTATATAATAGTTGCAAATTATTTTAAATCAATTTTTTATCAAATTTCAATTCAAAAATAAATTTTTATTTTGCTAATGCAATTTATAAATTGGCTGCATACTTAATTTTAGTTTATTTTTCAACTGTTATTCTTATTTTATGTTACTATAAAGATATTTATTTTCATCAATTGGTTGTTAATTTTAACCAAAATTTAAATATTAATTAAATTATTCATATTATATTTTGCTTCAATTAATAAAATGCAATACATAAAATACAGTGTTTAAAAGAAATATCAATTGCATGCTATAGAAGTGGGTCACACACCATAAAACTTTAATCATTATAAAAAAAAAATCTATCCAGAAGGACTGGTCACGCACCAGAAAACTTTTTATAATATGTTGTGATAAACATGCTGCATGGATCAATTTGAATAGAGTAATTAGAAAATTAATAGTAATTGCTTTAAGAGCTTAATGAAAATATTTTAAATTAATTACTCCATTCAAATCAAGATCCCTGCAACAAATTTTCACGGGTCGGATTCTCATGTCAAAACAATTAAATCTTAAAGGCCAAATAAACAATTAATAAAAAATTAAAATTTTTTGTATAGTGGTATTATCCAGGTATTGACATGAGAACCTTAAATGAAATGATAATAATATAAAACAATACATAAATAAATTCCCAATTTTTTTTTATATTTAAAAAGAAATTATTTATTAAAGAAAATATATATATTCATTAAGATTATATTATATGTATATAATCAATATTAATTGACATTTTTTTTTTTTTTACATAAATTAAAGTACCAATAAAAGAATAAAGAAATAAGTTCCTTTTACTCACAGCTTCTGTACTATTGTGTACTTGTTGAAAAAATATATATATATTTCAAAATTAGTAAAAAATATGATGCAAATTCACATCAGAACATTTGCAGATGATCTCTTCATCATGCTCTATTTTGTACTTCATTTTTAATTAATATTTTGTATGAAACCTGTATTTTTTTTATATTGAACCTTCAATATAAATTCTGCTGATATCATCATTTTAAACACTATCTCCTCAACTAGGAGCACTATCAACACATTTTTTTGTGAACAATGCCACAGATTGACTCATTTAAAATGCACACATCTTCAGCTCCTCGGAGCTCAGCCACTTCAAAATTTCACTGAACATTTTGATACACATATTTCAGAAATGAAATAAACTAGGTCACTACACCTTTTGAAAATCACAGACCTACTGACTGAACTTCAGCACTTCTAAAAATTATACCTCCCCTCTTCCCAGGGAAGGGGGAGAGACCAAAAAGCTGCTTCCCAGTTCACATTAGCATGTTGCTAGGGCCCAGTAACAGAAGAACAAAAAAATTTAAAAAATGACTTCTGGGTAAGAAAGAGACGTACCAATCAACCATTGGTTACTGACCAGTGATGTCACTTTGATCCACGAATTGTAGAAAGGGGAGAAAAAGTTCTTTCTTCGCATGCTCAATGTATTCCCAGAAAAAACCTCTGCTCACAGGGAAATCGGAATTGATGATCTTGCACATCTGTCAAGAATGGTAATTGAATGCACTTGGTGTTAATGGCTGCAAATACATGCCAGATTGTAGATAATATGAGAGGTCTCGTTTAGCTTTCAAAATTCTGTTTTTCCACACCTTAAAATGTCACTTAAGGTTTTAAGTGATCTTGCTAAATGCTTTTTAATGACTTTAGTGCCTTCTACTTCGAAGCCACTGTGGGAAAAACATTCACTACCTCAGACCACCATGAATTTAAGAAAAGTTCTCATGGGAAAAAAATAACTTTTTTTTTTTTGTTGTTGTTGTTGTAAAGTTATAAAGTGTTATGATGAGTTTAAAGTTTTTAAACACATCACAACAACTTTTATTCAATTCCACTGCATATTCATATGCTAGTTTTCGTGCTTATTTTGGTGGAAGCCCATGATGCAAACTTGAAGCTTGGGTTAAATACTTGGTAAGCATATTCTCTTCAAAAGTTGTGAAGATTTGCCAAACTGCATAATTTGGTTTAAGCATAACATTTTTCTCTGTTGGATTTTCTTTCCAGTTTATATCTTTTGCTTTTAGCACATACCGTTGCAGGGTGCTCTTAGGAATATCAAAAGTTCTTGCTATCTCCCTTAATGGTTTCTTGTCCTTAAGTACTGCCTTTACAGCCTTCCGCATCACAACTTCTTTTACTAATCCAATTTCACTTGTTCTCTCTCTTTTTCGCACCAACAATGTAAACAACAAAATTGTTAGGCCTAACAAATAACATGAAAACCCTAATTACAAAATTTGTTGGTGTTTTTTCTAAGCCAAGCCTAATAGAATTTGTATAACAGAGATAGCTTTATGGATTAGTTTTAAACATTTCTTAAGCAAAACAGCTAGTGTAATTTCCCCCCCCACAATATACCCTCTAGGCCTATAGCTTTGATGCAGTTCTAACAATTTCAGGTTAACTCAAGTTGTTACATGTTTACACAACATAAAAGTAGTTTGAAAAGGTTATCCTTAGGTAATAATTAATTGAAAAGCATAAATTCTAATAACTTTGGTTAAACTTTTGGGAATCGGAGGTATTTTTATGTTGAGCGACAGTGTCCCAGTGTACCCCATTAAGGGTGTCCCACTGTACCCCAAGAGACACACACACAACAAAAGTTACAATTTATGTACCACTAACAAATAAAATGAAAAACCATCATACATATGCAATAAAAAATATTTAACCTATGGATTAATGTAAAAATATTGATTATTGGATGACAATTTAGTGCGCAAATACAAAAAAACAACACTTACCTAATTTTCCCAACAGGTCAGATGAGAACAAAAATCGCTATTGCCCCCCTCGAAAACAAATAATGGCGGTGATCTGTTTGCACAGTGTTGCCACACAAGTTGGCATAACGTATCATATTTTTCCCTTTCTTAAACATTTTTACCCTAGTAAATAAATCAATTGTCCCACTGTGCCCCGTGACCCACTGTACCCCGGTCTCCCCTACAGTTGAATTTTTTTCCATCTGGCAACTTATGTTATAAAATGTCACCAGTTTACAAAAATTATTAAAAAATTTTAAATATCTGGAGGACAGTTGGTCTTAAAGAAATGGGATTGGTCTTATTCTCTTTGCCATTGAAAATAACATTTGAAATACCCATTTTATCAATACAATCAAGCATGTTTAGTTTTGTATTACAAATTTTGATGATTTTTTGAGAGACATTTTACAAAAAAAAAAAAGGCAGATTATTATTTCCAGAATCATACCAAAATCTAAACAGCACAAGAGTAACCTATAAGTGACTTGCCCATTAAATTTTGTGAAATTTTGCCAAATAGTTTTTGAGCTAGAATGGATATGCACAGTGCACAGGCACCACACTGAAAATGTGTTTTTTATGTATTTGTGTACGAAAAGATATAAAGTAAACAGAAAATAAGGACTTTCTAAGAACAGTGGGAATCCTGCTTTGTTAAGTTTGGGCTGCATGTGAAAAACAAATATCTATCTATTTCTGTGAGAGACATTGAAGTTTTACTAACATTCGCTTTGCGGGACTATCTTTCTGAAACTAGCAAGATTAGATAAAAAAAATCTTGTTACTGTGTAGAAGTGGAAGGCAAATTTATAGCTTTTGGATAAACACCCTGGACATACACCCTTACTGAATGGTCCCAAACTCATTAATCTTTTTAAAATGCAGTTTATTTTTTGGATTTCACTTTTTATCTGTAGGGAATGTTTTTGCCCTTAATAATTATATCTCTACTAGCTGTGAAACTTTTATGTTCATATGGGTGGGAGTGAGGGCGAGGGGTATGTTAGAGTAGTTCTTTAGAGAAACACAAATATTTCAGGAACTTTAAAAGGGGTAGGCTGCTTGATCAAAAAAGTTTTAACGCCTATCTTTTGGAACTATCTGCCAGCATTTTAGTGAAATACTGACACTATTCTGAGTCCAGGCAAGGAATGAATAATAGAATATGTTAATCTATTCCCAAATTTCCACTGCTGGAAATTGAATAAAAATTTTACAAGTGCATCTATTTTGCTAATGCTTTTATTATGCATTAGCAAAATGGTTGCACTTTTGGTGAATTTGAAAGGGCTAGTTTTCCAAAAGTAGTTAGTTTACATAGAGGGAGCCATTAGACAAAACCAGATCTGAGTGCAAAGAGTGTAGTTCTTAATGGAAACTGGATGATTGAATTGAGTGGAAAGTTGACAGAATTGTTTAGTTCAACAGAAAAGCAACAGTTTATCAAATTAGAGATAATCCAAATCAGGGACTAAGTCAGGTGGCCTTTCAGCATACAGTTCACTACACATTTCATCATATGGGCCATAAAAGTAGAACTACTAACTAGGCGGTTATAATAATCTAGCCTTTCAGTGTATATATACTTATACTTTAAATATGGGGAGAACATTTAATATATCAAACTATAAAATAAAGAACATTAAAACTTAAATACCTCCTCGACCATCTCTATTTCTAGAGGCTGCCTTTGCTTGTCTACGCTCTTCGTGCCTCTGTCGCTGGATTTCTGGATTAATACAGAAGTCATCTGGACGGGGTTCTCTCGCACCTTCTGTTGTATTCTGTACAACCTAATAAACATATATGAAATATTTCAAACTAGGATTTTATAAAAAAATTTATTATATGATATATAGAGAAAAAACCCAAAAACTAATGAACATTAAATAAAGCTTATTTTATTTTTTATTAGTTTAATACATTAACTCTTAATGTGAGATTAGTGCAGGGATGTTACCATATAAGGATTTGGAGCATTTTTGGGAGCAGATTCACAAAGTTCAGAAGCATTTTATTGGAAAATTTTAAACAAATTACATTCTGTTTTCTGCCTCACTAATTTCCCAATAATATAAAATACAACACAAATTTAAAAAAAAAAAAAACTATACATTTAACAAAGTTAAAAAAAAAACTGCAATTTCTATAGGTACATTCATGACTGTATTTAATTTTTTATTTCAGGAATAAATGAGAAACTTATGTTTCATATGATGAATACATTTAATATAAATTTTCTCTTTTTGAAATTTGAAAAATTTACAATGGATTAAAATTATTACTAACCCTAATTAAGATTAGTTATCAGTTAGATAGGGAAAATATCTAAATGATTGTACTCAAAACTTATATATGTATACATATATATAAGTGAGTGTGTGTGCTTAGTTATTACCTTTTCATTTATATTTTTATTATACTTATATCCGATTAGCTTAGGTGATGTTAAGCCGAGCTCATTTCCCTTTGTAAGTATTTTTTAACATGTTTTTAAATTTTCTTTGCTTCCCTCTATTGGTCAATTTTCTTACATATATTGCCTCGTTTATTTTTTAATACTGTATTCTTTTATTTAGAAATATTGTTTGATAATTTTTTGAATATGTTTTTAATATATATTTCTTGAATTAATGTCTTTAATGCCAGAGCATCCTTATTCTATTATTAACTAATAGACTACATATTTTGTCCCTTTATGTAGATAACTTACTAATAAATATTTTCCATGTTTTTATATTGTATATATCTATTGTTACCTTGGTTAAAACATTATCTTACTATGTATACTAGAATCGTGTTCTTAGTTATTTTGGTAATTAATACAGAGATGCCAACCTCTGAAAGGGGTCATCAGTAGAAAAATCCGGAGTTTTCAGTAGTACCGCATCAACCATCAGTAGGATTTTACGTATATTGAAAATATATATTTGAAAACCTTAGAATGAGTTCATAATATAGTTTTGCTAACTTAACCAAGTTAATTAAAACTAAATGGTACTATTTATGTGAAAATAATTAAGAAATTAACCTTTATACTTAACCAAAATATAAAAATAAGCTAGTTTAGTCAAGCTAATGTGCAACAATAGAGAGATTGTGATAGATGGAAAAGGATAATTACGTACTCTCGTCAATGCGTGCGGAAAAAAAAAAAAACTGAATTTCATGATCGTCTATTTATGTGAAAATAATCATAAAATTAACCTTCATAAGCAACTAAAATATGAAAATAACCTAGTTTAGTCAAGTTAATGTGCAATAATATGGGGATGGAGATGGATGGAAAAAGGCAATTGTGTACTCTCAGCAAAGTCCGAAAAGAAAGACTGACTGAATTGTGCAATCTTATAATTTAAGCGAAATATAATTCATTTAGTAAAATATTTCTTTATTTTTACTCGCACTATAAAAATAAATTAGATCTATTGTTCTGATATGAAATCTTTAAAAGAAGGAAATGGATGCAAACAAACTGATAATTTTGGACACTCAGCAAAGCAGGGAATATGAATTGAATGGTGGGATGCATGGATTTCACAGGATTTTCCATAGTTTTGGGAGAGATGTCCGTAAAACCGTAAGATGAAGTAAAAATCTGTACAAACTATGGAAAATTCGTAAAAGTTGGCATCTCTGTTAATACATAATGTTTTGCACTTTCTTCTCTATCTGCATCTTTTTCATTACTATTCAATTCTTTTAGCGCACTAGTATATTTTCCCACAGACAAAAAATCTTGACCTAGTCATTCTTTAATCTGATATAACTTTAAATTCCACTATCCTATATCCCTTCAAAATCCAAAATTAAAAAAAAATCTCTTGCATTCCAATAACCCAACAATGTAATCATTAAGCTAAATTCATAACAAGAACTCATACAAAATTATAACATAGACAGAAATTGTGATGAACACCCTGTTTGTTTACATTATATAACCATGTTGCACCAATGCAGATGATTTGATTATTCACTGGAACCCCCATATAACAATGTCAACAATCGGCAAAATGTGTTGGAACCAATAAATGAACATTTAGTGCCATCTAGTATTCAAATAAAAACATTGTAGTTTAAATTATGTATTTGCAACTTTTGTACTTTAGGGTAAATTTTCATTGACACAAATGATTGAGTACCATCTTTTCATGTAATTTTGCAACTCACGCACAGGTGCATATGCTGTCTTTAAAGAGTTAAATATATTTTTGCCATAAAACCACTTTTCAAGCTGTTTCAAGTTAACAATTGAGATTACTATTTCTTAATTGGCGTAAGTTTACGAAATTAGGAAAAAATAGGCTGTGTTTCATGAACTGTTAACAAAATAATGCATTTGGTAACATTAATAGTTATAGAAAATTTTAAAAAATAATGAAAATAAATAATATGAGAAATTAGTTAAACCTAACAATGCAAAAAATAATTTTTTTTTACCAGTATTTTCTTATCAATAATGACTTTATAATACTGATGAAATTAAATTTGGATCACAGTATCAGATGTCCTAGAAGTAACTGCTTTTGAAAGTTGAGAAGTGGTCTGTGAAACTGCATAACAGCAGTTGGTCAACAATTGCCAATATCTAATTCTAATTAATGTTCTAAAAGCTACAGGGAAAATGAATTGTTTAGGGAAAAAAAATAATAAACATACTTCTTCAGGTGGTTCATCCTTATCTGGCTCATCTTCAAGTATAGGCTCTTTCAAACCAACCAGTGCAGAATCGTAAGTGTCATCATATTCATCCTCATATAAATTAATTTTACCATTATCAGTCTCATCATCCGATTCTTGTTCCCCATAAGTACAAATTAATCTTTTTAAGAATTCTGATTCTTCCTCAGTTTCAAGAGATTGGTATGAATTAGGAGTTTTATTTCTATAAAATAAAAAAAATAAAGAAAAACATCAAATACAACATATGAAGAGATGTAAAAAAATATAAAACCAAAATGGCAATTTAGGGTTTTAGTGAGTCATTTACACCAACTCAGTAATTGTTCCATGTGCTTTGATCTTAATTAAAAATAACAGGAGTAAGAGGCTCCACTTGACATCTTTTACATTAATAATCTATATTATTGTATGAAACATCTTTACTTCCACAACTGCAGAATGCTCATATAATTTCAAATTTCCACAAGCTTTCTTAAGTTTAAATATTGATCTAGTCTACATACTTGATTACTATACTGTTACAGAAATTTTCTATATATCAGCATGTCAAACTGCATCTAAGATTTTGTACACAAAAATTTTATTACAGAAAATCTAAAATTTTATTACAGAAAATACACAAAATTAATAATTATTTAGATAAATTAACTTACTTTTTACCAATATGTATATTTTTCATGTTCACATCATCTCTATTAAATACATCAAATTCATCATTGTCATAAATATTCTTCCTTTCTGTCAAGATTGATGAAGGGTTAGAGTTATTTGTAGAGGAACTTAAAGCCTTCGGTTTTCTAGAAAGAAAAAAAAAAGCTTAAATGAGATAAGCACATGCAACATCTTTCTACAGATAACCTTCTTTACTGCCTTGATTTTTTTAAATTATACTAAGACCCTTCTTTGCTTTGGTAAAACATTCATTAAAATCCTGACACAAAATGAAGTGTAGAAGCTCCAACAAGTAAGTAAAAATCAAACAGTGCACAAGAGATGCCCCCCCCCCCCCCAAGTTCTGTCAAGTAAAGAGCCATCGGTATAAACATACAACCATTTGTCTTCTGGAAATTATAAGTCTATTGCTTCCAATGCAATAACCCAATTTTTTTCGGAATCATTTCCCTTCTGTTCACCTTCACTTCAAGATCCAGTTGGACGATAAAAAAAAAAAAAAAAAATTTCCATAGGAAATTATAGATAAGGAAGATTGACAGCAAGATACTATTCTCAAGAATTACAAAAATATAAATTTAACCTCAATTTAACTATTGAAACGTGGAATTAAATGATGTGTGGCACCCTTGGAATAAAATTTCTTAAAATTTTCAGGTTTCCCAGAATGTAGAACATAATTGTATTTATAAAATAGTTATTACTATTTGCCTTTGGTCACAAGACTGTATGCTTTGTGACAAAGCTGTGAGATGTTTTGAGTTGGTCCGTTATGCAATTGTTATAAATTCATTAATAAATTGTGCCCTGAGCATGCAATTCTATTTCTAAACTAATTCTTTTATCTTCTCCCATGAATCCAATATAGTAAAATGAAAACAAATTCAATGTTAAAATTTTAATTCATCTAATTGTTATCCAAATCACAATTTTTGTATAGATGACTAATAGTAATGAAATGTGCCTACATATTCAATTTGAAATATATAACAATAAAATTGAGAAAGCTAGAATTCTGTATTGTTAATCCCAATCTATTTATCACAATATTTTTTATTTATTTATTATTTTTTCTGGAAACTGCCATACCAGTTTGTCTGCAAGTTATTGTTAGATGCAATATCATAAAATCAGCTTGTTTTGAAGCAAAATCGTTGAAAATTGCTCAAAATTCAGCTTAAACCATTAATGCATAATTAAAATCTAAATCGAATTAAAAAAAAAATCACTCTAAGGTATATCAGAATTTGTCCCGAAGTATCCCTGTACTAAATGTTGTACAAACACACAAAGCATTTTCTTTCATTATTTAAAATCAAATCAAATTCAGCAACCTATAAAAAATTTGACAAGCAAAGTTAGTTGAGTTGATATTGAAGCATCAATGAAAAATAAGAAATTTTGGTTTCAAGTACAATAGGACAAAAAACCCTTATAACTGAAGTTATTTTTTCAGGTTGTCACCAAATGTTTACAGGTTTTTGATATGAAAAAATGCAATTTCTCACTTTGGATTTTTGTATTTTATTTTTTGAGCTGAATTTAAACTTCTCGTGAATTCCAGGCTTTCCTTGAGGCACATGAACTCAGTCACATGAACAGTAAAAAACTAAACTTTGATGTTAGTAAGTTAGTCTATTTCTCACAAATTTTCTTTTAGACTACAAAACAGTGCCTATTAAAGGAAGAATCTTATGTAGGCAAGTACAGGTTTGAATGGGCTTGGACCTGGCTCATCGACCTCATTTCTATTGAAAGGATTTGGATAGGACTAGAGCTGAATTTAGGAAATTTTAGATTTGACCGGGGCAAAAGAGGTCTAAGTTTGGACAAGTTATAAATAAATATTAATGTGAAATTTATAAAAATTTATTGTTCATTTAGGAAATGCAGAAAATAAGACTTTATTAATATCTTTCTACATAGTCAGTTTCAAGTAAGTATATAGCACAGATTTGTGGTTTTCTTTATATCTGAAAAAGAAGAGTTTGAATTTTATATTGCAGAACATCTTCAGGCCCAGGTCAGATTCAGATTTTCTCACTGTCAAGCAGGGCCAGGTAAAAGTCTTACTTTTTAGTATATGTAGACCTCTCTGGGCAAGTCAAATTCATTCTTTTTTCTTTATGCACATTGAAAAATATCCCATTGATCACAGTTCATCTACAGCTTAAGAAACTATTATCAAAACTCTATGTCTCAATTTTAGAGGGATTTGTGAGCATAAATGGATTTTAAAATTTAAAGTCTAAATGTCAAAAGAAGTATAACACTTGAGTTTAAATTATATAGTATACCCTAAAATATTTTATAAAATTACCTTTTCAGACTTCTGTCCAACTCATCAAGACATTTAGGCAATGCATCGGTACAAAGTGCATCAATTACCTTTTCTGTGTCATAACAAAAATGTGTTATGCATTCCTGTGATAAAAGAATAAAACATTAAAATATCAGATTAATTAAACAATTGCATGCATTAAAACTAAAAGAAGATATGAGTAGATGAAGGTGCTATGTAGTACAAAAGCTGATCTTTCAAAAAGATTCCGCTATCTTGTTAGTAAAGAGATTTTATGTATCACTCAGAAATAGGGCATGATTTATTCTAAAAAACTTAAATAGAAAAAATAAATAAAAAGCTGTCACACACAGGATTCATATTTTCTTAATAAGAGAAAATGAAATAGTTTTATGTTTTTATATGTAAGTATAGAGAGTAAGTAGATGAGGTGTAATATAGACCTTTATGACTATGATTGCACAAAAAAATTTTAATATATAAATATTGTTATAAATTAATTGTTACAAAATATGGTTATGTAGCTAGGTACTTTATGCTAAAATAATAGCAGGCACACATTATTCAAAATACCATACACTACATGTAGCCAACTACGCAATAGTTGTATGATGACATAGTTACTTTTATCACCTAATTTTATGACATAATAACTGTGTGTGAGCCATTTGATTCCTTGTCAAAACATTACATTTAAGATGTTTCACATAAGCACATATTGACGACATACCTCAATAAATCCTTCACCAAGATGAGGGAAAAGTTCAAGTACTACTTGAATTAAAGAATCCATCTTTAATTCACTGGAATGGCTATCTTCTAGATATTCTGAGGAAGCAGTTCCATTTTCACAAAGATTTTCTGCTTCAGGTTTTAAAATGGCAGCTATATTCTATGGTGGATGAAAATAAAATATTCAGATCAAACTTTAAAAGCAAATTCATTTTAATACTTAAATAAAAGTAAATTAAAACTCATAGTAGTGCATTTATGCACTACTAAGAATTTTAATGTCTGTTATAACAGTTTAAGTTACAAACTAGCAATGGTACTTTTATAACTAGCTTTTGCATTGTCATAATATAACTGATATTTTATAGAATCAAATTAGAAATTGACATGGGTAGAGATATTTCGGCATGTTTAAGGATTGGCATATAGAAAACTGAAGACTTTGACATATAACTTAAGTGTTGTAAATCAGTATAATCCTGCCTAAGGGTTGATTTAAGTGGGTTTCACATTGTAATTTGCAAGAAGATGTTATTATAGAGTCCCCGAAGCTGCTTTGACACAGTAGATGTGACGCAACTTGCTGCTTTTATTTTAAGTAAAAATGTGATAACTTTATCAATTAAGCAAAAATCACCCTATATAGGATCTGAATCTAATCAAGCAGCAACCTAAAGCTTGATCGGGTATTATCCAACATTATAGAAAAAAGTAACAGTGGCACCACTGAAAAGAAAGAATGGAAAACATCTACAGAATATAATAAATCTTCCAAGAAATAACTTGTGGCAGATAGTTTTAAAATTAAAGATAAATTATTTTCCTAATCTATATATATTTGATCTGCTACTTAATCTGTCAGTTTTTCATGCTATTTTAGAGGTGCTATCACATAAATTGCATCAAAACAGGCTATGACCTGAATTGAATATTTATTGCAGGGTTACCTATTGAGAAAATTTTCACTAATAAAGTTGAAAAGGTTATTTTCATCTAAATCTCTTTTAAGTTTATCATAAGGACTATGGTAATGGCAAAGAGTCAAGCATGGTAACAGGTAAACTCAAAAGAGATTTGAAAGTGTAGAAGAGTGCTGTTGAGCAATGAATTTGTTTTATAAATCTCCTTCTATTTATAAGTCAGAAATTTACTCTCAATACCTAATCAAAATTATTATATGACTATAGAAAATTCACTTTACATAGCAACTGTTGCAACAATTTCAAAATACACTACTTTATATAAGAAATGTCATACTTTGTTGCATTTTTTATGTTGAACAGTGTATATCAAGAATGGTGAAGGCTCATAATGTTTTATAAATTGTGCCATTAACTTTTACATAAATAAATTGCATGCAAAATATCTATTTTCTTAACATTTCAAATCATAAGTATGCTTTATAATGTTTTAACATTTTTGCAAAACAGAAAAGTTCGAAATATTGAGGGCCTTTCTCTGGTTTGTTCACTCCCAAAACCAATAAGTTTCTGATATTCATTGATAGAAATATTTGTACTAAATTTCATTTAATGGGTTCAATTTGTTAGAGAAATATTGTGGCCACAAACTCACAACATAATTAAACAAATAGTTGATTCGTATTCAGGGACGCTTGAAATGAGTAAATATACATCAAGATCTGAGAGTCTAATATTTGACCTCATTACATTACTTTTACATACTAGATTGTTCAATGAGTTGAAAATAAAAAAAATGGGACAGAAAATTGTAATTAATTTCTAGCTGAGACTATTAATACTAGAATACTTTCTTGTAAATGAAACATGAGCTGATTTTACTCATAAAGGGCACTAGGAATCAAAATTTCATAGGGAAGGGGAAAGATTTTCTATTCATAATTAAAATATAAAAGTTGAAAATTTTAGTTTTAAATTATACAAATTTAAGTTTATAAGTCAATTAGAACATACTTTAAAACAGCTTCAAAGTTTAATCACATAGCTACTAGCACATTTTTAGTAGGGAGCTTGTTTGTTTTTCAATTTTCTTCAAAATGCAATTTTTTGGAATATTTGTACTTTTCTCTTAGCTTACAGCAAAAATATTTCTTTAAAATTTTCTGGAATGGTGCATACTTATAGGCTCTATATACTATACAAAAAAAAAAGTTTATTTTGAAATTAAACTATTTAAAAATAATATAAAATGCTCAAAATCACTATATTTCTACGAGTATGAATTAAAAAATTTTAAAATAAAAAATAATAATGGAATTTATACAATTCTGCTTGGGTGTGCACCGAAGGTTCTATTTAATATGCTTAAAAAAAAAGGATAGCTTTTATAATATATAATCTGAGAAAAAGGAACATAAATGTAGCTAAAATAGCATTATAGGTATAAGAGAATCTAGATTAAGTGAAGTAACAACATGTAAGAACTTAAATTTGAATGATTTTTCAGAAAATGTGTAGTCCAGGGCCTATTTATTAAAACAACCATCAAGAAAATTGGTCGAATAAATTTCAAGAATATGCTGGGAACAAACGCAAATGGCATCAGAATTTAAATATACAAATTACAAGCAAATAATGACAGAGCTGTGGAAAAAAAGTACTAACATGCAAACTCGTAACAGATTTATCAGAACTTTTGGAATGTATTTTAGGACGAGCACCATTTATAGCTTTAGAGGTAAAGGGTTGAGTGTTTTCATCTGTAATGTCATGTATACTTCCAAAAACATAGCTTAATCTCTCTGGGTCTCTGATAAATGTTAAGAAATACATACAGAAAGACTGAACAAAAGTAAAATTTACACCCAAGATAAAAGGTATTAGAAGTATGGCAGAAAACAAAATTCAAGAACTTATAATCTATTAATCCTGAAAATACATAAATGTAAGATAACATTTTTACTAACAATAATTAATGAATATTAATCTAAACACCAAAATTAGCTATCAATTGCTAATATAAAGGTGAAATCTATCCAATTCTACAAAAATTTACTCAAACCGCAAAGGGGGAAAAAATAGATGTAGATAGAAACTTTATTAATAAGCAATAGTAAACAAAAATATAGATGCAGCAAGAGTTTTTACTTCAGGATATGAGAATTAGAAGAATTTTATGCTTAACATAAAATTTTATGTAGCATATAATTTTATGTTTAAACTTATTACGTGATAAACATGGCATTATAAAAGTTAATCTTATACAACAGAGTAAAAAAAAGTGGAATAAGCATACTGTATTAAAAAATTTGTTTTTAACATATAGTTTGACTTAATAAACTACGTTACTTTTCCTTCCTTTAAAATGAAATTTCAGGTGAATCAAATGTAAAATTCAATATAAAACATGAAAAACTTTCTTAATGAATAATAAAACTGATTTATGCAGTAAAATCTAACAATGAATGTTTAAATTTAGATTAGGTAAAAAAATCTTCCTGAAAGAGAAATACTTTTGGTCACGATAAAACAGACACTTCACATATGTAACGAGGAACTAGAATAAAGTCGTGCCCTTGTATCTGTAGTTTACCACAGCTCGATAATAATTTGGAAAATTAAAGGAATTAGTTTCAAACCAAAACAGGATCTGCAGTTTTTGATTAGAATGGCGGACATTGTTTTTTAAGAATAATTTTTTTTTATTGCAGGTAATGTACAGGTACGTACAGATGATATCTTTTATAAAATGTATAACAATAACACATTTTTTTATTGCTTTTGTAGTGCTTTAATAGAAATGGATTATTCTTATTTGTCTATCATCCATTGAAAATGCATATGATGTTGTACAGTACAAGTGTACTGTATTTTTTCATTGCTTTATCATTTCTTGAGGATTAGGTTAAAAAGTCAGAATTCCTTACTTTCAAGCGTATGGAAGACAGAGAGAGAGAAAAAATACATTGTAAATGTACAATGTAATATGCAGAATGTACACTTTATTATTACTTTACTTACTGTTGGTAATATCTTATTGTGTGCTATTTATCAATTAAACTTTACCGTATTCATGTATGTTCCACAACAAAATTGACCACTAATGCGCCAGACTCACATATCAAGTTGTACATATGTATGTATGTATGTTCCACAAATACAATATTATATATAGCATTCACTATTATCTGTGGTTTCACGTAACCATGATAGGCCTTGGAGCGTGTTACGTGCGGATACAGGGGCACTACAACATACAAAAATTACTAATTCAATTTTCCCAAAGGATACAAATAAGCTCCTGTTTGAGTTAAAAGCTCTAAGTCACTCTCGAATGGATACACATTGTTATAATCATTCAGGAAACTAAAAAATAAAAAATAGAATAATTAAGTAACACTATAAATAAATCTTCAAAATTTTAACATCAAAATTTCTAACAAAGGGTTTAAAATTGATGTCAAACATATGAGAAATTACAACCGGCACAGTATTTTAATTGATAGAGCATCACCTGGCCCTACTGAGATATGAATTCTTTATAATGGCGTCTGAGCAACTTAGCCCTGAAGGAATCATGACTACAGATTATCATTCCTGCATATTAGATGCAGTAAGTGATTGAGGCCTGAATAAAATAAAGACTAAAATTTTACCAGGACCTTATAATTTATGGTATTACAGAAACTTATAACAAACACAATACTACCCTATATATATATATATATATATAAGAAATGTATAGATTAGCTTGTACAGATCAGATCTCTCTTATCCAAAATCTCATAATCTGATGTAGAATGTAGGGTCCACTCTCAATACACAATCATCTTAGTAGCTTCATGGATAGTGTCGTTTGACTAGCTGGAGATCAGTGGTTCAATTTCCTGCTAAGATATAGATCCTTTACAAGGGATTCATTACACCTTGCCATAAGCAAACAAAATTAATTCAACAATATTTGCTCAAAGCATCATCCATAATGAAACAGAGGCAGAAGAGCATAATTATCCGATATAAATTCACAAATCATAAGACAGGACTCCAATTTTTAATTCACCTGGATTTACTCAGTTTTCAGAATTTTAAATATTACTATACCAAATTGTAAGATAATGTTGTCTAGTATAAGAATTCAAAATCTTTTTATAATAATTCAATTCAGAGTTTCTATACTGTGTTACAAATTTTAGGTAACTACGAAACATGCACTGGAGTTTTATTAAAAACCCTTATAGGAAATAGGAATGTTTAAATGGTAACATAAATCCTTTACTATGGCTGGATTGATAGCACTAATTAATTCCTGAACCTTGCAAAAATAGTGTCTATGAGATATAAGTTGAAGGTCAAACTAGCATAATGCACTTAATAGCTTAAATTATCATTCAGTGCTTTAATAGACAATGGCTACTAAACTTCATTTTTTACTAGACAATCTTAATGACCATTTTTTAGTGAAACAAATGATTAATGTTACATAGATTCTTTAAAACAATATAAACTGCAAATGTTACACATGCTAAAGAAAAAGTAAATATAAATTGCTTAATACAGAAATAAACTCACTACATTTATCTGTTATCTATAATAATAAAAGAAGATGTCTGTAGCAGAAAATGTAAGTATCATACGGCCATGAAATTTGGTACAGAGGCACTTCAGGTCACAGAAAATACACCTTGGCAAGATTTTTTAAAATTTGAACTTGTGTTTTAGTTATTTTATGTTTTAGTACCAGTTTGAGTGATTTTCACATAAATTGTTTATTTAGTAACCAAAAATTGCATTACCTGGATACCATATATAATATTACACCTTTATGTTTGTATGAAAGCACTGTTCCATGAAAATATTTTACAAATACAAATTAATAACTCTATAAAGTTACAAATAAAACTTTAAATTGAACAATGAACTTACTTCTTCTCACAAGCAATTTCCATGAAGATTTCTAAAAATTCTTCAGCAGGTGGATTATTTGAAGATCTTTGGTCAGCACAGCTTTAAAAAGTCAATTGGGTTTAGTTTAGAAGAAATTATGATAGGCTAATTAATGAAACTCCAAATATAAAACTAAAAATAGTTTAAAATAAGAAATTTTAAAGAAAACTAAAATTTTCTAGAAATAATTTAGTCAACTCCTTTTTTTTTTTTTATATATATAAATCAAATTATTGTAATAACAGTTCCATTTGAAATCAAACTTGCAACCCTCATGTTTTTCCATAACACTGTTATTTATAATGTTAAATTAAACACAATACTTTTCAATGGGAATTTAAAGATTTTAAAATAATTTTTAGAGAAAAATATCTGCTGGAAATTAAAAATGGAATTCTTAAACTCAAATGCTAGCATACTAATATTATTTTTCATATAGCTGAGTGATCATTTATAAACTTAATTTTTCAAAACCCTTATTATTTTAAGACAACCATGAGAGGACATTTTTAAACATCTCAAGAAAAGACCAAGATTTTGAGGGGGGGGGGGGGGGAAGAAAAAAAAAACTTTTTAAAATCAAATAAAGGTTGAAATGAAAAAAAATCTGCACCCTTTTCAGAGTATTCAAAACTTATTTCCCATTAGATTATTTAATCAGTTTTCTGCTCTTTCATTACTACACAGTATGAAAGCTCTAATAAACTTATTACATGTAGGTTTAGTTGAAAAAAAAAATAATTAACATGTTTACCTACCTGGGATCTAAAATATGCTGAATACAACAATAGCTTAACATATTTCTGAAAGTATTAATTAAAAATGTCTTAGACAGCATGACTTTCTTCCTGATAATCTGTAGAATACTGAAAAATATGTTTTTACCAGAATTAATTTTATATAGTATAATACCAATTTATAATTTTTCCAATTACATATTTATAACCAAGGAAGAAATGAACAACTAAATTATAGAAAGTTATATTTATATTTATTGTGGATACAATTTGGGGGGAAAAAAATTAAAAACATGTTTTATTATTTTTAATGAAATGATTATATAACTAACTTTATGAATAGTAATTCTTTTATTTACACAAATACATTTTAACATAAGTGGTCAATTCCACATAGAAGTCTCATTTTAGCCCCAAAATAAATTAGAAGAAATGCATGATTAGTTAGCAAGAAATCTATAAGCAAAAAACACTATCCTAACTTTAACATTTTGATAGTATTTAACTTTTTACTGAATCAGTAATTAGATCTTGTCCAATTGCATTACATCGGTTACACAATTTTAAAATGAAATTATAGAGGTATATGCATAGCAAGAATTTTTTTTTTTAAAGTTGTCATATGATAGCCACAGGTAATAAATATTTTAAAACATAAAGTTTTACTTTGTCATTTTTAGTAAATGTTTCTTGGTATAAAAAAGTCACAAATCTTGTATTAATTGTTATGTCAGTTACAGTGGAACTGACCAAGTTCATGTTTGGAATTTTATGTCAACAACTTAGCTCAGACATGCTCAGACATAACAAGATATCTTCCATATAAATTTCCTTAATTAATGTGTACTAGCAGATATATCTGGCATTGATTGCAATTTAAGATATGTGTAGATCCTAGGCATTTCTATCCCTATTGTTCCTTTAAAAATTTCAACTAATACAATATGAAAAAAAAAATATAAGAACCTCTGTTGAGGCTGCACAAAACTATCTTCAATAGCAAATCTAAAGAAAAAGCATTCTGATCACCATTTGTAAAGTAATTTGCAAAAAATATTAAGTTTGATAAACATATGCTAAAATGAAGATGTTGAAAAAATAACATAAAAATAGTCCTGTGCCATTTTTAATATGTTTCAACTATTATTTTAAAAATAAATGAATTGAAAAAATTTTCATATTAATAAAGATGACATCAGAAAACAAAAATATCAATAATTCCCCATAATCTTAATAGTGACAGTAATTGATAAAACACAATCCAAAATACAGTTCTGTTCATTGAATCAATTTATTTTCATATCCATTTCTTTACAATTTAAATTGTATAAATTAAATTAAAATCATCTGCTTTATTAATAAATCTGACTGTGAAACATTTATTTACAGAATAAAAACATTTTATAAGCAACACAATAAAAATTTCCTGAATGAAGTTTTATATACATCGTCTGCTCTTTTATTTATATGCTAAAGATAATTTTGTGTGTTTTACTGCTATCTTGATATTCCCATGGCTAAGAAACTTGAAACATGATAGGATTACAGTAAAAAATAATCATATCAACATTTGAAAAAGAAAAAAAAAATAGTTTAAAACTGGATTTATATATATATATATATATATATATATATATATAATTGCTTTACATTTTTAAATACTTATAGATGTAACACTATACAGATGATGGCTTTTTGCACTTTACTGAAATATACTGTATATACAGTCTTTGACAGATTTTAAATGGCTTAAAAGTAGTACATTAGATATAGTAAATTATGAAAATCTAGCATGCACAGCCTGTTAATACCATAGGAGCATAGGTTCGAACTTTTGTTCAAATTAATCTAATTTTGCAGATACTTTTCACACATAACGTACTCCGGCCATCCATTAAGCTGCTCTATGTCTTAGGATGAGTCGGATGGTCTGGGCTTTCGACACATAATGTACTGCCTTTACTTCGGTGCATATGTAATAAAAACATGCTTATTTTGTTATAACTGGAGAATCTATAATTTTTAAATAATTACTTTCTTTTAAAGCAATTTTTCTATCAATTATCTAATTTTATTATTATTATGCATGCCATAAGTTTGCAGAAAAATTGTTTCAATATTTATGCGTGTAGATACTTTTAATTTTTGTTCTACTTTGCTTCATAAGTTTGTAGGTACTTTTATTTTGATGATTGTGTATGCAGATACTTTTTGATTTTATATTACTCTGCTTGTGCTCTGTGACTTGACTCTATGATTAAGAAGTCCAATAATTAAAAACAAGAATTTAGAAAACAGATAAGTTTAGAAAATAAATTAAACATAATAAAGGTATAAAAAAAAAGTCAACAACTTCCCAGTTGTATTACCTTGACAAATATTAACTAATTAAACACTGAATAGATGTCGTAAGGTGATATCTTAAAATTCTTCAGTAATCATAACGCATAAAAAACCCATCAAGAGTGACCATGAACAAATATATTACATTGTTAAAAAAATACTTGACTGGACTCATGACAATGCCTGCCCATAAGTTGTAATCGCAACACAAAATCTCCTCAAAATCTTGGGCTTGGAACAATTCGATCATCTCCCCTCCTTACTGCCCAGATTTAGAACTAAGTGATTTTCCTGTGTTCAAGCATTTCAAATCTTTCCTTATTGGCCAGCAGTTCCATAAAAACAATGAAGTTAAATAAGCTGGTTTGCATCATAGGCCTCATCCTTCTATAATGAAGGGATACAACACTTGGTGCCCTGCTATAACAAGTGCCTCAACAATGGTGGAAACCATGTCGAAAATTAGTGTAAAGTGTGTACATCAAATAGCAATATAAATGTAAATATATTTTTGTTTTATATTAATAACTGATTGGAACTTACTTTCTGTATATCCGCTATATTCTATTGATTGAGCTATTTAAGACCGTAATTAAACAATATGCTATTGTAAAAGATAAAACATTTTATTACATGTAACCAACACTGCTTTATTTATGTGGTTTATTTTAACAAGCTCATGGAACCTATACCTCATGCATACAGAAGGAATTCTGTATTTATATACGGTAAACCAGAACTTATGTAAAAAGTGTCAAAAGTAAATCAAGAAAATAAATTACCTATCATTTTCATCGGCTTTAGACAGTCTTTTAACTTCTTTTTCAACAGCTGAAAAAGTCTGTTCATAAAAACCTGCAATTCTAATAACATCAAATCAATCACAAAATGCTAATGTAAATGCTCAAATACATTTTTTGTAATGCATAAAAAATATAGTAACTTTTTGCTACATTGCACTTGTTTGGAGGCAATTGAAATATCTGATATATCCAAAAAAGTGATAAACCTGACATTATAAAATAAAATCTTATTTTTTACAATTATTTTTATAGGCTTAAATTTTCTTTTAAAAATACACAAATTTCATTCCATAAAATAAGAAAATTGTAATATATCAAAATGTTCAATAAAATAAAGCACTTTTATAATGAAATTACTGCATTTACTATATTTTCTTGTTTCCCATTTAACTTATTTACTGCCTTTACAAATACAGTCCTAGCACATTTCTAGTATTGATGCTCATTTTAATTACAGTACCTTGAACAGATAGTGTGCTGACCGAAATGAAAAACAGGTTCCCGAAAAACAGCCACAAGTAGATGCTGCGGATATTATTAAAGGGGCCAAAAGCCAGAGCATTAATATTAAAACCAATTCAAATTAATGCAAATTAAATGAGTGATATATTTCAAGACAACTGAAGAATTGCCGTAAAATTTGATTTGATTATTGCAAGTAGTATATACAAAAAGTCATTTGATTTTCAGAGAGATTGAGAGAAGAATAGCAAAACCGAAAAAAATACTTTTTATGACAGTAGTTATAACAAATTATATTAGGTGTACAGCTGATTTATATGTAACTTGACACTAGAAAAAGAATAAAATTAATCTTTAACAAAACTAATCTTTAAATTTGAATTCGACCACTTGATAGAGTGACTTTGTCCATAACACTTCTATTTACATTACTGCTTCAGTATAGATGACTGCACTGACAGCAAGAAAACTTGCTATGTACCACAATTTTATGAGTCCATAGGGATCCATGAGCAGGTTTTGCATTTTTTAGTTCACTAGCATACAGGCGATGATAGGATCTGGAAAAAGTGTGTGTGTGTGTGGGGGGGGGGGGGGTGTCGTTGATTGAATGGGCAGTTTACATTACAGTACAAAACTCCTTTTCAAATATGGACTCTATAGAGGACTAATGTAACAGTTTGGTAAATGGGAAATTTAACTACCAACCTACAATTATACTATTTCAGTATTTCAGAATAGATGATATAACTGAATTTGTGAACAGGACAGAACAAGACAAGAATATTGTGAACAGGAAAAATTGCTACATACCACAATTTTATGAATCTGCAAGATATGCAGTGAGCAGGTATTATGTTTTTTACTTCGCTTGCCTATGAGCATAGCCAGGATAAGCGAAAAAGTGGGAGGGTCGATGATTGAATGTGTGGTTTACATTAAAGTACAATATACCTTTTAAAATATGGATCCGATATTCTACACAATAAAAGAAAATACTCGTGTGTCTGTTAATGTGCTTTGCATTAAAATGTATAAAAGCATTTCCTTTTCACATTTTCATAAGAAAAACAAAAATAAAAAGTATTAGATTTAAAAATTTGTCGAAATTTGAAATGTTGGATTCATTAGGTGGGTACGGATTCTTATATCCTCCTATAGATCCTATAACATTAAAATGTACAAACCTTAATTCCTGGATAACTTTTCCTTGTATGTACTCACATACTTAATAGCATTCACAAAATTTCATATTGTATGTGTGTGTGTGTGTGGGGGGGGGGGATTGCAAAACTTTGTTAATTAAAATAATTTTATTATACATTTTTTTAAACAATACTGTCAACATGCCTGCTTCTCATGACCTCCAACAAAATTTATGATTCTGCAAATGCAAGTCTAAATAAAATATTGTGCAATCATTCTAAATTGTGATACTTTTTAAAACATTACAAAACAATAAAAAAAGAACATACTTATTCTATACAAGAGCGCCCTTTTCAAGATAGGTTGCCCTCTTGTTAACATATTACCTTGCCTGACTTGGATCCTGAGGGAAACACTAATCAACCGACTCCTAAACTAAAGTGCAGGTGCTAAGTATACACAGACAAATTATAAGATGTTTCTTTATTGAATAACAGTTTGTAGACTGCTTCATTTTTTTACAACAGGTATACGAGAAAAATTTGAAGCCAGTTATTGCAATGTGTCAAGTCAACATTTTATAGGATATTCAATTTTTATGAATTAGGTGATATTTTTGTCAATTTGGCAATATTTTTCAATTTGGTGATATTTTACAGAAAGTTACCAAATTTAGTACCAAGTGTTACCAACAGACATACATAGAGAAGCGATTTTCTTATATGGAATTATATATAACAGAACTCACCACATTATAATGAGAGAAAACAAAAAAAAATACTAATTTAACAAATGTAAATATATAGAGTTAGAAAGTTCTCTTTACTTCCAGGTATAGTTACAATCAACGAACGTTGCCAAAAAATATTTAAATTTAATTGTTTCTTCATGAATTCTGGAATATAGCCATACTAAACTCATTGGTTTTATTAAACGGTTGTCCTTCAATAAAAAGCATTAATGGATATAGTCTCATAACCTGAGTTTGTTTCTCAACGTTGATATTAAATAATCAGTTTTATCATATGTCACATGATCTGTTTCTTTTAATTATTTAAAAGCATTTTAATTAATTGCAAACTATATTTCACCAATCAAAACATGAAATGGTAATAATGTTTCAACAAAGGTTAGTGCACGAAAGTGTCAAACACTTTAGCATAGACCTCTGACTTCATTATCTGAGTCTACATATCAAATTTTACAATTTAGGCTTAATTTGGGTATAAAACTTTAATAATACCAAATGTTTAACACACATTAACAAAACCCATAATGAAAGTAAATCAAAATTTTACCTTATTATTGCTCCATTTTGATAAAACACTTGACAGGCTGGAGAGTACATTTCTAGGAACATATGAATTGTGGCACATGTGTCTGCAACGTAACCAATCACATTGCAAAATGCAGGCAAAGACATGTCTTTAATGCCAGATGGAGTATTATCTTCCAGCTTGCGGCAACCACCGTGTTTTTCAGGAACGTTCAAAAATAGCTTTTCTTCAGCAAAGCCAAAAGCCTATTATTAATATATTAATGCAAAGTATTAACCATATTACTAAACAGAATGACAGATTTTGATTAGATAAAAATATGTTTAAAATATTTAAATACTGAACTTTTATACAAGCAGTTTTATCTACTAGGGTAATGAAATATAAGACATTAAAAAAAAAAAAAATATATATATATATATAAATATATATATATTCATATATATATATAAATACAATCATATATATATATATATAAATATATAAATATATATATAAGACATATTCTTTTCATTTATACAGGTTATATACAACAAATTAAAATACATTGTGCAACCATTTAGTTCAATCTTTTTGGTTTTTCAGTATAGATCAGTTTTGAATACCAAATATCAAATACCATCAACCAAGTTGTTCACTATGACAAAAATGTATGGTTCAAAAATCAAACATTAATGAAAAATGCAGGATATTTCAAAAAAGGAAATGCTATTTAAATACAACTAAATCATCCTATTTAAAACTGATATCATCACATTTTAAAAGCGTCATTCATCAAAATTGGCTAACATTGCGGAGGATAACAATTTTCCTAATCAGAATATATTGCAGGTAGGTATATATTGGCATATTAAAATAATAGAACTAAATACACCCAATTCTTTTTTTACATGCTTTTTTTTTACACGAATTTGAAGTTACATGTTTCAAAAAAGACTTCCTTTTTTGAAAAATTTATTTGATCTAACACGATTTCAAAGTCATTGTCTTATACTTATGTACGTGACTATGAGCGGTCTAGTATAAATTGCTGTCCTTGGTACCAATGTATCAAAAAAATTCACGTTTTTACCACACTTCAAAAATTAGGCAGCACTGCGTACTGCTATAATGTTATTGAATAAGGGGATTCCTCAGTAACGACTGGGGAATTATTTTTACCTATGAATTATGTATTTTAAGTTTTATTGCTCAATAAAATTGCATATGTATGTATATATCATTCATATGCATATCAGAACTTTTACAGTTTTCAGCATTTTTTTTATACGGTTTCTAAACTAAATAGAGTTCTTTATTTTACCTTACATGGTTTTCGAATAACATGCAATGTATCCCCAATTTTACCAAAGTAAACTTATCTTTTTTTTTACACAAATTTGTAAGGAACGTATCTACCATGTAAAAAAAGAGTTGGGTGTATAGAATTATGTAAAATAAACTAATGATGTTCTAATTAGGAAAATTTTGCAATATACACATTTTTAAGTAAATTGGTAAGTTAGTGATCAAGGAATTACTAAGGAATTACAGACCATATCTAATGGATCTTTTCATTTCAGCAACCTGTTTAAATTTATTAAATTTTTTTAGTTATTTCATAGCTTTATATCTGAGAACTATTTTTTTAATCTATCAATAAAATAAATGGATTTTTCTAGAATAATCTTATTTAAAGAAGACATTAGAATGTATACATACAGCCATTCTAGAGTACAAATCAGGAATTCAATAATATTTCTACATTAATAATTACAACATAATCATTTAAATTTATAATTAACATCCATAATTACATTTTGATAACTTTCAATGAAATAAAGTCAAAGAATAATGAAATTCTTAATTATATACACGTTTACATAAATAAGATATAAAACACATCTTAAGATACCAATCCTCTTTTTTTTTTTTAAACTTATCCAAATTAACAATGATATTAAATCTTCAGGACATGCTTATATCATGTTTCAGTAAGCCCTGTGTATGGTATTATTTCAATGGTTCTTTCCAGTTAATAAATATATTTGTGATAACATAACATTATTCAACAATTCTTACGATATATTTAGAGCAATCTTTGTTGTGTTAATGTCATGGTTTAATTTGTAATTTTTTCAATTGATGCTGAACCCTGTTTCTTATTCCCACCTTTTAACTAGTACAAACATTTGAAATACATACAAAAATAAAATTCAAATTACTTACACCTAACGCAACAGCACAGGTTTCAGTAAGGTCATTTGAATACTTAGGCTGAGAGGTAAAAATGTTTTTTATCATCTTGGTTAAAAGAGCTTTATTTTGAAATCCATACAGGACACACAAGTCCATAAGTTTTGGCACGTCAAAAACAAAATTTTCATAAATTATGTCTCCATAAGCTGCTTTCCTGATATGGTGCTCCTGTAATAAATATAAAATTAAAAATTCCAACATATAAAAAGTAATATATACATAATACATATGTAAAAATACCAGTAAATGTACAAGTTGTTGAAACATTATACAACATTCCAGCTTTCTGCAATTATATAATTCACATTCATTTATATAACACTCTTTACAAATAAGCTAAATGGAGTATAGTGGTTAAAGAAGCAGGTTGGAAAATAAAAGGTATTGAACAAAGTTCACCAAAATGTATAATTACGTATCTGGTATACACCAAAATACCCATTTACTTCTCAAAATTATACCAGTACCTAAAAATAAGCATAATAAATGTCATTTTCAAGTTTTCTTGCTTCATTATGTTTTAATGCCACACACACATATATATAAAGATTCATATAGACTAAAGCAATTAAAATATAAAAATACTGAGCTAGTATGACATGAGTGAAAAATATAATGTTATCAGTAAAAACAGAATAAAAAATACATATATTTATTGCACAACTGCAGCTAATGAATAAAATTATTTTAATAATAAAAATTTAATGATAATCCAAAGAAATAATACAAATATGGTGTAACACTTATAGAAGACTAAAAATTAAACATTTAAGAAAGTGTTAAACTATAAGATTGATTTAAACCTATTATTAAGCATTAATTACAGAAAAGAATAATCCAAGCAGAATACATCATGATATTTGAATCCATCATAAAACATATTAAAGTTGTAAAATAAAACAATCAAGAGTGAGGTTTAAAAAGATTAATATATATATACACTCTATAACAAAGAAATCGACGTAAAAAGGAGTTGTCAGATTGTGATAAAAATTGGTGGATGTGAAGAACATACATAGAAAAAGAAATGATTAAAATTTCAGAATAATTTAATGATTTAGAGTTTGACCGTATACAAAGGGAGGAAATCAATAAGGCGTTGGTCCACCTCTGGCCTGGATGCAAGATGTTACCTGGTGTGGTATAGACTGATAAAGTTCACGGATGGTGTCCTGCGGAACGTCTTGCCAAATTGTCTGCAACTGTTGGGTTAAATCACACGTTGGATAGTTGACAACGATGATTCTGGTGCTGTGACAGCTGCTTTGACAATCGCTCTATCGTCCTGTTCTGTTGTGGCCCTAGGTCGACCACTGTCATCTTGACGTTGACATCTGCCGTTGTCGACCCACTCTTGCCAGCATCGTCTAATCGCCGCATCACTTTAACCCACATGTCGAGCAACTCTTCGATTCGTCCAACCAGCCTCCTTCAATCTGATAGCACAACCTCTTTCAAACTCTGACATATGTTCGTAATGAGCACGAATCTTTCGGCGAGGCACTCTTACAGTCGACATAAGAATCTGCAGTCGAAATGCAACAAAAATTTTGACCACAGATTCAGAATCGCTCTTTATATACACCTGCTGAATGTGCAATTCCGATGCGCTGGAGCTCCCACTATTCATTCATTGGATACCAAATTTTATTCATTTGCATGTTTGCTCAAAATGTTTTTGCATAAGAAATTTCATTACAATCGGACAACTCCTTCTTGGTGCGTCGATTTTTTTTGTTATAGAGTGTATATATAAATATAAAACAAAAATGAAACAATGACTAATAGTAAGCATTTAATAAAGAAACAACATAAAACAATGAGTATTTTAACAAAGAAAAAAAAGCGAGGCAATTATGAGAAAAAAATAGAATAGCGCTAGACTTAAGATGGAGATTAATTCAGAATAGATTATTCATCAAGGCTGAGTGTTTCATCTAAATTAATCTAGAAATATGCTTGTTTCTAAATTTAGAGATAGTTAATAACTATTGACTCCAAATATTCAGCCGACAAGTATAAAAAGGGTTGAAAAATAATAAAGAAATCAAATAATTACCAAAAACAAATCATGTAGTTCTGAACTCAAAGTACTTTTGCAACAAATGCAAATCAACTGTTGCCACTCATAAGATAAAAATCAGTGCTGCTAAGAAGAAAAAGTAGGAAATACTACTTGAAATACAAGTAGTAGAATGTAATGGTTATAAAAAAGTCTAACAAGAAATTAATTGTAATGATATTATATTAATATTATGACATTATGTAAAAAATAAGAAAAATATAATGATTAAGCTAGAAAAATATTTGATATTGATAATGGATGAATTTAAGAATATTTAGTTGATTTAAATTGTTTCACAATACTATTCACTAGATATACTGAGTATTTATATAATTTACTAGTATTTTTAAGGTTATTTATATGCATATTATGATATTTTATATCAGATAATCTAAATTTTCTAAATAATTGATTGATAATAAGATTTCAAAACAATTGAATAGAATTACAAGAATTAAATGGTAATAATTTATTTATATTGAAATTAAAATTACCTTTTTTGTCATATAAATTAGTAATTATCTTATTAAATGGTTCAATACTGAGATTTAAATCCAAAAACTGACACCATTTGAAGGTTCATTAAGTAATAATTTCAGATTATCTGGATAGAAATCTAATTTAATATTATTACTATCTGTTATAACTGAACAAATTAAATCATCAACATATCAAAATATTTTGTAATCAGTAGATGTAATATAATGTTCATTTTACTACTTTAATATGTTTTACGATGGAATATGGATTAGAATGTTATGGTGCCTTCTGCTTGGATTAAAATTTTCTGTGATTATGCATTTATTGTGTTATGTGTATTATGTGTTTTATGTGTTTTATGTGTTTTATTATGTATATATATATATATACAAGTAATGAATTAAAATAATAAACGATAAATGCAAAAATTCCATATGAAACTTAGTGACATCATCATTACACAAAATATGAATTATACATCATAGAACTGCTAAATACTTAAATTCACCACTGTAGATTATCCAGCTAACATCTATTAGATATAAACTTGGATGTAATTGTCCTGTAGACTAAATTTTTCACAATTTTCAATTAAAAAAACTATATATCATTTTAGAAATTGCTAAGAAGATGTAGTGAAAATCTTTGTGATTATCATATTTTTAATTATGTCAAAATATTTTTTTTCAATTTGCATTATGTTTCGTGTTGCTTAAAAATAAGCCTGCTATACATTTCCATTCTTTTTCTATATTTAACATTTCTCTAATGTGAAATCATCAATTGATTGCACTTTCATTCCAACACATTTTTCGTATTTGTTGGCGATTTGATTTTTCCTGAAACTATGGCCAAATACAATTAAAAATCAAATACAAGGATTCTGTACAGTAACTTATCTTGTAAGTTTTAGATTGTTAGCAGTCTTTGGAATTTTAGAATTTATATAAAAACATTATTTTTTTATTTTGTGAGTGAAATTAAAATAATAAAAAATAAACTACATTTCATGAATAAAAATTATATCTGAATATATTAAATTGACAGAAAAATAAAAATCTACAGCAATCCCTAATTGTGTGGAACTAACATTTATTTTTATTATACCACTAATATATTCTAAATAATTAATAGAAACAATAATTAAAACAATAATAAATTGAAAAAGAATTAAATATTCTAATAATTTTTTTTATAAAAAATTTGATTAATAATTTTAAATTATAATTTATATAAATGTAAGAAAAAACCCAGGAAGTTCTTTACACTTGAAAAATCCACATACCTTAGATTCCTTGTAAGTTGACATTCGCAGAAACACTAAAAATACTAGTCTATGGATTTTCTTTAAGATTGTATGTACTTCTTCCTTAAGTTTTAAGTGTGCAATATCATAATCTCTAAAGAACAAATAAAAATAAGTTATAATAGTATGAAATAACATGGACCAAGTAGATAGCAAAATTGTTTCATAAATATTTATAGAAAGAAACACAATAATAGCATTCCAGCCAAAAATATTAAGGCTGCAAACCATTAAAACTTGGTACAAATACATCAAGCAAGCATCTTGTATCAAACAAAATTTATACGCATAACTTCACTCATAAGCATAATTCCACTCATAACTTTAGCATAACTTCGTAATAGGGGAAAAGAAAATTTCATTTCATAATGAAATACGTACATTATAAATCATATGATAGCCAGCATCTATATGACATTTACAATATATATATCAAATTTATTTTTATTTAGCTGGTTTTTAAATGTTTTGTATTATTTTAAGGAGCAAATGAAACACTTATAAATTAAATCCTTTATATTTTAAATTAAAAAAATAAATAATATAATTTAAATATTATTTTATAAATTTCCATTTACTAATTAAGGAATACAATGTCAAAAAGGTTGGGTTGGTTTTGGCATTCAATGGTTGCTTTTGCACACACAAACAAATATGACTAGGATCTACAGTTTAAAGTGGATTTCAAATTACTACAGACATTCATGCCTACTCAGGGCTACCCCCATATACCAAAGATTTGAACTCAGCACTTGTGGATCAGAAGGCTACAAGCACTAACTGTTCAACCACTGATACCTACAGTTTATGGATATTTGGACTAGAGTTAAAATCACCTGATTCATATCTCTATTCATATATGCAAAACATCAAAAGTATCAATTATCTGGAAAAACTTTTACAGTAAAATACCACAGATGAAGAATAAATTTACTTTTCAATTTCAATTCTTGTTTAGACTTATAATAGGGTTATAAAATGAAATTTTTGTAAACAGTTAACACTTTATTTACAAGTTGATCAAATTGTATGGTTGACACAGGCTAACAAATTTTTAGCAAAATTACATTTTAATAATAATAATAAAATGTGTGTTTCTAATTTTCAAAGTTGTTAAATTAGGACCATTTTAATCAAACATACCCTTTACAGAAGTAAACATAGTCTCAAAATGATTCTCAGTTGATTGACTTTTAATATGTTAGTCTAGATTTACATGATTTTAATTTGCATTTGTGCATTTACAGAATCAATCTACCATGTAAATCTACCCTGGTAGCATTTCCAACAAAATATCAGTTGAGGATAATTGATTTTTGAAAAAATTAAAAACGAAAAAAATAATACAAAAATACATGCAAAATATTTTAGAAAAAAAAAAGAGTTTTCCTTTATTAACATTTTAATATCTATATTAATTTTTTAATTAATTGTTTATTATTGCCCTCCGAGCAAGCTACTGAACTGTCCAATACTTAATATGTTATGGTCATACCTGATAACAAATTTAATTAGAATTAGCAAAAGCAGTATATAAACAGAATTACAGAATGCACTTGAATGAACGTAAGAAGCAACAAAACCAAACTACTAAGGCACAGACAGAAAGAACTGCATGGTCCTCACTGTGACCCCAGTATAAAGACTAAATAGATACAGTAAAGACACCTGTCCCACTCTGTTTAGAAATTGGCAATGCGTGAAGTTAGGCTACAAGAGACAGTCAAAAAACCCATATGTCCTATTTCAAATCACATGCGCACACTATACAGGTTAAATTAGAAAATGCTCCTCGTAGGAGTCTCGATGCATAGCGAAGTTAGCACCTGCACCAGGAAAAGGAGACGTGGTGGCTGAATTTTATTACCGCTTTGTATCGGTAGCTACAAAGTATAGGTATTAGGTATTAATACAGACAATTGTTTTCGTAAAATAATACAGCTCTATTTTTATAAATAATATAATTTCATTTCACTATTTTACTGGTACCTGATACTTGTTGAAGAAAAGCCTTATATTTTTTATTGTCAAATAAATTCTTTTGAATTTTGCGACCCACAGTTTGCGCACCACTCTTCTAGGTCAACAGGAAAATCTAATGTTTCAAAAAATTCGAATTAGGGGCAACAATTCAAAGGAATAATTAAACATTTCAAAACAACTGATCAAACTAATGGATTACTTTCACTCGAGCTAAAATCTTGGCTTTGGGCACATTCGATCTGTCTCAGCTTCCAGATCAATGAAAAAAAATCGAAAATATCAATTAGGTGGGATGATATGTGCACCAATCAATTAATTCTTTTTTGTTTAAAATTGAAACAGACTCTGATATTCAGAATTTTTATTGTGTTGATGTCCCATTTAAGACCACTAGCCATTAAAAATGGGCGAAATGCAGATGAAATGCCTGGTTTTAAACCAAACTTAGCATAACAATCATAAAACCTGAAAAAAAAAAAGCAGCTTTGAGATTTAAAACATTGTATCAGAACGTTAACTATAAGAATCATCTTACTCCAAATCATTATTAACTCTCATAATATGTGATTAATTATGCACAATATATCTTTAAAATTAACCACAATATGAAAATAAGCACGTTTAGTCTGCCTACTATGTAATAATTAAAGGATAGAGGTGAATGGAAGATGCTTGTTTACTCTTTGTAATGCATCACAATACAAAATTAATTGCACAATCCCAACATTCAAAAATTGTTAAATAGTTCAAATTTTCAGAACTTTTTACCCCAAATTGACACCAAACAAAGTATAATTGAGCAAAAGTTTACCTTTGTAAAGAAAAAAAAAAAAAAAAAAAACTTATAGTAATTTATCAAAAGGGAAGTGCACTACACTAATCAGTCTTTTTCTACTTTTTTATTTTTTCAGGAGAGGTGAAAGGGGATGTTTTGTTTCTTTTTTTTTTTTTACTACTTTGATCCTGTTAATGATGTTTGGATTTATTTATTTATTTTTTTTTGGGGGGGGGGGGGATTAAAAAACAAACAAAAACAATAGTAATCTTTAATATTTTGATAATGGCAAACATTTTAAGGAGTTTTCGGCAAAAATATGGAGTTTTAAGAAACGTGCGGACCCTGAAATTAAAGGCAAACAGAGATAACACTTTTGAAAATATCTTTTGTTCTGAAATACTAATTAATGGAATGAATTGGGAATATAGTTCCAAATAAACATAAGTTGATAATGGTTTGATTCTCAGAACAAAACGATACAATCAGTGACATTAATTTATTACATTGTTATTAAGAACTTTAAAAATAATGAAAATAAGGAACAGTAGAAAATAATAGTAAAGTTTTCAATCTAACAATTTGATAAATGTAAAAAACTAGCAATACCAAAATGCTGGTAATTCTGTATTAATACTGGAATTAAAATACCGACAAAATTTGATTGGAATACCAGTTTTCAGAATCCCAAGATTCCAGTATTGAATGCCTTAGTTTCAGAAATTGTACTACGTAACTTTTTATAAATTTCTAGCTACTTAAATAAAAGATGGTAAATACAAATCAATGAATGGAAACATGAACTAAAAAAAAAAATGTTTAAATGAAATGGGAAAATGTTTAAATGCAAAAGTTACTAACCTTGGTGCCAAAGTCAAGTAAGACTCTAAACATTTATGTAAGCTTTCATCATAAACAACTTGAGACCAAAACCTGAAATTAACACAATCACTATTAAATAATGTTGATTCACATGCCTTAAAATCACAAAATGTAATAATTTTTGTCCCAAGCATTTTCTGAACATGATTTTTAATAGATAGGGAAATCTTTTTGCTGGTCAGTTAAAGATGGTTTTAGATTCAATCCAATGTAATCATTAAACAGTTTTCATTAATAAGAAATATTGTTTTCTCTGAAATCAGTGATTTATTTTTTAAGTATTTATATTTTAGGTGCCCGGATCTATCGGAACTCCTTTATATCTAAATCATTGATAGTAGTAGTACTACTGTGATAGCACTACTATTCATCAACAGTAGTACTACTATCTACAGTGGTACTAATGTTGAAGACCCAGACCACTCGACTGGCCCGAGAGGTTGCAGCAACTGTTTAAGTGGTACTAATGTGTAAATTTCATTTTATTGTGGTTATTTTTCTATATTTGAAGGAGCTAAATTCTGAATTAGTTCAAATCTGTTTTTGATTGTGAAACCCCAAACACTTATCTTGCGTGGGTGTGTAGAGAACAGATTTTTGCCTTGAGTGTAGCATCATCAAATCTGATATAACAATACAAACTTGGAAAAAAGAAATTATTAATTTGAGAGACAGCAAGCTGGAGTTTAAGTCTGGATGAGCACAAAGTGACCTGGCAGTATTGGTATTTTCGGTAATAGCACGTATTGGTAGAGATCATGTCATGAGTAATGCATTTAGTTTAGTAATTTTGTATATATGTGTAAATAAAATAGTGTTTGTTTGTGAACACAGAAATTGGAAAGAAAACACAGAAGCCATATGGATATTACAATGAAACTCAATTTTTGATGTTATATAAAATATTTTTAATTGATCAAATACGAACAAAATGAAACTGAATCATTCACTTCAATGCTACTAATTTAAACATGCCGTTTCAGTTTAAATAAATAAAATTAAGTACAATTAAATTTAATAACAACTTAGTTTAGCTATCTAAGAAAAAAATTTGAATATGTTATTAAGTCAATAATTGAAATTGCTTCACTTATTTTCTTATGAAGATGCCGTGCATGATGCATGAAGAAAATTAATTTTCTGAATTTATACTTAAATATGTTAAAATTTAATAAAAATAACTAACTGAAAAGATGACAATTTTTTAAAAAAGAGATTCACTCCCGAGCTTAGAAATACATTTAATCAACTGCCTTATACTGTAGTTAATAAATTATTTTAATTTTTGTATTATTGAAGTCAGCAAATTAAATTAATGTTTTATAAAACTTAAGATGTTTAGACCTGTAAGACTTCATTAAGCTATTACATAGATAGTAATTTGTAATCAGACCTGTGATGTGGTAGTCTTAATAGCCAGTGAAGATCATCTTCTAAAAACGACATGCATTCAAAGAATTCTTCCTCATCAGCAGTTAAACCCTGTTGTCCAGTATCAGATGATATTGCAGAAAGCGACTTAAAGTGCATAAATTCCCGCACTTCCATGAAACCAATATGCTAAATATAGAATAAAATAAACAATGAAAATATGCTATATAAAAGTAAATTTGTGAAATATATTCTTATAAATTAATTTAAATGAAAAAATTCAAAACGAAATAAACAAAATGTTGAAGCAACAGTTGTACTTGAAGAGTCCAAGGCAAAGCAAAGGAGCAACCAATCTATTTCAGAATTAATTATTTTTTTTATGTACTACATACTAGATGGCTCTCCCTTGCATTTGCTGTTATGCTCTATTGCAAGTTATCAAATTTTTTTAGTTTTTATAACAGTCAAAAACCGTTTATAAACATTTTGCAGACAATAACAGCAGGATTAGAAATTTTTTTTTTGTGTGTGTGTGTGGGGGGGGGGGGGGGGGGAACTACATATTAAAGAAATAGGCATGTTTATTATGGAATTTATAAAATGGTCATTCTAGAGTTAAGTCTAAAAGCTTCAGCCTGATTTTTCACTATCTGATTTTTCACCATAAGTTTAATACATGTGCATTACAAAAAAATCTTCTGCCTAAATTCAAAGTTTTTTGTGTTAGCTATTTAAATTGGGCAATATAATTAAGAAATTGTCTCAGAAAAGTTGATAATTAATACTTTTTTATCTACTGAAAGCGTTATCCCAGGCATCTTGGGACACTGGAAGGGTTCTGAAAAAACAATATTCATTAATTATGTATGACATTTGAAGTCAAAATTGTAACAATTAATGCAATTGTTTAAAGTTAGTAACATAATCCTCTATTTTATTCTGTAACTATTATTACTAATATCGAAAAGCAGTTTCATGAATTATCAAGCATTAAAAATATTGTTACTCAATTATTTCTTTCAACTTTTTCTGCCCATTGAATTAAAACTACAACTGGGTCTGTCAAATTTGATATACTTTGAAGGAGATTCTCGATCTGATGCCAAAAATATTGAGAAATATTGTGCCCGGGCAGTGGACAGTGGTGCATAGCCATTTGTTGGTGCAACTCCACTGAAGTATTATTTTATTTAGGAGACCTCATGCCACTATGTAAATAAAATAAGGGGTTAAAAATTATAATTAAATATACATTTTTAAAAAAGACATATATTTTACATTCCCTGATATTAGTTACATTTAACAATAAAAATGTACAAATGTTTCATCTAGCTAGAAATAGTAGGATATTTTTAAAACAAGGAAACAAATTACGCAAAATGCTTGACAGGCTTAATGTGAAATTTTTCAGCTTCAATCTAATTTATATATATAAAAAAAAATTTTTTTTTTCATATTCGTTCTGTCATCATTACAGAAATCTGATGTGGGCAACACATAACTTTCTCTATATAATGCAATAAATTTACTTCTTTCACGGTGTAAAAATGATGTATAAGATCTATGGCACGATATTTTTCATGTTGAATATTACATTTGATGCTTTTTTGAATGACAACATGCAAAACTATTTCAAAGTACCCAATTAACTTACATTTTGGACAACTTAATAATTATCAATATTAATAGCACCCACAATAAGTAATATAGTCTATATATTAAGATATTTCAACAATTAATTCATTCATTTGGCATCATTTTCATTAACTTAGCATCATTTCTGAAATTTTAACGATATTTTCATCAATCTGGGGAAAATATCGTCAAGTTGGGGATATTTCACTAAATTAGTAGGCAACTTCGTGAAAAGTATTGCCAAATGGAGAAAAGAGCATTTCTAATATATAAATAACTGTTGGCAAATTGTTAGGCATCGAAATACAAAATCATTACACTAAGTATTTTCTCTCATGAATGGAATAAACTAGTTCCACAAGAATGATGTTAACAATACAAATTTATTACATAATATTACATATGAAAAGTGAACATATTTCACAATAACTAATACTTTATTAATTCCATGTGATTTTTTGATAAATTTATTTTAGAAAGTGCAATATCTCGAGAATGGTTCATGCTAGCATTTAAAATTTGAGTTTTTTGTATACTAATGAAAAATTACATAAGAAATGTTTAGGAAGTTATGTAACATTATTGAACGTTCTGAATTTTTTCAAAATTTCATTCAAAAACTTGGGGAATCTTCTGAACATTCGATTGCATTTAAATTCATTATCATGGATTGTAATTTTTGTACTACTACATTTTTCTTTAAAACGTTTTATTCGTTCAAGAGATATTGTTTCCACCAACTCACATACACACACATATCACCTCAAAAACGACCGATTCGAGTTCAAGGATGCTTGGAATATGCTCCTTCATCGAAAACTTGAATTTTATTTTAACTTTTTGACATTGCACAAATTTTTGACCACATCACAATACTTTCCCTATACGTTACTATGTATATAGGGAAATTAAAAATTTAGGCAACCCTTTAATAAATCTTTGTAAACAAAGGGTTGCATACCGCTGTGTTTAAGGGATTTTATGCTAGCCTTTTACCATACTTTGTACTTTGACTATTAACATCTGATTAAGTTCTGAATAACAATTTATTTACTTTCATATTCATTAATTACAAAAAAGTTTTATACATACAAAATATTCAAATTCAGAATACAGACATGCCAACTTTCCAAAGAGAAATAGCAGGAGACTATTTTGTCTCAAATATATTGTTTACTTATTGCACTTAATATTTGCTTAAAACATTAAAATACTTTACCATTTAAGTACATTATGCTTTAAACCTATCTGAAAAAAAAATTCATGAACTATCTTTTGAATTAAAGCAGTGTTAGTAACAAATTATAAAAAAAAAATAACGTGATAATATTAATTCTTGATTGATTTATTGAATCTTAATGCCCCCCCCCCCCCCTCTCCAAGGGAAAAAAAAAATACTGCATTAAATATCAGACGTAGTACTGGTAGAATATGAAAATTCAGGACACTAATTTTATAAAATTTCAGGATAATAAATTATAAAGCAAAAAATATATAAAGCTTTTATCCGGCGAAAATTACTTTATAATGAAAACAAATATTTATGTTTGGTAAAACACAGGTTTTCACTAAAGAGAGTAACAAATAATGATCTTTAATAAAAAACAGAATATAGCACTGAATTATATTCCTGCCAAAATGGTTTCCTTTTTATATGCCTAAATCATTGCTTTAATACCACTTTTTGGAAAATATCCCTTCACAGAGTTCATACCCATGTTTCAAAATAAAAAAATGTGTATTATGCAAATATAATTAAAAAATTAACCTTAATAATTAGCAGGGTTGCCGGCTTTTAGCCAGACCAAAAAAAGCCAGCCGGCTTTGTTTGGTTTTAACCACTTAAAAAAAGCTGGGTTTTATTAAAAAAAGGGTGGTTTACAGCCAATTCACATTAAATTTGCATTACTTTATCTTTGATTCACTCCTAAATGTTTTTTACTAAAATGTTTATAAACTTCTATTAAATATTACCAAGTACACAAGATTTTATGACCACTAGAAAAATACTATGAAGGTAATGTGTCTAAAAGAAAAAATATATATGTACAGTGAGGAGAATGCATTAAATTAGACACCAAGATGGTGTTTTGAAAGCCTCTGTTACATAATGCATAGCTCTACACATTACATATACTACACATTTTAAAGACTATAATTAATTAAACAGACAAATCACCACACATCAAAGAGGAAAAACATTTTTTTACACACTGCTATTTACTTTTAATATATATTACAGCAAATTAATTTATATGTATTTAATAAATGAAATTATCTGACATAATATTTGAGAACATCGATATTTTAGTTCTAATCATTGGGTTCTGATGACTTATAAAAATGATACATTTTAACACGTTTTTCTGTTCCTAAGCGGTTTCTGTTCCTGGGATTAAATCATAGAATGTTCAATGTTGAAAAAGGAATTTAGGAGGAGATAATATTTGAAGAAATTTTGGTGCATCTAAATTCAGAACAAAATAGTGAGCAATAAAAAAAGTTCTCAAATTAAAACTTGTTAAAATAACTTTTTGAAAAGCTTGATGCTATTCAAAAGAGTTGTTCATGCATATGCTATTCCCAATACTGTTTTCAATAGTGATAAATAGTGTTTTTTTATTAAATGACTTTATGCATGATTTTAAATATTTATGAGTAAAAATAAGACTCTTACATATCAATAAAGTCCTTAAAATTAGTTAACTAGTGAAATATATCACTAAGCAACAATTGTCCTAGAATAAAATATTTCATTATTTAAAGCAATAACATTTCAAAAAAAATATGTTAAAGGCCAATATAAACCAAGTAAAGCAGTTGGTATACCTTTTTAAAATTTAGCTGGGGTTTTTGCAAGCAAAAAAATCACTAACAGGTATTCCAATATTAATGTTTTCATTATTGAGAAATAAAGTTATTTATTAAATTCTAACCCAATAAAATGCCTTTAAAATTAGTTAAAGAACACTTAAAATTGTGTAATTTAAAATTAAAATCCTTCACGCTTTTTAACAAAAGAAAAGCCAATTTTGGCCAAAAAAACTCTGTTAAAACCAATAAAAGCCACCTGCGTGGCTTTTATTAATTTTAGCCGGCTTTTTTGCAACCCTGATAATTAGCCATAATATGAAAATAAGCTAGTTTAGTCGATCTATTATGCAACATTTAAATGATGGAGATGGATGGAAAAAGATACTAACATACTCTCGGCAATTCACGCGAAGTAACTGAATTGTGCAATCACACTGTTTATGCGAAAACAATTAAGAAATTAACCATAACAATTAACAAGAATATGAAAATAAGCTAGTAATCAAAAATGCAATATTTAGAAGATTGAGATGGATGGAAAAAGATACTATTGTACTCTCGGCAATTCATGAGAGCAAACTGAATTGCGCAATCACACTGTTTATGCGAAAATAATTAAGAAATTAACTGTAATAATTAATCAGAATATGAAAATAAGCTAGTTTAGTCAATCAGAAATGCAATATTTAGAAGATTGAGATGGATGGAAAAGATATTATTGTACTCTCAGCGATTCATGAGAGCAAACTGAATTGCACAATCATACTGTTTATGCGAAATTAATGAACAAAATAATATTTTAGCAATTTATACTGAATTAGACAACCTTTGAAGAAGTATATTTATTACTTTCATAAAATAAGCGATCGCGATCTTAATTTACATTACACGGGGCCATAAATTTCCATTAATTTGATTGGCATTACCGTGCATTTTATTATGAATTTGCTATGATCCCAGGAATGGTAGAAATCAGTATGAAAAAAGTGGAAAATTGGTGTTTCTGAGGAATTATACCATGTCTGGGTAATTGATAAATTTCAAACAAAAAAAGTCGGAGAATTTCGTTAGTAATTCGAAGGTCAGAGAAGTAATGAAAAATCCGGAGTCTCCGGCTAAAATCTGGAGAGTTGGCATGTCTGAGAATATCATCTTACCAAAGCAGAAACTGCTTTTTCTACTCCAAATCTACCACTAACTTTCATTTGTAATGTATCCAGAGGTTCACCAATAAGCCATTCCTAGAAAAACAGAAAAAAAAGTCAGTAACTTACATGCACTATATACAAACATTTTAGAATAAAAAGTAGATACAAGGCAGGATCAAAAAATTCGGAGACTGGCTAACTTGACGGATATGATGTATTGATATCATGTGTTACACACAACCACCTTCAAAGTACTTGCCCTTTGCACTTCTGCCAGAGCGAGTACAGTTTCTGAAAACATTCCTGGAAGCCTTTGGATGAGATGGTCTTCAGTGCGGCTGTTGCAGCTTCCTCAACCTCAGATGCACTCTTGAAATGGCATCCTCCAAGTTCATTTTTGAGACAGGAGAACAGGTAAAAACCGCATAGGGTAAGATCAGGTGAGTGGGGAGGGTGTGGAAGGGTTGATGTTCCATGTTTGGCCAGTGCGGACTGCACCATGAAAGACAGATGAGTGGAGGCATTGTCATGTTGCAGCACCCAATCCTTGCTTTTCCAGAGTTCTGGGCATTTCAGGGGATAGCATCATGGAGACGAGCCAGGAACTACATGTACCTCTCCTTATTCACTGTTGTCCCTTCTGGTATGAACTCATAATGCATCAAGCCCTTCAGATCAAAAAACACCTCCAGCATTACCTTCTTCTTTGAACGGTCCAAAAGAACTTTTTTGACTTCGGCGGCGGTAGTAACTTCCACTGTGAGGACTGCCGTTTCGTTTGTGGGTCATACAAGAAATGCCGTTTCGTTTGGGGTACAAGTCTCATTACTGGTGATAATTTTTGAAAGGAATGTTGGATCTTTGTCAGCAATGCCAATCAGTTCTCTACAGATCTGCATGTGCTCATCACACTGATCTTCAGTTAGCATTTTTTGTACAATGTGTTGACACACACGATGCATGTTCAGTTTGTCCGTCAGGATAGCTTGGCAGCTCCCGTATGAAATTCCTAAATTTTCAACAATGACATTGATGGTTTGACATCGGTCAGCACGCACAATTTCTGCCAATTTTCTAATGTTGTCCTCCGCAATTGATGTTGACGGCTTCCCAATCTGCAGATTGTCTTCTACAGATTCACGGCAGTCCGTGAATCAGGAGTGTTATGAAAATACCTTCGCGTGACACATTGCTCTTGCACCGTACACCTGCTGCAACATGTGCAATGTGTCTGTTGGTAATTTTCCCAAATACTGGCAGAATTTGATATTCGCACGTTGTTCTTCAAACACCATTTCCGTTTTCAACGAACGTGAACAATTACAGTTCACTGACATGCATTATCTGGAGAAAACCTGCTTCTTCCTTTTCACATCTCGCGTCACATGTGTCTCTACACCACAGTAAAATAGTTCCCCTCTCCTCCAATCAGGGTTGGAGATATCAGCATAGTATTCGAACTTTTTGATCCTACCTAGTACTTCCAGCAAACCTAACTTGAATACATTGTGGAAACTCAGGAAGTCTTTTTACTCAGTTTTCATTCATTTATATTGGCAAAATTTAATTGATTTGGCAAAATTTTATGCTTACGACTACTAGATTAAACTATCTATCATGAAATTTGATGAGCATCATAGAATAGTTGCTTTTTATGATCAGACAAAAATATTTTTTATAACTGTCTTGGTGTTAAATTTACCACCTGCACTAAAGAAAAGTACTTAAGAGTAAAGTATCTATGCGAAATATTCTAAAATTAACAAATGATTTCATAGAATGCTGCTTTATCCTCTTTTTTCCACTATAATATTGAGAGGGGTAAAATAGCAAAATCCATGTGTACCAGGAATCCATGTGTACCAGGAATTTTAGAAAATCAGGCTTCTAGCTGTTGATGTGTTTCTTTTTTTACCATTTAGAATTTAATGTTTTTGATTTTTGCCACGTATAAATTAAGGACGTTTTATGCTGAATCTATTGCATTATTTTATTTATTTTTAGTCAAAGTTCCTTCGGTCCGGATAAATTTATTTAGCTGTCATATTCAGGGCTGCTGTTATTTGGGCCATGGTCTAAAATTTATACTTTTGAAAAATACATACACAGAGATAATTAAAATCAATTAATTGCTGTACAACATTTATGCTGATGAACACAGTATATAATGGTCATCTAAAATTAAAATTATATTTCTGAATGGCAATATCATAATCATAATTCCAACATGAATGATATTTATTCCACCTTTTTGCTTTTATAGCCTTTTAAACCATACTTCAAAAAATTTTTTAATATGTGGGGCCTTAATAACTCTTTTGCCTCACACCATAATACGAAATGAATATGTCTTTGTGATTAAAATTAAATTTTAATGTCTCTCATGGGTAAGCAATATTTATACAATATTTTTTTCAGAAATCTACACATTTTTATAGATATATGTGATAAAAATTTGATAGTGATATATAGATTAGACACAGACATGTGATTTTTTTCCTTTAGAGACAGTACTGCCTCTAAAAGTGGAGTCTCGGAATAGTTATTTATATGCAATTTTCTAGAACTTTGGTATTTTATATCTTTGAAACTAGTGGTCTAGCAAGGAAAAAATGTATAGAGTAGTGACTTGGTGGTAGTAACAAGTAAAAAAGTGTTATGAAAACCTGAGTTGGTTGGTGTTATTTCAAAATTTAATTGGGTGATATGACAAGGAATGACTCTGTAGTTCTTTATTAATTGACTAACCTTTCCAGCTAATAAAAATATTAGTAATCAAAGTGCCACCATTTTTCTTTTAGCAGCCTTTTAGGACATTTTTAAATTCAGTTAAAAGAAAAAAAAAAGCAACCTGATAACTGTTTTGTCTCATGCCATAAGCTGCACTTAAACATTTTTAATAATACAAAATTAATTAAACTTTAGTGTCTCTCAGAAGTAGGCAAAATTTATACAGTATTTTTTTCAGAAATCTACACACTTTTATTGATATGTGGTAAAAATTTGGAAGTGATATGTAGATTGAACACAAGAAATATGAATTTTTCCTCAATTACTGTCTCTAAAAGTGGAGTCTCAGAAAAGTCATTTATGTGCCACTTTCCAAGATTTTGACATTTTACATCCCTGAAACTATGTGGCCTTTTTTTTTTCCCCCCAATGGCCAGGCACTAGACTCTTCGTCATTCACCCTATAACTATGTGGCCTAGATAGGTAAAAATTTACATGGATTAATAACTTGAGTACAGATGTAGTATAATCCCTTTTCATTCTTGGTGAGATTCTGGCAATCCCTGCTATGATTTGGAAAACATTTAATGCTGGAAACCCTTTTTGCGTCTTTTATCGTCAAGGTAAAAATCGCAACATTCTATTCTGGCACCGTTTTCCGTGTCTTTTGTCGCCAACGTAAAAATCGAAAAATTTTCTGATTCCAATGTTGTGTTCTCTGAGCTACAGAACACCTGTTGCACAAACAGCTTGCTACATGCGATCTCCGACAGCCAGCGGAATCTGATTCTATGATGCTTTTTTAGCGAGCGAGTGTAGCGAGTTAAGCCCGCGAAGCGGGCGTAGGCCCATGTTTCAATTGTTACAGATCAACTGTTGCCCAAACTGCGGCGATAAAAGGCAATTTTTACATTGGCGACAAAAAAAAAAAAACGCATAAAAAGTTGCCAGAATGGAGCGTTGCGATTTTTACCTTGGCAACAAAAAACGTGGAAAGAGTTGCCAGAATGGAATGTTCTTCAAATCATAGCAGGGATTGCCAGAATCTCACCTAAAATCGCCAAGAATGGAAAAAGGATTATACTACATCTATTCCATAACTTAGTGGTAGTAGCAAGCAAAAAACGGGAAAATTTCAGTTGGTTGGTGCAATGGCCTGGATGAATTAACATGGAATGACCTTTGGTTGATTTAACATAGAATGTGCCTTCACATAAAAAAAACAATTTTGATTTCATAATACAAAACAAATCCCCTGCCCAAGTCATAAAAGTAATAAAACAAATCAATTCTGAAATGTTTTTTAATAGTTTAATCTAAATTATTTCAGAGATTGAGAAAATTTCGAGCCCGTTTAATTTTCCAACTTTCGCACATTTTCCTTTTTGTTACATATGAAAATTGATTAGAAACTATTTGGAGGAAAGAAAAGAAAGTCTAAAACACCGTATTCTCAGATGAGGAATCTATATTTTCTACTCCGGCCATTATAACGTCGTAAAGATAACACGGCCACAAAACCAACGGCACCAAAATAAACCAAAACAAGTAAATCAATGGTCATTTTACTTCACTTCGAATCCTAAGAATTACATTTAAAATTCTTCTTTATATTACTTGTAAATTACCCAATGAAGTGTCACAATTTCTATGATTTATACACAACATAATTTATTTATTTTTCTTGAGAACTGATTGGAAAATATTATTAAAAAAACTTGCATGTAAATAACATTAGTATCACAGTCTGTGATTTGTCACTTATGTAATCACATATTGATTTATGTTCAATTTGTTTCGTTTTTAGTAGTCTTCTGAAAGGAAAATTTAAAATGGGTAATGTTGTCATCAAATATAAAACTGGCAAGGACATTATTATTATTATTATTTTGTAAATGATTTTTTTCGTTCTAGTGTATTTTCTTTAATTATGTTTACTTATGTATGCTTACCGTATGTAAGAATTCTTGATTCGAATTAAATTTTTAAAATGCTGAGACAGCAGTAACATTTGTATTCAAATACTGTCGTCATAAAATGAGTACTGCTGAGTGTTATGATATTTGTATGGTATACTTTAACGTTATTTTTCATCATTATCTTAAACATGAATTCATTTCAATTTTGTGTATGATATTCATTTCAATTTTGCAATTCAAGATATGCAAATAATTTAATGTCGTAAATTTAAAATAGGAAGTACTTTTACGATTTAATTCGCTAGTTATTTATAGTATTTTACTTCTTACAGCACAGCTTTTACAGGTACTTTTGTTGACGTCTAAATGTCATCGTATGGGCGCTGTGTTTAAAAACAAGCGTACCTTACCTAATCTATTTAAACACTATTATTATTTAGAATCATAATAAAGTTAACTTTGGCAATGATATTTGTACAAATGATTGCTAGTTGGAATTCCTGCAAAAAATGTCATGCAGATAAAATATTGTAAAAATTTACAAAACATTTTATAGAAAAAAAAAATTTTTTGGTCCAATTTAACTAAAAAATATAGGTACTATGTGAATTTGCAAGATTGTGGTTTGAATTAGCTGAGATGTTAGATTCATTAGTTAAAAGGCTTATATAGAAAGTAATATATCAATATTTTAAAATATAACTGTCTATTTTGTAGATCATTAATAACTGAAGACGCTGCCTCTGAAAAGAAGTCAAATTCTTACTCTTTACTAATAAAGAAAATGAATCAAATACATGAAAAGGAAAATCAGGTATATTTTGTACTTTGAACTACATTTAATGAATGATTTTAACTTTTAATCTCATAATTTTGTATTTGATTTATTGTATAGTTATAACAGAGGCCAAAATAAACTTTTTCGTTATTAACATAACTATAAAAGCACCAATGCACTTAAATGTTACAAGTTAAAACAATGATTGGACACACGAATATTTTGAGAATAGACATTAATATTATAATAATACTAACTACATTGGATGTACCCACGATAATCAAATCACATTTTCAAGGGTCCCATATAGTCACAATTTCAACTACAGTCACACACACCCTAAGTTACATAATACTTGAGAACAGCTTTAGTATATGGAATCTTGGCATAATCTACCATTTTCTTGGTGAGCAAATATGTTACCTAGGATGATAGTGTTTGAAAAGTGATTATGAATGCCATACTAGGCTTAGTGTGTAAATAATTGAAAAATATGTAAGTAAAATTCAAAAATGCATGAAAGAGAAACTTAAATATCATGCAAAAACAAAAGATAGCATGTGACAACTCTGTAAAAATGGATAAAATACTATAGAAACAGAAAATTTACATAGGGATGGTTGCTCTCTGTCGCAGGCCGCAATGTGGAAACAGCTATTTATACAACAGTTAATCTGTAACAATTCGAACATGGACTTACGCCTGATAAAAAAACAACACAGCATCTGGCCCCACTGGCTGTTGGAGGTCGCACATAGCAACAGGCGTTCTGTGGCTCATAGAGCACAGACTTGCGTCTACTGTGTGGACATAACATGAGAATCAGAAACAACAAAAAACGCAGGTGAAATAAACCGTTTCAAATTAAAACCAAATGCACACTTTTACATACATATTCCTTACTCTTATGGCATGGCACAGTTAGCTAAAACATTGCTAACAGATACTGCACCAAGGAATTATTACATAATACCATTAACCACACCAAAAATCTCTCCAAATGCAAATTCTGTATGCTAAAGCTGTACCGCGGCTTGCATAAACTCACAGTTATTTAATAAATCAATACATCTCAAGAATTACAAAGAGAAAATTTCTGAGAACTACATACCTAGTACATATGAACATGTTTGTAGCTTTGCACAGCTGTGTCTTTGAAAGCCTTATTGCGATGCAGTAGTAGAGTAATAGTACCTTAGTAGAGATAATAATAAATATACATACATGTAATAATAAATATTGCAGTTTCTTATGAAGTAAATTACAAATTCGACTTATATGTAAAATTCAAATTACCTAAAGGTTTACAGAATACATTATTTACATTCTATCAGGTGTCTATTGCTATTCTAAAAATAAGTAACCTCTGACATGCTGTAGTCTTTAAAACTTGTTCTTGTGTTCTAGACAAGTTGGATTTAATAACAAATGATATCACATAAGTTGCCTGCCTGGTTCCCACTCTTAAAAAACATATCAGAAATCTTACATAATAAAAAAATGTCAGTGTTTCTATGTGTGTGTGTATGTGCATGTGGTCTGTAGTGGGAAATCTGTGTCATATTGCCATGAAACTTGGTATAGATACTTCAGAACCTGGGAAAGTGCACCTTCGTGTTATTTTTTTTTAAATTTGTATATATATTAGTTTAAAATTGAAAACATTTTAAAGACTAAAATTAGCTAATCTCCAACTACCGATGCAATCTAATAGCTACCTGCTTATGCTAAGAACACACTTTCTGGTGAAATGCGAAAAACACATTTTATGGGTTTTCTGCCGTCTGCTGTTTTAAGTGTATATGCACTTAAGTTATAGATTTTGTCCGCCTTTACTCAGTTCTGTCTGTTCAATCACTGTGTCACCATCGTGAAAACCATGTTGAGATTTTAAATTCATTTTGAATTTCTGCCAAACTATAAGTGATATTTTGTCTAATAAATTTGTATGCAATTTTCACTGTTATTTATATGAAAAAGATTTATTTATTTTATAACATTTTTAGATTATTGAATTCAAATTATCTCAGCTTCAACTCCCTGGCAATGCCAAGTACTTTTTCTAGTCTTTTATTATAAATTTTTAAACATCAAAATGATAAAGGAAATTGGCAAAATGGTACTTTAAGTACTTAAATATGCTTGATAAATATTTTTGTCTGTTTATAGAAGACATTGATTGTCTTAATTTTAAGCTACTTTTCTTGATTTTGCTGGTTAAAATATATACAAATGATTTTTCTGTTTGACAATTGTTTTTTATAACAAATTTTTTCCCTCTCTCAGGTTTCTTCAAAAAGTCCAAGTGGCAGCAGTAAGTATTTGTGCATTTCATGTATTTTTTAAATTGGGTTGCCATCTGTTCTGTTAATTGGGTTGCCATCTGTTACTCAAACTGCTATAAGAGAAATACTAAATGCAAACAAATGCATGCCAGAGCTTGCACTTAGTATGTAATATTGTGAGTACAACTCAAAAGTATGAATTAAACTTTCGAATTTGTGAGTCATTTTTGCTACTTTTAACCATTTGCAGTTTTAATTTTAAAAGCTGATGTCTCATTCATATATACCAGATGCATTTATACCGAAAGTTGGTAGTCTCATTCCAATTTTTTAACAGCTGATGTCCATCCAAATTGAAAACTACATTTTTTACATTATTTAACAGAGTTTTGAGCAATTTTCATATCAATCTGTTTGTAGCGATTAGAAAAATTATTGCAAAGTTTCAATCTTAACAACATCCTAAAGTACAAAGAATGATCTTTTTTGTAAGCTTTAAATAGAATCTGTAATGTTATTTCTCAGTAATTACAAAACATGCCTAAAAACTAGAATATAGGGAAAACTACCAACATTATCACTATTACTACTGCAGTGTTTCCCCCCAGGTATGGCCACCCATGGGGGGGGGGAGTGAACTCTGAAATGTACAGAGACCTATAATTTTTTTGGGTGGGGAGGGGGAACATGAAAAATTCACTAAAAGAAGAAAATGAAATATGAAGAAGTTCTCATGATAAATGCTTTTAACCGCAATTTGTATAGGTAGCCCTGCCCCAAGCAGCTTTAGAAATACACAGTGCTTTGCTACTCTTTTGTTATGAGAAAAGAGCTCTCCTTGCCCTTTTGTAATGAGAAATGTAACCTGCTTGACACTTTGTTAAGAGAATAGTATCTGTCCTCAAAAGAAAACCAACCAGCTTTTGTATGACCTCAGATAAAAAGTCCTAAAGTTTTCATTACTGCACTTTTTTGATTACATGTAATCATAATACACAAAATTAATAAAAATAATAACATTAAGCCTCGATCTAGTGCCAAAAAAAACATCCCCACAATATCCTCCATCAAAAGAAACGAAGTAGAAATAACAAAAAGGAGAAGGTTGTTAAGCAAATATATTTCCCCTTCTGCCTAATAAAAGCTTTCAATACTGTTTTTATTTATTTTTTAAATTAAAATTTTGTTAAATTATTCTGTTTGGTAGTCATTTGGGGTAAAAAGTTCTGAAAATTTTAACTCTATGAATATTTTTGTTCTGAAACCAATATTTCAGAATATAGCTTTCTGGACTGGGGTTCTTTTGTACCATTTGCAGGAGCAAGTGTTTTTTTATGTTGAGTTCATCAAAGTTAAAACACGGGAAGAGAGGAAAGGAAATAATAAATTGTGTAAATTAGAGTGTTGCAGTATCTTCCATCTTCACCAGCTTTAAAAAATATGAGAGAATATATTTTCTGATGTTATTTACTTATCACCTTTGGCAACCAGCCCAGTCGCTTTTTGGAAAAGCTCATAACTTTCAATAGCTTCCTTGCAGAAGCTGTCGACTGTATACCTCTACTAAGTGGACAAGTCCGGGCTAATAGTACACCTACGGCAGTTCGTGCAATAACTTTCCCTGTAACTGTGTACCGGACTGCTACACGATCACATACAGTCTGCTTAAGTTATATACAATAATAATAACAGCCCTATTTAAGAAAATTTATTTAAATTTTGCAGAAATTTCTATTCATGATTTATTAAGATGTTTTAATTAAAATGTTTCATTGTATATTAATAATTTTTCTTAAATTTAACAGAAATTCCAATTCATGATGATCCTATTCACAAAAACTTCAAATTAATCCTTAAAATAAAAATTCCTTCCATCATTTCAAAGCTGATTCTGGACATGTGTCATTCTGTTGATGTAAGTCATTCCATTCACATGATAGGAATGATGTTTTGGTTTATTTTTGTTCTGCATGGAAATCAAAACTAACACTGGAAAACAAAATATACACTATGCAAAACTTGCTTTTATGTGCTAACAAATGACATCTAATTTTTAAATTTTCATTCATATTAAGAATAACAATATATGTGACAGGAATGATGGGTAATAAATATATACATCAAAAATTAATAATAAAATTGTGCTTTTCACATACCTATTAATCACATTGATCTAAGTCTGCAAACAGATATGGCATAAAATTCTAAATGATGTTTTTCATATGATTTAAAATCATTGCTGTCATGATCTAGTGGATTAGAAAGATGTTTTATCAGACATTGTCATACTATTACCAATTTTCTAAAACGAGTATGTAAAAGCAATTTTGCAAAAAAATATTAAAATTTTTGCAAAAAAGTTTTTTTTTTACAATTTAGAATCATAATTTCTACAACTTCACCCTTTCACTATTGTAATTAAGAGGTGAAAGAAAATTCAACTAATCATTGGAGAACAGTGACAGAAATGATAAATTTGCAGTTTTATGAAGTCAAACCTATATTCAATATTGAAAAATATGTTTTTATTGAAAACCATATTGAACAAATGTTGCAAAAAATATCCGTCTTAATTATGATTTTTTTAAAACTCAAGTGACACAAAATTGTCAATTATCAGAAATTCAGCCATATAAAACTTTAATTAAAGTCTATGTTTTTATTCATTTTATCTAGTTTATGTATATATAGCTATGTATTTCTTAAATGACTTCATTTTTTGTTTTATTATATTTTAGAGCCATGTGAAAAAGAATCTAGACAAGATGAGAATAAATCATTGCCAGGTAATAACAATGAATTTGTGCTGTGTCTAATAACTTTACTAGCTGAACTTGTGACGATCTTGCAACTGGGAATGAATATTTCATTCATCAAATGACTTTTTTATATCTAGAATAGTCGTCATTCATTTTTTGTTAGACATCATTTGGAATTTTAGATTTTCAAATCAACTAGCAAATGATAGCGTAGCAAAGCACAAGCTGTGATAAATGAAGACTTATATTTTATGAAAGTTTTCTTTAGTTTAAAAAAAAAAATCATAAAAACCTGACCAGTGAGTTTCAAGATTACTTTGAGGATTGATGCATTCAGTAAATTGTCATAATTCAAATTTGAAGATGTATTCAGTAAGGTAAACTTTTTGAGCTAATCTGCTTGCTGAAACCTTTAGTTTATAAATAAAATCATAAGTTTTTCTGAGTAAATTCTAATAACCTTATGTAAAATATAGTAGTAGATTCAAATGAAAGGTATAATTTAAATTTGAATCTGTGAAATGATCTGTGATTTGAAATGATCATAAAAATCAGCCAAATAGTTTCTGACAAGCAAATGGATGGGTATGAATAGATCTAATTAAAGTCCATACTACAAATTTGAATGTGTTCTGTTTAGACAAAAAAATTGGGTAAAGTTTGAAATCTTTTGTTTAAAAATAAAATCATAAGAATATTCAAAGTAGATTTCAAGTACATACTGTGGACATCTATAAATTTGATAAATGGCCATAATTAAAATTCGAGTGTGTTCTCTATTTAGTCAAAACTATTAAGCAAATTTGGAGGTTAAGATTTTCTTTTAAAAAAAAAAATGTGAAAATTACACAAGTAGATTTCAAAAACCCATTGGTGACAAAAGCATTGTTAGAACATAAATATACAGTGAAACTTCTCTAAGACGTCATTGATTCTTTTAAAAAATTTACTTTTTCGAGGGGTGCTGACATAGAACTTTCAAAAATTGCAAAGTTATTTGTGAATTTTCATGATAGGTATCTCCTCAATGCATTAAAATGAAATATAAAATGTTCATGGGGGGGGGGGGAGGTTATTTCCCTCCCTACCAGCAAGAAAATTGTTTTTTTTTTTTTTTCACAAGGAAACAAAATAAGTACATTTAAATTTTTATATTAGAACTAAACTTGCTTAGAAACCCCCTTTCCCCCCAGAAAATATTTCTGTCTGCGCCACTGTTCCCAGCCCTTATTTTTTCCCCCTTAACATCGATAAATAATTAACTTATTTGGGTCCTGCTGTAAACGTTCTTCCTATCTATCATCTACATTTTCATAGCATGGTACACTAAATGCAACTCCACTTCCATTTATTTTACAGACATCTGCTAACATATCCATTTCTTCCTCTATGATCTCACTCTCATAGCTACATGTTATTGGCTGAATATTATTAAGTACAACACAGGAAGCAAAACATTGTTGAAAACCCCGACCACACGACAGACCCGAAGGTTTACTGTAGCAAAGTGTGTGGCCGGAAAAAAAAGCAAAACATTGTGTGGTAGTTGAAGCTTTCACTTCCTTTCAAGCACATTTGACCCACAAAATAGCATCACTAATTATAATCATAGGTTGAGATATAGGACAGTGCCTGGGGGGTGAGTAAATGTTTAGATGGGTTAGATCCCTATGTGTGCATGTGTATGTATATATTCTCGAACAAACACCCTCCCTATAATCACTCCACTGTATAAACCTACATCTTATACAGCCAATCCTCCCAATTTTTCCCTTTGAGTAATATCATACAGAAACATGCCCTATTAGATGCATATATTAACTGTAAGTATTTTTATTACATTTAGAACTAAAGATAGAAACTATGAACATGTCATATTTAAAGATTTAATTTTTTATATGCATCATTTTTTTTAATCAAAGTAATTTTCCACTTTTCTTGTGATCAATTATAACATCAACTGTTATCAATTATTACATCACTTTCCAATTTTCTTACAATGTCTAATTCTGAAAGTAGCTCCTTCAAAATTGAAAGTTTGTCCTGCCTCATAGTACCTCGCAACCAGTTGCTTATGCAACATATACAGGGTGATGAGAAATAAGCGCCCCAATAAGGAACTGTAATATCTCGAAAACCACTGTACATAAATCGTTCTGTAATGCAACATTTTGTTCTGTGCATGCGTCATGCCATTGCACGTGATGGCAGACATATCGAACTTGTGATTTCATAAATTTAGAATATATATCTTTTTTCTGTAATTGAAATAAAACGTATTTATTCACCCTTTTTTTTGTCATTTCATTTTACTTTTGGGGCGTTTTTTTCTGGTCACCCTGTAGATGAAAAGGTTATCTCACAGCAAACACTGTTGGTTGGAAGAGTTAAGGCAATATCAATCATTCGAGCCAAATTGGGACACAATCTGTTGTGTCTTTAGGTTTATTAGCTACGGAATTTAGTAAACTACTCTTTAAATGCATTGTTGTATTCGATGTTTAACATTTTTTGCAATTTTTATTGCAATATTTTGCAACACTTGAACTATTGGTTTAAATTAATCTTTTATAATGAATACAGCTGTGAATCTGCATGACCAGTATGCATCACTTAATTTAACAATTTCATGTCATGAGCTGTCACCGAGTTTTAGTTCTTTCTGAATTGCAATTAATTAGGCATGGGTATATGAGTGCAAAAAATGTTCATACAGAGATTGATTGCATAGTGTTAGAAAACTGCAAGCAAAGTCATCTTTACATACTGCAACTAAAACTAGTTTTTGTTTATGTGCCATGTAATGGACGTAAGTAGCATAAGAATGAGCCTTGTGTACTACCTGAACCCATTGTGTATTATTGTACTTAAACTCTATTATTAACACCTGATATAGAAGACCGAATGTGAGAACCATAGTAACATCCTCTCATAGAAAAATTTTTAACCAGTTATCGCTCGCTTGGTGCAAATCTCGCTAAGATCAAAATACCTAAGAAAACTGTATACCATAGAGAATAATGTAAATTAAAGTGCTCGTCAGACTATAAAGAAATATATGACCCCTGTCATGTATTTTGCTTCGTCCCGCTACTCACTTGGCAATGCTTATCTCCTGAGTAATGCTTGTAAAATTTTATCATTCATTAGTAAGTTATTCTATTATAGCATAAAATATGAATACTGAATTTATTTCAATGTCTACCAAAAATTGTTGGTGGCGGGGCAGTGCTCCCATATTTTCACTTATAATTGTAATTGTTTTTGTTAATTCCATAGCTTGTGTAACCTTATTCAATTTTGATGCAAGAAAATGTAGCACTCATTGGCAGTATAAGAGTTTAAATATTTGGATGATGCATTGATTAAGTGGCTGCAATTCAGAGGCAGTTTTTGGTGGCAGGAAACATAGTTTCATATTTGAGAATTCTTTTAGTACTTGGCAAGGTGTATTGTTCAGAATTAATAGAATATTTTGCTTTTGTTGCTAACTTCGCTTTTGTCAAACCAGTTTTCAAAAATACTAGACATTATCCATGCTTTATTGTTAGAATCCCATTAAATTCTGAGATTTGCTAAGTTTGTTTCTGAAGTACCTTGGTTTTATTGTTTTTTTAGTTACCAAGAATTAATAGTGGTTCTCTTTCCCCTGTCGCGCTGCAGCAGAACATTGATGCGAGTCTATCCTTTGCCAATTTTCCTCCTCGACCGTCTTCATTTTTAAATGAGAAGGATGTTTTCGATAGCAATTGAAAAAATTATGTGACATTTTTTATATGGAGGAAAATGTCATCCAGTGAATATTCTTTTATAATTAAAGCCAGTCTCCAAAACTGTGTTATCAATGTCACCATTTTTGCTATTTATAGCCTTAAAGGCAATATTATTTTATGAACGAAACCTATCTAGCCAGCCATTACTTGCACAGAATTCATCTACTCCCAATTTCATTAAAATTTCTAAAGTCTTTTATTTATCATTAGTCTACTTACAGGAAGACATTTGGATCGTGCACACTTAAACTACTCATAGACTAGTATAGTAAGACTTCTCATCAGGTTATATTTCTTTGCATTTCCTTTTCAATTCAGAATTATTATTGTCTTCCTAGGATTTTAATAAATCTTCAGTATTTGACAGAACTTGATTTGCCTGTGTTTTCCCAAGCATATATTTTTGTGAGTTTCCTGGATCATAAATCGCTTTGCTTGTGATTGTTTATAACAGAAAGTCTTTCCTACAAGACATTTAGACAAGGCTTTTTACTCTCCATATTTACAACACAATTGACAGGGTACAGTATTTTCACTAGTTATACTAATTTAACTTCAAGCTACTGCTACATAACAGATGACGTTATAAAACGGTTTTTCTCCACTCACTTTAGACATCTAGCATAGCGGACAATAACATATTAGCATGACCGATTTTAGGGCTCCTTCTTTTGGGCAGTGGCATAGTATTATTCTTTGACATAGGATTATTGTTTTCTCTTTCCTTAAAATGCCACCTCATTGATTGTGCATTAAAAAAACTGGAATAAAATTATCTGAATATTCCACATTTTCAGCATTCTCTTTTTTACAACGCTTCACTACTTCCCTAAGTCTGCTACTCAAAGGAAACAGAGGCCTGCAGTTTCTTTAATTAAGGATAATTAAATGAAAGAAAAGGGGTACGGTGTGGCCACCCCCTTCTGAATTTCTGCAGGGAAAGTTAGTAGGCGTTGTAAAGAAAAAGAGAAAGCATTAGATAGGTAAAATGTAGCCCCACATGGTTTACATACCCGAGGAGTTGCATATGTTGTAATAATAAGCCAATCTCTTACTCATCTTGTCACTAGATCCAGGAAAAGGTGTCAACCAAATTTAGAAGAATGAGAATAATTTTTGCTATGTGGGAAGGGTTTTTTAGTGACAAATGTGACACAACCTAGTAAATTCTTTAACGAACTATCTAAGAGGTATCGGCTGTTATATTTTTGGAACTTTGGTGCTGCCTGTTGGCGGGGGAAAGGGGGTAGCTACCGAATAGGGGGTATAATTTACGTTATTCACAGGTTCTCAGATCCGGTTCTTAGGATGTAGTGCCCATCCTAAATGGGGACTGTGGAATAAGGGTGGCCGTCTAGAGAATTTTCTCTGTATATGGCTTTTCAATTTCTGAAATCATAACTCTTCTAACTTTTCTTTAGATTTTTGGCCTCAAGGTGTTGATTAAAGTGTTCCGAGATCTTAAACAATTTAGACTTTTTGTCTTGGTTGTGTTAATTATGTGTGAAGCTTATATTTTCTCTTGTTTGTTCTATTTTGATCTAAAAGAAGAAAAAACAATTAACTCACCCCTAAACTTTTTAGTTCCCTGGAATAAGCACAATGGGAGTCCAATGACATATCGTGTTATATCTAAAATTTCATTAAATTAGGATTTCACTGTATTTGTAACCTATAATGATTATATAAATATTTGTTTTAGAATTATTATTATCTTATTATCATGCACTCTGAAAATGTGTAGCAGCTTATGTTTCAATATTTAAATATACAGTTATAAATTTGTTGTATTCACTGTACATTGTATTCACATAAATTGTATTCACTCTACATTGTATTTACATAAATTGTATTTACTCTACATTTGAATTGTCATGTCATGTCATATTTCACTTTTTCATTGCTAAATATGTCTGCAGAACATACTGAATTTGCTCTCTTTGGATTCTGCACAGTTGAATTTTGTTTCAGCAATTGATTTTCCAAAAACTCTAACCTTATTATTACAATACTTTGTAGGTATGCAGCAAATTTTGTTTCAGTGGTTGTGTTGTGTATCCATATGCATTTTAATTTTATGGAGCTCTGATTAACTATAACTTTTTTAAAAAAGTGGATTATTTTAAAGTTTTATAGCGAATTCTGTTACTCTACTATTTAGTAACCACTTTAAACTTGTGTATATGTTTTGATGACTTATTGAATTCCATTGTGAAAATTATTCATTTAATGCAGTGTAGTAATTTTTGTTCAATTTTAGTTCCTATGTTCTTTGGAAATAGCCAGGTTTTTGTATTAATTCTTCTAAAAAAGTTTTTCCATGAGAATTTTGATCTTCTATGTATAAAACTTTAATTAAAGTCCAAATCCTTTATTTATTTTATCTAGTTTATGTGTATATAGCTATGTATTTTTTAAATGTCCTCATTTATTGGTTCTATTATATTTTAGAGTCATGTGAAAAAGAATCTAAACAAGATAAAGATAAATCACTGTCAGGTAATAGTAATAAACTTGTATTGTATCTTAATAACTTTGCTAGCTGAACTCGGACAATTTCGTAACTGGAAATGAATATTTCATTTCATCAAATGACTTTTTTATGTAGACCATTAATCATTCATATTTCATTAGACATCATTTGAAATTTTAGATTTTCAAATTATCTAGCACATGATAGCATGGCTAAGCACAAACTGTGGTAAATGAATACTTATTATTTATAAAAGTTTTCTATAATTTCAAAATAACATCATGAAAATCTGACCAGTGAATTTCAAGATTACTTTAAGGATTTGAACTTATGGATTTAATAAATCGCTATAATGCATATTTGAATGTGTTTTCAGTTAGTCAAAATTTTTCAGCTAATCTGCATATTGAAATTTTTTTTTAAAAAATAAAATCATAAATTTCTCTGAGTAGATTCTAAGAACCTTGAGTAAAATATAGTAGTCGATTCAAATGAATGTCATAATTCAGATTTGAATGCTGCAAAAATTTTGGTCTAATTTGTTGGTCGATTTTAAGAAAATGATCATAAAAATCAGCCAAGTAGTTTCCGATAATGCAAATAGATGAGTAAGAATGGTTCTAATAAAAGCCCATGCTACAAATTTGAATGTATTCTATTTAAGCAAACAATATGGGTCTAAATCTAAGAACTTTCTTTTAAAAATAAAATTATGAGAATGGGTCGAGTTGATTTAAAGGACATACTGGGGATAACTATAAATTCGATAAATGGTCATAATTAAAGTTTGAATGTGTTCTCTATTTTGTGAAAACTACTAAGCAAATCTGGAAGCCAAGACCTTTCTTTTAAAATAAATTGTGAAAATTGCACTAGTAGATTTCGAAAACCTGTTGGTGATAGAAACATTGTCAGAGCTTAAATATATATGGATTTTCAGTTTAATTTCTGAAATCATAAAGACTAATTTTTTGATATGTGTATTTATCTTAATCACTTACTTGTATTTTCATTAAATAACTTATTTGTATTTAGTCTGTAACTTTTATTTTCAATTTAATTGCAAAAATCATGAAATAAAATAATTTTGTGGTATGATAGTTATTTACCATTTTTGACAATTGAAGACTGTTCATCAAGCATGTTAATATATTGCTAGTTTTTGTACTTGAAGAGACCCCCCCCCCATATACGATTCTATTCCTATTTTTAGCATATAGAGTTTAACTTTTTTTTTTTTTTTCAGAATTTTTTTATCACTGTTTTCTGCTTTCTCAAAAAATTTCATTTTCTGCTCTTTTTACAAATTGTCCATTCTCTAAATTGTTATTTATATAAAATGCAGTGAAGGATTGTATCAGGGACACTCAAATTGTGGACCCCCTACAAATGTTCTATTCCCCTCCACATTTGATTTTCCTTTTGTGAATTTTCATGTCTTCTCCTCCCCTCCCTCCCAAAAAAATATATATTAGGAGTGTGTTGGCCTCCCCCAAGTGGTTTTCCCCTCCTATGGACAACCTTGATTGAATCCTGTCCAACTGAGACCTTGGGTAGGTAGACAGGTTAGCAGTTAAATTTTTTAAAAGGCAACCAAGATGTACATTTGCCACCATGTCCATTTAACTATTCGAGCAATTAGGGGGGGGGGGGCTGGGAATTAATAGCGCTTTTTTATCATAAATATCCATTGACTTAAAAAGTTGTAATGTAATAATTATTATATATATATTACATGTTTATATATTTAATATTATAAGTCAAGACATACATATAATATTTGGATAAAATATTATGTTAGTTACTTTATGTTTTAGACCGATATTTACACAAATCAATTCCTTTGTGACCTAAAATATTATCATAGATTTACCACCTTAACACCATCAGAAAGATTTTCTTTCAAACAAACTTTGAATGGAGTCCACATGATGAATAGATAAGTTTTAATGATTTTTTTAAAATACAAGGTAGAATCAAAAAGTTCAGGACTGTGCTGATATCTCCAACCCTGATTGGAGGAGAAGGGAACTATTTTGCCTTTGCATAGAGGCACATGTGACGTGAGATGTGAAAAGGAAGAAGTGTTGTGCTTAGATTCAGAGATTTTTATTTTCTAAGATTATTAATGTTCAAACTTCATAATTTTCCCCCTTCCCTTCAAAATTCAAAATTAATTTAGGGTTATTGACTATTTCGGCGATTTATCTCGTATTAACGTTTATTTATCATCCCTTTCACACATTTTTATATTCTAAATTACGCACGCGATGTATCTACAAATGCTAAATGTATCCATAGAGTCCTTTGCTAATTCATCTGTGACCCTGTAATTTTCCTTTTCGGCCTTACGCCTTTATTTTCGGGCAACAATTCTATTACTCTGAAAGCGAAAAATAACGCTCCTTTTAAGCTTGAATTTGGCCGTTTCATGGCTTATCGGTAGAAACGATGTTTATTCCAGATGTGTTTGGGGTGCCTAGGAGCATTCCGTAGGGTTGGCGTAACGGAGCAATGAACTTTGGCGGGAAAACGTGGTAGTTAGCTTGGCAGCATTTTCATGTCGCGTGTGTTGGAAACTTGGTTCTGTTTTCGTTGCGATTCTCGTTATCGCGGGAACGTGTTTACATTTTTTAGAATGGTTTTACCGTTCTCGTGAACGACTCGTGACGAGAACAGAACATGCCATTCATGCAAATCACCTTCTCGCCGCGCGCGCATCCTGTTTTGCATATAGTGAGGGCGCTGCCGTCAACGGTTGTGTTCCGGAGCGTACCCATCACGGTGTATATATGATAGGACACATTCTCAGTTATGCAGACAGACCAGACAGATCAATCAGACGGTGATCGACGGAGAAGGACGACCTTTAAGGAAGGCAGACCTTGTAATTATGCAGACCTTTAGACAGACCTGCAGACTCTCTAGTAGAGGTAGTAAACCTTTAGACCGGCAGAGAGTAGTCTAACTTGTAATGCCATGACGTGTGACCTGATGATGGTGGCTTCGTTAACGTGCACGGCATTTGTGGTAAAGTAGTTCTTTTCTACTTACCGATGTTATAGTAACTGAACGTGTAACTGAGAGTGTGTGCCTAGTCATAAACTGTTTACAAACCTTTTTCATGAGCTTGCTAGCTCATTGTATATATTTTTGCTTTGCAACGAATGTTACAGTGATTTTGTTGGAAATAATCAATACATCGCGATTCACGTTCCCGTGAACGGGCGTTTATGCAAATTTAATATGAACGACTCTTCCCGTTCACCGGCGTGAACCGTGACGTTTTTCAACATGAGGTTTCATGCAAATCAGTTCTCAATGCGTACGCATCTGATTTGCATATCCGGGGGCGTTTCCGGAACTGTCCATTCTCAGATATATAGGGCAGAGGTTTCTTGAAGCAAGATCGATCGATCGAGTGTTCGATAGATCAGATCCAGACGTCTTGAGACGATCGAGATAGACACTGATGGTCTGATGCAGGCAGACAGAAATGTTTTTGACAGAAGCACTGCGGAATATCGTTTGACAACGGTTAATAGTCGAAACGGATGCAGATGTGGTCAGTTTGGACCAGCATGTATTGAACGTTAAAATTTACTTACAAACGTTCGGAAGCCGCTTTAAATATTTTCCTGATGTTCTATCCTTTGGTTTCCCTTTGCCGCAAGTGATAGAGGTAGTATAGTAACTTACTACCAAATGCTTCAAGGAATCTCTGTCTAGTCATTTACAACTGCAAACCTTTTTGTACATAGTATATTTTGATGTTTTACGGCATGGAAAATTACCAGGTACGTGTAATATGCCTAGTTGTGTTTTTCACCAAATAAAGTGAACGAAGTTTTTCTTTAAAACTGGACTTGTGTACTTTCATGACCCAGCCAACACTTATTGACTCTGACAGTGCGTGCTTTGCTATCTTCAAATTTTTTTAATTTCGTCAATATCTGACAGATTTTGTAACCTTAAATTGTGCAATGGATCTCACAAGAATAAAATTGTGTTTGTGTTTGACGAACTTGCTTTCTTGAAAAACACTTCACTAATGCGTATCATCTTCTACTAAAATTTCTACCAGCACTTCAGATTTATATGGATATGGCCAAACACTGCAAAATTTTCTAAATGACTTTCTAGTCGCCAGCAGCGTGGTTCATTGCGAAGTGTCATTTTTTTAATTCCCCGGGGTATGTATAGGCGCTCTGTGTGTGGCGCAAGTTTTTTCACTCGCCAAGATTGGCGGCTCTTGGGAGGTGAAAATTTGGTTAGCAAGTTTTTAATTCGATTCCAAGCAGCAGACGAGTGAGGTTGTTAAAATTTCTAAGGGCCGAGCCTGGGGCTCGCGCTGAGTGCCCTGGGTCACTGGTAGCTTATGAATTTAAATACTGAGCATCTTGACATTCCTGAAACTGACTACAGTGCATTAGTAAAAATGCCTGCCTCTGAGTTCCACCGCATTTGCAGGGATCCTCGTCAAAGTGACGATTCTGTTTCAATTGCCTGTACTAAAGATGGTGTTCCTCTTTCTGCAAGTGGTCTCTGAATTTGGATACTGAGCATCTTGGCATTCCTGAAACTGACTATAGTGTATTAGTAAAAATGCCTGCCTCTGAGTTTCAGCGCATTTGCAGGGATCCTTGTCAAAGTGACGATTCTGTTTCAATTGCCTGTAATAAAGATGGTGTTCGTCTTTCTGCAAATGGTCTCCAAATATATTAACCATCTGCAAACATTAATCATCTGTGACATCCCCTTTTTAGTGTCTAATCGACAGGATGTGAGAAGCCTGGTGCCTAATGTTTCCAATAGTTTTCAGCAAGTTTTTAGTGGTCAACATGTGACGTGAGAAACCTTGTGCTCAATGTTTCCAATAGTTTTCAGCAAGTTTTTAGTGGTCAACATGTGATGTGAAAAGCCTTGCGCTTATTATTGTTTTCCAAATGTTGAAAAGAAGTTTTTAGTGGTCAACATGTGATGTGAGAAGCTTTGTGCTTACTGTTTTCCAAATGTTGAAAAGAAAAAGGGATCCTTTAATTTGAAATGTGGTCTAGAGTTGCCAGTAATATTTGTCTTAACCGGAAATGGATCTAGTGTTTTTGCCCATAATAAGTGTCTCATGGTTGAGTATTTATATTGTGTAATGTAATGAATTCGTGGTTTTAAATATTTTTATTTCAAATTTAAGTTTTGGTGGACAGCTCAGGCAGACCAAACTCTGATCTTCAGACCAGAGTGGATAATGATCCTGGGTCTTGAATTTAAATTTAATTGATCTAATTTTAAATGCAATGTACTTTAATTATCCACTATACGATTCTTTTTTAAATTTAACAATTTGGAAGGTGTTTATTTTTGTAACTTCATTTGTTTGTTTCTGTCCTTAAGGTAAAGTGTTGTTAATAAAGCAAGTTTTAGTTTAACATATAATTGAGTTGAGTTTTCTTTTCTTGTTGGCTGTGCTGTTTAATTATATGAATGTGTAAAGGTAAGTGGTAATTTTTAGAAGTTGTGTAAGGTGTTGAAATCTGCCTGGAGGCATACAAGGGTAATTTTTATTCCAAAGATTGGTAAGGATAATTATTATGAGGCCAAATCCTTCAAGCCTATTAGCCTTACGTCTTTTCTTTTAAAGACTATTGAAAAGCTCATTGACAGGTATATCGGGGAAGTGACTCTGGCTTCTATGCCTCTGTCTAACTCTCAGCATGCCTATCAACCGGGTAAATCTACAGATACTGCTCTCTACAGTCTCTCCTTTATTCTGGAGAGAAACTTTAATGCCAAGGAAATTGCTGTAGCCACTTTTCTTGGTATTGAGAGTGCTTTTGATAAAGTTCCTATTGACACCATCCTACATGCTCTTGATAGGAAGGGTGTTGACATGACGATCTCTTGTTGGATCAAGAACCTATTATCTAATAGGTATATCTGTGCATCTTTGCTTGGTTACAACAAGACGGTGCATGCTCTGGCAGGCTGTCCGCAGGGAGGCGTACTTTCACCAATTCTCTGGTGTTTAGTTGTAGACTCACTTCTGGACAACTTAACTAGTTCTGGTGTATCCTGTGTTGGATATGCTGACGATGTTGTCATCATATATATTGCCAGAGGCAAATTTGGTAATACTGTCTCTGATATGATGTCCACCGCTCTTAGGGGTATTGAGGTATGGTGAAAAAATGCTGGACTTTCTGTAAATCCACAGAAAACAACCATGGTTGCGTTCACAAAAAAACACTTTCTTAACCTTAGAGACATTCGCTTCTTTGGTCAGAAGCTTATGTGCTCCAAGGAGGTAAAATTCTTAGGAATCTTCTTTGACATGGGTCTCAACTGGAAGAGACACCTGGAATACTGCGTAACTAACGCCAAAAGAATCTTCTGGTCTTGTAGAAATGCTGTTATCCTTTTTCTTTGTTTGTTATCCTTTTTCTTTGTTTTATTATTCAAAATTATGCGCAATGCATCTTAAAAACGTTAAAATATCATATCCTTTGTTAATCTTTTGGCTTCCCGCTCTCTGGTTTTAACTTCACTTCATTCATGAGAGAGAAAAAAAAGATGCATTTTTAGGAAAAGTTTGGCCTTCACACGGCTTATCTGCTGGAGACCTGCAAATGGGGGTGCCATCACATCCGGTGGGGCTGCTGCTCGGCAGGTTGCCACTTGGCGGAGGTTATCTGTTTAATGGTTTTTAGCATAACAGCGTTTTTATTTCCACAGTATATGCGTGAGCGTTCGGCGCGAAGCGCAGGTTTTCACTCGCTAAGTTTGGCGTCTCCTGGGAAGGCAAGCGTGTTGCCGAGGCATTCGATTCCTGGGCGGCTTTTGGAAGAGGTGGTTTTTCTTGGCTGCTGCGAGGATTCGTGGAACGGAGCCCCAATGTAAGGGTGCCCGTATCCCGCGGTCGTCGTAAGAATGTTTTTAGAAATGTGCTTCTAATGAGGACATCATGACTGTCAAAGTCCAAGTTGATGCTGACACAGTTACCCTTGTCTGTAAATCTCCTTATCAAGAAAAAAAGGCAGGCCTAAGTGCATCATTCTTCATAACCGGCCTTTCCATATCCACATTTTTGCACGATCTCCGTCAAACGGGCGGCTCTGTTTAAATTGCCGGTCTGACTGTCTACAAGAAGTGACTGTCTACAAGTTCCGTTTCATAAATAACGAAGTCAGTTTTCAACAACATACTTTCAGTGCTCGCAGTTAGTTCTTAATGTTCCTCCCAAGTGTCTGTGTACAAGCTTCATTCCACAAAAATAGCGATATCCGTTGTTCATAATGTTTCTCCTGGGTGTCTGTCTACAAGTTTGTATCACTAAGGCGGAATGCTCTCAAAGTGAAGTGCTCCTCAAGTGTTTTTTTTTCTGCTTTATTTATTGGCCCACTCAAGTGTTCCACAGCGATAAAGCGAGAACATTCGCGGACCCTAAATGATTTCTTTCCTTTTAATTTGTTTAGATCCTTTTCGAGTTCTTGAATATATATGTTGAAAAATTTTGTCATTCACAATTTGCGTTTGTTTTGTTATTTTGAGTAACTTTTAACATTTTTTTTGGTGGTGGACAGACAGCCAGCTTCAGGCAGACCAAACTCTGGTCTTCAGACCAGAGTGGATACTGATCCTGGGTTTTTCTTAAAATTGAATTCTGAATTTAATTGAATGGATTACAACACAATTTACCTTAATTTTTACCATTATGCACTTAAGTGAAACTTTAATGAATAGGATGATATTTTTTTAATTATTGTTAATAAAAGTTGATTTTTAATTTAACAAATGAGTTGTGTTTTATTAAGATGTTGTTGGCTGTGCTATTTATTTATTTAAAGGTAAGTGGAATTTTTAGAAGTTATATGATGTTGAAGTGTTTTAAAAGGTGTTGCATAGTTTAGCACAGACCAAGCTGTAGGTAATAAACTAAGTAAATAAAGAAACAAGTAATAATTATAAAAGTAAACTTTATTGTTTAAAATCTATACGATCAGGCAAATGTAAATAAAATAATAATGTAAATAATATTAAATAAACATAATGATAAATCAGTAATTATAACATCAATATAAAAACAATAACATAATTTAAATAATAACTTAGAAAAATTAAATGTAATTAAAATAAATCTAAATCACAATTTAAATAAAATAATTAAATACATATAATTAAGTAAAATTAATGTATAAACTTATAAATAGTAAATAAGAAAGTTTAATAGTAAAGGGAAGGGCAATCCCTTCCCAACAATCGACACACAGAAACAGAATTTACGTTGCATTCCTTTTATCGGCTAGAATTTTCAGCTGTTTTAGAAACATTAACAGCATTAATAAAGGAAAATTTAAAGAAATGTTTCGATGAAATAAGCCCATTATATAATTTATTTGGTCCACCAAGGTCAAGAGAAACATGCAGCATTGCATACATTGAAGAGGCACCTCAGATATTTTCTCCAGGTTCCAGAGACTACATCACAGATTTACAAGCCCTACAAGCTGAGTTGGAAATTCTTGTGGATCACTGTAAAGATACAGATTCCTTAACTTCAATAGTGGATAAGGCCGAAAGATTTAAACACATACTTCCGTTAGCAAATCTTTTTTGCAGATTTTCACTTACAGCTCCAGTAACGGTGGCCTCAAGTGAAAGACTTTTCAGTAAACTAAAACTAATAAAAACGTATTTGTGTTCCAAAATCTTTGATGGCAGATGAGATACTATGCTGTTACTGATTAGTGAAGAAGAGTTTGTTGACAGCATTGAACTCAATTCTGTTGTGAAGAGGTTGGCAACACTGAAACGTCGAAGAATTTACATGAAATAAAGTAAATTTAGAACATGTAGCACATGTAATCTTTTAGAAGGAGCCTTCCAAATGTTAAACTAGTAGCTAGTACTATACAATAATGTAAGATATACAGATGCTGATTTCTCTACTTAAGACCAATCGATTTTCTCCAAACTTGGTACAATAATAAGGCTTATTAAGGTTTATGATATGGCTACTAACATTAGCTCATTTAGAACTCCTGATTCCCTGATCATGTACTTAAGAACCCATCCCCGAAGAATTTGACCCTCCCCACCCCTTTGAAGTCTTGTGGGGAATTTGGTATGGCGTTTTATACACAAAGTCAAATCTTATCATTAACCGCATCATCTATTCCTCATTTCTTGTCATTTTCTTGAAAAATGCATTTGAAATTTGGCATTTTGATGAATTACAGTGATGAAACTGTACTTCTATTTTAGGGGTAATATTTTCTTTGTTCAGCATAAAATTATAACCAGAAATTAGGCAGGGATTTAGGATGGTGGCCCATGGTGCCTTCCTTTTGTATTGAAAAATAACATTATCTCTATGGGAAACAAAGTTGAATGTTGGGCTCCTCCTTTTAAAAAATCTGTTGGCAGCCACTGCCAGAAACAAATGAGCCAAAATTTAGGAGGGGAACAAGCACTGTGCCTATCCCCTCGTGTCCTTTCTTATAACGAATTTGAGGATATAATGAAGTTTTCCTATTTTTATGTATTAGTTTATTATAATTCGTTTAATACTGATTATTAGCAAAATGAGTCGAAAAATTTCAATTTGCAGTCAGCAATATTCAGACGTACCCCCCCCCCCCCCCCATGAAAATTATGTCAGATGATCACTGCTGATCAATCCCTATAGAACTTTTTACCCAGTGCTTTACTATTTTATTGTTCATGTGCTAATCTAGTCATCTACAAATGTGTCAAGTTTCCTCATGTTCAGGTATGTGACCTACAAATGGGTGGAAATTGAATAACTTATGGAAGAAAGCAACGTGTATCGATGTTTTCCAAAATAAACTTCCTAGCCATATTCTCTCAATTTCAATGTATGCAAATACATTCTAGCTGCATGTTAATGTCACGGCGAGCCTGTTCAATTAGGCAAGACTCTGCCATTTCTGAATAAACGCTAATTTTATTTTTGTAAAAATGACTATTTATTTTTCTCTGCTTAAACTCTGCTCTATATACATGGAAAGTTTGCATGCCAGACTTTTTGCTATCAAGAAGCTCAGTATGATGAGTGCATGTGGATCTGTGGAGAACTGACAAAGATCCGACATTCCTTTCAAAAATTATCGGTGATGAGACGTGGTATTTCTTGTATGCACGTGCGACCCACAAATGAAATAGCAGTCCTCACAGTGGAAGTCTCTATCGTTGCCAAAGTAAAAAAAATTCCGTTTGAACCGTTCAAAGGCGAAAGTAATGTGGGAGGTGTTTTTTGACCAGAAGGGCCTGGTGCATTACGAGTTTATACTGAAAGGGGCAACAGTGAACAAGAAGAGGTACACACAGATCCTGGCTCATCTCTGTGATGCTATCCTCTGGAAATGCCCAGAACTCTGGAAAAGCAAAGATTGGGTGCTGTAACATGACAATACCCCCACTCATCAGTCTTTCATGGTGCAGTTCGTACTTACCAAACATGGAACTTCGAGCCTTCCACACCCTCCCTACTCCCCCGATCTCGCCCCATGTGATTTTTACCTGTTCCTCGTCTCAAAAGCAAACTCAAAGGATGCCGTTTCAAGAATGCATCTGAGGTTGAGAAAGCTACGACTGCCGCACTGAAGACCATCTCGTCCAATGGCTTCCAGGAATGTTTTCAGCAACAGTACTCGTGCTGGCAGAAGTGCATAACTGCAGAGGGGAGTACTTTGAAGGTGGTTGTGTGTAACAAATGATATGAATAAATCATATTCGTCAAGCAAGCCAGTCTCTGAATTTTTTTATCCTACCTTGTATATCATTTTTGTGCATTTTATGCCTCTCTGATTTTTATATTATGATACATTAAAATTGACGCATCATTCAACTTTTTTTTTTTTTTCAGCAACTGCGTAACATATCACGGACCACTCCAAAAAAAGTTCATAAACCCATCCATTGATTAATTATAATTTTCTTATCTGAGGTATATGTTTGATTTTTTGAATGAATCTAGCATGCTTTGGAACCCCACTGATGGTTGAAGCATATGGGGAAATAGAATGGAATTCATTTTGTTTAGAGGAGTGGATATTTTAAGATTGGGTGAGAGGGTGTGCATAAAAGGGATGTTCTTTCCCAAAGAAAGAATTCCACAAAGGTATTTTTTTTTAACGTTTGTGGGAAACTGGTGTGCACTGCTTCTTTGGTATTAGTTCGAGAGGTTCTAGATCTAGAACACTGTAAGAAGTTGCGTCATTAACTTAGGGGTTTATTTGGATTGCAAGCTGTAACTAGAGTAAAAAATATTAATATGCCAGTGCCAGGACAACGGCATATTACGGATCTGAGCAACAGTCTAAGCTGTAATTAGGTGCTTATTTAGGGCTCGCATGTGTTTCGTAATTTATGTGTATGTTCGTGCAGCAGGCGACTAAGCTTTTTGGAAAACACCAAAATCAAGTCATTCCTGAGATTTCACCATTGACAAGCCTGCATTATACAATGATACCCGAGAAAATGAGATATGCCAATTCAGACATTTACAAAAAGTGTTCTGCTATAAAATTAGATACAGTAAAAGGAGGAGTTTGTTCTGTGCTATTTAAACTGCTTAGTCAGCAAGAATTGATAAAAATGAGATTTCCAAGTTGTTTATGTGAGAATCTAAGTAATTAATCACACTTTAGAATAAGGAAGTTCATAGATCAAATAGCTTTAATAAGGAGCAAGTGTATGGGGCAGACATATTTTATGGCGATAGTTTATTTATGGTAACTTATCTGTTCCTACAGTCAGGCTGCTCTTATGGCTCTTGGGAAGCCCACTATGACATCTTCCCTTGTCTGGGAGTGCTATAATGCACTCTGTGAAATTGCTAGCAATAACAAAGTCATTCTTTACTGGGTGCCTGGACATTCGGGCATTCCTGGAAATGAGTTGGCTGTTGAATTAGCTAGAAAAGGCTCAAGTAATCCTTTTGTTGGCCCTGAGCCGGCCTTGAGTATTCCCAATCATCTTACCAGAAGAATTGTTTATGACAAATTCAGGAAGCTTCAATGTAAGAACTGGCGTAATATTAAGGGTCAAAGGCAAGCGAAAATTCTCAACTGCAATTGTCCTAGCACACGTCAAAAGGAACTTTTCAAGCTCAGCAGAACTGGCATCAGGAGGACTGTTGGGCTCCTTACTGGGCACTGCACCCTCAAGAGACACCTCAACATTATGGGTGTCACTAAAGATTCGCTTTGCAGGAGCTGCAAATACAGCGAAGAAACTGCTGCTCACATTCTCTGTGAATGTGAGGTTTACTCTGCTCACAGATTCGAACACATTGGTCGATATGTGATTGAACCCTGGGAGCTGAATGACATTCCTGTCAAGTGCCTGCTCATCTTTGCGTCGGCTACTGGTTTCTTTTCATAGAGATCTGTTCTGTCTGGGGTAGTACAATAGACCTCTGGTCGCTGTGCTGGGCTCTTCTTGAGCTACCCGTCTCTCATTTCATTTCATTATTTATGGTAGTCTAAAAAATTTAGATTATTACAAATGCAGGCACATGAAATTAATGAAAGCATTGACTAAAGTGGAATTATATTGGGAGAGAAAAATGTATTGAAGTTAATTAATTTTTGATGAGCATATGGCCTGAGAAATTTGAATTTGAAATAAAGATTTATTAGAAAAGAACAATTTTTATAGGGGAAGTTAAAATTTCTGTATCATACATGTATAATTGGTGCAATGGTTCATCGTTAATAAATGTATTTTTAAATGCATATTTTGTGAAACATGAAATGAGATAAAGTTCGAATGGGAATTTTAAAATACATGAAATAATCATATACAGTTTTGGGTGTCTACAGGAATTACAGAAAGCAGCAGATGTATCAATGTTTTCAACCTGGAAACTAATTTCACAAATAAATACGTATGACAGTTGAAAAGCAACTGCTTAAGATAGATGTAATATAGCTGAAGAGCAGTGGCTTAGCATCCATAAAGGCTAAAAAGCTAAGCCTTCCCTATTTAAAATCTAGTTTAAGGAATTATTTAAACATTTTTATTTATTTTAATTTTTTTAAACAACTTTGTGAATGTATATGTATATTTTAGTAAATGGTTACATTTTATTTGCTTAAATTGACACATGCCAAAGTATTTTTCCCCATTAACACATCTTTTAAAGTGTCGTAGGCTCAAACATTGAAGTCTACAAAGTAAATTACAATAGCATGGTATTGAAACTTCCAGACTCTTCTGTCGCTAATAAATACTTGTTAACAGGTACATGAAAGCTAGCCTTGAAAAAAGTGTGACTATACTTCTCCCTTTGCAAACGACAATGATTAGATATGAGGAGAAGTGTGAAAGAAAATTTCTCAGGATAGGTTAATGATTCTGCCATTTTGGGTCAAATGAGCTACTATTGTGGCAGAAAATAACTTTTTGTAATTTTAAATATTTTGAGCCTTTTTTTCATGAATAACTTGACATTCACCTAACTTTAAGCAAGATCAGAACGCAGAAATGCACCAATAATGACTTCTATTTAAACTTAGTAGTTAGTGACGTAGCCTTTATATCGGCATCAATATGGCAAAGCATCAGCTTGTGTATTTGGGACTTTTAGAAGAAATAAATTGGATTTCGCTTTGGTAATCACCTGTTACATGAGAATGTTTTTACAAAAGTGATTGATTATATATCTAGTAGATTTTTAGCATATTAAGATAGTCAGTTTTCATAGTATAGTATTTGTCAATAATTAATATACAAAATTGTTTAAGGACATTGTTGATTACAGTAATTTTCAACTAAGCTTGTTACGTTCCAAATTTATGTTTCACCCATTTTCAGTGCACTCTTGCATTGTTCAATTTTGTTAGTTTTAGCTGTTTATATTTGCAAAATTGATATATCTTTTCTGTCAGTTGTTAATAATATTCTAATTTATATTTACTTCATATTTAATATGATGGTTGCAAAGGTTGATCTAATTTAGAAATATGAAAACATTTAAAATGTATATGTTGTATATATTCATCTTACATAGTAACATTTTCAAATCTTGTGCATTACATGCACTTTTTGCATTTTTATGTTACATTATATTATTTTACTCATCAAAAAAATAATTCTTGTTCAAAGAGCGAATTCAAATATAAATCTCACTTGTAATAACAGCAAAACTCTTTCTATTTAATACTCCAAATGCTCAACTGAAGACTGTATGCTGTGTGATTAAGTGACTGGCTAATGACTATATTCTCTGATTTATGTGAAGATTTTATTGCTCAGGCGAAAGGTTCATAAGTTTTTTTTTTCATATTGTGTATGTGCCTTTTATTAATCTGTGAAATAGCTTTATGTATCTTAGGCAAATGCTGATATATTTCTGCTAGATAAATATACATCTTGCTGGACGATGCTGAATATTTTTATTAATATATGTATATGAATGAGGAATATTCTTGCCAAATTTTAGCATGTATCCCAGGAAACAATAGATATTTTAGGTATATAAATGTTTATTCTAGGCATTGATGGATATTTCAGTTATATCAATAATTGTATCTATTTCTGGACAATGTCAGGTATTTCTGCTAGAATATGTATAGAAATGAGAAGCATTCTTGCTAAATTTCAATGTATCATGGACAACACATATTTCTTCTATTAGTTTGTACTATATTTTGGATACAAATTATTAAAAATAAATATGCTTTGTGAATTTAAACTTACTAATAACAGCTTTCGTTTTAATTTTGTAGGTTCTGAAATATCTATTATAGAAATCACTATTGATGATAGCGATAATCCAGATCGATCATATGGAGATTTCTATTGTAAAGTCAGTTTTCATTTTCCTAGTTCCTTGCATGATATTTGTTATTATTTTAATTTATTGTAATGAATTTGAATTTAGCATGTTTGTTAATTTTAAATCTAGATATAACTTTCTTTCGAAAGTAAGCAAATGTTTACAGTTTGTTAAAATTTTCTTTAAATCAATATCACATAAATAGAAATTTTGTAACTTATAACCCTAGAAAATCATCCCTATTGATTTGACTCGTAATATCTCATAAAAAGCTATTTTTTTATGAATCAGTACTTATATACAATATCTCATTAACAGTACAAGTGCTTACCAGCATTTTTAAAGTAGTTCCATTTTTACTTTTCTTATATACAATAATGTATAAGGAAAGTATTGTGACGGGGTCGAAAATTCGAATTTGAGTTTTCAATGGGAGAATACATTTCAAACATCCCTGATCACGAATCGAACATTTTTGAGATGATGTCTGTGTGTTTGTTTGCTTGTGTGTGTGTGTCAGTGAATCTGTGGAGACTATAACTGACGAACGAATGGACTGATTCAAACGAAATTTGGTACAAAAATTACAATCCTTGAATACTGGAAATCTATTGTTTTTATACGCAATCGAATGTTCAGAATCCCCCTAAATTTTTAAATGAAACTTTGAAAAAATCATCAAAAAATCAAAACTTCTAATAAAGTTATGCAAATAAACATTTCTTATGTAATTTTTCATTAGAAAACGATTAACATAAATTTTAGAACGCTAGCATAAACCGTTCTCGAGATATAGCACATTTTTCAAAAAATTATCAGAAAATTATATAAAATAAAAAAAAGTATATCCTATTGAGAAACATGTTCACTTTTCATATGTAATATCATGCGATAAATTTGGTGACATCATTCTCATGGATCTAGCTCATTCTATTCATGAAAAAAGATACTTTGAGTAATACTTTTGTATTTGAATGCCAATAGTCATTTATCTGCTATAAGGATAAATTATTTCTCTGTTCATAATGCTTGGCGAGATTTTGGTGACGAATTTGGCGGAATGTTGCCAACTTGGTGACGACTTTTTTAAATGTTACCAAATGAAAGAAAATCTCGCCAAATGGATAAAAATGACTCTAAATCAATGAAAATAATGACTAATTGATGAAAATTCAATATCTTGGAAAAAATATAAGTATCTACTATTAGAATAACTTATTTTGTTTTTATTGTAAAAGTAGTAAATACATTGCATTATATAAGGAAAGTCATGTGCTGCCCACATCAGATTTTTTATAATGTAAATACATGATTTTCTATCATTCTTTGATTTATTTTTTAAAGAATGTTTAATATAAACGGTGATATTCCCATGTTGCCCTATTTCTCTTAAAATCCTTTTTCTTTTATTTACTGATTGTAACAATAGTACTAAATTTTGTTTATATTGCTTAATTTTATTTATTTATTCACAAAGATATCGTTTCTGCAGACTTATACACACGTATGTGCACATAGGCTTCTATTCTAACTTTCCGATCTGAGATATTCTAAATTTTAAAATACAAAAATGTGGCAACTATGATTTTTTCTCACTTCAGTGTTGTGCAATTTAAAAAAAATCTGCATATAATTTTGCTATATACAGTATTTTGTTGCTATCCATTTAGGTTTGGTAATAACATTTTAACATTAAACTTTTCATCCTTTAAGCTATAGCCTAGAATCACTTTTCATATGGATAAATTTTAAAGAATTTTTTCATTTTGTTTTTCTAAACATTGAATATTTTATGTTTCTATTCAATGATCTAACTTTTACATTATTTTTCTTTTAAATCTTGCTATCATGTCGCATTGAAAAGTAAAAGTAAAGAAACCCCAAATGTGTTATTACTCAAAATTTCGTTTATTTTTTTATATTTACTTTAAAATGAATATTTCTGTTATAAATGAATACTTTTTATTTTGAAATTAAAATAAAGAATTATGAGTATCATAAATGCCACATGAATTTATGTTTATCGATTTTCTATTTTTCTTTCATTTATATTTTAAAGAATGTTTAATATAAATGATGACATTCCCATGTTGCCCGATTTTTCTCAAAACCCTTTTTTTAACACTTTACAACATAGTTGAAAAGTGTTTATGACTTTGTTCATTCTGTCTGTCTGTCTGTCTTAGCATGATAACTGCTGTAAAAATGACTATCAAAATGAAACTTTAGTATGTTGTTCAGACGGTCTGTGAGATCTATGGGAATATAAATGAATAATATCATCCAATTAGTTTTGCACTGAACTTGAGTTGAAAAAATGAAATACATTGAACCCTATGGGACCTAATTTTTCAAACATTTTTTAAGAGAATTTAAAATTCACAAATTGCTTTGAAAGTTCTGGGAAATATTTAAATTATCCCATAAAAAATATGAAAAAAATTTCAGCAAAATATATTTGGTAGTTTTTAAATAAAAATTAAAATAATAATTACATGCATATTATATGAAGAGATTATGTGACCCATTTCAAAATAAAATATAGCATCCATCTTGTGTCAAAATCTTAATTTTTACAGTTCTTTTTAATTTATATGTGTTGTATCCATCCTAAAACCGTTTTATTTTTGCTTAATTTCTGTGCACCTACTTTCTGAAACAACACAATTTCAATATATTTGAGTTTAAATGATCACCAAACTTTGATTATTTCTACAATGAAGCCTAATTTTCATAAGTAATTTAACTCTATGCTTAAAACTTCATCGAAAAAGTCTGCTATAATATGTCTGTTCTCTACGTAAAATCAATGAATGTTTCATTCATATCAGCTACATTTCAGACTCAAAGAGCTAAATAATTTTGTGTTAAAGAAATTCAGCAATTCTTATGCAACTCATCCTACATAAAGATGTAGGATGAGTTGTAGAGAACAGACATACAGTACGCGACCTCTTATCCGGCGTTCCAATATCCGGACTCTCCCAAAACCGGAATACGGCAAAATAATGCCAAATTCTGCACCAACAAGCGATTATTTGCTAAATATTGCGCCAAATAGTGATTTTTTTGTTTAAAATCCCATCAAATGCTTTTTTGCTTTAATTAGCAATATCAATAAAAAAAAATGCATTGAAACCTACTATTTTAGAGGGTTTGAAATAGAATGCGCAAACCGCGCACGAAATTCAAAATTCCCGCTCAGAAAAAAATGCCGCCGCTGATTCTTCTTAAATTTCGAAAAAGAATCGCGATAGCGAATGAAAATATTCCGTGGATCATGCTTTTTCCGAGAAGTTCCACAATTCCTCTTTTTCGGAAAACATCCGAAGTAGCACCGTTTTTCCCAAAAATTTCCTAAGCGGCTGTATCCGACCGTCACCCCAGATAGTAGTTCTCGGAGTGACGATCCGGCACAGGCGAGACCGTCACATTGACGGCGAGACGCGTCATTCCATTCTTCACTAGTTTTGGATAAGTCTCCGACTTGTCCGTAATTAACTCCTCGTCCGTATAGTATATTACAGGAGTTAGTTACGGACAAGTCGCGGCAAGGTGCTTTTTTAATGGCGTTTCATTTTTTTTCTGGGTGTATAGGGCAGAGCACACTAGGCATAAAGGTTTCGATTTTTCCGAATGCGTTACATTTTCTTTTCTGCGCTTTGTTCCGGGACTTTGATTTTCGGTAATTCCAACTTTTTCGCTAGAAATATCCCGATATCGCTAAAGAAATTCTACGCTCTTGAAACGCGATATGCCGCGCAGAATTCACACTATTTTGAACAATTTAATAAACATTTATTGGAAAAGATGAATAAAAAGAGAGTTGTCAGCGCATTTACGAGATGATAGAAAGTACGTTTAAGTAAGGAATTCATGAAATTAATGAGAGTTAACTTTTGCCGAAATGCAGAGAAAAGTATAGCAGCTATAAAATGTTATTCAGCGCCTTCTGATTGATCTCTTTGAATACTTAACCTAAGCAATAAACTTGTCATTTTCTCGGGAAAATCCTTTTTTTTTTTCATCTCCGTGGAAATATACACATCTTCAATATTTTAAAAAGTGTTGATGGAATTCCAAGATCAAAATCATTTTCAATTACATCCTATTATTTGGATGAAAATGGCTATTTTGGACCGAAAATTGACCCTAGCAAAAAGTTCCATTGCAGTATATTTATGGGGTTTTAACGTGTTACATTTATTAATTAGCAATTTATAGAAGACAGTTTAGCAATATCGCGGAATTTTTTTATTTAAACACGATCGCCGGTATATTTCGTTTTATTTTTAAATATTTTCCCTTTTTTCAATCTGCTTCCATCCACTAATATTTTTATATTTTTTGTGCTGTTTATACTGGGATATTATCTTTTAAACATATTGTTGGTGAAAATGAGATTGTTTAGGTTTAGGATAACGAAATTAAAATTTTTTTTTTTATGCAGGCATTTAGAATTATACGGCTTATTAGAAATACATTTGAAGAGCATAAATTAGAATTTGATATATTTGCACCCAGTAATCTCATTTCAATTAAATTGAACATCCTTCAATTCATTCTTCCAGTAATCTCATTTCAATTAAAAATGAACATCCTTCTCATCTTAATCTTATTAAAAGTATTTTAAAATATTTTGAAACATATGAACAAAGGTGCTTCTGCCAAAATATTAGATGAATATGGTGAGGGCCCACTTTAGTTGAAATGTTAAAAAAAAAAAGACTTCTAATAACTACCCTAAATAATCAACTTTTTTCAGACATTTTTTTCTTTTAAAATTTTTCTTAATCACTAAATTTGATACTATAATTACATGTAATTTGCATTTTAGTTAACCCATATAGATTGTAAAGAAGCTTTTTTAAATACATTTATGTTTTTAAAATGAATTATAATTTTCTATAACGACATTTGAGACCATTCCAGTAAGTTTTAGAAAAAGTGTTCCGAATTGCGGAAAAACCTCTTATCCAGAATGCCTGAAGTCCCAAGTATTCCGGATAATAGATCCTGTACTGTATTATAGCAGACTTTTTCGATGAAGTTTTAAGCATAGAGTTAAATTACTTTTACCTCCATGGTTTTAAGTTTTTAAATAAAATAAATTATTGTAGTATTATGATGAATAAAAGGAACAGAATAAAGGTGTATGAATGAAATATTTACAGCTTTTAAATAGAGAACCAGACGATTTATATTTCAATGACATAATTTTCGAAGTTAATTTTTTTCAATTCGGTTTTAAGTTTTCAAATATAATAAATTAATGTAGTATTGTGATAATTTTTAAAATATTACCGAGGAATGTATCACATTTTAGAGGTGTTTAAATAAAATTGCATTGCAGTTGGAAAGTGTTTCATAATCAATGCTTTATGCATGATTGATCTTTCTTGTTTTTTATTAACTGAATGTAGCAATTGTACTAATTTTGTTTATATTGCTTAATTTTATTTATTTTTTCTCAAATATATCATTTTTGCAGATTTGCACACACGTATGTGCACATAGGTATCTATTCTAACTTTCTGATCTGAGATATTCTAAATTTTAAATTACAAAAATGTGGCAACTAGGGTTTTATCTCACTTCAGTGTTGTTATGAGGGAAAAACTCTTTCACTTTTAACTTTGACTGATTATTATTGATTTATATTTATTTTATTATTTTATATTATATTTTTATCTTTTTCTAGGTTAAAGGGTACTTACGTATTATCGCAACCATGACAAAACATAATTGATGTATCGTCCAATAAAGGTCCCGATCGATTCCAAGGACAACATGCAGCAACGTGATCTGTATGAGGACCCACGTTCGAGCGGGCTCGAACTGGTTGGGGGACGTACGCACCGCTGGAACTGTGTCGTCAGACAGGTCGGCTTCGCCGGACCAAGTCACAGAGCATACTAGACTTGCTTCTGGGACTGTCGCACGGCGCAAGGACCGTGACAACATGCAGCCAAGTGATCTGTATGAGGACCCACGTTCGAGCGGGCTCGAACTGGTTGAGAAAAACCCAGAAGCGAGTCCCAGAAGCGAGTCTAGTATGCTCTGTGACTTGGTCCGGCGAAGCCGGCCTGTCTGACGACACAGTCCCAGCGGTGCGTACGTCCCCCAACCAGTTCGAGCCCGCTCGAACGTGGGTCCTCATACAGATCACTTTGTTGCATGTTGTCCTTGGAATCGATCGGGACCTTTATTGGACGATACATCAATTACGTTTTGTCATGGTTGCGATAATACGTAAGTACCGGTTAAAGTTATTATTTTTATATTTGTTATTATATTTAGATTTGGAATGATCATATAGCATTCAATAAATTTACATTAAAAAAATATTAAAATTGTTTCTTTATTTGATTCCTATTCTTCTAAAGTTATTACACCTTTCAAAACTGATCATATAGAATTCATTAATTTTATATTTATAATTTTTAACATCATCACTTTGTTTTCTTTACTAATTGCCATCCCTACTGTTTGGCCTGTGCTCAACCATGTTTACATCTCAGAACTGCATTTCAACACCCTATTAAAACTCTAATTTCCACTTACCTTTAAACAATTCCATATTAAATAGCACAACCATTACTCTAAAGAAACACAACTCAAATATTGTTAAATTAAAAATTAACTTTTATTTGCTGCAATTCAAAATTTCAAAACATTATCCAATTCATTAAAAACTTCAATTAAATGTATAGTGGAACAATTTACGTACATTGCATTTGTAATTAAATCAATTAAATTCAGAATTCAATTTTTAAAACCATTAACCCTTAAAGAACCCAGGTTCAGAATCCACTCTGGTCTGAAGACCAGAGTTTGGTCTGCCTGGAGAACTGTCCACCACCAAAAGTGTTAAACTTAAATAGACAACACTATAATATCAAATAATGACCTTTGTGTATATAAAATATAAATAAGAGTGTGCAAATTATGTATGTGTGTTAATTAAAATTCATATTAATTATTAAGATTCAAAATGCCAATCCACTTAAATTCACAGCAAAGGCTTTTATCAAATTGGGAAAGTTCCCATTTGGGTTGGGATGTTTCTAGAGGGTGAGTATAGATGGCAGCACCACTGATGTGCAACCGGAAAAACTGTAGAATAATGTGAAGGTGAAGATGTGATTATGGAAGTACACTAAAATCTTTCTGACACTGTGGAAAATCATGTCATAAACGCCCATGAAATCTGTTGGTGACACATACTTTCAAAACGCGAGATGCAGCAGAACTGCCGTGGCAGGAGGTGGTGAACTTTTTGCAAAATAAATGAAGGCATCTGATACATTCATTGGCAAAATAGATGTTGGCACCGGACTTAAAAAATGGCGAATCGGCACTGGCTGAGAGAGCACCAGTCTTTATAGGAACTAAATATCTGCACTTTGGTGCCGGTGGTGAAACGATTCACAGACTGCTCAGGATCTCACAACATTGGAGAGCACACTACTGGAGCACATTTAAAAATCGTGTAGATGCAAGTTGTAGTACCGTACACAATGCAGACATAATAAAAATTGACTGAGAGAGCACCACTCTTGAGTAGCACACCTGTCGGTTACGAAACATGATGAAGACGGGAGCTACATGCGAAGAGGGCACTTGTAGTGTGTCAGAAGCTCGGCACCACCACTACTATTGAACAGTGGGATAATTTAAATCATGTTTTCAGCGACCGTATGTCATGGGGCCCGGACCACGGTTTTTAACAGCAAAAATAAAAGATCATCTTCTCCAATGCCAGTCAGGAATCGAATGCCTCTTAGCAACACGTTCACTTCCCAAGAGTTGCCAAACTTGGCGAGTAAAAACATGTGCCTCATGCAGAGCACCTACGCATATACCGCGGAATAAATATGATTCTATGCCATTAACTGCGAGGCGTGAATTTTCCACCAAGCGTACAGCAAACCCAATGGAATGTCTGGCACCCCTTTTGCAGGTGCTAGAGATAAACTGCAAAAGGGGTCCACTTTTCTCTTAAGATGCGTCTTTTTTTTGCAAACTCGTGAATGAAGTGAGGCCAGATTAAAAGCCGAGAGCGAACACCAGAAAATTAGCAAAAGATATTTAGCATTCGAAGACACATCGTGCATAATTTTGAATAATGAAAAACATGAAAAGGATAACAAATTAACGTTAAAAGGGGGATAAATCGCTGAAATATTCAATAACAAATTAATGTAAAATTTTGAAGAGAAAGGGGAAAATAACAAATTTTTAATTATTAAATAAATTTTGAACTATTAATTAAGGTAGTATCATAAAATCCCGGCATAGCAGTGTTGTGCAATTTTATAAAAATCTAGCATAGAATTTTGCTCTATACAGTATTTTGTTGCTATCTATTTAGGTTTGGTTATAACTTATGGCAGTGCTTCCTAAACTGTACTGTAGAACGCAAATATTCTAAGAACTATAAATAAATGTTCCGCTATAAAATTAAAAGCTGAAATAAAATCATTGACTTTTTAACATTAGACTTCTCATCCTTTATGTTATAGCCTAGGATCACATCTCACATGGATAAATTTTAAAAAATTATTTCATTTTGTTTTTCTAAGCATTGAATATTTGATGTTTCTATTCAGTAATCTAACTTTTACATTTTTTTTTTTAAATCTTGCTATCATGTCGCATTGAAAAGTAAAAGTAAAGAAACCTTAAATGTATTATTACTTAAAATTTCATTTATTTTATTTTTTACTTTAAAATGAATATTTCTGTTATAAATGAGTACTCTTTATTTTGAAATTAAAATAAAGAATTATGAGTATCACATGAATTTATGTATTATTCATTTTTTCTTTATCATATCAAGATCTAATCAGCACCCCGGTATCCCAGAAGTGACTTATCTACCAAATTTTATGAAATTTGGTCAATTAATTTCTCCATTAGAGTGGATACATACAAAGTTTGCAGGGTATTTCACAATAAAGGGCAGATTCTTTTTTCCAAATCGCACCAAAATCTAATTGGCACCAGGGTCACCACAAGTGACTTACATGCCAAATTTTATCAAATTTGGCCAATTAGTTTTTGAGTTAAGAGTGGATGCATACATTGCATAGACAGACACACACACACAGACGTCACATTAAAAATAGTGTTTTCGGGTTCTGGAATGCTCAAAACATGTAGATTTGTTGAAAACTCGAGTTGTGATTTTCAACATGATTCCAATACTTTCCCTATACATTACCACATATTGTAGGGAAAACAAAAGTATAAAAATTATTCCTACAAAATGTCTTTATTCAATGAAAATTTAAAATGTTAATCAGAAAATGTTTGGAAACAAGATGGTGTGTTTTTTGCTTGACATAGTGTTTTTTTATTTGAATTCAAACAATGCCAGAATAAGACTAATGGCACATTATCAAATACTTTTATTAGTTTTAAAATATTAACTGGCAAAAAAGTAAAATATTAACTGTGTAAACTGGCAATCATAGTAGTGTACAGGGGGTAGAGATCCCTAGTAATAATAAGACTTTTTAAGAATAGACTCTCCCCATAAATTTGATCAAACAATCTAAAATAAATAAATTCACAAAATATGGAAATTAGAATATCCAATTAATTAAAAAAAAAATTATGTGCAAATTAAAACTATTAAATTTGTCAGAAATTTTATGCTGTGCTCTTTAAGATGTTTCACAATTATTCAACTATTTTTTGTAGTCTTTCCAAAAAATAAAACCCTGTGAAAAAAAAAATCTTCAACAGGTTCGTGAATTTTGAACCACCAATTTATCTAACATGAATATAGAAACAACGTAGAAATTCTAATATTTAATATTTCCTTGTACATATTTTGTTGCACTTTATTTATTAACAAAAACAACATGAACAACTAAAATATCATATCTTTTGAATTAATCTTAGTTATATTTTAGGTATGTGACTCCCACATGAACTCTTCAGCTATGTGGGAAGCTCATGTAACTGGAAGAAGACATATAAAGGTAAGTAATGTATTATATTTTGTACACAATGAGACATGTTGCGTATTCTGTAAGAATTTATGAGACTGTTAAAAAAGGGAGAAAACTATTTTTAAAACTGAATATAACTTTGGAATGCCAAAATTCTGTATATTAATTAAAACAATAGAACAATAACTGATGGCTATGGAAAGATACAGCTCTTGGGTATACACATAGACAAAGCTACAAGGGGATGGGGTGGATACCCTAATGAAACCAATTTTTTAACATTTGTTGCATTTATTCAGCACATTTTACTTTTATTTTTCTTGTGAATAATTGCTTTTTCTATGTAATACTTCATTGTGCTATGTCTAATTGCATTATAAATTATGATTATAATATAATTCAAAATTAAAACTATTATGTAGTTGCAAGTAGCCCATGATGTGCACCTCTAATAAAAATATATGGCGGCATTACCATTGGATGCCCATTTGTTATGTTAATTTTCTTCATGTCTTTTTATAATCATAATGTTAATTAATTTAATTTCTTCAGCCCTTTAATTAGTTTTTTAGGGAGGAAGGTAATTATAAATCTACATCGATGCCTTTTGCTGATTAATAGATTGTTTATCCAACTTAACTATAGCAACAACTCAAAAATTAGAAATTTAGGATAATATTACTTTTGTAGTGAAGGTGCAGTGTATAAAAGTACTAACTGGAACTACAATAAATAAAACTGCTGCTTAATATAACTTTCAATACTTGAAGAAAACATATCACCTGCTAGGAAATTTTTGCTTTATGTGTTCTAACCCTGTTTAAAAAAAAATTTTTTTTGCCTGTCATTTGCAATTCAAAAATGTGTAAGTACTGTACTTTTAATTTATAAATACATTTTTTTTTATTTCGAGCGTTTACGATGTTGTATATCCGATATGCCATTTTCCTTTGACAATTTGATAAAGAATAAATCACATTATGAAAATAAATGTCTGTTAAATAAAATGTAATTAATTCAGCATAAATTTCACTACATATGAAAATTCATCAACTTAGTTTTTCATTTTAAACTATTAATTCAATACAAAGGATACTGCCGCCATTTGTGTATTAGTATTGTAAGCAAATTATCATAAATTTACTCTGTGAAGTTTTAAATAATAAATACCTAATTATTTTATGACAGTAATTGTGAACAAAGTTAAAATTTCAATTACGAAAAATTTAATTTTGAGATCTCCCCATAAAATTAAAAAGAAAAAATTAGAAAGAGTCTTATGTAGAGTCTCAGAGAGAAAGAAAGGAGGAAAAAGCAGTTTTTAAAAAGCAAAGTTAAAATGAAATACACTAAATTTAAATTAATTAAATTAAAGATGAATAAATAAAGTAGTCAATGATACAGCTCATGCACCAGCAAAGCAAAAGTCTGTGAAAAAATAAAAAAACGATCTGTGAAAGAATCATCGGTGAAAAAATTGTGATGTCATATGCAGTGAGCATTCTTAGTGGTCAGTTACAGTCAAGAAATTGTCTGAGGTTACAAAGGTTCGTTCCTGAAATTATACCATTCAACTTCTATTTTACACAATGCAAGTTCGTACAATAAGTTGACAGTTCATTTTATCAATTTAATTTTTTACATGTACAGGGGCCTTAACTGTTATACCCTGGCCACACTCAATTACATAACATGACGAGCTTGCTTTAACGGCCTGCCGAATTGGGATAAAAGCCGGAATCATATTTTAGTTCCAACTTCATCCAGAAAATGTAGGTGGCGCTGATTGGTTACCCCATTTTCTTCGCAATGGGATACGATTCTCTTTAATTTTAACAAGATGCCAACAGTAAATTGGGTTGGTAAATTACAATACAAACGCAAATTAGTAGTTTTGCAACATAGACGTGCTATTATAAAATAATACAGCACTGAAAATTAAGCAAGTCAACATGTTATTACAGCTTCCAACTCCAAGCTTTCTCAATCATTGAATACAATAAATCTGAGCTAATCTTAATGAATGGTGTATTTATACACTACCACATTTGAAAGGCACAGGCAAATATTTTTATATGTTTTTTCCTAGCCTTTTCAAATAATACAAACTTCGAAAAATTATATGTATATTAATTTTAGTCAACACTATTTAAAACAGTTTCACAAATAAAAACTTTGTATTAATATGCATACTCGTGTAGCCAGCTGGGAATTTTATCACAGCAGAATTAATTGAACTGTTCTGCTGTGTTAGTTTATGTGCTAGCTCATAAATTTATCGCAATTATGTGCATTTTATCTGCATGCAATTAATTTGTTTTCATAAATTATTAGTATGTATGATTATATATCTTGTTTTTTTTTTTATTATGCTAAATGTCCATGTTAGTTTTTTACCTTTGGTGTCATTAACTTATCAAAATTACATGTTATCTGAGTGATTAAATTTTAAAGAAAGTTTTATAAATTTCGATGGAAATATAAATCAATTATTTTGTATTAAATGTGTATGTATTTAAGATACTTCTGGGAAAATGAGTAAGAGGAAACTTGAATTACATTTTAACATTCATTACAGTTGAAAGAAGTTTTTAAGAAAGGTTTATAGATAGAGCTTAGATGATAAAAATTTGGCTTCGTTCTGGGTTCTGTCCAATTTTCTCTGCCCTCCAGGTCAAACATTAAAAATTCGGCTCCATTAGGTTCTGTCCCATGATCGATACTATAAGTGTGCCTTCTATGTCAATGGAGGGGGGAGGTAAAGGAGTTTTTTTTCCAATGCAATTGTCTCCACCCCCGTGAGCAGTGCTGCCGATAGAATTTTTGGGCTCCTATTTAACAAATGCACGAGCTCCCTACTTTCCCTACTTTCCCTACTTTATAAATTAATGGTACTTTTATAAACTAGTAATGCAAACCGGATCCGTAAGTAATGCATTTCCCTTCTATTGGCTGTTCTGTCTGTGGAAGAAATAGAAAATTATGGTCCTTTAGATTCTGTCCCATGGTCGATACTTCAATTTTGAAAAAATTCAGCCTTCTAGGTCATCGAGGAGGGGCTTCTGGAATATGAGGAAATACTTATTCAAATCCATTTTCTCCACCCCCATGGTCAGTGCTGTTAACAGGATTTTTAGACCCCTATATAACAAATGTACAGGCCTCCTACTACCCCTTATTTTATAAGTTAATTACCATTTCTTATGAAATTTTTATGTGGAGCTGGCCACTAGACGATGCATACTTTTATCCCCCCCCCCCATTCGGTGGCTTTGTTCATGGAAGAAATTGAAAATCCAACTCCCTTAGGTTTTGTCCCATGGTTGATATTATAAGTGTGCAAATATTATGCCTTCTAGGTCACTGACAGAGTGTTTATAAAAACTCTGTAAGGAAAAAAATTCCACTCATGGTGGAAAGTCGAAAATTCAGTTTCGTTCTAGGATTAATTTCAGCCATTTAGCACCAAAGTTCTGGGTCTGAAGAAAATTGATAGAAGGAAACATCTGTTTTTCCATATTTTGATTTGCAAAATGGTACACAATAATTCATATTTTTACAAAGCAATATAAATTAATGATTAATACACACACAAAAAATTATCATACGGTCTCTAATATAAAATCTAAGTACAAAATAGCATGCAAGTTACCCATAAGAACACACACAGAACATAATCTTGAGGGCTAATCATGTGCTGCTGCCTACCAGCTAAAAGTATATACACGCAAGATAGAAATGATTCCAGATGTCCTATTGTTAATCGGATCATTCGGCAGGCTGTGGTTATACTCATTATATCATAGGATAAATGAAGAACCAGGTTTAATCATTGTTTTATTTTATGATTTCGCATCAGCCCCCACTGTCATGTGTTGAACTACAGCAACCAGTGCTTTTACAAGTAAATTTTATTATTTTGTTAAAAGCCATGAAAATTATCTGTTCTAGGAGTCAAGTTTGTGCATTGAAATAGTCTAAATGTAGACTTTTACATTTAGTATTTTGCATAGCAAATTCTCATAGTATTAGGTTGAAAATGCATGTAATTTTTCAATAAGTTTATAAGTTTTTACCTTTAAATTTACCTTTAAATCTGCACCTAATTAATCTTTACAAACCAGCGAATTGAGCTATCTGAGGCTTGAGATTCCTTTAAGTTGTAAGAAATGTTATCACTGAGCAGTCCATTACTAGAGTAAAATTTTTTCAGATAAGAATTTGTTTCCAGTTTTTCATTGACCAAACGGCAGCAATTAATTCTAACACTGCTATACCGGTACACTGCTTCATCGAGAGTCGTTTGGCTACTTTCAAAGCATACTAGATGTAACTTTTTATCCTTATATTGCAGGAGTATTCCAACTAATAGCTAGATATTGCATCTGTCTGGAGTTCAGTTTCATTATGGTTGTCATAAAGTTTTAGTACTGATTTAGAAGTTAGGCGTAACTTTAATTTCTTAAACACTTTTTGGTGATATGCAGTCCATTCAAATGCTGAATTTTTCTTCACCAATTAGGTTAAGAGAGAATATAATTCTATAACTTTGCGAAAAAAAACCTTGAAAATTCCAGAAATCCTCTCAATTCCCTTACATTTTGTGGTGGAGGAAATTCTGAGATTGCAACAAGTTTTTGAGATCCAGGTTTTATTTGTTCATTTGATATTGAGAAACTCAAATATTTGATTTCTTCCATTGCTAATTCACATTTTGATAGTTTGGACATCACTCTTCACAAAGTTTTGTTAGAACTTTGCATAATCGAGTCATCAAATCTTCGAATGTTTTAGCTCCTATGATAATATTATTGACAAAACAGGTTATGATATTACACAAAAGATCTCCCAGTGCTATTGTCATGGCTCTTTAAAAAATTGCAGGTTAATTTGTTAATCCAAAATATAATCTTGTTGCTCATAATGACCACCAGGTGTAACGAATGGTGCTTTGTGTTTTGACTCTGGATGTAGAGAAATCTGCTGAACCCCTGTACAGCATCAAGAATACAGAAAAAATTGTATCCTATTAAGCTATTGAGTAAATCATCAATGTGAGACAAAGAAATTTTCATCTTTTACCGTATGTGCATTTAAACACCAATAAGCTATGGCCATTTGGTAATCTCCTATTTTCTTTTTTACTAATAATACATGACTACTATAATCTGAAGTACTGTCTTGAATGGCACTTTGCTCTTTTAGTTCGGAAATAATTTTTCGTAAAAGCTCATGTTTGTGATATGATGCACGGTATGGTGCATGTGAAATCGGTTTACTTCTAGGAACTTCCAATATTTTCATAGTTGTGGTTTTAATACATCCCAACTTGGTTTTCACTGCAACACATTCTCTGAATTCATGTAAAAGGTCACACACCTTTTGTGCTTCCTGATTCTGTGAGTTAAGATATGATTTTAATTTGACTTTTATCAATTCACGAAATGATAGTTCCCAGTCTTCTAGTTAGATATGTAAATTTTCACTAAATTTAAAAGAATTATCAAAGGTTTCATTTTCATTACAATTAACTTTTGTAGTTTTTACATAATTTAATCGAAATTTTCTAATTTTCTTTTACATTGTTCTCTATAATTGTAACTGGAATCACATTCCCCCAAAAGATAACTTGATTTTCTTTTATGCTATTTTATTGTTAGTAAAATTTATGACATCTGGGACATATGTTGTACCATTTTAAACAAATATTTCATTTTCTTGAAAGTTCTGTTATTCAATAATAAAGGAATTTTAATTTATATCATCATTTACAGAATTCACAAATTGTACACTAGGAGGTTCCACAATCACAGCTTTTTCACTTTTAAGTTTTGCTTTGTAATTCGAATCATTTTCAAGATTAAAATTTTCTAATAAATCAGAATTAATTTCGTTTATTAACATAGAATTTCCTTGATTTTGCTTACTACTGCTACATTTGAAAGATCAATAGCTTTTGTACCTATAAGTACATCAGGTCCTTTGATATTAGGAACAACAAGAAAGGGAATTGATTTTAACTCTGCCATTAATAGCAATATTGCAATGAACTACACCATTAATAAATTTGCTGTGCAATATAGCATATTGTAATTGACTTTACTAACATTAGTTTTGCTGGCATGTATCTGTTTATTTTCGAATTTTTTCTAGTACATTATTTTTTTTTTTGCAAAAATTACAGTGTAGCTGCTATTTTCATTATTTATTAGATTATTAATTTTTTATGCACTTTATAATGCAATTATTTGCATGGCAGCTTCCAGTGTATTGCACTTTTAATATTTTGTTCAAATTGCCTCTAATTTTGTATTCTGATTTAACTTACAAATGTCAATTAATTTTATCTTACTCTATTTCAGAATGTATTAAAAGGGGATACTGGTAAGTGAAAAAATGAAAATTTCATTGAATGCAAAACAATTTTGAAACTGTGACTGGTTTTTCAATCTATAGTTCTGTATAAATGAGACCTGGTTTAAGCAAGACCTGCAGCCCAAAGTTAATCCATTTTAAATGCCCAACCCTTACTTTAAAAGTAGCACTTTTAGGTCCTTTGTCAAAGTAATAACAAATCAACTACATATGTATTGTTAAACTACAATGTCCTGCTTTTGCCAGTTTGTCATTTTTACAACTTTTAAAACTTTTAAACAGCATGCCTAGTAATGCAAATTTTTGGAAAAGTTTCTGGTACATTTTGAGTAAAGTCCAGTGAAATAAATATAGTTTTAATCTTATGTGAAACAAGCAAGTAAATTATTATTAAAGCAAGTAAATTGCTATACTTCTGCAAACTGGCATGCCTGCACAGTAACTGTTGCTATATAAATGAATGTCATTGTTAAAACTATTTCATTATATGCCTACAAAAGGTGGCTAATGTAGTGCAGATGAGAACTATCAATTTTCTGTTAAATGAAATAATTTGAACTTTGCAGCTGTTGTTTCAATAATGTAGTCATTGAAGAATATTAATTTAAAAAATATATATATATATATATATTCCTCATGTTATTGACATTGCACCCAAATTACAAAATCAGAAAGCAAATTTATAGAAAGAAAAAATCAAAATTATCAATGAAAAAATGAACTAATATTTAATTCATAAATATTTTATTCAGGAAATTTTCATTAAAAAAGTGTTTACCTCACATCACTAAACATGTTTCCTCATATCAAAGAATATCATACGATATAATACACCGATTCTTTTATTTATGGTGTATTCATTAATATATAAAGAGCATTATCCTTGGAACATGAAACATATATTACATAAAAATGTAATTTTGTATAAAAATCTTAAAAATTTCCATCCAGTAATCAAAAATATAACAGTCACACATGATTCTCACCGGCAATGCAGTAGTGAATTGTTAAAACACAAAGGCAAACTCGGCTTCAGATAACAGTTGTATTATATCTGTTCAATAAATTTCAAGTTTTGAAATGAACAAGATTTTAAATTTTATCAATGCAATTTTTTCCAATATGCAAGCAAGCTTCCTGAAACAATCTGTTCAAAGTTGTTTTGAAGCTGTTATTCAATGTCTCTAAGTTTTATATAGTATATTTCTCATTAGATTCCTTTGGATATTTGAAATCAGGTCTTTGCATTTTGGAATTCCTAGATTTTATCTATACATATATACAAGAATATATTTTATGAAGTCATTGTCAGAAATGTTAAGATCATTGCCTCTTATGCTCATTCCTTGTATATTGTACAGGACACCTTTCATGTTTTGATAAAGTGCATTAAAAAGAATTGCTAAGGAAAATAATAGAAAACAGCTATATTTAGAAAAAGTTAAACAGCATTTTCTAAAAGCAGTTAAAGTGGCACTGAAAAACTGGAGGATTTGAAGCTGCTAGGGTACCTAGATTATTTTAAGTAAAATATGCAATAAGTAAATTAACATTTATTCATTTCTGTCTTTGAGTATACTCTAGTTTTATGAACCTATTTTTACCATAATATAAACCATGTAAATTGAGGGATCGCTGTATTATCTTTTTTTAACTTCATTTTAGTATTTAAAAAAGCTGTTGTAATCTATCAAAAATGCTATTGTGAGTTTAACAGGGTTGCAAGGAAAGTCCTTCCTCAGGCCAATATCTCACGAACTATGGCAGCTAGCTATGTATGTTTTGTGTTGTTATATAGGAAACCCCTTATGGTCCACATAATAAGACTTGCATAGCCATCATGGTCCCTGTTTTGGGGATTTAGGGGCCTATCTTGGTCTCTTTTGCAGATAGGGGAAAAACAATTAGTAACTGTTAGTAATTAAAACATTTTTATACTAAATGTGACACGCTCTACAACTTTGTAATTGACTTCTTCCCCTATCTGCAAAAGGGACTGAGATGGGTCCCTACTCCCTCAAAAAATGGGGGCTACAGGGTTCCCCATAGTCTCATTGTTTGAGCCATAGAGGATTTCCTATACAACAACACAAGAAGTTCATAGCTAGCTACCATCGTTTGTGGGATATTGGCCTGTTGTCTGAAAAACATATCTGTTGCTGTGTTGTATTTGTTTAACTGAAATTGTTTATCGAGGTTAACAGCTATTGATATTGGTGAAGAAGTTCAGCTAACATAGGACAAGTACACAAAAGATACCCAGAGCATTGTTTTCAGAGAAAACTATGAGGGTGTTAACATAAATATATGTTATGTTGTCTGTTTGTGTTACTGAAATCGTTTACCAAAGTTAACACCTGTTGATCTTGGAGAACAAGTTCAGTTAACATAGGACAACAACATAATGATTGAATGAGAAATAATTTATGAGAATACCAAAAAGGTATGTGTTACCAAAAAAAAGTAAAAGATTATCAACATATTTTTTAAGCTACTTTTGTGAATAAGATCTAGATGTTCAAATGAATTAGAACTTCTGTACTTATTATTATTAGTATATCTACAAAATATTCACATGTGAATATAATATAAAAAGTGGTTTCTGGAATTTTTCATTCTGCCTTAATTTCTTAACTGATGGGATGATAAATTCAGCATTTACATTTATGCAGAGATGCACTTGCTGAATTTTGTTAAAAATAAAATATTTTTGCCACAACAGTTTTTCTTCACTTTCAAACTAAAGTTGATCTATTTGGAGCAGCTTTATTTGATAAAATTTTAAATGCTTATTCTCACAAGAAACAAAACATTTTTTGCTGCTGTCGTAATGAAATTGTGATAGTACAAATTTTTTTTCTAAAATTAAGTGAAGTGAAATAGAAACCAGATTAATCTTCCTGATTTCAAAACTTTGTGAGTAAAAATTATCATTTTCAAAGTATACATATGAAATTTTGCCTTCATCAGGAATCCAACCTTCTACATTTTACTTTTGAAGCAAATACTCTACCAACTAGCGTATCTGGACTAGGAGAGAATACATGGATTGAACACAAGTTGTTCTTCTCAAGACAAGTGCTGTATAAATAGAATTACTTGCAGTGAGAAAAACCTTGCATGTATACTTTGAAATGATAATTTTATTCACCTTAACAACAAAGGTAGTATTTACAAATTAAAAATAAAAATAATTATTTCTATCATATATTTAGACTTTTGTAAAACATTTGAAAAAAAAAATACTTTCAGGCACATTGAACCCATCATCAAACGGTAATTAACTTGAATCAGAATCATTAGGTAATCAGAAGGAATTTAATTTTATATGTAATGAGAAAATTATTCAAATATTTTTCTTACCTGTATTTGCGAAAAATGTCTCACTTAGCCTATGAATATCAATATTATACATTGTTATCTATATGATGTTAGATGGGACGTTTTTTACAATTACAGCCAAGAAAGAAATTTGAATAATAAGTTTTCCTATTGCATATAACATTGAAACAGTAAAAGAAATGTTTTGTTGACAAAAAATAAATAAATAAATAAATAAAAATTGGATTATAAAACACAGTTGATGACATATACGTTGAAATATTGAAATACTGTACAACAAATAATTTTAAAAATCCAGGTACATGGATAGTGATTTGGCCTTTGTTTAATCCTGAAATTATAAAATTATTTCCATTTCAATTTGTCAATCATTCAATTTTACAACTTGCATATATTATTATTTATGTTTTCTAATCCAACTATCAAAAATGCCCAGCTTTGCCTAACAAATTACTAAAATAAAATTTACGTGTTATAAAATCTAAAATATTTTATATATAGATGTGTTCCTCATTAAGCTCAACAAACCAGTCAAAAAAGCATCTAAATAGGTGGAGCCATTTTTTTATTATAAGTGGTCATTAGTCACTACATAATGACCAAACAGGCATTTTAATTCCTGTCAGGTATAAAACTCAATGAAAGTATTCCCTGGATTCAGTCTTATTGCTTGCAAAAGATTCATTAAATTAGATTGTTTATTTCAGGAAATGTTGTTTAGTTTGGAAACATATTTTGTAATTTTCACTTACCAATCACTTTGTACTGATTTAATAATTAATTAAATTGGTATAAAATTTGAAACATTTTTAATCTTTATAGCCTAACAAACCAGTGACAAAATTCGATAATTCTTTAGGCTGTTTTCATATTATAAGCAGTCATAATAGACAGACAGAGACAGATTTTTATTTCGCACTTCGCGGATGATTACTTCACCAGAATATTCCTTGAACTCCGCTTCATTGCCTGGAGGGGGGGGGGGATTATCCAAGAATTCCATTGTATGGTTCAAAAGATGTTTGAATTAGAAGTATGTATTGACATTTTCCCTGTGACTGAAGCATGCAGTAAAAAATATTTTTTGAATTTTGTTGTCATTGGTAATATCTTGAGTGGAAACTTTTCTTTTCAAATTTGCAAATGTAGTTAAGACTTATGTAGTTAAATTTATTATTTGCTCATAATGTGCATTATACATTTTATGTAGTATTTATTTAGAGTATAACACATTCTACATTATTGAAAATGTAGCTTTGAAACAATTAGATATGGGAAAATTAATGTTAAATGTCATATTTTAAACCTGTTTTAACCCACTTAAAATTGTTGTAGGACAAAATGTTTTCTTAGTGTGCCTCTATGTTGTAAAAAACATTCCTGACAAATTTCAAGTTTCTAACTTTAGTTGTTTCTGAGATTCGTTGATGAATTAGTCAATGAGGGCTTTCAGTTATATATATGTATTTTTTATGTGAAATAAAAGTTTGATTTCATTTTGTATGTAATGAAAAAATTATGTGAGTTTTTTTCTTGCCTGTAACTGCGAAATATCTCACTATTTAACATATTACTAATGACAATATTATACTACCTTCTTATGATGCATAATGTGCCCGAAACTGATTAAAATTTTTAAATGTTTTATAGATCTGTATAAGATTAAAATAAATGTTATTTGTTTTTAATCTATTTAACTAAGCATGTGCTACAATTAATTACTTTAAGAAATCCACATTTATTTTCTGCATTAGACTCTGCAATCCAGCCCTTATAAAACTGGACCTTGTGGCTATATAAATGAATAGTTAGATGAACCACAAGGCATGCCAGAAAGAAATAAAGCTGATGAAAAATAACATTAATCTTGCAGTGACCTACAGACAAATTAAGCTTTGAAGTTGTCTGTAATTTTTCTATGAAAATCTTCATTTTCATACATTGATTTTATTTTTCTCCAAGTTTAATTTTTGTAAAAAGCTGATTAAAAAATATCAAACTTTTTATGGTGTATTTATGTATTTCACGTTAAACAAGAATGCAGTAACAAATATATTTCAATTTTAAATCATGAGCTAATCAAAGGTTATGCATGTTGGCTAATGAAGCTTTCATCTGTTTGGCTACGGGGACTGTAAAACGTAATAACTTGATTCAACAGATAATGAACTATCTTAAATGTTTCTGTCTGTATTGTAAATTCAGTTATTTTAATCGCTGAATTGTTAAATTTATTATATTTTTTAGATTCCAAATATGAAGATCTTGATGTGGAATCATATACTAAGAATGACATAAAAAATGTTACAGATCCTGTATTAGGTAATTTTTATACTTCGAAGTATATATACTTTTCATAACTTGAACAGAGTTAAAAGATTCATTTTAGAATGAGATACAAATTTCAGTATATCTTTCAATATGAACATTATGTTTAGGCTTTGATTTAAGTGTTATCCTATCACATATTGTTAATAAATTTCCCAATAAGGAATATTGAATTGCTGCACAACATTGATTATATAGCAATAATTACTATTTTATTTATTTATTATTAACTTTTTTTTTTTAAATCAAACACTGATGAAGGTAAATCAAAAACCCTGAATTGAGTTTTGCTAGTGGTATTGATCACATCTAATTTGTATTGTAGATCAGAAGACTGATTTATTCTTTGGTGTTATTTCAGTTTAATATTTTGGATAATACCTGCCGCTTTGGAGGAATTATTATTCTTTATTTGAAATATGGCGAGTTTCACTGTTTGTGGGACAGGTATATTTTGTTAATGGTATAGGGGATCGTAAATCAGTTGCATTTTGTAAGGAATAGTATAGTATTTATGCTTCTATAAAAGTCACTGCATTATGTAGAAAGTCATATGTTAGGTCACATCAAACTTTTTTTCTATATTTTAATATAAAATATAAAAAATATATAGTAATGTGCACATTATTCTGTTTGTTAATTTTCTCTTATGACTTATAATTGTTAAATTCTGAAATTTAAAATTTTTAAAATCTAAGCCAAAATTTCTTTTTATGTTGAAATCTGAAAAACTTGAACTAATCCCTGTCAACATGTATACAAGACATAAGAAATATGCTAAATAGGAGAATAAATGACAGGGAGGAGGTATCAAATCACGGCTGCTTTTACTTTATTCTGTTTAATATTTTTCCATGAATTTACAGGTTTATCATATATCCATGAAATTCGAAGACGTGAATCTGGTTTTCCAGCTATGTATAACTGTTTTCTATGCCATGCAAGTATTGCTACAGTTCCTTTGGTGATTGAGCATGTAACTGGAGTGAAGCATCAATTAAATTTCATGGTAAGTAGAATTATAAAACTATAACGTTCATTTGATAACTTTTAATTTGTTCATTTGTATTATAGTGATGTTAACAGTTGAGCTAATGGGTAATTTTGACTCAATTTTGTAATACAATTTTCAAATTTCTTAATATTTCGCTTAAAACTATCTTCTAAATTGACTTCTTTCCTTGAATCCTTATTATCCTTGACTATAAGACACACCTATGTGTGTAGTATCATCAACAAGGAGAAAGAAATTTTTTTTTTAAAAATGCAAAATTTTTTTTAAAAGAAATATTTCAACAGTATGCAGTTTTACTGCAAATTGTTTCACTTGTGATAAATCAACTTAAAAATTCTCCTTGTTCTTTTGAATTAACTTGTAAATCTGGTTCTTTTGAATTAACTTTTGCTTAGGGTCAAAACCTTTTATTGAATGCTATTATAAGATGTTTTCAATTTCACACACGAAAACTTCAAAAAATGATATCTTAAAATCTAAAATGTAAGATCTTTAGGCCTTCCACATATACTCACTTTTTTCACATTTACTCATTATTTTAAAAATTCATTCACTTTTTAAAAATATTTTCTTTCAGTTTGTTTTGCACTCTGAAGTATATAAAATTTTTCTGTAATGTTTGATAAATGGTAGATAAAAATACAATTTATAAGTAATAAACAAGCAAAAATCAAGTTTTATAATCCATATTTTTATTTTAAAATGCATTAAAACAAAATTAAAACAAGAAAGATCAATCATGCTTAAAGCATTGATTATGAAACACTTTCCAACTTCAATGCAATTTTATTTAAACATGTCTAAAATGCAATACATTCCTCGGTAATATTTTAAAACTTATCACAATACTACATTAATTTATTATATTTGAAACCTTAAACCTTCATCGAAAAAAATTAACTTCATTCAAATGACGGCATTAAAGTATAAATTGCCTTGTTTAAACATCTCTAAAATGTGATACATTCCTCGGTAATAATTTTAGAATTATCATAATACTACGATAATTTATTATATTTGAAAACTTCATCGAAAACAACTGAAATTCATTCAAATGACTTCATAAAAAAATAGCACGCCTGGCTCTCTCTATAAAAGCAACATTTCATTCATAAATAATTCCCCCATTCATGTCATTCATCACAATACTATAATAATTTATTTTATTTAAAAATTAAGACCATTGAGCTACAAGTAAGTAAACTCTATGCGTAAAACTTCATCGAAAAATATCGTCCGTCTCTTTCTAAAATCAATGAATATTTCATTCACATCAGCTAAGCAGACTCCATGGACTAAATGATTTTGTGTTAAAGAATTACAGCGATTCTAATACAACTCATTCTACATATTTTGCTGTTTACATTTTACATAGGTGAAAAATAGGCTTAATAGTAGAAATCATCAAATTTGGAAGAGCATTTAAACTGAAATATATTGTCATTGCGTTGTTTCAGTATGTAGATGCACAGAATTTAGGCAAAAATAAAGTAGTTTTAGGACGGATACAACACTCAATATGAATTAAAAAGAACTTTAAAAATCACGATTTTGACACAAGATGGATGCCATATATCATTTTGAAGTGGGTCATGTGATCGTTTCATATCATGGACACGTGATCGCTTCATATAAGAGGTGTTATTATTATTTTAATTTTTATTTAAAAAACAACTGAATATATTTCGCTGAATTTTTTCTTATATATTTTATGGAACAATTTGAATATTGCCTAAAATTTTCGAAGCAATTTGTGAATTTTAAATCCGCTTAAAAAATGCTTGAAAAATTAGGTCACATAGGGCTCAATGTATTCCATTTTTTCAACCCGGGTTCAATCCAAAACTAATTGGGTGATATTATTCATTTATATTCCCATAGGTCCTATAGACCGTCTGAACAACATACTAAAATTTCATTTTGATTAAGTCATTTTTACGGCAGTTATCGTGCTAACGGACAGACAGACAAACAGAATGAACAAAGTCATAAACACTTTTCAACTTTGTTGTAAAGTGTTAAAAAATGTTTTTCACATTTTCATTTTTCACCATAAAAATGGTTGGCTAGAACTTTTATAAAACTAACATTTCATTATAATTTGATAAATAGTGGAGCCCATTTATAGTCAGCTTGGATGTTGCAAAGTATTGATTATTACTGTTGTGACACGTCACAACACTTTTTATTTATTATTCCAAATTAACATTTTTTTTATAATTCATTAAATATTATATTTTTACTTTAAATTTATTATTCCAAATTATCTTATTCAAAATTGCTTTTATTTTATATTTTCATTAATAGACCAATTGACTCTTTTACTAAATTAAATCATTACGTGCTGCTATCAGTTCATGTTTTTATTCGTACAGTGTACACCCTTTTTAAAAATGACTAGATACGCTCGCACTGTTTCAATTGGTAAGATCTCGTTTCAGACGAGATACGGAAACTTGTTTCTTCTGGCTCTCACCTTTTTAAACTCCTTGGTTGAGCGAGAGTTATGTTTTTACGAATGGCATCGTCCGGTTTTAGGCGGGAGATTTTCTTTTGTGTGAAAAAGTGCTGACTCGCTCTTCTCTCAAAAAATTCTTGGTACGTGAAGGTGTGAATTTTTAGGCAGGAGTGCCATTTGGCACTCCTAGCTCTAATATAAGTTCTATAAAGGTATATTTTAATCTAAATACATCAAGGACACACAGTTAAGTATATATATATATATTATTTGTGTGTAAAAGGAATGCAATCTGCTGAACATTTTTGACTGTAATATGAAGTTGTGAAAAGAAATTGTTCTGCTGATGATTTTTTTTTATGGCATGGTAAGATGTTGAAACATCAAATCATTTCTCGTGCAAGTATCTATTAATCATTTTATTAAAATTATTTTGAACCAAGTTAAAGGAATTATATTTTATTTCTTTGGATTGACAGCAGCATTTGCCTCTATGGATATTTTCTTGAATTTCACTTTTTGCCAATTACAATTCAATTATGGTCTTCTGCAAGAATAGTTACGCCTGTTACTATGCACCAATGGTTTAGGAGTCTTCATTGGAATTGTTATGTTCGGACATTAATTCGACATAATTATTATGACCATTCTTCACCTGCTTTTAGTGAATTATTCTAAAAGACTAGTCCTCAGCAAAATGGAAACGAGTTAACAAGTCATCATGAAGATTAATTATTTTCGCCAATTTATTTATACGCAGTGAAACTTATTATACAGCAAAGTGCATATTGGTATTTCCGTGTACAGTTTCATTATACATTGGAATCACGTCCTGCTATTAATTTCATTTTCTTTTCGCACGGAGTATTTGAAACTTGAGTGTAGCAGAAAAGGTGTCCTAAAATGTGATCATCATAATCATGGAACATGTGACTTTGCACATCTGATTGGTGAATATATATACATAAAAAAAAAAAAGAAGGAAAATCGATGTGGTTAAAGTAACTTTGACTTTAAATGTATATATTATTTTTATTTGAATAACTGAATAATTAGTTGTAACTAATAGTTGCAAGGTGAAGTAATAATGCTATTGCATCATTTGATAAAGAAAATTTAGAGAAAATGAATACAAGTTGCAGGTAAGTAAATTTAGGCGCTCACATACAAAATGGTTTAATATTTAAAAACACAACGCATTGTTCTACTTTTCAAAATTCTATTCCCCACTATACGGTCCCATTCCATTAAATATTTAATTAATTAATTTCCCTTTTAATTGTATGTGAGTGTCCGACTCAATCAGGTGTTGAGATATGATCGTTCAATTGATTTTATTTTATTTTTAATTAAGTCCTTTGAATGGTTGTATCACAACAATTACAATTATTTTTTTCTGTCACATTGGATTTGTAGTACCATCATAATGGTAAATGTATCGTTTATAGGGATTAATTAGATACTTGTAGATTGGATATTGCAAAGATTTTAGTCTAGAAAAGGTAAAGAAAAATATTATTTTTATAGCACATGATGCATACGTTGCCATTATTACTATAGTTGCTGATAATATGTCTGATGAATCCGAATATAAAGAAACAAAATGGATTTAAAGAGAAGGAGGATAACATAAAAAATTGCTGTAGAAAGCCCCAAAATTTCCGTGTCTATTCTAAAATCCACAACGTTAATTGTAATAATTTAGATGCAGTAGGTAAAGTGCTATGCAAATGTGTTGTAAATTCAAATGTTCAAAAGAAAGTTACAGTTTTTTTTTCAACCTGAATAAAAGAGCAATACATTTCAACCGTACTATAATGATTTTTTATTTCACAATATGCAATCACATAAGTCATTCTTATTTTTCATCTTGTATCTAAACTTTTTATCAGTTATTGCGAATATTGGTTATACCGAATATTTTTCTTGTCCCTTGTGACCTGACTATATGCAGGCTCCACTGTACTTCAAAATATCACCATTAAATGTATGGAATTGTTGATTTTATAAATTTAATGGTGGTAATGATTCTATATATTTAATTTATGATTCCATACCTTCAGTGGGGATATTTTGGAATATAACAAATGATGATGAAGTATTAATTTTATAAAAATTTTTGTATTAATGCAGTTTAAAATAAAAGTGTGGATACTAAAACTTGGTTTTGTTTTCTTGCTTTCTACTTTTAGTGCATTTTAAAATAAATATTGGAATCCCCCCAAGCTCAGGATGGGCTGAATCAGTAAGGTTCAAAATCCAAAGAATGAAAATGTACCACAAAAGGCCAGATATAAATTTAAGCTTTCTACTTGCTCTGCTTCTCAAGTTATTCCCTCAAAATATGCATCTCCTTATTTTGGGCCCAGGGTGGGCTGTACAGGTGAGGCTCAAAATCAAAAGAAACAAAATATACCATAAAAGGGAATCATATGCCAAATTTGAGTTTTCTAATTTCTCCTATTCTTGAGTTATTCCCAAAAAACTTGTTTCTATGCAGGGTTCATTCTAGGATTTCAAAAGGGCAGGGTGCTGACTTCCAAAAAAGGGCATATTGTCATCATAAAAGGGCACATTGCGTATGAAAAAGGCACATGTTTTTAATAGGGCACAATTATAAATTTTAACCAAAGAATGCATTGCATAATGTGGTCCACACCTGAACAGATAATTGTGATACAGATAATTTAATGATACAGATAATTTATCTATTTTACATATTTATATAAAAACAATTAGTGATGCAAATAAAAGTATAAAAAATTAAAACAAAAGGGTACATTGTACTACTTGATGCTGTTAAAAAGTAGTATAGTTTTTAGGTGGTATCAATATTTTGGTAAAAAGTGGCTAGTAATGAACACGGCTACTTAGTCTAGTAAGTAGCCAGCAGTTTATCATTTTTGGATTAGTTTATTGTAAAAATTTTAGTTGAAGCAGAACTGAAAGAATTTATATTTTAAATTAAAACTTTTAAGTGCTTCATAAAAAAAAAACATTATATAAACAAAATCAAAACATGTTACAAACATAAGTGATCCTTCTTAAAAAGTTTTGAGTTTCCGAATTCAAAAATTACAGAAAATATTTTTTCTTAAACTGCATTGTCAATACATAGAAAAATGAATGATGATAATGCATTGAAAAATAATAATGAATTTTCAAAATTTAAAGTAATATTAACTTAGAAAAACTAGAATTAACACAATCTTATGTAAGTAATTTAAATGTATTGAAGACCCAATGTTTACTAAACTAAACATACTATGAGCAAAAATTTTTGGGTACACATAAATAAAAGAAAATACTAAAATTTGTTAATAAAAATAAAACCCATGCTTTACCAGTATAAAATGCTATATAAAATTTAAGACATTTATTAAAATCATTATTTTTAGAAAAGTATATTAATGGTATAAAAATAAAGCATTACTGGAATAGTCGTCTCTGTTTCATTGCTTTCCACATTTTTACTGCTTTCTCAAAATTAATTTCCTTATTAAGTTTTACCATCATTAATTTATCGACATTGTCAAATTTTAATCTATTTCTCTTATAGGTTAACACTAGCTTTATTTGAGAAAAAATTCTTTCAACTTCAGCATTTGATATTGGTAAAACACAGGCTATACTTATTAGATGTTGAATTAATGGAAACCTTTTCCCAGTACTTATTTCACATTTTGCTAATAGAGCACATAATTTTTTTATACATATGGGTTTGTCAATGTTCATATTTAAAACTACTGTTTTAAAATCATCCCACTCTTGCAGCAACTCGTCTTCATCCAGACTGAAATATTCAGCTAATTCCATTATTTGAGAATTTCCATAGAGGCTTATGATGGTTTCATTTATAATTTTCTCTAAATTGAGTACAGCAAGGTGATGAATAATTCTTTCATTTTCTAATCTATTCGATAAATTTTCATATAGAATATTTATGAAGTGTCGAGCATCTGCTTCAAAAGGACCATCCGATATATGAATTGGGGCAATAATATTTAATTTTTGAGCACGTTCTACTGATTTTTTAGAAAATGTGCCACCCGGCTTTTTTTTCAACCTCTTAAGTTCTGCAAAAGTGGTTTGAATGCTTGGTTCAATGATGCTGATGTCAGCATCACTTTTCTGTAGTGTCAAATTTAGGCATGTTATTGGATCTAGTACATCACATAAGAAATTTATACTCTGGAAAAACTCATAAGATTTGTAATTCTTCAAAAGTCCTGTTGCACTAGGTCCACTAAGATTTGATGCTTCACCCTTTGTAACAGTGGGCGCGGTAGCCCATTGGTTAGCGCGCTGGAGTTGCACTCGGTAGGCCCGGGTTCGATTCCAGCCACTGCCAAAACTGCCGCCGTGTTCATGCGGAGTACGATCACGTTAAACATGTGGGTCCGAAAGTCCTTCCGAGAGGTTGGTGGTAGGGGAAGGAGGGTACGGTCCCTGTGGATGCCTCCCCCACTGGGTTCCGGTCTAAATTGGGTGGCACTTCCCGACCGTCCAAACAGTTACCTTACACCTTTCTGGTAGGTCGGACGATCTGGGTTTCAACCCTTTGTAACAGTGTTTTCCAAGTCCGTCAAAATTGCCTCATAATTAATTCTTATAGAATTTAAGGCTTCATTATGAGATAGCCATCTAGTGAAGCCTGCCCTTTTTATAGTTTTCACTTTCCCCCCCTTGTTGAACAAATTTTGTGCATTTAGCAGACTATTTGAGCGTATTGAACTATACTTATAATATTTATAAGTACTCGTAAGTATTTCATCGACTTTGTGAAATCTCTTTAAAGTTTCAAAACTATCCTTAGTGGCTAGTGCAAGTCTGTGGTTCATGCAGTTAACTGCTATGATTTTATTATTTTGTCTTTGAAGTTTTGTTGCAACACCTTCCTTTTTTCCAATCATAGAACTTGCACCATCACTGACAAAACCTGACATCTTCTGCAAACCGCCACATTTTTGAATTACTGGTTCCAGTTCATTAAATATCGTTTCAGCTTTGCCATCAGATAGTTGACAGTCTTTGACAAAAGAGATGCGTGCTTCTCCATCAACCAAATACTTAACGGCTACAGCCATATGCTTTTTATTGTTAAGATCAGATGTTTCATCTGTCATAATAGAGAAACATGGACTCTTATTAATATCAGCAAGAATCGTTTCCTCTTTCTCTGCTGCCATACAGTCTATAAATTCATTGAGGACTTTGTAACTTGTATAATTCGCATTTTTTGCCTTTCTCAGAGGGGCTAAAATTGGACTTTTAACTTCATCAATACAGAAATTGATGAATGGTTCATATATAGTGGTGTGGGGCAAATTAAACTTTATTAAAAATTCAACACATTTCATAGCTGTTTTAACTGCTAGAAACTCAGGTGATCCATCATTAAATTCTTTTTGAGAATCGCCTAATAATGTGTTAGCTTCAGCTGCAATTGATAAATTATGCATTTCAGATTTTTCATGCAATTTAATTTTATCTAAGCGAATGCTGATGCATCCATTTTTAAACCATGGTGAATTTTTAAATGTGCTATTGCCATTCTGATGCTTTGCACATTATTTATATAGTAGTAAGGGTTTTTCATTTGATAAATACTGCAGCCATGGAAAATTTATCAACCACTCTGGATTGAACTCGGATCTGTGCTTATTACTCGAATTTCGGTATTTGCAGCAGTTGGATGGCTATCAGAACCTTTTGAATTCATGTCCTGTAACTCAAGAGACATGCTACCAGAATTAGTGTCGGCTTGTATTATGTTTTGCTGGGATTGAGAACATTTGGAACTTTCAGAGGAAACCATGGCACATTCTTCATTTCTTGACTTCTCACTTTCAGAGATTGTAAGGCCTTCATTTTCTTTTTCCTAAATATTATCAAATGTACAATTTTAGTTTACAAAACCAGAAAAAAAATAAAGAAAATATTTAATTGTTAAGTATAAACAAGATGCTACTTTTATTTTCTTTTTAGGAAATATCATCACCATTTACTTAATTCATGAACAAACATTGCTTAATTTTGATAAAAGCTTAAGTTCATTATCAACTAAAAATGTAACCAGCAGTGCCCGGAATTTTAGATGCAAACCTCTGATTAAAATTATACTGGAACCATGGCGAATTTTGCTTCCTCCTTTATCTTAAAATTCATATTTTAAGCAATGCAATGCAAACTCAGTTTGTAGCTGAATTGTAAGACCTATGTATAAAGAAAAGAGAGAGGTAATTCCTATACGTCCTTGGTGATGACCAGAAATGTAAAATTAATAAAAAGTTTGAGATATTAAACTTTAAATATTCATTTATTAGGGGTTTAGGGGAGCGTTAATAATTTGCGTTATGTTAGGGGATAGTATGTATGCTTGATAGGAAGTCACATAAGAAATGGTAATATTAAGTGGGAGGAGTGTATGGCTAGCATGTGTCTGTGGATGTTAAGAACGGATCGGGGAGTCATTGTACACCGGTTCCTGTTTCCTATGCATGGCCTGGCGTGGCAAAAAAGCATGCAGGCTTTGCTGGTATATGTAAAATTAAAATCAATGATATAATCCACAATATAAGAAGCAATGAAAATATCCATTTGCATGTTAAGACACTGGAAAATGTAAATAAATACAAATTGCATATAATATAAAAAAATAAATAAAAACATAATTTAATATATACGTTTGTTTCATATAATGTAAGTTCATTATGAAACAAGGAAAAGCAGAAAACTTGGGATTAAAGAGCACCCTTTTATAAGTTTATTGAAATGTATATAACTTAAATGTATGGAAGACAATGAAATACCAAATTTGGACTTCATAGTTGCCCTGGTTCAAGAGTTATTTTCCTAAAACGAGTACTATGGTGAGCTTAGGACAGATTGGGATGTTAAGGTTAAAATTCAAAAACTTAAAATATACTACTGAAAACAGCAGGTACACTAATATGGTATTTTTAGTTACACAGGTTCTCGAGTTATTACGGAAAAACAAGTACATTATGGTGATGGTGAACCCAGGACTTGTTAACTGAAGAATGTCACTGCTTCTCAATATTAAGCATGGTTAAGCAACGTTTATAAGTTTAACAAGAAGCATAGGGTAGGGGCCCAGAACGATAAAGAATATTTAAGGCATCCAGATCAAATATTCCCACTCAAATTTTATTATAAAAATTATACATATCAAGTTATGTTTGATTATTTAACTGAATTTTATGATAAATACCAAAACAATTTTTACACAAAATATTCATTACTCATTCAATCAAGTGTATTCAGCATTGCTCATGGATTTTGATGCAAATCTCTCATGAGAATTACACTGGAACTCACGGCAAATTCTCAGAAGCTAAAGAACGCTTTAACAATACACCTGTTACAAAGTAAAATAAATATTGAATGGACGCACACATGGCTACTCTAGTCACGACTGCTCATCTTAAATACCAGCCAATGCCAGATACAATATTGTAAACAACCCCACAAATTATACAACACAATCGCCTATTTTGAACCAAAATCATTCTCGTGAGTCGCGACACAAATAAATGAAAATACTTGAAGCTGCAAAAAAATTCCTTTAATTCAGAAGCAATATTCAAACAATTATTGCTATCTCAACGAATTTTCATCCAATTTTAATAAAATTTTAACCCAATACTCATAATGATAATATAATACCAAATTGAAAAACTTAGGACGAAATCTTTAGAATTCGTAAATTTAGAAAACCCAAAAAATAAATACACTTAGTGTGTGACCAGCTGTTTTCAGCGGAGATGAAAGGTCTGCAATTTAATCAAAGCACCTGCTTGCAAATTAACCTTTGCGGAGGCAAGAATAGATTTGATTTAACAAAATGACGGAAAATGGGATTTTCAACTTTGAAATTTAATTACTTTTAAAATATTAATACGAATTTTTAAAAAAATCTTGACGAGATGCACATGATGAAGTAGGAAAGAACCTATGTAGCAAATTCACCGCTGTCCAATGCTTTGATTTCCCGCTATAGAAGAAACAGACATACACAGAGTTAGTTCATTCAGTCATTAAAAATTCCCCAAGAAACTCTTCACATTTTGTTCTTAAGGACCCCTTAAAACTCCTAATTTTCAACTGAATCTCCGATCCGAAATGCAAAAGGAAACCGGGCCGATGACGAGGCCGCAACCTTCAACTGTAAGGCATATTATCAAAATATTAGATATTGCTATTACCCCCCCCACACACACACACACACACACACACTTAAAAAAGAAATGAAAAACAAATACGAACTTTATTAACAAGATTAAAATCAGAAAAGAAAGAAGTAAAAGCATCTCCTTTCACATCTCCTAAGAAAAAGTAGAAGACTGGAAAATTATTTATTAGTGCGCTGTTTTCCTATATGATAAATTATTGCAAGTTTCTTCTTTTTTTTTTTACAAACTAATATTTTCAAATATAATTATTTGAACTACGATTGCCATACACTCCTCATTAGCAATATTTTCCCCCAAGTGTTTACTATTTATGTTACATCAGTCAATTCAAAACACTGTTGAACTAGAGTTATGTCTGTGATTAGTGGTCTCTGCTAGGAATTAATGGGATTAAAGAGGTCAGGTGTCTAATGAGATTGAAATCCATATAAATAAAATTGAAAATCTGTTTGTATATGTGTTTGTATTTGTTTCAGCATCATGGGAGAAGGGCTGCACAGGATTTGATGAAATTTTCGCATAGACTTGAAATAGACACTTAAAATTCAATCCATATTTCGAGTTTTTATAGGATCTGGGGCTCTCGAGATATTAATAAAAAAACGCACAATTAAAGCAGTGAATAATTTTCTGAAAATTAATCAACTGAAGCAGTGAATAGTTTTTCCAACAATTTGAATATATATATATATGTATATATTTTACAATTTCCAATGGTGAATAAATATTGAAGTAAAACTGGTGAAGCTTCACAATGCAGAGCAGAAGAAATAACAAGAGAAATTAAAAAATTCATTTCCAATGTGTTTCAAATATTTTCACTTGCGAAAATGCCCCCCCTCCCCAAATAAAAGCATTTTTACAAATGCTTTAATTTATTTTCTTTTTTTGACTGAACTAAAATTTGGGAGTGTGTGTGTGTGTGGGGGGGGGGGGGGGGGGCAAAATTAAAATCCCTTCCACATAAAAGCATGGTCTCAATTGTTTTTATTTTGGAGAACAAAAATGTTAGCTTTGGGAAAATAGTCTGCGTCCGCCCGCGTCCCCCCTCGACTACACCCCTGGAACGAAATACAGTATTATTACACTTGCTCCTTATTTGACATTAAGCCCCCCCCACACACGTTTCCGAGATCCTGGCTCTGGTTATGACGAAGGAAGACTGTGAAGTTTGTTCTGTAGGAATGTCAGTCCTGGTATTGTGGTGAGGGGGTCATATCCTCTAATCGGAAGAAAAATTGTTACATTTTGAAAGAAGGTAGGAACAAAATACAGTATTATTACACTTGCTCCTTATTTGACATTAAGCCCCCCCCCCCCCCCCCCCCGTTTCCGAGATCCTGGCTCTGGTTATGACTAAGGAAGACTGTGAAGTTTTATATATATATATATAACAAAATCTGAATCGAGAACTGTAGATATAAGCCTAGAGCAGAAAAATTTTAAATAAAATTATACTCGCGTGCTAATATATATTTCTCTACATCGATTTCGTAAAACGTGTTTATGAAATCATGCATGTATTTTATAAAGATAAATTCTGCGAAAATGTGCAAAGCAGTACCTAGGAGGCTCCTCAGTTATAATTTTTGCAATTATCAGTATATTTCTGTAGTTAGACTTTTCTTTTAAAATCCAGCTCTTATGTCATTACGTCGTAAATTTGAAATTTTCTCACTTTATATTAGGCGAATTCTGTATTTCAAATAAATTTTTCGATAATTTAGAGTTATTTTGCATTATCCTGATAATTTTTTATGGATTTCATAAAATGTTTATGCGCGTCATTCCAATTTAATTTGCACATTGTTTGCATCGCGCTGTTTTCAATGTAAAACTACGTTTACGAGAATACAAAGTTCCTAATCTAGTTGCCATCGCCATGGCAGTTGCCTCTGCAGATTCATCGCACATTGTCACGGAGTTAGAGCCGCCCGTAAGAGGGGAGGGACATAACTAGAGTTGAGGAGCCCTGGCTCCAAAGGCAGTCCGAACCGTCAATATATTTTTTGGAGGGGGCGGGGGGATGGAGAAGTCATGAAAAAATTCACAAAAAATAATAAAATCAAATATGGAGGGTGGCTTCAGATAAATATTTGTAAGGGGGGCCCTCAATTTCTATGGGCGGCCCTGATGAAGTTCGGCGGGAGTGAAGAGGAATAAATATAAAAGTTTTATGAAAGAAGAAAGTGAAGCCTGCGCCCTAAATTTGCTATTTTCGCTCATCGGGAGGAAGATACAAATTGTTTTAAATGGTACTGCCCATGAATCTAACTTTCGCTTATTTCTGTAAAAATCTTTTTAGCTACTTTTGAAAAATAGTCATTCTATTTATGATATATAATAATGACAAAATTGTCAATCAGCAGTGCGATGCTTGATACAAATAATAATCTTCAAAGTACGAAATTCGATAATAATTAAGAAATTTCCTTACAAAATGAAAATATCAATAGGTTGATAAATAAAATTTATGTGGGAGATAATTCATTTAAACTGACACACTATACAATAAACAGTAATGCAAAGCAGTCTTTAAAATTTAAGAGACCAGGGCACATTTTTCTTTTTCGAGGGGAAGAAAGGAATTTTATAGTTGATATCATTTAATCTTTCAATATTAATGCAATTGTGTTAAAATATCAGTAAAATGCCGACTGAAATTCAGGTGACCAAGGTCGGACGCCAAGCTTTAAGATGAAGATGGCTCTGCGTGTTTCATTTTCAGATTTACATATGCACATTTTTATAAAATAATTTAAAGGAATAAAAACAACTTACCTGTGCACAAAAGAAACTTGTCAACTTCATGCACTTCGACGCATCTTGTTTAAGCTGGCGATCATTTTCTCTCTTCCTTCTATGTATGTTAGGCATTGTGTCTGAGCACTTGCAGTGAACAAGTAGACAAATTTTAAAACTGTATCTTACGGAAATTCGTAAAAGAATAATTTCTTCCTCAGTATCCATAGTTTAGCAAGAATTCTCTCCCCCCCCCCTTTAAGAATTCCCCCTGTATCTCCTGATTGGATACATGCTTTTGCCAAAGTGTTCATGTGATCTTATGATCCTTTAAAGGCAACCTATGAATTCTCTTCGAATTCGGCGGCCATGGTAGGCATCTATGTGGGTGGGCACCGGGGGCGGGGTGGTAGGTATCTATGTAAGTGGGGATAAGCTTAAAAGAATTTAAATGCCTTTGTGGTGTAAGCGTTTATAAAGGGTTCATAAAATACCAGTGACAGCAGCCCAAAAGTTATTTCCAGATCTGTGTGGGAATGGTGCTTAACAACCTTGCTTTAAATACTCATATGTCATGCAAGTGATCCCAGGTAGCACAAATACGTAATTCTTACGTATCAAGCAATACGTAATCTTTACGTGTCAGGCCATACGTAATTATTACGCAAAAATGGTACGTTAGAATACGGTATACCAACCGTTATAAAAAAGGTTATTATTACGTATCCTTATACATTATTATTACGTATCCTTATACGTTAATATTACGTATATTCACATACGTTATTATTACGTATATGCACATACGTGTTTATTACGTATCCATATACGTTATTATTACGTATATCCACATACGTTATTATTACGTATACCCACATACATTATTATTACGTATCTACATACGTGTATATTACGTATCCACATACGTTATTATTATGTATATCCACATGTTATTATTACGTATCCAGATACATGTTAATTACGTATCACATACGTGTATATTACGTATATCCACATACGTTATTATTACGTATCCAGATACATGTTTATTACATATCATATACGTGTATATTACGTATATTCACATACGTGTTTCTTACGTATATCCACATACATGTTTATAACGTGTTCCCATATGTATTTATGCGTTCCCATACGCATTTATAATGTATTCCCATACATATTTATATTGTGTTTCTACATGTATTTATTACATGTTTATATTGTGTTTCTACACGTATTTATTACGTGTTTATATTGTGTTTCTACACGTATTTATTACGTGTTTATATACATATTTATCACACATTGGACAACTCTACAGAATAGTGCATGTTGCAGACATGATATTTACAAAGTTTTATGCATCTTTGTAAAACAAACATATTGAGTCAGGTGAATATATTTTTATAATAGATGTCAAATTTTCAGATTGTGTTGATTTCAATAATGTACTTGAATTTATAAATTTGAAATCAACACAATCTGAAACAGTATCTTTAAAATTTAAAATACATTCATCTAAATCATATTTTTACAAAGATACGATATATCAAATGTGTCATATGCAAAATTCACAATACTATAGAATCACTCTGTTCATATGTAATAAAATTTTTATTTTAATTTATATTATATATTGTTAATACAATAATTTTAATGCAAAAATGTTTTTTTCCTTTATTTTCAGTTTATATTTAAATATATTTTTAATTCTAATTATTTCTAAATATTGCAAAAATTATAATCTACTACATTATGAAATATAATTTTAAATCTAAAAGATAAGCTATTTTAAATTGAAAATAACTTAAAAATACAGAATAAAATTTTGGGATATATTAAAACACATAATACTTAAAACATTTTTGCAATTTTTAAAGAGTTAATTTTTTTAAAGTAAACTTCAATACTAAAAATATATAAAAAAAACAATATTAATAATATTGTAATTAAGTTTATAGGCTATTTTAAATTACAATTATAGGCTATTTTAAATTTTAATTTAGCATGCTAAAACTACACATCTCTGATCAATGGTGGTATCATGCAACTGTGATGATTTTTAAGAGTGAAAACAGTGAGTAAGGGCACAGAGCCCAAGTAGAACATGTTTCTAGATACACAGAACACAAACTGTTTCACAATTATTTCTAAAAATTGCAAAAATTATAATCTACTACATTATGAAATATAATATTGTGTTTAATGTTTTTAAAAAAATTCCCAGAATTGTGTTTTTATTTCTTGTACGTATCATGTTTATTTTCTTTTAAGTATAAGGCTTTTTTAACTTCTTCCAGGTATTTTTTTTTATTTTCTTAAAAGTATCAAATTATTTTAATTTAGTATTGTGTTTTTTAACATTTCACCCCAGTATCAACTTTTTTTTAAAATTTGTCCTAAGTAGCATATTATTTTAAAATTTCTTCCTAGTATATATATTTTTTTAATTCTTCCAAATCATGTATTTAAAAAAATTATACCGAAATATCGTTTTTTAAATGCTTATAAATGAGACTTACTATTTAACCTAGAGAGCTTAAATTAGTGTTATTTTCTTTTGCTTTTAATGAGTCTTAATTTGATATATAACATGACTATGCTATTTCAAATTTGAATTTTTTGAAAAGCTTCAAATTTTTTTTTTTAAATCTCAAAAACACCCCTTTTAATTTTTTTGAAAAAAAAATATATGCTTTATGGACTACTTGTATGCCAAGTTTCATAATGGGAAGCCAATGGGTTCCTATGAAAATTATTTTTTTTTGTATTAAACTATAAGTGAAATTAGCTAAATTACAAAAAATTTAATTTCCATAGGAACCCCTTAACGACCGACTATGAAATTTGGCACACAAATAGTCCCTTAATGTCTTTAATAAAAGTAAATAACTGAAAATCTAAAAGCCCCCAAAATCTGAAATTTTACAGTTTTTGTAAACTTTACTGGTACTATCACTGTACCAAAAATGATCGATTTCTGAGGTATCAAGGTTCAAACCATTAATTGATTTGACACGGAATAACATATACTTAGTACATAACTCATTAACCAGTTGTTTCAAACATTCAGCACACATATGTTCTTTTCAATTTTAACAATTTGGTTATAACAATTAAGTGTTCAATTTAACAATTTGATAGGTTTAATTACTATAACACACTATAATGGATTTTAAGTGGTTAATTATGTATATTATGCACTCATCAAGTAATGTGTAATTGTACCTGTTTATTTATTTCCAAATATGTTATTTTTATATAATTCATAGAATTACATATTTCGATAAAGAAACAACATCTTTTAATTTACTAATTACTAAATAATCCTAATTTTTGCAATCACTTTATTTTGTAATTGCTATTTTTACTTTCCCTGTATTGGAATCAAGTAATGTAAGTATTGGAATCAAGTCGAAAATCGCAACTCGAGTTTTCGGATCTACACGTTTACAGACCTCTAGAATACGAAATACTATTTATAACTTGATGTATGTGTGTGTGTGTCTGTCTGTGCGTCTGTATGTCTGTCTGTGAGTCTGTGCAATGCATGTATCCACTCCCTGTAAAACTAATGGACAGAATTACATAAAATTTGGTAGATAAGTCACATGAATGTGACTCTGGTATTTCACTGGTATTTCACATATGTCACTCAAAATTTAATTTTGTATTTACAATCAGTTACAAAACGTTACTTTTCAAGAACTTTTAAAATAAGTACTTCTCCAAACAAGTGAAGACAATTTCATCTCTTCCTTGCTCAAGAGTACAAACTCTCCCAGTTGCAGTATCAGGCTCTACTTTTTACGAAATGGTCTCACCTAGCACATTCAAATATTCAATACGTCACTTGGTTGAGGATAAAAGAAAGAAGGAGAAGGTCCTTTAGGATGTAGGAAGCTAACTATATAGTCGCTCGTCTTTTCAAGAATACATGCAAGCTACCAAGATCCTTTATAGAGTATAGTGACAAATCCAGATTCAATTTTTGCTTAATTAGTTGGTGTAATATAGTCTAATGCTGTCACACGTTCAGTAAATTGGTGTTCACTACAGTAATTATGCTTAACATGAAGTATATTTTCAGAAATTGGGTAGAAAGAATGAAGTTTTTGAGTACCCATGATTGCCTTAAAGTCATTCAACTGTGGCGACAGTATTTCTTTAACTTCTTCATACTCATCAACTGTGCTGTACTCAAAAACTTCATTCTTTTTACCCAATTTCTGAAAATTGGCTTCTTGTTAAGCATTATTACTGTAGTGAACACCGGTTTACTGAACGTGTGACAGCATTCGACTATATTACACAAACTAATTTAGTAAAAATTGAATCTGGATTTGGCACTATATAGTCTATAAAGGATCTTTGTGGCTTGCATGTATTCTTGAGAAGAATAATGTTACGAGCGACTATAAAGTAAGCTTCCTACATCCTAAGGGACCTTTTCTTACTTTCATCCTCAACCGAGTGACGTATTGAATGTGCCAGGTGAGACCATTTTGCAAAAAGTAGAGCCTGTTACTGCAACTGGGAGAGTTTGTACTCTTGAGCAAGGAAGAAATGAAATTATCTTCACTCAGTTTGGAGAAGAACTTATTTTAAAAGTTCTTGAACGTTTTGTAATTATAATTGTAAATATAAAATTATATTGAGTGGCATGTGAAATATCAGGGTGGCCACTCTTCAGACACATTGAAATTCCCTGACTTTTCCAGGCGAATTGAAAAGAAATTCCAGACCAGTAATTTTAACATAAAATGCGTGCACATCCCTATTTAGTTACAAATTTGATTAAAGAATCTTAACAATTACTCCACTATTAAAAAAAAAGTTATATTAAATCAGGAGAAAAAAATACACATTTTTTGTTTTTACAAATAAATTTTGACATTTTTAATAAAAAATACATGTAAATGCAGCAAAATTGAACTACTGAAATATTTAAAAGAATTTAATGTTTTTTTTCCCTGAAGAAATAAAAAGAAATAGTCTAAACTGATGTCCTTAAATATGGGCATTGCAAATTGTTCACAATGACAGACATTAAAGATATGCAAAAACTACACTGTAACAAGCTACAGCCATTGAATAATTAATGTCAATTCAGCAATGTCAAAAGAATGTCATTAAAATAGAAAAAATATTGTAAAATGTATATAATATTCTTGGCAACAGTTGTCCAAAATGGAGCACAAACTCTGCATTTTTGTTTTTATACGGAATCAAATGGACACATGGCAGCCTTTATTTAGAAGTTACGAGTACAGCATAATACTTGGGGAAATTTTTCGAAAATGGCATACAAACTGGGCAGTCCTGTTTTTATAAGTTGTTTATAATTTGTTATATTAAAAAAAACAAAAAAAAAACAGAATTTTCACAAAATTCCCTGACTTTTCCCGGTTGAGTGGCCATCCTGAATATTAAGTGTGTAGCAAATTGTAAAAATTGAGAACATATGTGGGCTGAATGTATGAAAAAACTGGCTAATGAGTTATGTACTAAATGTATGTCATTTTGTGTCAAATCACTTAATGGTTTGAACCTTGATATCTAAAAAATTGATCATTTTTGGTACAGTGATAGTACCAGTAAAGTTTAAAAACACCGTAAAATTTCATATTTTTTGCGCTTTTAGATTTTCAGTTATTCACTTTTTTAAAAAAGCCAAATCTGGTAAAGTTTTGAAATCTTTAAACAGTGGTAGATCAAAAACTATTTGACCAAGAGAGTTCAAATTAGTGCAGTCTTTTGTTTTCGATGGACCTTAATTTGATATACAACATGATTATGGTATTTAACTCTTTTTTAAAATTGGAGTTTCTAAAATAATTACAAACTAAAAGAGAAATTGTTTTTAGAGAATAGCATAGTCATATCAAATTAAGACCCATTAAAAGAAAAAAAAAAATGACACCAATTTGAGATCTCTAGGTCAAATACTTTTTTTTTTTTTGCCAAATTTCGCTTTTAAGAAAGTCAATAACTGAAAACTAAGAGCCCAAAAAATCTAATATTTACAGTTTTTGTCAGCTTCACTGGTACTACTATTGTACCAAAAATTATCATTTTCCATGATGTCAAGGTTCAGATCATTGGTTGATTTGACACGGAATGACCCTTGGATGAATATTCAATTTGGCAGTATTTTAATTTCTTAAGTTTTACACCATATATGAAATATTGTTTAAAAACAAACTAATTATTCTTTGTAATCAAAGTTAGAGGTAAGTTACGGTACAGGAAAATTAAGCGTTCTGCATTTTCAGGTTGCAGCCTATTACCATCTTTAAGTTTAAAATCTAAGTTAAGTTTAAAATTTAAGTTATACCATCTTTAAGTTTAAAATACATAAAAACATGTAAAAGAATAATTTCTGATTTTACAATATTTGAAATAAACATGCATGCATGACAACAAATGCAATCTCGGACCACGTTTTCATTTAATCTCCGCTTAGATAGTATTAAATGCGAGCATGGATGCACATACCACGATGCATGCACTTTTCCCGTTTGCTTTTAAAGCAATATGTGCATACATACAACAAAGCTAGGAAGATATATAAAATAAAATAAAAGTTAAAGCTAAATATAATTAAATAAGTTATATAAATTAAGCAACATGTTAACCTAACACGGGAAAATAAAGTTCAAGATACAAACCTTTCTGTGCTACAAACCATGGCGGGAAACGTAAAGAATGATTACTGCACTCAGTGTTGCCAGATGCACAAAGCTTATGGCTTCGTCCCCTGAGGTAGAAATGAGTCCGTTCTGGAAGCTTCCAGAACTGCGTGACGTCACGGCGGGGTTAGAGCTTGGGAGGGTGAAGATAAACAAGAAGGGATACATGAAAATGCCTTGGGGAAAAGGGTTCGAGAACAAAGCTGAAAGAGGATTTGAGCAAGGGGGAGCGTTAATGGTTATTTTTACGTATGAAAAATGGTAATTTTAATGTAATATAAACGGTATTTATAACGTATGATAAACGGTATTTATAATGTATTTTAAACGGTAATACATAAAAATGCCTTTGGGAAAAGGGTTCGAGAACAAAGCTGAAAGAGGATTTGAGCGAGAGGAGAGCGTTAATGGTTATTTTTACGTATGATAAATTGGTATTTTTAACGTAATAAAAACGGTTATTTTAATGTAAAATAAACAGTAATACATACGTATTTAAAACGGTATTTCTACATACGGTATGTTCATACACGGTAATTCATACGTATGATATACGGTATTTTTATATACCGTTTACTCATAACGGTATTATAACCGATGTATTACCGTTTATCGTATAACACATACGAAAATATAACGTATAAACGGTTTATCAACGGTTATAATACCGTATGTGTGTTACCTGGGATAATAGACATTTTTAAGAAAGGGAGCAACTAGGAACTTTAAAGAGAAGCAATAAAACCCATTGTTATCAATGCCTGGTCTGGGAGAAATGAATGTTTATCTGAGGAGTGGGGAACAATAACTCCTGGAAGGAGAAACCCTGAGAATGACACTCTGGGCTTATCTTGGATCCAGGAGGGATGCGACTTAAGACTTCACCCTGTGGGGTGGACGTTGCTGACAAAGGATGGGAATTCAGCTAGTGGTGTCCAGTTATATTGGTACATTCCCCATTCATTTAGCTGTCAATATTGTGCAGCTTTAATAAATAATGAATGGGGAAAAACTTCGCACAATCATGGATGTTTTGAAAATTCAACTATACATGATAAGGCGCCATTTTGAAAAAGGGCATGCAGGGTGGTATTTTTCGATGTCAGGGCGCAAAATTGTAGTACTGGGGCAGGCAGGGCGGGATTTTTCATTCTTGAGGGCAGCGGGGCGGGCCGCCCCGCAAAAAACGCCTAGGATGAACCCTGTCTATGGCCCACCCAGTACAAACTGAACCCGTGATGTTCAATATCCAAAGTGTTCAAATGTACTACAAGAGATAACATGCCAAATTTTACGTCAGTATGATTAGAGGAACCTAGTTGTTAGGGCCTTAAAGATTTAAAACGCGACAAACACATATATATGTATTCTAATCTAAATTAAATAAAAGTGTATGATAAAAAGATAAATTTTAGAGATAAAATCACTGTTTATATAGAAATAGTAAATGTTTTTATTTCAAACAATTTAGGATAATGAAATATCCCTTGATCTTAAAAATATTCTTAATTTCAGAGTTTCCAACACAAGAAGGGATATTGGATACATGTGCATAAATGATAAATTGAAACGGAGGGATAATTCGAACACACACACAACTTTCACATGATTTTTGCAATTATGCCAAACTGCGTTCTGTTGACTGCCAGAGTTTCATACATGGAAGATTATTTTCTTTTATGAAGTTAGGGCAAACGCCAGTCGAATAAGCCATTGCTTATGATACTTTGCTCAACTCGCTCATGTTTTAAAGCGTGTCCATAAAACATGATGTAACTTTTAAAGTAATTATAATACAAACATGAGACAAAACTATATGGATAGAGCTCTCCAAGAGATTAAAATGTGATTTAAATGAATTTTCTAAGTTAAAAATTAAAAAAGATATAACACATTATAAAATTTCTGAAAAGTTAGTGATTCTGACAAAATTCTTCATTTTAAGACAAATAATTTTATCCCAAGCCACAAAGATGTGTAATTGACAGATTTATTTGAGGTTTGATTTAATTGACAGATAATCAGCTAACTTAGAATCCCTTGTAAATTTTAATTTACAAAACAAAATTTCAGACAGCTATATACATCAACGGATGGATTTTTGTAGGATTAATTTAGTTGACAGATAATTAATTAGCTTAGAATCCTTCATAAGTTTAGATTAAAAGAAATTACATATTCTATTTTTAATTACCAAAAAACCAGTTATTTAATGCAATATTTATATAGAAAGCAATAAGATTATTTCTCCTCTGTGGTTAAATCTCATAGTGTCTCTTAAGTGGTTAAATCTCACAGTTTAACTAAAAAATAGATGAAAACAAATTTCAACATTTAATAATGTCAAAAAGATAAAATCGGAGAGACTGTGATAAATATGATTTTGAAAGATAATTGTATATAATTTAATTTAAGATATAGATTTGAAAAAATTTATAATTATTGTTTTAACTATGTGCTTTACCATAAATTAAGCTTCAACCTTCTTTCACGGCCACAGTTTTAATCCTACATTTTTTAATTAAAATTTATTTGAAAGACAATTTATTGCTCTTTTAAAAATGATAAGGATTGAAAGAAATGGATAATTAGAACACACACACTAATTATAAAATCCCCTCCCAGTATTACAGCATAATTGAGCTTGGTTGTCTGTGGATATGTGTCAGTCGGATCACTCTAATTTCTGCACTTACCTGTGATCTAGATGTCATGCATATTATTGAAGCAGCACAATATATTCTCACTCTTTCGATAGGAATATACAACTTACAATTAAACAATTTAGACACATCTATATTAATATAAGGAAGAATCTGTCTGTTTGTTTACGATGCTGCACAATGTCTATGGCACTTACAAGTTTTTCACACAGTAGTATCTCTCTCCGGCCGTCCAAATAGTTGCTCCTAGTCCTTTGGACGAGTCGGACGGTCTGGGTCTTCAACACAGTAGTATCTATACCTGAACAAATGCACCTCAAGACCTTTTTCCAAATTTTTAAATAAATTTTAAAACCGTTTCAAAATATTCAATGAATAACCACTCAATATGAATAACCATTGTTATACGAAAGTTAAAAAAGGAGTCCAGTATTCAACTTCACTCTATTGCAACAGATATAAATAATCATTGCTGTACGAAAATTTAAAAAATAGCCAAATGTTCAGCTTTGTTGTGCTACTAATTTTTTTTTTTACTTATTTTATACTTGCATTTTAAATCTTTGAGTTCATCATGCAGAGAAGTCCAACTGTCCTCTCCCCAGGTAAATTTTAGGTTTCAATAATTTGATTTTTTTTCCCTCTTTTCCAAATGCATTTATAAACTGAAATTTTCACAAGGGACAGTGTTTATGCATATTGCTTTTATCATCTTTTAATTAAATATTTTTACTGTGGAAATCCACTGCAATGTTCACTTCTACTCATTTACTAGAATGTTTGAAAATCTTAGGGGGAACGGGGTTATATTTTTCCAGAGAGAAAATGACCCAGATGAACATAAACTTATAGAAGCTATGAATCTAAAGAAAGGACTCGTAGAGCCTGTAGTACTTGAAGTTGCTGCTAAACTTGAAGAAAAATATGGGAGGGGAACTGTTAAAGTTAAACTAGAAAAACCCACAGGTGAGTTATTTTGCATTTATACATATATTCAAAATATTCATTTAGTCAATCCACTGTAAGTGGATAGAAATGGTATCATAATTTAAATGCATAGATGCATATAAGAAGACTGTTATTATATTGCATATTAATAAAAATATTAGAGGATCAACCAGTTTCAAAAGCAAAATATGCTTTCTCAGTATCAGAAGAAACAGCGGTTAAGTACTACTTCTCTGCCCCCCTTAAATTCAAGGAGGCTAGTTTTGCATTGAAATTGATTTTTACTGTTATGTTTTGTTATATACTGCTTTATAACTGTTTAACTTAATAACAGTTAAATTTTGACACTATTTTTGTTCAGAGTGTCCTTAAAATCTGTTTGACCCATTTTCTTAATTACTTTTTTTTAACTGTAGGTTTTCACCTACTGGTTTATCAAACATTATCAGTAACATCATAAACACATTCAAATTTCTTTATCTGTCTGCATTATTTTCTTGAAATTTATTCTGACTGTGTTCATGATTGCTTTTTTAAACAAAAGGTCATGGCATGCAATGTTACTGAAAGTATTGTAAAAAACCTAAAATATCTAGAGCACATTCAAATTCATCTTATTTCTGTGCTTTGTTGTTCTGGTGCAAAGTAAAATGATTAATAAAGTAAGTTATGTTATGTTTCATTTACAATAAATCGACAAAAAGATATTTTTAACAGTCCTCAGCTGGAGATAAATTACAATTACAATGCACCTCTCATAATTGCCCAAAGCACTTATATTGGCTTTTCCAATCCACATTTGGTTCAAATTATGGCAGCAGTCTTTCTATATATATGTAAAACAAAGTCTTTTTTTTTTGTGTGTGTGTATTTGGGAAACTAGTTAAATGATTTTTGTCATATGTTTTTTTTAATAAAAGTTATTATTGCCTATATTGACCAAAAATTATTGGGATTTGACAGTAAGAGTTAGATTATTTTAGAATTTTTCAGTATTTTAAAACTATTAAATACTGAATATTAGTATGTTTAAATTTTTCTATTGGTATATGCACCAATTTGCGTAACTTCAGTGGTATAACTGGTATGAAAGATATCTGGTGATTCAGAGGCCTCAGTTCAATACTCCTACTTTAAACCACATCTTAACGGGTTTCTAATTATTTATATTATTGTTATATTATAGTATGTTGGACACTTGAAATGTAAGCAAACAGTGCATCGTAATTGCATTATGATTCAAACTGCTCTGGATATTTCCTGATTAAATGTTTTTGAAAAGGGGTCGTTTGTTAAGTGTCTGAATATAATTTCAATAGAGTTCATGCAGATTGGGTCTTGGCTAACCAGAATATGTTAATTTTCTATATCCCCAGAAATTAGCATATACGAAAAACTTCCACAATTAAAAATGGGTATAAATATGTGGTGCCAAGAAGAGCACTTTAGCTTATGTCATAACTCATGCTACAAAACTATCATATATGCTACAATGCTATCATAACTCATGCTATAAACATATATGCTACAATGCTATCATAACTCATGCTACAAACAAGCTTGATTTAGCAAGCTGTTGTGTTTAGTAGCTCAGTTAGAGCAGTGCATTTGATAGGAGTCTGTTTAGTCCACATAATTTCTGAGATATAAAATATCAAAGTTTTGGAAAATTACACATACATTACTTTTTCGAGACACTGTTTTTAGAGGCAGTACTTGAGGAAAAAATGCATATCTCTGTGTTTAATTTACATATCACTACCAATTTTTTATCACATATCAATAAGAGTAATCATATTTCAGAAAAGAAAAAAATACTGTATAAATATTGCCTACTTCTAAGAAACACTAAAATTTAAATAATTTAATTTTACTAACAAATTTTTAAGTGCAGAAACATCTTATTTAATTGAGTATTGTGGCATGGGGCACAAGAGTTATCAGAGCATGTTTTTTTAATTGAACTTAAAAGTATGGTTTAAAAGGTTGTGAAAGCAAAATGGTGAGATTTTGATTGCTAATTTTTTTAGCAACCCAAAAGATAAGTGGAGATATGATACCACCCTAATCTAGTTGTTTCTACTTATGAATTAAGTTATTCTACTTAAGTGTGAATAATTTAAATATATATCTATGCAGACACTATAATAATACCATCATAAGAAATTTTTTTGAATTTTTATATTATTTTATAAAGAGCTTAAATTACAAAATGTAGTGATGTGGATAAAGCGCATGACAGGAAAGTGTTTATCAAAATAATCGAAATAATAAAAACTGGTTAAGCACACTAAATTTACAACTATTAAGTGGTAAAGATTTCAAAATTGTAAATATTAATAGGTATTTATAGCTAATTATAATAATCAACCAATAGAATAAATTTGTTTGATAGACTAAATGTTTGAGTAATTAATCTACCTTTTCGTCTAAGATTCTGTGTCTCATTGTACTGCTGTTACATAAAATCAGCCTCCTTTTCAAGAAAGTAGTGCATCCTTCCAAAATCTTTTGTGATGGAATGACTAACACAAGAAATTGTGTCGCACACAGGAACATGGCAGATGACTTCTTTCAACAAAGGCCAGTGACGCTATAGTGCAAGAACTTATAGGTGCATGATGAAGTTTAATTTTACATCACTTTCCTCTTCATGCTTTAAAAGTACTAATCCAAAAAAGCAGGGACTGTCATAAATAGATGCAATGTATCAGTTTGTACAGATCTGTGATATCATAAATGGAGGTGGTTGCCATCCAGAAAAATGGAAAATAGGACTGAATTTTTATCAAAAGCAATTCTCTTTGTTTCACTAAAATCTTCAGACACAGAAATGAAATGGTAAAATCCCCATGTACGAAGAATTGTTTTTGTTTTGGAGAATCGGGCTTCTAGCTGCTGATGTGTTTCTAAAAGTATTTCTTTTTTTTTTATCTTCGTTTTTACTGTGTTGTATCATTTTAACATGCTATTTCATTAATATTTTTATCACAATTGCATAGTGATGCAGCAGTTTTGCAGAGTGGTGCAAAAATGATCACAATTCCCGCACAGGAGACAAATTTTTTTTACTAAAATCTGGTTATCAAAAATATTATTTTAAATTGAACCACAAAATTTATTTGAGTTCTGCTTTTCCAAAATGCAGTGAAAAAATGAACGGAAGGAAATTGGACTCTGCTAAAATATCTTTACCAAACATCAAATATAGAATTTCAATTGATACTCAAAATTTCATTCCTGTTTTGACACAATGCCAAGAAAAAAAATGAAAAAAGATTAGTGGCTGTAAAATGTGATTTAAAACTAACTTCTGCAAATACTAAATCCTTAAAAGTTTTACCATTTATGCTATTTTTGTTAAATTTTTGTATATTGTGTAAAAAAATGCATTTTTTTTGTTATTGTAACATTATGAAAATGTTTATAATTTAAAATTGTTTTATTAAACCAAGCAATTTTAAATTCTCACTCTTTAAAAATATCCCTAGGGTGGTAAAATCTCACTTAATTTTTAAATAGGAACCCTGAATTGTCTTTTTTATTAATATTATTTTATTTATTTATTTTTTCAAAGTACCATCATACTGGATAAATTCATTTAGTGGGCCGAATCAGGCCTGCCATAGTTTTGACCCTGAATTAAAACATATTCATTTCATACATTTTGAAAGATATATGCATAGAGATAATTAAAAATAAAATGAAATAGAGATAATTAAAATCAATCAACTGCTGTACAGCATTTATACTGATGAGCACAATATATGATGGTCATCTAAAATTAAAATTATATTTCAAAATGATGATACCATAAATGATATTAATTCCACCATAAATGATATTAGTGCCATTATTTTTCTTTCACAATCTTTTAGACACTACTTTTAGGTTTAATTTAAAATAAATGGCTCCATGGTAACTCTTGTGTCTCACACCATAATGCTTATTTAATGAATATATCTTTGTGATTAAAAATTTGTTAATAGTATTAAACTAGTTAAATTGTAGTGTCTCTCAGAGGTAGGCAATATTTATACAGTATTTTTTTTCAGAAATCTGCTTACTTTTATTGATATGTGGTAAAATTCGATAGTGATATATAAATTAGGCACAGAACTAGGCATTTTTTCGTTAAGTACTTTAAAAGCAGAGTCTTGCAAAAGTCATTTATGTGCAATTTTCCAAAACTTTGAAATTTTACATCTCAGAAATTTTGTGACCTGAGCAGGAAAAAATTCACGGGGATTAATAACTTGGTGGTAATAACAAGTAAAAAAGTTTCATGAAAATATTAGTTGGTGGGTGTCATAGCCTGGGTGAATTGATATGGAATGGCCTCATATTATTGTATATGCAGCAAAGAAAGGGGGAGATTTGTATTTTGTCTGAAAAATATATGCAAAATGAGTTACAATATAGAAAGTATCAACGTACCAAGTACATATGTACAATACATTATGTAGTTCTGATTGTGGCCATGCACAAATCATACATTCAATCAAATCAAAGTGTTATTTCTACAACACTATTTATGGTAACATCTAACATGTTTTGAGAACATCTTTCATGGAAGTAACAATGTTATTTTAATAATATTTCTAATGTGGAAAATGTGCTATGCTTTACTAGCAAAGTTAGAATGAAAAATTTAATGTTAAATCCTGCTAGATAAAAATGAATTGCTTTATTTGTTCTAGCCCCCTCTACTTATAAAAGAAAGTGGGAGGAGAATGAAGATGATAAACGTAGATATCGAAAGTCATTCAAGCATGATTATAGGTTATTACAGTTATATAATTTTCATTTAATTACGAATATTTTCATGTATATATTAATATGTTTAAAACTATGAACTTTTCATTCAAAATTGTTATAAATTTGTTATTTTTTTTATTGGAAATAGAACATTTATTTAACCCCAAAGGATGCAATGTGTGTTGCAAAAAACATTTCATATTGCCTTTCTCTCAGAATATTATAATTTATCCATGTGTAATTTAATTACTAAATAATAATGAAACATTTTTTTCTACTTTTGGAATTTTATTTTTACAAGAATTGCATATCTCAAAATTTTTTTTGCTTACTACCTCTTCTAACCTCTTTATACAACCGTGTTGAAAGAGGCTTTAAAAATAATTTACATCCTCACATCATACATTTTCACATTGTTTACCAATATAGAACAAACAGTTCTATATTGCCAAAGTTATTAGAAAATTAAACCTCTTGATGTAAAAAAGATTGGCAACTGTCTATTATGCTTATGCACCTGCACTTTTGATAAATACAAATCAAAATATCAAATACAATAAAAATATTCCATTCTTATAGTTAAAATCTGTGTTATAACAAATGCCTTCATCAGTCAAATAAAATTTGTATTTAATCAATGTACATTGCCAATTCATATTCATTTTTTTTTTAATTGTATATAGTTTGTTTCATTTGGCAGTTAATGTTGGAATGATTATGGAAATTCTATTCAAAACATAGCTATTTAAAAGATGTGTTTAAAGCAACCAGAAATTGTTTTATAAAAAATGAACTGGTGGTTGAGTTTAAAAAATGAAAATTACATCTACAATTACATGCTAACTTTTATAATAGTATAAAATTTTATTTTTAATAGTTTAGGTCAAAGGTTCCTAACATGTGAAATATGTGCAAGGGGGGTTTAATCACTTTTGGTGGGTGTATGAGAATGGATTAGACATTTCTTCTGTACATATGAAACTAAATGTTGAAGCAAATTTTATATCAAGCCTTCATGCTTCATGTTTATTGTATTATATTTGCTATTTATATTGTATCATAATTGCTGCCTTTCCTGATTGTGCCTTTCTATGTACATACTTAAAACAAGCTTCATGTTCAAACCAATGAAAAAAAAATTTAAGTAATACAACAATCGTGACGGAGAAATGATTTACCAAACATTGTTTACAAATTTAACACAGTCATATGTTATCATATCAGTTGTGGCAACGAATGTTTTTGGTACCAGTCAGACTCGCATCCAGGATCATGAGCTTACTAGACCGATACTATAAGGTTAAACCAAAAGCTAGCTTTGTGTCCAAACTTATAATTTGGGTAGTGATGCTTAGCACAGTCAATCAATGTTGGAATAGCCTCCCTCCAGAACCTTCCTACTCTAGTGCAGACACTATCGGGAACTAGCTGATAGTGAAGGCTATACTTCAGTCATGCAGCTGTGTGACATCAGTTGTTATCCACTAGGAGAGAATAAGGAAATGCACCGCTATGGCCTGTGTGGTGCTGCCATCTCCTGTTGATTGCTTGCCCTCTCTTATCCAGTTTGCTATTGTAGGCAATAGATGTTTTGGTCCTAGCCAGGCTTACACCATGACCATGAACTTACTCGGCTTACACTGAGACCATGAACTTACACAATACTCGTGGTCCCTTGTACTCAGATTCAGTTTTTGTCTGGTAATCCACTCTGTGTATATTTTAACAACTACCTCCCTCGAACAATTCACCTGTGCAGCTTTTTCAAATGCTTACACCTTGCTGCAAGTTTTAACAATCATTCCATTTTCAAATTTTTCATGAATTTTCACTGCATTATGCTCTGGACATTTTCATATTTCTGTTTTTATACTGATTTATGTCCTAGGTCAGCATTCCCTGTGGAATATCTGATTTGAATAAACTCCTCATGTGGTCATAATAATTTGGCCACTCAGTGTGTATATATATATATATATACATTATAAAACTTGAAAAATTTATTTTCAATTTTAGTGAACAGATTAAAAAGCTAAAAGCAAAAAATAATTTATAATACATCTTGTAAAGCGCTATGCTGCAATATTTACATGTGTATTCCTATATAAATTCCCAAAAAGGACAAGTAGCAATGTACTCGTACAGATTCTAGATGTGTGACAGAAGTACCGGCCGGGGGGAGTTGCGACCCCCAGCACTCCGGTTAAAGCTTTTTCCGCCATGGCAAACGCTCCCGGTAACCGATACTCCCTACACGATTTCCTTCATGACCTTTTATAAATCCGCAAAAATACATACATATACAATTTCAATAACATGTAAAATCTAAAAGTTTACTTTTCTACGCTAAAACTATCCATGAAGCATTCTGTAAAAATATAACAATTAATTTAAAATACAAATTATTCAAGACTATTAAAATCCCAGTCTGAGAGGATCAAAACTAATGTTTGAAATACAATCTGAGTGTCTGTCTGTGACAATCTGTGATTTCTTTAGTCTTAAGAATTTTGTATTTTAAATTATTTGTTATATTTTTACAGAATGCTTCATGGATAGTTTTAGCGTAGAAAAGTAAACTTTTAGATTTTACATGTTATTGAAATTGTATATGTATGTATTTTTGCGGATTTATAAAAGGTCATGAAGGAAATCGTGTAGGGAGTATCGGTTACCGGGAGCGTTTGCCATGGCGGAAAAAGCTTTAACCGGAGTGCTGGGGGTCGCAACTCCCCCCGGCCGGTACTTCTGTCACACATCTAGAATCTGTACGAGTACATTGCTACTTGTCCTTTTTGGGAATTTATATATATATATATATATATATATATATCATATAAAACGAAGTGAAAACTTTTATACAACGGAAATTCTTAAACTTCAAGTGTTGGCGCAAAGCAGCACATGCACAAAAAGTATCATATAAGATTCAAATAAAAGAGGGAAACGACCAATTGCATAGCATAAATGGCAGAGGTGGATTGCGACACCTCTTTCCCGGTTAGAAGCGTGCTTTTAAGCCCGGGCAACACTCCCGGAACCAATGCCATGCAGTGGCCTATCTTCCGGATAAGTGTGAAGTGTTATGCCGAGATTTGACAGTCCTAAATTTAATTAATAGTTCAAAATTTGAAACAACTTAAAATTCGTTATTTTTCCCCTTTCCCTTCAAAATTCTAAATTTATTTGTTGTTTTTAATATTTCGGCGATTTATTTCCCCTCTTAACGTAATTTGTTATCTTTTTAATGTTTTTATTATTCAAAATTGTGCGCAATGTGCCTTTAAACGTTAAATAATCTTTTGTTAAGTCTCATAATCATCGTTTTCAGCTGTTAACTTAACTTCACTTCATTCATGTGTCTGCATAAAAAAGGCACTTTTTAAGACGAAATTTGGCTTTCCTTCGCTTATCAGTTAAAACACCTGCAAGAGGGGTGCCAGTAGAGTTGCCTCGCGGCGTCCGGTGACCATGCGTCACCACGGTTCGTGGTTGCCGCCTTGGCGGAAGTTATCCTTTTTATGATTCTTGGCATAACAGCGTTTTATTTCCGCAGTGTATGCGTGGGCGCTCGGCGCGAAGCGCAGAGTTTAGCTCGCCAAGTTTGGCGTCTCCTGGGAAGGCAAGCGTGTTGCCAGACATTGGATTGCTGACCGGCACTGTGGTAGGTGGTGTGTTTTTCGCCGGAAAAGATCCGTGGATCGGGGCCCCAATGCTTGGGCGCCCGTATCCCGCGGTCGCCGGGAGTATGTTTTAAATTTGTGCAGAATGGCCTGACATCGCAGGGGCGTGCCTCATATTTGGACAACTTCCACACAAGAAGTGAAAAGGTGGTTTGGATCAGTGACCCACGGACTACCCTCCTTGGGAAGCGCTCTTAACTGCGCTGGCAATATCAATTGCTCTGTCTGCGATCTGCCTCAGTGTTACCGCTCTATGGTCATCACTCATCACGGGCTATCACCTACTTTCATGTCAACATTTGTGAGTGTTCAAGTCTTGGGGGAGCCCAGTGTGAACAGGGCTAGTGTTCAAAGATCAGTGTGCAAGCCCTCAGTGATCGTGTGCGTGCAAGCAGTGTCAATTAATTTTTAACGTGATTAAAATCCAAAGAAGAAAAGAGAGTTATAAATAATGCCCTCAGTGATCGTGTGCGTGCAAGAAGTGTCAATTAATTTTTAATGTGATTAAAATCCAAAGAAGAAAAGAGAGTTATAAATAATTTGTTTAAGTGTTAGCACCGAGAAACTTTGAGTATTAAGAAAGAAAAATGTTTGAGAATGAGTTGCTTGATTATTTTTGACAAAGCTATATTGCTGTATTGTGATGAAGAAATGTGATTTTTAATATTTTCCTTTTATTTCAAATTTTAAGTTTTGGGTGGACAGCTCCTCAGGCAGACCAAACTCTGGTCTACAGACCAGAGTGGATTCTGTTTCCTGGGTTTTGTTTTATTTTTAAATTTACCGATGAATATTCAAAGTGTTAATTGAGTTTTATTTTAATTGATGTTAATTTTAATTATCCTTTTTGCAATGTACTAACCACTAAAATAGCTGAATAAGAATTATATAAAATCTAACTTGTTTATGTTTGGAAGCACTTAAGTAATTGTTAATAAAAGTTAATTTTTAATTTAACAAATGAGTTGTGAATTCTTTAGTTGTTGTTGGCTGTGCTATTTATTTATTTAGAGGTAAGTGGAATTTTCAGAAGTTATATGGTGTTGAAGTGTTTTTAAAAGTGTAACATGGTTGAGCACAGACCAAGCTGTAAGTAATAAAATAAGTAAACAAAGAGAAAATAAATATTATTAAAAGTAAACTTTATTGATTGATTTGAAAACACTATACAATCACAGGTTAAAAATAAATATAATAACTTAGAATAATGAAATGTAAAGAACTTAAAGAAGAATAATAAATAATAAGTATTAATGGAAAAATGAAGAATAAATTAATAATAAAGTATATTAAGTAATATTTCAAAAGGGGAAACCCTCATAACAGAAGTCAAAGACACACACAAATAAATTCCATTAAGCATAAATGTATTACATAGTATTTTGCAATTAAAAAGTATACTTAATTAAATAGAATTTTATATTATTAAAAATATATGATATGTAATTAAATTAAAATAAAATCTAGTTAAGAAAAAATTAGGAAAAAGTCAGAACAAGTTGATTATTGAGGCTTAGTAGAGCTCAAGTTTGCACAAAATATAATATTTATTTATTTTAATAAAATTAAAGCACCAAATTTATAGATGGTAATGCATTAAATTTTAATATATCCTGTCAAAATGGCTGTACTTCAAGTGCCTAAATCGTTGTTTTAATGCAACTTTGTAGAAAATAGCCCTTCATTTCATTAACTGCATGTTTGAAAAGTAATTTTCCTTCATAAAACAAAATTATTAATAAAATCATAATTGATGCAAACAGACTGCAAAAATTGAAAATGTCTTTACAGTAAAACAAACTATAATGAGGATCTTATACAAATGCTAATTTTTGTGATATTGTCAGAGAATCTTTTCCAAATTTCTAACAAATAAATAAAACACCACACATTAAAAACTTATCAACATATGAATTTAAAATTTGGGGCCAAATGTAGTAAGCCATGGTTGCCAAGTGAGCTATTTTCATTAAAAAAGGGGGGGGGGGGATTTCTCCTTAAACTCTTCAAGCACCAAGAAATTTGCATATTTGCCCAAATCCACAGAAAATTTACAAATTGGGGGTCTCGTAAGAAGAGACACTATCTGAAGAAGTCAAAAATAGGTCTATTTTAAATTATGTTTTACAGCCACTAATTATTTTTTCTCATGGTTATGGACATAGATAATTCAAATTAATTTCAGAAATCTAGTTTCTAAAGTGCTTTTTTAAACGTCCGATAAAAAGAAAAAAAATATTGAACCAAAAATTGCATTGCACAAACGCAGGAATGACAAATTTAGAAAGCTATATAAATATGCACTGTAGCGCAAAAATATAAAGCCTGTCATAATTTTCAGAAAATATTTTTTTACAATTTTCTTTTGATAAAGAAAACATTGGACACATCTCTCGGATCTTATCAGAAAAGAGCTAGACCTCCGTAATTTAGGAGTTAACATATGGAGGTAATAATTTCGATGATCCATTTAGTGATTTATGCCAAATTTAGAAACTTTTTATGAAGCAAATAATATTTTATGTCTGAGGAAAATGAGACAGAATGTGTTACATAATCATACTCTTTTAGATGTTTGTGTCTTTGAGAACCTGTGAACAAGTTTGTTTATAATCAAAAGTTCTGCTAATTATAATTGTTTCTTCTGTCCTAAACTGCCGAATAGTTAAGTTTTGTATTGTTTCAATGTGCATGACTATTAGTTTTACATTATCAGATAAAAAATTTATATCTGTGCCAAAATATGATGCTCGTAAAGAATGGTGTGAAGCGAGATAGTAAACAAAATTCCTCACTGTCATCAAAGACTGTTCATTACATATGTAATGGGAATAAATAAGTGACTATAATCCAGTTTAGTTTTTAAATCTGTTTTATGAGAAGTTATTTTTTTATGATTACGAAGTTTTTAAAAATATCCACTACTGGCTAGGTACTCTGTTTTGTTTCGCTGTTACGGATGAATTTAAAACAATATATTTCAAATAGATTATTGACTTTGTCCCTGGTTTAATTTGTGATGTTCACAGGTAATTTTAGAGTATATAAAAAAAATTTATGCATGAAAATTTCTTATACCTGTATACTGTAGTCAGAAGTTGCAATTTAGTATTTTCATTAAGTACATGTACTTTTGAAAAGTTATAAAATATCTAAAATGTTATAACATATCTATCTATGATTTTATCTAAAAATAAAATAAAATAAATAAGTCACAAATTTAAAACATTGCACAAAAAGAATAGAAATTAAATAGAAAATAATTTAAAATTGTTAAACCTATTCAGCATAAATAATTTACTGTTTATTATAGGTATAAAAATAATATATTGTAAGAAATAATTTAAAACTACTTTTAATGTAAAAATAAATTATTAAGTATTATATTTAGAATCCCCACAAAGCATATATAGCCAAGATGTTTTTGCAAATAAAGAAAACAAAAATAAATATATAAATATATTTTTTTAATTTACAGAAAAAATACACTGCTCAATCAAAACTTAATTTGATTTAATTTACAGTATAACAAGCTTATATATATATATATATAAGCTTGTTTTAATTTACAGTATAACAAGCTTATATATATATATATATATAAGCTTGTTTTAATTTACAGTATAACAAGCTTATATATATATATATATATATATAAAAGGTTATTTGCACATAAATAATTACGGAGCACATTAAAAACAAAATAAATTAAAATATATTAATCTGAAACTTTAGTTGATGGGGATGATCGGGAGAATTTGTTCCGATTGAGGCTTTTTTGTTCCGATTGAATTAATCTGGGTCTATATGTATGTTTTATAGAGATGCTGATTCTCGGTCGTCATTGACAACGAAGTTTATGCTTATGGTGATTAACAGTTTTGCAGTAAGTCACCAGTTCTGGCAACTAAAATTTTTTCCAGAATAATTTCAATCTTATAGCCTGGCTGCCTCTGCAATGCGAGACACTCATGTGTGTTAACTGACCTTATTCTCAGATAGCTAATGGACTGCAGTATCAAACTGGTTAATACATGATTCATGCTGTAGTGTGTGATTCGAGACTGAATGCATAAAAATGCAGCACTCCCATGTATGCAGGATCCAAACTTGTCTAGCTAAAACTATTGAATATTAGAAATAGTGGCATTTATCAATCCTTGAAATGAAACTGCGCTATTCTTTACTACCAAAATGCCTATAAAAAAAATGAGCATATAAAATACGATCCTCAAAATTAATGCTTGATGACACGTCGTTCTCCCTCTCATGGAATTCAAACTCGTCCAACTTAAATAATCACCAAACATTAAAGTAGCATTCTTTATTGATCTCTGAAAGTAACTTGAGTAATCTACTGCCAAAAAGCTGAGAAAAATCGGCCGGTTTGTTCAGTCTGATGGAACCAAAATGGTTTTATCTAAATAACATTTTGTAAAATAAAACTTCAAGTTCAAGAAGTTTATTAATTTTTTTTTCAGACTCATTTGTTTTGTTTACAGGCATTCAAAGCGCTGCAAGCTACTCACTAACTGTTTATAGCTAGCTAGCATTTTCAGTTTTAACCCCGATTTCTTCTGGATACTCTGACCATAGGCTTCATGTCAAAATATCAAATTATTTTACTAACTTGCTTTGCAACATATGAATTAAACTTATACAATATATCTGATGAGATTTTACGTTTTATGTTAATCTATAAACTTGTCTGCCTGGCACATAAATACTGTTGAGAAGGGTTACCCTTCCTCTTACAATTAATGCATATTATTTTATTTATTCTATATTAATTTCTATTTTTCTTATTTATTATATTCATATCTTTATTTACCTACTCTTTATATTTATGTTTCCAAATTAAAGTTATTATATTTATATATGCCTGATCGTATAGATTTAAATAAAGTTTACTTTTATAATTATTATTTGTTTCTTTATTACCTTTTTCTATTACCTACAGCTTGGTCTGTGCTAAACTATGTTACACCTTTAAATACATTTCAACATCTTACATTTACTCCACTTACCTTTAGATAAATAAATAGCACAGCCAACAACAACTAAAGAATGACAGCCATTATTAAATTAAAAATTAACTTTTATTTTGCAACAATTAAAAATTTAAACATTAGATTCTTTAAGCAAATATTTGATGTATAGTGGTCAGAAAATAGTACATTGCTTTTAAAATTAAAATCTATTAAATTTGGAATTCAATTAAAGAAAAACCCAGATAACAAATTGAAATAACCCAGGAAACAGAATCCACTCTGGTCTGAAGACCAGAGTTTGGTCTGCCTGGAGAGCTGTCCACCGAAACTCAATTGTTAAAACTTAAACAATAAACACAAACTTATAAAAATGCACAAATCTTACTCTTGTACAGTTAAAAATAAATATTAACTTCCTAGTGTGAAACAAAATTTTATGTGATCCAAACAAACTTAAAAAGATTGCAAAATTTAAGGATGCTTCTCGAATTCTTTGGCATGGTTCTTCTGAATAAATAACAGGAAATATCCTTTTGTGTCTATGTGAGGGTGGATACAAAAGGATATCACAGATGGTTAATAATTGGAGATTGATAATATTTGTGGTGACCACTGCTCTGATGTTACACACATCCTATTTGTTAGACACTAAAAAGGGATGTCACTGATGACTAATACTTGCAGATGGTTAATAATTGGAGATTGATAATATTCATGAAGACCACTGCTCTGAAGTTGCACATACACCAAGACTCTATCTATGGCTTTTTTGGATATTTACATATTATTCGTTGGCTTGCAAAAATTTGTACTGGTGGTGGAAACGTAGAGTCTGTTATGCGCGATGATACACTGACAAACGCTTGTGCATCCGCATCTTCAATTCCTTGGATCCAAATAATAATGGATGTCGCTGATTAAACTTTAACTATGAACACATTTGAGAGACTCCGGTTTGTGCATTGCATTTCTGGCGACCGTGGGATATGGACGCCCTTGCATGGGGCCCGTTTCCACGGATCCTCAGCAGCAGTAGAAAAACCTCCTCACACCACGCCGGTCAGCAAATGAATCCCCCCAAGCAACACGCTTGCTTCCCAGGAGACGCCAAATTTGGCGAGTAAAAACCTGCACTTTGCACCAAGCGCTCACGCATATACTGCGGAATAAAAACTCTGTTAATCAATACATATTTTTGTCGCTTACTATTTATATCTATCCTTTATAAATTTGAAGATATTTCGAGTGAAAGTAAGAAAAATGAAAAAAAAACACTCGCTTGTACAGATACTTATATTAAAATATTAAAGTTATTTTTGTATATTCATAATTTAAAGCCTATTTCTGATAAAACAAAACAAATTATTTACATTTTTATCTATTAGGTCCAGAGATAATAGCGTCCAAAGTGTTTACATTTTTTGTAATGCCCCTCTTTCTACACCCAGGTACTCTAAATGTAGATGTTATACATATTACATTTAAAAAAAATTAAAGAAAAGGGGTAAATTTTACCTATCAACTTTTACACCTTGAATTTTAGCTGTCACAAAATATTTATTGTTTCTGAAATAGACCGCCTTCACAGTAGAATTGATCTTAGGCAAATTGTCCAATTGCCCTTTAACAAAACCACGATCCGTGTTCATAGTAAAATAAAAGTCAACAAATGCCTACCAAGTGTTAATGTGTAAAATAATTAGAATTCTATTATAAACAAATTGAAACGTCAACTACTTAGCGGATATCTAGGACACACACAGGACTAATAGGCAAAGCACATCATAGAACGATTACAGGTCAAAAAGGGAAAATTATGTCACATTGTTACAACGAACCAAAAGGAAAGTTAAAAAGAAAGAAAAAAACTTTCCTTTTGGTTGATTGTAACAATCCACATAGTATTCTTCTTTATGAATCCCTGTTTATTTATATTTACCGTGAATCAATTTGTAATTTTGATCCTGTTCGAATTTTAAGTTATGCTTGGTGACTCACATTCTCGACTCAAACAAACCTCTTAAAAGCAATTCAAACCTCTTTAAAGTTATTTGTGATGTCATTCTCAGGAATATCTTGCTTGACGTTTTCTAAAATTTGTATTGTTTCTTTTCTTGTAATATTTTAAAATTCATAAGCATTTAAACTTATTTTGTAATTTCCGTGAATATTTCTTGTATTATTTTTAGTAAATTCATTTACCTTTTATATTTTATGCAAATTTGGTTTAAACTGGTCTCTCTCTATATAAACATTCCATGTTTTTATTATTCATGTAGCCACTGATGAAGGGCGTATATACGTCTGAAAGCGCTCTGGCAGTTTTTAACATATTTTGTACGTCTTTTAGGATGTGTTAAATAAAAGACCTTTCGTTTTTTAAAAACACTTTGTCCTTGATTTTATCTATTGATAACTGGGTTTATTTTAATTGTTTAACTGGGGTTTTAATTATATTTTTCTTAAATTGCAATGTACTATTAATTTTTACTACTATGCAAAAATGAAAGTAATAATGAATTGTAAGATGTTTTAAATTGTTTCATAATAAAAGTTAGTTTAGTTTAACATGAATTGGTTGTGATTCTTTTTGTGCTTTTGGCTGTGCATTATTGATATATATACAAAAGAAGTGAAATTTAGAGTTTAATAAGGTGTTGAAATGTACCTGGAAAAGTAAACATGGATGTGCACAGGCCAAACAGTAGGAATAGGAATTAGAATAAAAGAAGCAGTATTTAATTTAGTAAAAGTAACTTTATTGGGAAAAGGCTATACGATCTAGCATATAAATGATAATAACTTTGGATTAAATATAATTAAATAAAAAAGATAAGTAATAATCAAGTATAATTTAAAGTAAGGATGTCATTTTCCCGACACGACAAAATTAGAAATTTTCTGTAAATATGAATTGATTTAACATGTTTTTAAAAAGTACCTGAATTGTCCATTCGTTTTGTGTTCTTGTGCATTGCCAAGAATACAAAGCAAATTGTATTCTTGGCAATGTTGTATTCTCGTACATGCTAAGTTTTGCATTCTTATGCATTGCTAAGAATGAAACGATTCTGCAAATATCTCTTTTCCATCCATCTCCATCCAATTATTGCACAATAGTCAGACTAGACTTGCTTATTTTCATGTTTTGGTTAATTTAAAATAAATATTTTACATAATAACCAAATATTATAAAAATTAGCTATTATGGAAACATAAAATGTTTCTTAAAGTTATCATGCAGTGCTTTAAATCTAAAGACTTTTATAAATATTTCAGATTTTCAAATCGTAAGTTTGGATTTATTATGTTAAAGTTTATTGGATTTATTATGTTAAAGTTTATTTGGATTTATTATGTTAAAGTTTATTCAAAAACATAATTTTTAAATATATAGTGTATTAAACAAGAAATAAAATAGCAAAAATTAATTATTAAAAATTTTGTAAGCACTTTTTTTTCTTGTACCGAAAAAGTTATGTTTTAATAGCCACAGTAAGGAAAAATTTCTCAATTTTTTTTTTAAACTTCAAATTTTTCCATCTTGTATTTCTCCTCAAAAATAATGTCATTAAAATCTACAGTTTTTTCTAAGGTTAATAGGTATTGGGAACCCAGTTTTAAATTGCTGATTAATCCTTAAATCCAGAATTGCCTATACCCCCTGATATATGTATCATAATATGTTCCAGAGGTTACTAACATTTAATAAGTATTTTATCATAAATAACCAATACATTTATTATTCTCATTGAAAAAGTAGGATGATGTGCAAAATTATTGTATATGCAAATTTGTGACTAAAAGGACTGAACGAATTTGCATTGCTACAAATCATACAAATTGTGAATTGATCTGCTACAAAACTGATACTAAACTTACATTTATCTGCTATGAAATTTATATAAATTTGAGTTTTTCCTGATATGAAAGAGGATATGAATGAAACTAGTGGGAGTGTGATCCCTGCCCTCCTCAATGGTTCCTCCCTCTGAGGGAGAAAATGGGATTTGGAGAGAATTAGACACATGAAGTGGAGAGTTTCACTAGTTCCCCACCTGAGGGGGACTAATCCGACTAGCCACTGGATTTCTTTTGTTACTCGCACTGGAAATTACATTATTTGATACACAATTTTAATCGCATTATAATGCAGTTTCTTTGAAATTGTACCGCCAAAGGGTCATTTTTTTCTAAACAAAAACTAAACTTCGTTGAAGCAGAAAAGATACTAGCTTCTTTTGAAATATGTATTTTTAGTCCTAAACAGTTTAATTAAAGAAATGAGATTTTATGACATAAAATGTTCTTTATTTTGAATTAGTTTTTAATATCCCTACCACATCTAAAGTTTACATCTCTCTATGGGGAGTCACTGCATACAGTAATTTACAGGAAAATCTGCACTTCTAGGCAATCATATTTACTACACCTTACTTTAATCTGAAATTATGATACAGTATATATTTATAAAACAATTATTGTTATACTATTATGTTTATTCTAAAGAATAATTAACAATTCTAAGTCATAAATGTCATGAACTCTTCAACTTGTTTATTTATAGATCTGATGAGGTAAGAAGCCGTGATTCTTACAAGTCATCTGATACACCTAGAAGAAGCAGAGAAATTTATAGAAGAGAAACGGATAGCGATATGAGGCGATTCAATTCTAGATCTCCTCAATCACCATTGTTGAAACCATCATACATTTTTAGAAAGCTTAAATCAAGAAGCAGAATTTCTCCTGAACGATATCGTCACCGAAATTCTTACTCATCTGAGCGTGAAGATTATTCTAGACGTTCTAGCATTCCCACTCATTCCACCCCTGACTATCGAAAATCTGATTCTTATAGCTCTTCACTTCCTCAATCTCGGTTTGTATTCCTTAATTTTTTTTAAACTGGTGCAAATTTAAAACAACACATAAAAAAATTTGAAGTAATCAACACATAACTTTTCAGTAAGAAGATATCATTAAATAAAAAATCTGATATTAACAGCACATGACTTTTCCTACTTGCAATGACTATTTTTTTTACAGTAAAATAACAGTGTACGAGGTTCACAGCAGAATGTTTCTAACATTCAATGAACACCATTTAAATTTCAATTGTGTGCTTTTGGTAGTTTATTAGTCCTAAACAGAATGATTTATTTATACATGTGCAAAATCCTCATCAAAATTGAAATTGACATTCAGTTAATATCCTGTGATATAAATGACTATTTGCGAGTTTCTTGATTTCAAAATACAAAACTATTATGAAAAGTATTTTCTCTCATAAATGGAATAAATGAGATCCACGAAAATTATGTTAATAGATTTGTTGCATATAATAAATGCATATAGAAATTGAACTTATTTACATATTTGATCATTACTTTTTTAAATTTATGTAATTTTTTATAAATTTGTTTGTGTACAATATCTTTAATGGTTCATATTAGCATTTTAAAATTTGTGTCATTTGTTTTCTATTGAAAAAGTATGTTAAAATGATTATTTATTTATCATTATTGAATATCCTAATTTTCTTAAAAATTCATTTGAAAATTTGGGAGGAGGTTCTTTTGAATATTTGATTGCATTTAAAATCAATAGGGTTCCGGTATTCTATGATTGTAATAATCGTATCAAATTATTTTTGAAATACATTATTCGTTTTTGAGATATTGTATCCACACACTGACATGCATGCATACATACACACACACACAGAGACATCAACACAAAAACTTTTGACTCGAGTTCAGGAATGCCTGAAATGGGTTCTTCTGTCTTAAAACTCGAATTCAAATTTTTGACCCCCATCACAATACTTTATCTATACATCATGCTATATATGTAGGGAATGTAAAAAAACAAACTTCAAGTATTATTGCTTTCCCACAAAATACAAATTTGTTGGTAGAGAAAGTCATGGGTAGGACACATTAGTTTTTTTTTTTTATTATTCCAGTGGGGGTCAGGCATTCAACAAAGCAGTCAAGTTATGGTTGCTTATATGAAAACAAGTGCAATTGATCCATGATTAAACGGACTCTGGTTTAATGGATCTTGAAAATGACCTAAAATTAACAGAACCCTAAACATATAACAAGGGTTAGTTCCTTCATTTTAGATAAATACAGCATTTTCGAATTTATTTTGCTTCCCTGTTTATATTTAAAAATTCCCCCCCCCCCCCCCTAGCAATTTTATCATTAATGTGTACTATGTGTTTCTTTGATTTTTATATTTATGTAGCAGTAATCTTTTTATTTTAACTGTGTATTATTAATATTTTATTTATTTATTTTTTCAAAAGACAGTTATTTTATGTTGAAAAACGTATTTTGTGTGTGTGTGTGCCAAATTTTTGATAAAATGCTCTATGTAACTTTTTCTAACTAGCTCTCAAAAAGTTTATTACACAAACATTTCTAATTTCAACAAAATTTTGTATAGGTATTCATTTTTTAAAATCCTTTATTTTTTTAATCTAGCTGTAGGATGAGATTCGGAATAAAATCATGAATATTTATATGAAGTGACTCACAGTCCATCCATGCAGGACATCCGTTTCAATGTTGTAATATTTTTTAATATAATTCAGTTATACATCTATTTATTAAATAAATTATGTCTAAAAACCTTCATGTTTATTTTCTGATTAATACTAAATAAATTATGAAAACAAACTATTGAAATTATGCTTTTTTTCATCTTAATTTTACATTGCTTGTAGCCCATACCTACATTGAAAAATTTTGAATTTAGTTTCTCTGCCGGAAAAGTCCAAACTTAATATTGTTTGTGCATGCACAATACTTGTTGGATGTTGGTATAAAATCGAATCAGTGAAAGTTGGCTGGCTGTGGTTTTCTAGGAATATTGACCATTTTGATATAGATTTTAAAATTAATTTATATTGATATCTGAAATATAGGAATAAAAACAAAAATAATAGAAATATATATATGTAATATATTTTTTATGTAATTTTATTTTATAATGTACACTGACATAGAAAATGTCACACTTTGTTGTATTTTCTATGTCAAACAGTGTATATAGAAAAAGTGAATGTTAGCATCCTGTAAATGATGTCATTTGCTTTTAAATAAAATATTGCATATAAAATATCTATTTTCGTAAAATTTTAAAACTCATTATGTTTTATTACCTTTCTCCTATTTTCTCAAAATTGAAATACTTGAAAAATTAAGAGCTTTTTTTGTTTTGATCATCCTGAAAGCCAATAGGCACTCATTGTTCTTCAATTGAAATAATCATCAATTTCATTTGATTTGCTCAAAGTTTTCTAGAGTTATCATGGCTATAGACTCACACACATCATTTAAAAAATAGTTGATTCATATTCAAAAATGCTTAAAATGGCCAAATACATCAAAATTCAAGTGTCTAATTTTTTACTTCATCACAACATCTTTGTACAATATATATTTTAGGAAGAATAGTAGCCACACTGTGTTGCATTTTCTATGTCAAGCAGTGTATTTAATTAAATGTATTATATTCTTTATTCAATATTTAAAACCTCTTTCTTTTGGCCATGGCTTATTTACTCTTCAGTGTTTTTGCACTATCAATATTACTTTATTTTTTAAATTTGTTTTAGATTAGCATTCTTGAAAAAACTTAAAGTAAGGAATCGGAGACGGTAAGTCTTAATCAAATTCTTCGAATCAAAATTCTTGTAATTGTTTACTTTAGCATTCAAGTGGCTATTGCAATGACTATTTGATAAGTTAAACTGTCTATTAGAGTAAAAACATTTTGAAATTCGGAATACAAATTTGTAACATTGATGTAATATATATTTTTTTTCTGCTTGAAATTCTCCACTTTGAAAAAATTCAGTTAAAAAATATCCTATACAGTAGAACCTATTCAATTTAAGAAAAGTATATATAGTTGAACCTATATTGAATCTTATGGAAACAAGAAAAAAAAAATCGAGATAGAGGTTCCTATATAACAAGTTTGATTAAAAGTATTTTATTAATACAATAGCAAGTATTAGGTGTAAATAAAACATTTTGATATAACTTAACAAAAATAGTCTCTCAGTAGTTTCTGTCGCTGGATTTTCTTTGATTAGGCAATTTTTTTAAGGTTATCAGTAACTACGAATCCATCCTGACTAATATCTTCCTGAGATTCAAGAAAAGTTTTTAACATTTCAATGGTGTCATATCGTACTAGTGGCAGTAACTTCATATTAAAACATGTATGGCCATGTTATGGGGAATGAGCACTCGAAATGATAAAGTAAATATAATTAACTAATATAAAATAGAATTTTGGAATTAAATCTTTTGTAATAAATTATATGAAATGTAGATGTAACTTTTAGTTTCAGGAGCCAGCAAAAATCACAAATTGAAATTAAGTATAATTAGGCTTGGTATTCATTCTCACAATGAGAACCCCATATTGAGGAGCAGGGAGATGTCAAAGTACCGCATAAAACATGGAATTAAAATGAGCTTACCTCCAGCCTTGAACAAAACCAGAATGAAACAAATTGGGCATGTATGAAAATCTTTCCGAGAAACAGGAAAAGGATCTCAAATCTTGGACTCTGTTCACTCGGTGATGATTTTCACAGTAAGGCTCCTGACCTTGCATGGCCTCGGGTTAACCACAATTTGGACTTTGACAAAACTCCTGACCTGGCATGGCCTCGGGTCACCCACAATTCGAACCTCAAAATAACGTAGTACTCTGTCATGATTACTCCTACATCAGCAGAGCCCACAGACACTCAGGCTAAACCCTTCCCACAGGATCAGAAGGGTCGGCAGGCCTCTCCCTCACGGACTCCGAGAAACTGGCCGGTTAAGGCAAGAATCCTGAAGATCCGTGACGGAGATGCAATTTCTTACCGGCCACTCTGCATTTCTTTTCGGTCGGCTAACATCTCTTCGTAGCTATTGGATCGGGCTGAAACTCAACCCGGGGCATAGCATGACCTCCACTAGCAGTCTAAATCATCCTATGCTCCTGAAAAATGATGTAATCCTTTTAAATACCTCCAACGCAAACCCCAGGGAAGCCAAATAGATACTTCTAGACACTTCAACAGTCGAAATTATTTCTCATGCAACACATGCAGAACTTATAAGAACTAGACACTCAGTCGCACAGACATCCACTTTTCGCCACCAAACATAAACACAGCTGCCAGAATAGTAACGGTTAAAGATAGAAAAAAAACAGCTTTTACATTTATACTGCACTCAACATAATGCTAATCGCATAAATTAATGGAAATGAAACTTGAATAGGAATTTTGTAATGCAAAAGTATTACATCGGTAAAAATGGAATTATAGCTTTTCGAGTGCTCAATCAAAGTATTAAATTTGTGCTTAAGGTTTTAAATATGAGATTTCACACAAATACTTCAAGTATATAAATATTCACACAGAAGGAGTTTTTAAGCAGAATTTAAGAGTTTAAATAATTTTGAATAACTTAAATAATTTCACATAATTTAAACACAGATGTTATTCTGGGATAAATCCAGTCACAACAATGGCCTTCTCATCTTTTTATGTGGTGGTATCTTTAGGAAATCTGTCTATTTCTCTATTTCATCATCATCAGAAACTCTTCTCATGTTGTATATGATCTTTGCATCTGTCAACATTCCACATGTTACCACGGAATCACCTATGTTCAAAAAGTCTTCAAATTAAGTCTATTCTTGATAGTAATTCACTCTTTTAAATTTACTTTATTGGCTTCTACTTCATGTACCATGTCAATAGTCTTTTGTTGTTCCTCCTCATCTTATATGCTCCTTTTCTTAAATCCCGCTTTTATTAAACCATTCTTGATTGTCTTCTTCGTAACATTTCTCAAAATATAATGTGTCATCCTCATTGTATCCAAAACATTGATGATGGGAAGGAAATTGCCATCATCGAAGACATCTAGAAGTTTTTGAACTAGTTGTCATATATATCTCACTTTGAAATTCCAAATAATCCCTTGATAGAGATGTTTCAGCTCGGATTTAGTGTTTAGAGGCAAAACTTTATATAATAACAATATTTTAGAGTAGAGAGGTTGGAATAAGTAGTAAACCATTATTGACAAAAATATTTTTTTCAAATGTTTTAGATCCTTTCAACCAGTCACTGAAGATTTCTCATGTCATGCAGGCTTTCTTGTTTGCTTTTCATGTTATAGGAAACAATTTCACTTTTTAGAAATACATGGCCTTTCCAGAATGGCCTATCATCTGTGGTGGAAAATTTTCACTTCCATTTTGATTACCTGCTAAGAATACAGTTACACATATTTTACTCTGTTTACCACCTCTGCACTCTTCTCCCTTGCATGTCGCTGTTTTTTTGGATAAATATTGGAAAAAATGCCCAGTTTTATCAGACCCAGTTATTTTTTCCCAGTTGAAGACATTCATTGGCCCATAGCTATGCGCAAGAGAAGGAAGCTAACTACTTGATCCACTGTTTTCAAAACCCTTTGAAGTACAGACACTCTTTCATTGCAAAGTTTCCTGAAGAAATGTTGTGTCTACTTATGAAAATCTCGAGCTACTCTTGAAAATCTTGTTGCTGGCTTTAAATTTGCTGCTATGGCCAAATTATTTTACAAAATCCTCAGCTTTCCTCTGTAACATCATTCTGCTGATAGAAATTCCTTAATCGTGACATTGTACAAATCATTTCGTTACACAATTGTCTACATCCAAAACAGAACATTTTTTAATTTTCTTTTTCGGATGTTACTTCACTTATTTATTATTTTCAAATTTTGTCTCTACTGACTCTGTTCTTTATCATTGTTCAATGAGTACTCAATGTAATACCCAGAGATGCCAACAATTTTGGATTTTCTGTAGTTTGTACGGATGTTTACTTCATCTTATGGTTTTACGGACATTACTCCCAAAACTACAGAAAATTCCATGAAATCCATGCATCCCACCACTCAATTCATATTCCCTGCTTTGCTGAGAGTCCAAAATTATCAGTTTGCATCCATTTTCATCTTCTAGAGTTCATATCAGAACAATAGACCTAATTTATTTTTATAGTGCAAATAAAAATAAAGAAATATTTTACTAAACAAATTACATTTAGTTTAAATTGTTGTGCTTAAGTTTTTAATTTGATTCTGAGCATCAGAGCAGAGAGGTTGGAAGAAAATTTTTGGGCTGCGGCCGAGCCTCACGCTAAGGGGCTGCGGTCACCGTAAGAATGTTTTTAATATGATGAAAAGATATTTTATGATTTCTAGACATTGCTAGAAGTGTTCAATGTGTCATCAAGCTCAAATTTAAGTGCTCACAAATTTACATCATACGACGTTCCAGCTATCCTCTCAATGTTTTCTGAAACAGGTGTTCCTTAAGTCAATGGTCACCTTTGTTGCCGAGATCTCCAAAACTGTATACTCTGCTACAAGTGTTCAAGCTCAAATTTAAGTGCTCGCAAATTTACATTATACGACGTTCCAGCTATCCTCTCAATGTTTTTTGAAACAGGTGTTCCGTGAGTCAATGGTCAACTGTGTTGTTGCCGAGATCCCCAAAGCTGTATACTCTGCTACAAGTGTTCAATGTGTCATCGAGCTCAAATTTAAGTGCTCCCGTAATTTACATCGTTATCTGAAACAAGTGTTCCATGAGCCGATGGTCACCTGTGTTATTGCTGAGATCTCTAAAGCTGTATACTCTGCTACAAGTGTTCAATGTGTCATCAAACTCAAATTTAAGTGCTCCCATATTTTACATCGTACAACGTTCCAGCTTCCCTTCAATGGTTTTCTGAAATGAGTGTCATTAGTCACCAGTATTGTTTCAGAGATCTACAATTGTTTGCAAATGAGTTTCCTTCAGCGTCTAAGAATTTATATTCCTGCAACTTAAATAATTTATGGTTTTAAATATTTTGCTCTGAATACTCACGTTTTACACTTTTAGTTTCAACCTTTTTTATACATTTTTGAGTTGATTTGTTTTCCTTTGAGTTTTTTTTACAAATTGGTGTTTGTTATTGTTATTTTGGGGGTTGGAATTTAACATTTTTGTGGACAGCTCATCCAGATAGACCAAACTCTGGTCTTCAGATTAGAGTGGAATCTGAGCCAGGGATTTAAATTAATAACTGGGTGTGTTTTCATTTGGGTTTAAATTGTATTTTAGGGTTTTAGTTGTTTACTTTTTGTGAAAAGAAATGTTCCTTAATTATCCACTATACGATCCCCATTTTTTTTTGTTATTACAATTTGGAAGATGTTTTTTTTTGTTCGTAAATGAAAGTGTTGTTAATAAAGAAAGTTTTATTTAACATAGAATTGGTTGTGTTTCTTTGTTGGCTGTGCTCGATTTAATTCTTGTTTGAAGGTAAGTGAATGAGTTGATTCAGAGAATGAGTTGATTGTTGATAATTTTTAAAGGTAAACAACAAAGTAATGTGCACAGGCCAAACAGTAGGAAAAGCAATTAGTAAAAGAAACTGAGAATATAAAAATATTTAAAAGGAACTTTATTAACTTATATTAAAATTAAAATTAAAATTAATATATATTTACATAAAAAGTAAAAAAAAATCTTAGAAGAAAATTATGAAAAATAAATAATAACCATTTATTTCATTACAACAAAATTACACGATTGCGCAATTCAGTTTTTCTTTTCGGGCTACATTGAGAGTACATATTACCCTTTTCCATCAATCTCCATCCTTGTATTATTGCACATTAGCTTAACTAAACTGGCTCATTTTTATATTTTGGTTGATTATAAAGGTTAATCTTTTAATTATTTTTGCAAAAATAGCACAATTGTGCAATTCATTTTTTTTTCTCGGTGTTGCCAAGAGTACACAATCATCCTTTCCCATTCATCTCCCTATTATTGCACATTAGCTTAATTGAACTAGCTTATTTTTATATTTTTGTTGATTATAAAGATTAATTTTTTAATTATTTTTGTATAAATAGTAAAATTGAGTAATTCATTTTTTTTTCGCGGATGTTGCCCAGAGTACACAATTATCTTTTTCCATCCTATCCATCTCCCTATTATTCTACATTAGCTTAACTAAACTAGCTTATTTTAATATTTTGGTTGATTATAAAGATTATTTTTTAATTATTTTTGTATGTGTACAATGATGTAGTATGATAGTACAATGCAGTTTCTTTTTTCACAGGCATTGCGAAGAGTACACAATTATCCTTTTCCATCCATCTCCATCTCCCTGTTATTGCCCATTAACTTGACTAAACTAGCTTATTTTTATATTTTGGTTAATTATAAAGATTAATTTTTTAATTATTTTTACATAAATAGTGCAATTCAGTTTTAGTTAACTCTGTTAAGTTAACAAAACTACAATTTAGAACCTATTATAAGATTTTAAAATGTATATTTTCAATATACGGAAAATCTTACTGATGGTTAATGCGGTTTTACTGAAAACTACTTAAAGCTTTTATTTTTCTACTGATGACCCCTTTCAGAAGTTGGCATCTCTAAATACCAAACTTAGTCACAACTTCATTCTTTTTCAAAGGATTTCCGGCCAGAAATTTCAAGATTTCTATTTTTTCTTAAACCAAGTTTATTTATTCATTATTCATTCTAAATCAATGGAACATTCAACTTTTTTTCATGCTCACCATTTGCGATTTTTAGTCTTAACTAGTGCACAGAATGCAACGAAATGACTTTCTGTATCACCAATATCTTCAAATTTTGCAAGCTAAGTAAAACATTTTCCACAAAAAAAAAGCTAAAACTAGTTGCTTATCATTCATCCCTCTCCAACCCAAACTGTCTGAAGTCCCCAGTCTCTACTAAAAGAATCAATGGGAGTTGCAGTCCTTTTGTGGATTTCTGAGAAACTCTCAACCTGCACCTGTTTCTGTTCTACCACATACATATATTGTTGCTATACAAGGGATGTTTCTCAGCCGTAACTTGTGCTGCTGAAATGTGGTCACTGAGCTTTGAGTTTGTAATTGACACTTCAGTCTATAGTTTTTGATTTAGAGGTTTTGGGAGAAAATTGTTAGAGATAAAGCAGGGAAATAAATAAATTTCAAGGTAGGTTTTGAATATAATAAGGTTTGAGATAGACATGTTCAACTGTATTTAACTTCAATAATAAAACATAAAATAATTATTGTATAAATATACTTGATATCAAGATATCTTTTCATTATTGCTTGGTATTGCGAATATCTATATGCAGCACTGTTGGAAATTTGTGCTCGCTGCTAAAGTATTTTTTATGAATTGAACAAGATTCTTTGGGATAAAATTCAGCACACACCGCTACATATGTACTGTATAATAATAATTTTTGCATGTGTGAAAACTCTATTATTATCCCTATTATTACAATATTATTCCTATTTTTCGTATTTTTTGGCTGAAAATTGTTTAACTTTTTATACGTGAGCATTTTATTATTTTTTTTTTCAATTTTTGCATAATTCAATTTAAATTTTTTTTCCAAATGAATCTTACCACCACATATCAACAACTGATTTAAGATCAAACATTTCAAATGAAACTGTGCACTTTTCGCTATTATGTTCGAAATTCTGAAACTGAAGAACAGCCCTGATTATCGGCAAGTGATGACTTGATCTGAAAGAGAGAGGTCGCCAAATGGTTATTAAGAGTCACATTTTTTAGTCATCGCATTTATTTTTTCAGTCACCCTGTGACTGGTAGCAACAATTTTTACCTATAAACATCACATCACACCTAGTAAATACCAATATTTGTATGATACAGTAAAGGGTCTCACTCTTATCACTTTCCCTCTCAAGATATGAAAAAATTGGAATGAAGAAAGAGACTTAAAAGAGTAGTCAGTAGAAATTTTCAGGAATTAATTTCGAATAAAGATAACCAATGATAATGGTTATTTGTTTTGGGAAGCTCAATTAAGATTTTATGAGCTCAGCATATAATACATAATTATAATAACAAAAGAATGTGGTACATGTGCAAAACATGACTGAATTATGATAAATTGTTAAAACATTGTTGCATGTTGTTTCACCATACGTCCTGTGCGAGATGCAAAAATTGGTTGTGACCAATCATACATTAAAAATAATTAATCATTAAATGAAATGATGACACTTTTAAGTAATTTAAAACTAAACAAAATTTATTTAACAACTTAATAACACAAAAATATAATATCAAGCACTATCTTAGAAAATTCATCCTTGGACATTTTGTGAATAACCTTTAGCATTGCCTGTGTCTGATAATTTCTAACCCCTTCCGAAACATATTAATAGGAAGACTCTTGTATGTTTTACATATGCTATATCACATTCTAAATGCAACAGTTTTTAGGAATTCATGCTCGAGAGTGAGAAATGTAGCTCCAGGGATAAGGAAAGTGTTATATAAGGCTTACCATGATAGTTATTTACAGTAGCGTGGAACAGGATCTCTGTCAAACTCCTTTGGAAAGGTCAGCTTGGTCGGGGCATCTCCGGAATTATTGGAAATGCCCATTCTCTTTCAAATCACAAACAGCTCTCTCGTCTTTTTTTACTTTTCTCTCTCTCTCTGAAAAAATTATGAAAAACCTAACCTGTCTATTTCAGAGATGCCAACCATTAAGGATTTTCACTAATTTTTGAACAAAATTAAAGACTACAGAAAAGACCTGTAAAATTATGGATAATGCCTATTTTTTCTAGCATTCTTTCTTATTCCATCCATTTTCATCTTGTAATTATTGCACATTAAATTGACAAAATTTTCTTATTTTCATATTTTGATTTATTATTCATGTTAATTTTTTAATTATTTTGACACATTTAGTATGATTGCACAATTCAGGAGTTCTTGTGTAGTCCTGGGAATCCCCAAGTATTCTTTTCCATCCATCCCCATAATTTAAATATTATTCATTAGATGGACTAAACTGGCTTATTTTCACATTTTGGTTAATTATTAAGGCTATTTTTTTAATTATTTTCTCATAAATAGCGACATTGCATAATTCAGATGGTATCGCGTACATTGCTGAACATTGACTAGTATATTTTTTCCATCTGTCTCCATCCTGTAATTATTGCACATTAAATTGACAACACTTGCTTATCTGTATATTTTGGTTTATTATTTAAGTTATTTTTTTAATTATTTTGACACAGTCCATACGATTGTGCAATTCAGGGAATTCTAGTGTAGTAATGTGAGTCCACAATCATCCTTTTCTATCCATCTCTATCCTCTAAATACGAGGCATGTTTTTTATGTAAGTACCGTTTTGCGATTCTGCCGCCGCAGCGCTACGGTCGGCGTTCCGCGCATGCGCGCTGGTTACCTACATCTCTTGTCTACGCACTGACGCCATTACAGTCTGATTCTTCATTGTATACGTTGTTTACTGAGTGTTTAAGATGCCTCCGACAATCGTGAGTCCCGCCGATTGTGAAGTACGGGCTGTTATACGATTTCTTAGTGCTAAAGGCGTGAAACCGATCGATATTCATTGTGAGATCTGTGAAGTTTACGGACAAAACATTATGAGTGATGGAATGGTAAGGAAATGGGTGAGAGCATTTAAAGATGGCCGCACAAATGTGCATGATGAAGAACGGAGTGGGCGTCCTTCGGTCTTTAATGAAGATTTGGTGCAGAAAGTGGAAGAAAAGGTGAGAGAAAACAGACGCTTTACAATTTCATCAATGTGCGACTGGTTTCCTCAATATTCTCGTAGTGTTTTGTATCGCATTGTGACCGAGAACTTGAATTACCGGAAATTGTGTTCACGTTGGGTTCCAAAAATGTTGACGGATTTGCACAAAACCCAACGTTTAGGCAGTGCATTGACTTTCCTTGAGCGGTACCACAATGAAGGTGAAGATTTTTTAGACCAAATTGTTACTGGTGACGAAACATGGGTGGCCTACGTCACACCAGAATCAAAACAACAATCCATGGAATGGCGACATTCATCATCACCCAAAAGAGTGAAGTTTAAGCAAACAATTTCTGCCCGGAAAATCATGTGCACAGTTTTTTGGAACAAAAAAGGAGTATTGCTAGTGGAGTTTCTGCCTCGTAATGAGACAATCAATGCAGCGTCTTATTGTGAGACATTGAACAATCTGCGTCGTGCAATCCAGAACAAAAGACGTGGCAAGTTGAGTAAGGGTATCGTTTTGCTGCATGACAATGCCCGTCCACATGTGGCTAATCGGACCAAAGATCTCATCAAATCTTTTAAATGGGAAACTCTAGATCATCCTCCATACAGCCCTGATCTGGCGCCCAGCGACTACCATTTGTTCCTGCACTTGAAGAAACACCTGGGTGGTCAGCGTCTTCAAGACGATAACGAAGTCAAAACAGTTGTGATACAGTGGTTAACAAGTCAGGCAGCAGAATTTTATGAGGAGGGTATTCAAAAACTGGTGCCACGTTATGACAAGTGCCTCAATATTCACGGAAATTATGTAGAAAAGTAGATTAAGGTACAGGCTTTCATGTAGAAATAAAATTATTGCGATATCTTTGCACGTCTTTTTTTAATTCCAAAACGGTACTTACTTAAAAAACATGCCTCGTATTATAAATATTAATCATTAGATTGACAAAAATACCTTATTTTCACATTTTGGTCAATTATTAAAGATTAATGTTTTAATTATTTTTATATAAATAGTGTGATTGCACAATTCAATTTGCCGAGAACAGTATATCTAGAAGAATTTAATATTATCTGCTGATGAAAGCATTATTATTTGTTCCTCATAATGCTATGCCAGGATGTATATTCTGTATTGTTGTTAGAAAATATGGTGCTGATTTTTGTCTAAATTTGCGTACAGACACATTACATTTTTTGTTACTTAAATAAAGAATATGTCAAATGTTCTTTATTTTTCATGTTTTAGGAAGAAATTATCAAAGCCTGAGCTAGAGGGGGCTAAAAAAACTTAATTAAATTTAGTTTAAGCTAAGCATATTCTGTTTGTTTAGTTATAATGTTAATTAAAATTTGAACATTTCATATAAATATATATATATATATATATATATATATAATTTGAAATGTTTGATCAAATATTATTCTGATTATCATTGCAAGTGACTTTTTATCGCAAATCGAACCACTTGCATCATTACTGAAAGATTACTAAAAATTCCCAGTCTAGATTACTGAAACTGTAACTGAGAGGTTAGCATCTCTGCTACCTTTTTTTTTCATTGGCCTCTGGGTCTAAAAACAATGCCCAGTGTGCATATTATTGGTGAAATCAGCTCCACGTAACTTCTAGTCCCTCTCTGCACAATTCAAAGGGGAAGGTATCTTTTTCAGACATTGAACGCCTCTGAGTCTTGTCACGCTTCCTCACAGCAAAGGATTCCCCAGTTTAAGCTTGCATCTGACTTTGTATAACAGGTGACCAGATAGGGCATGGGGTATTCATTGCCTTGATGTTCCATTTATAAATCCTGATATAAAATTATAAAAATTCATACGAGACAAATGGTGTTTTTAGCTACTTTTACAAAAAAAGTACTTTATACTCGTAAAATCCATATCAAAGTGTCATTAATATTTAATATTGTGAAATTCGGTGAATTAATTGGTTTAAAAATATTAGAATTATTACAAAACATGTCCTTCCTCATAAATAGAATGTGTTAATTGTACAAGAAGGATGTTAAATGATCGTAAATAGCATTTTCTTGTAATTTTAGTCAATAATAAAATTTTGTATATTATTTTGTGAACATTTGCACCAGATATACACTGTTGCATGACGGTTGAGAATTGATATATAGAAAGTACTGTTTTCTCCTTTGAGATTTTGATAGTGTTACATGTTTTACAACCTTTTAAACATTTTCAGCATATTTACAACAATATATATATATATGAGTGTGTGTGTGTGTTTTGTCAGAAAACTCAAGTAAAACTGAAGAAAACAAATGTATATCAGTATAAAATTTTTGTAATTAGATAAGATAATATAGAATTCTATAACTAGATGGACTTTTTGTGTGATTTGTTGTGATTAGAACATACACAAAAATTCACAAAGATTTCGGTAACATATTCTCTACAAAAAAATTATTTTTCTTAGCAAAATAATAGGAGAAAAGAAATAGTGTGTTAAACCAAATCAGCTTTATAGCATTGAATCCATTGGTGTGACTTATCCATCACCTACTTAGGAAAATCTTTTTCTAAATGAACAACTGACAAAGTAAATTTTCACTATTCTAATTTTTACAATCAAGAAGACTAAACTTCTATTAAGTTAATTTGATTTATAATAGTGTAAATGAGCCATAACAATATAAAGACTGAATGTATGAGAAAGTTGAGTGGAACCTATTACCTACTCCAGATTTTTATATTAAAGTGAATACCTTTTATTAAAAGATTTTTAGATGAAAATGTTTTAATATTGCATATTTTACTTGCAAAAAAAAGAAATTATGGATAGCCTGCATTTTATTTTAAAATATGTTATTGATTATATTTTATTTTGAAAAGATGTTATTCCACATTATGTCCTTTATTTTAGTTCTTTCCAGACTCTGGATAACATTCTAAGCAGAGAGTATGCAGAACCTGACGTAGAACGTAGAACTACATTCTATGTAGAACCTGAAATAAAGTCACCAAAAGATGATAGCAATATGTTCAAACACTTTTTGTCACAGATTTTTTCACTCCCACCTGATTTATTTTTTAAAATTGTTCTTATGAAATTGGTAAGCTTATAATAAACATTTTTGCTGTGAATATTTGTTTTATAAAGATTCTATGTATATCATAAAAGTTCCTAGTAGTCAGAAATTCTCTGTCATGAATTTTTGTATTTACTGATAGATTTATTGTTGAAGTGGTGCAGAGTGACAAATGTACATTTCATTTTATAAAAAGTAAATTTAAAAATAAAAGAGACTCTTGCTTAATGCATTCAAAACAAATTAACTTTTACCATATCATCTACCAAAACAGTTAGGAAAGATCTAATGTGAGTAGCACATGACTTTCCCTACATAATGCATTGCTTTTACTTCTTTCACAGCAAAATAATGGTGTACAAAATCCACAACATAATTCTTTTGCTATTTAATCAATGCCATGTACATTGAAAATGGGTGGCATAGCTGCCAACTCTGAGTTTTTCCCTATATCTCCTGGGTAAGTTGCTCAATCTCCCGGTTTTCACTCAGTGGCCCTTATATTCCCCCTTTCTAGGCAGAAATAATGTAAATGTAAGTTGTGTGACTTTCAGTTGTTTTCCTTGTGGCAATTTTCTGCTACCTCTGTGTAGGAATTGATCGCAAGTGATGTTTGTATTTTTTTTATGCAAGTCTGCATAAGATTATCTACAGGTTGCAAAAGTTAAAAAATCGGAAATAGATCACGAATGTTCCGAAAATGTCACGAAATGAGAAGCAAAGTCCCAAATTTTGTGATCAAAGTTTTCCCGTTTTATCATCTAAAATTCCATTTTCCAGCTATCGCGTAATCGGCATTCACAAACGGTGATTATTCCCATAGCATCACGAGAGAGAGCGAATGGAGATGACCAATGATTACCTAATTAATGTGGGAGAAACGTGTTTGCATCGACTAAAATTTTATTGAATTATTTTGTTTTATATACAAAACTAGTTTTTAAACATATTATTAATGAAATGAAAAGCTTTTTTGCAGCAGTTTTGCTAATTCATTTGTGCTCGATCCTCCTTATATTTTGTTTTATTGTGAAAACATTTTTCCACTTTTGCAATCTATTTGCATCGTCAAATTTTTTATAATTATTTCGATATTTTATACAGAAAACTATTGGTCAAATGTATAATGCAAGACTATTTTGCAGCAGTATCACAAAAAACAGCATTTGTGCATGATCCTCATATTTCATTTAATTGTGAGAATAATTTCCACTTTTGTAATCTCTGCATCGTCTAAATTTTTTGTAATTATTTCATGTTTTATACAGAAAAATTATTTTTCTAGCTTATTAATGAAATAAAGAACTATTTTCTGAATAACAATATTAAACTAATAATTTGGGTACTTAAGAAATACAACCATTTCAAAAGCATAAATTAGAATTTGATGCATTTGCATTTAAATTTACTTATTTTTGGAATTTTAATTAAAAATTAACATTTGTTTCATCCTTTAGTTTAAATGAAAATAGCATAATGTTAGTTTAAATGATCTCTAAGAGTAATAAAAATTAAGAAAGTATAGTTCAGAATTATTAGAACATGCTGATAAAAGCCAAATCAGCTGCAATGAATTTTAGCATTTAATAAAAATAATTTAATAAAATTATTCCATTTCATTGTTGAGTATGTTAAATAAGCTCAATATATGGGAGTATCAGTTATTGTACAATTGAAGGTTTAATTGCATTAATGAGCCCCGTTAGTTCGGCCAAAAATCTTACTTTTTTCCCCTTGCTAAATGTGTGCCTATCTTCTTTTTTCTGGTAAGTTGGTAGCTATAAGTGTAATCATAGCAAGTATAGATTGCATTGTCGTGCAAAATCTCCCATTTTTTTTTCATATTTTCTCACAAAAATCTCCCGATTTTTCATATTTGGAGGTAAGCCGCTATAGGGTGCTTTTGGTAACTGAGTCCAAACAGAGTGACATACTCGCATGCAAAATCCTCGAATCAAAATTGACTTATAAATATGTCTTGTGAAATAAATGACTATGAGCAAATTCTTTGGCATCAAAAAATAAAAGAAGTACAAAATGTATTTTATTTTGTGAATGGAATAAACTAGATCAATGAGATAAACGCTAACAGATTGGATGCATATAAAAGTGAACATATTTGCTGATACTATATCTTTAATTTTATGTAATTTTCTCAATAAATCTATTTAAATATATCTAGAATGATTCATGTTAGTGTTATAATATTTGTATCATTCCTTTTATAATGAAAAATTGTGTCATAATCAATGAATCTGTGCCAGTTGCACTTACTTGCTACAAAACCTGCAGTTTCAGCTTGATGTGCACCAATTTTACGTTCAGCTGAGAGAAAATTATGAAAATTTTAAAGAAGAAAGAAATCTGAATAATTGAAATCAAATTTTGGAAACATAAGATTTTGGCAATCTTTAGCAAACAGAATTATTGCCAATGGCTTCGAGCACATTACTGTTGTTCAGCTGGATGTTTATAAAAAACCTTATGTTCAGAGTCTTTAGTACAGTAGAAATAGACAAAAAAGTGGTTTTGAAGGAATAATTCAAACAAAAATGAAATTTGGATTTTATATAACCTTATACATCCTATATAAGCATATTTAAAATCAACAGCTATAACCCCTCCCTGCCACATTTTGTTATGGGGCAGACAAAGAATAAAAATGTATTTTTAAAATGTCAATAACTTTCCATTTTTTGTTCCGAATTTTACAAAATTTAATAAATTGAAGGTAATAAACTAGAGAATAACTTTTGTCTATATTTTAATACAAAATATATTTTAATACAAAAAAAATCTGATGTGGGCAGCACTTGACTTTCCTTATATAATGCGATGAATTTACTACTTTTACAGTAAAAGAAATCGGTAATTCTTGTAGTAGATACTTATATTCTTTCCAAGATATTGAATTTTCGACAATTAGTCGTCATTTTTATTGATTTAGTGTCATTTTTATCCATTTGGCAAGATTTTCGTTAATTTGGCAACATTTAAAAAAGTCGCCAAGTTGGCGACATTCCGCCAAAATCTCGCCAAGCGTTATGGATGGAGAAATAAATTATTCTTATAGCAGGTAAACGACTATTGACATTCAAATATACAATTATTACTCAAAGTATCTTTTCTCATAAATGGAACAAGCTAGATCCACGAGAATGATGTCGCCAAATTTATCGCATGATATTACATATAAAAAGTGAACGTGTTTCTCAACAGTTAATTTTTTGTTTTAAATTTTGGGATTTTTTGATAAATTTATTTGAAAAATGTGCAATATCTCGAGAATGGTTTGTGCTAACGTTCTAAAGTTTATGCTAATAGTTTTCTAAGGAAAGATTATATAAAAAATGTCTATTTGCGTAACTTTATTAAAGGTTTTGATTTTTTTATGATTTTTTCAAAATTTCACTCGAAAATTTAGGGGGTTCTGAACATTCGATTACATTTAAAAACAATAGGCTTCCAGTATTCACGGATTGTGATTTTTGTACCAAATTTCATTCGAATCGCTCCATTCGTTCATGAGATATCGTCTCCACAGGCTCACTGACACACACACACCGACATCACCTCAGAAATGTTTGATTCATGATCAGGGATGCTTGAAAATTGCTCTCCCTTCGAAAACTTGAATTCGAATTTTCGACCCCATCACAATACTTTCCTTATACATTATGTATATAAGGAAAGTAATAAATGTAATTTATATTGTACCAAAATTGAAGCCTGTGTTTTCAGCTCTAATTTGGTATTAAAAAGTATTAAAATTGGTGTTATGTAATGAGATGTATAAATAGAGCCTTGCCCTCGATTGATGTAACTGATAGATGGAGCTGCTAAACATTTCTGGCGAATCACTTTGGCTAAGGCTTAACTGTATCCCTCTTGGCATATAGCTAAGCTTGCTTCAGCAAGCATAAATTCTTGTGAATTTGAAAAAAATTATGTTTGCTGAAAGAATTCATAATGCTTTGTGATGACATTGCTTTTATATAAAAATGAATGAAGGAAAGTGTGTGCTGTGTGCAAACTAACAATACAGATATTGTACAACCCACTTCTAAAGGAAATTTGAGCCTATAGAGGCAATTAAGTGAAGAAATAATAAAATTAATCATTTGCTTGAAACAACATTCCCAATTGTGGTAAGAGTGCATTTATATTACCAGAAATTGTACTAAAATGTCACTAAATTGATAAAAATGACATTAAATCAATGAAAATGACGACTAATTGATGAAAATTCAATATTTTGGAAAGAATATAAGAATTGACTGTAAGAATATCCAATTTCTCTATCTATTTCTCCGAGAGAAGTAGGAATTTAGTTCTATTATGGGAATTTTCATTTCTCAGTAGGGCATTTTTATCTTTCGAGTTTCGGCAATATTCACTCAAATTTTTATTCTTGGGAAAGGGTGGCGGCCATGATGTAAGGGGATGCTGGGACGGTTTACGATTTTTACTCTTATTTTGAATCTCAGTAATCTTAAATAGTTGATATATAAGGTAGAGGAAACAGTTATTCTATGATTTCAGCTAAAATAATCTGGTTAAATTCTGTAATAAAGTATATTGTCTCATCCTCTTAAATGTTTCACTTGTTATATCATTACTATTACTGTGATTTAATAAAAATGTATTCATACATAGGATGCAATTGAACTTAAAGGAATTAATGAATTGGAAATGCTGTCCAAGATCATTGTTAAAGCGGAAAACGTTAGACGGAAAAATCTGCCTTCTGATCTTCAAGCAGTAAGAAATATTTCTCTTTCCATGAGTCAATTTCTCTTAATGTTTAAATAATTGAAATAAAATTGTTTGAAATTAGTTTTTGAATTAAGGTATTTGAAAAATATTTTGCATGATTCAATACAATGTAATCTGTTTCATTGCTGATTATTGTTTGTAAATTAATATTGTTGCAGCATATCCTCTTGAATCGTGGGTGTGCACGCAGGATATAAGAATGAGTCCAAATTTGTAGATAACTAACACATTTATTAACAAGCACAGTATAAACAGGAACAGTATACAATAAAACACTTAAATTCTCCACTAATTTCACAAAATAACTGATATTATTCTCAAAATATTGATGAAAGTAATTTCACAAAACAACAGCTACTATTATCAAAACATTGACAAAAATCACAGTCCAATGTAGCTTGTATTACGTTACCTGAACTCCAACGGAGTGGTAATTCCTTTTATAGCCTCTCTATAAAAACTTCTAGAAGTCTTCATATCTCCTAGACTAATTGTTATTTTGCAGCCCTTCTCGAACCTTCATGCAGTCATTAAATTGGTGATAAATCACCAAATCTGGCAACCCAAGGATCACATCAAGGGTTTTTCTCCGTCTGGTCTTCATAAGAGACGAAAGAAAAAACACCAGTAAGGGAATATTACATGTTTGCAACAATATAGAGTTCAGACTAAAGACATGTCTAGGCCAAGATTTATACCCCAAGCTAAGAGCAAAATTTTGATGTGTGGATTGAGCCTAGATCAAATTAAGAAAGTAAGCCTATCTTGAGCCCAGATAAAATTAAAATATTAGTCTTGATCTGAGCCCGGATTAAATTGGAAAATTTAGGCTCATCCTAAGTTCGGATTGAATTGGAAAATTATGCACAGTCAAGCTCCATCTCAATTTAGATATGAGGTGAATTTAACACCTCTTACCTAAATTAAATACTATGTACATAAAATCAGATTGACTAGAATTGGGTGTACTGTATTGCAAGTATGGTAGAGGATTTAGCTGCAAAAATTAATGAGGGTTCGAAATTTTCTTTTGAGATTATAATTTTTATAATAAAAAAGAAAATAAATGTTGTGTTATTCTGCATGCAAATAAATTGTTAATTTTGGGTGGCAAAAATGTTGCAATACCATTGATTTTGGCAAAAGATTTTTGAAGCAACTATTTCTCAGTATCTACTTACTATAGATGGAGTTTAAATAATGAATATGATATGGATTCAGTATCAAATTTTGAAGGAAGCAGGAGAGTTTATTAAAGATTCCCATTCCTGGTTCAAAACTTTCTTTCTCCTCAAAACATCTATTTTTCAAAATTGGCTATAATTAGAACTTAGATAATAACTATGGATCCAGAATCAAATTCTAGAGGAGGTAGGGTGGATCATTAAGAATTTCCACTTCCAGTTCAAAAATTTTATATCTCGCATAGTGCCAACATACATTGCATACAATTTTTTATTGTTATTTATACAAATAAAATTTATTTATTTTGTTATTTTATATAACTGCTCTGCTTTATCTCCCTAACAATGCCAGGTACATTTTCTATTACTAAATACAGACCTTGATAAATAAAAGTGACAGATTTTAAATTGAAAACAGTATAAACTTAAAAGTATTAAAAAAAGAGGCAAGTTAAACAAAGATATAGAATATTTATTGCAATTATATTTTATTAGAATTATTTTACAATTAGAAAGTATGAACTAGACCTCCAGGAGCGAGGCATATTTTGTACAAACATCACAGAGTATAAAAGTGTGGAATCAATAATTTTGATTTTGGTACAGGGTTCCCATAGTCATTAAAAGTGTTTATTTTTATACACTCTTTCAAGGCTTTAAAAGTGTTTGAAAATGCTTAGAGGTCCTTAAAAGTGCTTAACTTTTACCTACAGTATATATATATATAGAATTCTCGCTTTCTATTAAAATTTTAGTGAAATATTTCTATTCTTTAATATATAATATTTGCATGGTATCTAAACAAATTATCAACATGTTTGAAAATAATGTTGAACTTTATTTGTTTGAATGCACACCAGTATAGAAAGAATTAATATTTTAAAGCTTAAAAGTGTTATTTCTAAGACTTTTGTTAGTTTGTGCCTTATAAGGTAACATGAGACAGGTGTTGGAGGAAAATAATTTTCAAAATAAGGTCCTTAAAAAATCAAATGTAGGTACATAAAGTACTTGAAAAGTTATTAATTTTTATTCTGGGATATGGGTGTGAACCCTGATATATATATATATATATATATATATATATATATATATATATATATACATATATATATATATATATATATATATATATATATTAGAACTTAGATAATTTAGTGTTTAAGTAATTATTTTAAACATCTTTTTATGCAACTTTTTTTCCACTTGAGCCTGACACGCTAAAATCTATAATAATAAAGGATTATGTCTGTTTGTTCATGTGTAACAGAAAATCCAAGTGACATGAAATTTGGTACACAGGTACTTCAGGACTGGGGAATGTGCACCTTAACGATATTTTGTTTTAATGTGACTTTTTAGTTATTAAATGTTGAAACACCATTTTGTGTGATTTCCTTACAAATAAGTTCCTTAAAGCGATCAAAAATGTTATCGCAGAGTTTCTATTTTCACACTATCAAAAATATTCTCTTTCAAACAAACTGTCAGTGGAATTCGTACTATTGTTATGCCTGGTTTTTATGATGCTACCTTAATTAATAGTTCAAAATTCGTTATTTTCCCCTTTCTCTTCAAAATTTTACATTAATTTGTTATTGAATATTTCAGCGATTTATCCCCCTTTTAACGTTAATTTGTTATCCTTTTCATGTTTTTCATTATTCAAAATTATGCGCGATGTGTCTTCAAATGCTAAATATCTTTTGTTAATCCTCCAGTTTTTCCTTTTGGCCTCTTAATTTGACTTCACTTCATTTATGTATTTGCGAAAAAAAAACGCATTTTAAGTGAAATTTTGCTCTTCATGGCTTATCTGCAAACACCTGCAGGTATGGTTGCCTCATGGCATTTTGTGGCCATGCGTCATGGCATAAGTTCGTGTTTGCCTGCTTGGCAAAAATTTCACGCCTCACGGTTCTTGGTGTAGCATCATATTTCATTCCGCCATGTATGTGTAGGTGCTCTAGGAAGGTGCAATATTTGTTGGAAATAATCAATACATCGCGATTCACGTTCCTGTGAACGGGCGTTTATGCAAATTTAATATGAACGACTCTTCCCGTTCACCGGCGTGAACCGTGACGTTTTTCAACATGAGGTTTCATGCAAATCAGTTCTCAATGCGTACGCATCTGATTTGCATATCCGGGGGCGTTTCCGGAACTGTCCATTCCCGGATATATAGGGCAGAGGTTTCTTGAAGCAAATGAGAAGGAGTGAGTCGATCGAGATCAGACAGATCGATCGGATCAGACGTCTGAAGAAGTCAGACGAGATAGACACTGATGGTCTGATGCAGACAGACAGAAATGTTTTTGACTGAAGTACTGCGGAATATCGTTTGACGACGGTGAATAGTCGAAACGGATGCAGATGTGGTCAGTTTGGACCAGCATGTATTGAACGTTAAATTTACTTACAAACGTTCGGAAGCCGCTTTAAATATTTTCCTGATGTTTTATCCTTTGGTTTCCCTTTGCCAAGTGATGGTGGCTGAAATACACGCAAGTGATAGAGGTAGTATAGTAACTTACTACCAAATGCTTCAAGGAATCTCTGTCTAGTCATTTACAACTAAAAATCTTTTGTACATAGTATATTTTTGATGTTTTACGGCATGGAAAATTACCAGGTACGTGTAATATGCCGAGTTGTGTTTTTCACCAAATAAAGTGAACGAAGTTTTTCTTTAAAACTGGACTTGTGTACTTTCATAACCCAGCCAACACTTATTGACTCTGACAGTGCGTGCTTTGCTATCTTCAAATTTTAAATTTTCCAATAGAAACGGTTACGGGGCCAGTTCAACGCCCAATAGAGTCATAAGTGCAAGTATCTTTAAAGAAATCGTTCCAGTGTTCAGATGGGGGCCGCACCTGGCACCATTTTGAAGTTCGTGTGAACAACGAAACGCAACAGTGTAAACGTAAACAGTGTACAAGAACTTTTGCTTCTGCTTCTTCAAAACTACGAGTGGCCATGGAGGCAAGTAGAACGGAGTTGCTGACGCGGGACAACTACGTCACCTGGCGTACCGACATCTCATTCGTCCTCAAGGGAGAAGGATGTTTCGGACACGTAGATGGAAGTGCTAAGCCTATCGAAGAAGACGCAACCGCGAGTCGTCGCGACTACGATGATTTTTATCGGAGGAAAGACCGAGCGCTCGCCATCATTTATCAAAGTTTATCCTCGGAATACAAGGAGTTGATAAACGTCACCGACGAACCTAGTCAAGTATGGAATACCTTGAAAGAACATTTTCAAGCGCCTTCCCGAGCCAACCTGGTTAGATTACTAGATGAGTTCTTCGACGTTCGGCCGGAGCCAGACGAGCCTGTTGACATTTTTTGCTCAAGACTGCGGAAGGCCGTGACGAGGCTTAAAGACGCGAAACACTCCATTGAAGACCTATATGTAGCATTCCAGTCGATTCGGTACCTTCCGGAAGAATTCCGTGGTATCATTCAAATTATATATCGATGGAATGACTCGGACTTCAAGCTCAGCAAAATACAAGCAGAGCTAGCAGCGGAGGAGAGCCGGCTGAGGCAGCAAGCAAGTGACTTTTCCAAAACTGTGAGTTCAAATTCTGCATATTTTACTTCTAAGAAATTTGTAAATAGAGTAAAAGTGTCTAAACTTAAATTTCCAAATGTATCTCATAATGTGTCTAATGTAAATACTTCTAGTCATAATGTAAATATTTCTAAAAGTAAAATTAAGTGTTTTAAGTGTAACAAACTAGGTCATACTAAATCTAATTGCAGTAGAAATAATGGATCTAGTATTGTGGAATTTCTTGGGTCTCCACAGATTGAGGCTAATACTGTAATCGATCCTAGCGATAGACTCAGCTGGGTAGTAGACACTGCTGCTACGCGACATTTCTGTAATAACATTAAGTTATTTTCAAAATTTAATGAGTGCAAAGGCACTTCAATGTCGCTAGCAGTAGGGGATGTCGAAAGTCCAGTTGAGGCTATCGGGACGGTGGAAATGTATGTCCAATTTAAGGATAAGCAAAGTATTATCAAATTGGAAAATGTTATGTATTCTCCTAAACTTAGGAGAAATTTATTAGCTGCATCTGTTCTTGAGGAACAAAATTTTAGTTTTAATGGAGCTAATGGGGTTCTATGGTTTTTTACACCTAAAGGGGAGAAATTCTTTTATGCAAAAAGAAAGGATGGGTTATATTTTTTAAAACCTAAGTATAGTACCCAGGAACAACATAACTTAAAAACCCGTCAATCTAAAGATAGGGATCGAGATGGAGACAAGAAACACAAAAAGGATAAGAAATCCAACGATAGGGATCCTAGTGCTTCCAGAAAAATAGACAAAGTAAAAATAGCACCTAATCTTAAAGAAACTAAATTTAAATCTGACAAAACAAAAACTAAGCAGAATAGAAATGTGGATAGTTCAATATCTAAGCCTAGCAGTTCAGTAACTGAACTTAATAGTACAAACTGTCTTTGGCATAAACGATATTGCCACATAAACGCTGAATATCTCCTCCAAACCAGCAAAGTTTCTGCCGTAAACGGACTTCCTAGGCTTAAATACAAAAAGTTAAATTGTAAATCGTGTAAATTGGCTAAGTCTAGGAGAGTATCATATAAACCCACCGGTAGGATAAGGTCCACTAAACCATTGCAATTGTTACACATGGATGTGTGTGGTCCCTTACCCACAGCCTCATATGGTGGGAACAAGTATGTCTTAACTATAACAGATGATTATAGTAGAAAAGTTTTTGTTTACCTCATGAAACAGAAGTCAGAAGTATTTTCACATTTTAAAGAGTTTCAGGCCAGAGAAGAAAGGCAGTTAGGTACTAAAATTCTATGTATCCGGACGGATAATGGAATGGAATTCTGCCATGATAAGTTCAAAAATTACCTGAAGGATATCGGTATTAAGGCTGAGAGGACTAACACATATACCCCACAGCAAAATGGAGTATCAGAGCGATTCAACTTAACCGCATTTGACTGTGTTAGAGCCATGTTGAACGACAGCAAATTACATGACAGATTCTGGGCGGAAGCAATATTGTGTTTTGCATACACTAAAAATCGAATATGTCACAAATTTAAGACAAAAACTCCACATGAACTCTACAGTGGTAGAAAACCGTCAGTCAAACATCTTAGAACCTTTGGTTGTAGAGCATATGTAGGCAAACCCAGTCAGCTCAGAAAGAAGTCAGACATGAAAGCTACAGAAGGGGTGATGGTAGGCTATGCTACTAAAACTAAGGGCTATAGGATATTTTTGTCAGGGGAGAAACGAACAATTGAGACCTGCAATGTGAGGTTTGATGAGTGTGATGTAGTGGAAGGCATCCTGGACCCAATTTGTCCCAGAAATATCTCCTCAGGGATATCAAGAGATAACCTTTCAGAATACTCCGACGGGGAATATCCGAGAGAGCAGTCTGATGGGGGGGCAGGAGAGAGTGAAGACACTGGTGACGATCCGTCTGAATCCAGTGAGGAAACGGACTCTCCTGCTGACTCCAGTATGACTCCTTGCTCGGATATTGCTTGGCAGCGAAAGACGGTTCCAAGACCCGATGGGAGTAGAACCGATGTGTATTATTACGCTCAAGGAGATAATAAAAGGCTGAGGTCGCACAATGATGTTAAGAAATATTGTGATAAAAGGAATATACAATTTGATCAGCAACTGTTTAATTTTCGGGAAAATAAAGGTCTTAAAAGGGTCAGAGGCAGACCAGAAGCAAGCAATATTGAAATAAATATACCAAAAGGGTACAACGCTGCTATTAAATCTTCCCAGTCCGAAAAATGGTGTAATGCTATGGATGAAGAAATGGCCGTAATGCAAGAGAGGGGTGTCTGGGAACTAGTTCCTGCATCCACCTCACAAAAGCATATGGGCAATAGATGGGTCTACACCATTAAGAAAGACGAGAATGGGAAAATCAAGAGGTTTAAAGCTCGTTTGGTAGCCCAGGGGTATGGTCAGAAAAAGGGAGAATCATACGATGAAGTTTTTAGCCCTGTTGTTAACTTCAACTTAATTAGAGCATTCTTCTCAATTTTCATATGCATGCTTGTTTGGCTTTTATATCTAGTAGGACTAGACCTGATATTTGTTACGCCATCAATATATTATCTCAATTTCAAGAAAACCCTGGAATTAAGCATTGGGATGCATTGTTAAGACTTTTAGGATATGTTGAAAAGACTAAAAACTATATGTTGAATTTATCTAACATTCAGGAGTTAAAATTGAATGGTTATTCAGATTCTGACTTTTCTGCAAACCGAGATGACCGTGTTTCACTTGGAGGCATGATACTCTTTATTGACAATGTACCTATTTCTTGGCGTACCTTTAAACATAAGTGTGTCAGCTTATCAACCATGGAAGCTGAATACGTATCACTAACTGAAGCCGCTAAGGAAATGGTATGGGTACAAAACATAATTGAAGAATGTCATTTACTTGGGTTAAATTTTAATAAAAGTAACAGTGTTATTTTTAGCGACAACCAAGCAGCCATTAATTTTTCTAACTCTCCAATTGAAAACAATAGAACTAAGCATATTGATGTTAGATATCATTTCCTAAGAAATTTAATAGTCAATGAATCTTTTAATGTTAAATTTGTAAATAGTAAAGATAACTTAGCAGATCACTTTACTAAACCAATGACTAAGGAAATAATACTTAAATTTTGTAATAAAATTTTTAACAACTAAATCAAAACTTTTTGAGATTAAATGTTTAGTCTAAAGAAAATTTTAAATACTAAATTGAATTTACAACTTGGGAATTTTTTTTTAAAAAAGATGTCATATATATACATTATTGTTTATCTTAAACCTCATTGATATAAGATAGTATATCTTGAGTATAAATTTTTGTGATATTGAATCTTTTTCACTTTACACCTTTGTATATACATCCATTTTCCATGACCCGCATGATGCTAAATAATAGCTTATGTGTATAAAATTTTGTATTTTTCAACTTGGTAAAAAGTATGTGTTGAAAGTTTTGATAAAGGAATTTTATTATCTGATTACTTGCATCATGTATTTTTAAATATTTGGTATATCAATGCTGTCTAATAGTATTAATTATGTATACTTATATTGTGTTAATAGACTAAATTTTTTTAAGCTTTTTGAATTATAGTGTTTATACTCAAATTTAAAGTAAACTTAAATTCTATGCTTATACAAAATCTTAATCTTTTAAAGTTAACTTGTTTAATATGATAATGTGCTTATACTTAAATTTTGGATACTTATAATTAAATTTAAACTAAAATTTCAATTTTTGAATGCTGATACTTAAGCATTGAAGTTGTGTTGTATATAAATTTCTACTTGATGTGAAATGTTGTTGTTACAATATTGTCGACAATACTTAACTATTTTTCAGATGCTATAAGTACTTATGCATTTTATTTTAAATTTAATAATGATATAATACTTTACATTTTTTCCTTCATTATATGTTTGATAGGATACTGGGGGCCTTGGTGTTTATTGATATACCTTGGTTTCTCAGAGTAAGTTTTCTTTTGCATATGCATTGAGACTTAAGGATTTGCATGAGGGGGCCGATTGTTGGAAATAATCAATACATCGCGATTCACGTTCCTGTGAACGGGCGTTTATGCAAATTTAATATGAACGACTCTTCCCGTTCACCGGCGTGAACCGTGACGTTTTTCAACATGAGGTTTCATGCAAATCAGTTCTCAATGCGTACGCATCTGATTTGCATATCCGGGGGCATTTCCGGAACTGTCCATTCCCGGATATATAGGGCAGAGGTTTCTTGAAGCAAATGAGAAGGAGTGAGTCGATCGAGATCAGACAGATCGATCGGATCAGACGTCTGAAGAAGTCAGACGAGATAGACACTGATGGTCTGATGCAGACAGACAGAAATGTTTTTGACTGAAGTACTGCGGAATATCGTTTGACGACGGTGAATAGTCGAAACGGATGCAGATGTGGTCAGTTTGGACCAGCATGTATTGAACGTTAAATTTACTTACAAACGTTCGGAAGCCGCTTTAAATATTTTCCTGATGTTTTATCCTTTGGTTTCCCTTTGCCAAGTGATGGTGGCTGAAATACACGCAAGTGATAGAGGTAGTATAGTAACTTACTACCAAATGCTTCAAGGAATCTCTGTCTAGTCATTTACAACTAAAAATCTTTTGTACATAGTATATTTTTGATGTTTTACGGCATGGAAAATTACCAGGTACGTGTAATATGCCGAGTTGTGTTTTTCACCAAATAAAGTGAACGAAGTTTTTCTTTAAAACTGGACTTGTGTACTTTCATAACCCAGCCAACACTTATTGACTCTGACAGTGCGTGCTTTGCTATCTTCAAATTTTAAATTTTCCAATAATATTTTCAGTCACCAAGTTTGACGGCTCTTGGGAACCAAGAATTCTCTTGACGGCATTTGATTCCTGGCTACAGAAAGTGAAGGTAGTCTGAGTGGCTATTGAAAACCGTGGGCCTGGCCGGTGCCCGCGACCCTCGGCGACAATGTTTTTCTGCTCAATAAATGCTTCAAAGTATCCTGAAATCTGTTAAATTTTATTTACATTGTCCGATGATCCAGGTGTTCAGTGTGACACCAGCAAGCGTGGTTCCAAGCGGCTACTGTTCTACTGTGACCTGAGTGGTCTGGAAATTCACATCGCCCACGCCCCGACTGGGTGCCGTCAATGGGAAGTGCTCAAGTGTTTTCGCGGCGATGTGTTTTTTTATGAGCCGGCGCACTCAAGTGTTCTGCGGTGATGAGTTTTTATCTATTCTTCTAATGAATACCTCATTACAAGTGATCCAGTGATGAGTACTGCAGTGCTCCTTCTTCATATTTTTCTGTGCACGTTTATATTTTTTTGTTATCTATACTCCCTCTTCATATTTTTCTGTACACATTTACATTTTTTTGTTGTCTATAGTCTTGAAACTTTTTAAACAGTGATCAAGGTTTGCCTAATTCAGCGGGTGACATATACTTTCCTTGAACGATACAATTTTTACAGAGGCTAAGGCATACAGTATGACGATTCTGTTTCTTTTAAGTCTGGGATGTTGGAATTTTGTTTTAGTAATAGGTGAAATTTTTATGGAAATACAAGATCAGTGAAGCCTTAAGCTTGAAGTTATTAAATTTATATTTGTGATTTTGATCCAGTCATTGGGAACTGCAAGTTGCAATTTAGTGTTCCCTTATTATTCTAAGCTGTATTATTGTTTGCATCAGTATTTTGTTCTTTATTAATGTTAGTGGACAGCTCTCCATGCAGACCAAACTCTGGTCTTCAGACCAAAGTGGTATTCTGAACCTGGGGGTTTTAAAAGTTGAGTTCTGAGTATTTTAATTTGTTGACAGGGCATTTAAATATTTAAAGTCTTTGATTGGGGTTTGTTTTAAATTGAGTTCTGAATTTAACTGAATGAAATATAATGCAATGTATGTAAATTGTTCCACTATAATAAAATTGAAATTTTAATGAATTGAATGATGTTTTGAGATTTTGAAATTATGGTAAATAAAAGTTAGTTTCATTTAACAATAACTGAGTTGTGATTCTTTAGTGTAATAGCTGTGCTATTTATTATGAAATTGTTTAAAGGTAAGAGAAATCAGAGAGTTTTATAAAGGTTGATATGATTTCTGAGATGTAAACAAGGTTGAGCACAAACCAAATAGTAGGAATTAGTAAAGGAAACAAAGAGATAATGTTAATAATTATAAAGGTAAATTTGTTGAATTCTATGCGATCAATTTAAAAGGTGTAATAACTTTAGAAGAATAGAAATTATCAAATAAAAAAACAATTTTAATATTTAAAGTAACTTTATTCTATATGATCAGGCCAAATCTAAATATAATAATAACTTTGTGAAATGTAAAAATAATGACAACTTTAATCTGAAAATTAAATAAAGGTAATGATAATCAAATAATTAAATAAATAAATAAAATAATAATCAGTTAATTTAAAAGTAAGGAAGTCTTTTTCCTTTACGACACTATCAATAGATGAGTTTTCATGAATTAAAAAAGTATGTATATTTCTCATGTTTTGAAAATGTATCCAATTTTAAAATTGCAATATAAAAAATGGACTGACGATTCAATCTTCATAATTTGATTGATGATTCAATCTGTGTCTCTCCAACACATCGTTGGAGAGACGCAGTTCTGAATTTTATATGTTGACCGTATGTTATTTAAAACAACATGGTTCCATTCTTTATCATTAATTGCTGAAACTTGTGTTATTTGAAGACATTGTGGTTTGATTTTTTTAATTAATTACTTTTATATTACTTTTAATTGATGGAACTGGGCGACTGCCCATTTTATTTTAAAGCATTGTGGTTCCATTGCTTCAATTGGTGAAACTGAAACTTAGTGACTGTGTGCTTTATTTTAAGAGATATCGTGGTTCTATTACTTTTAATTGGTGAAACTTAATGACTGCGTTTTTTTCTTTTTTAAACATTGTGGTTCTATTTTGTATTTGATTACTTCTGTATTCTAGGCTTTTTTATTTTTTATTGAATTATTTCTATGATTCCATTTTGATGATGATATATAATTTGTAAGATTGTTTACATTTCTGGCAGTTTTATTTCAATTAAACTTTTCGATATAAAATTCTTCTATTGATTATGTTATTTTGATTATTATTTTCTGTTATGTGATTCATCATATTCCTTTGTGCTATTATTTGTAAGATTGTTTACAATTCTAGGAGTTTCATTTCGTTTATTTAAACTTGGCATTTATATTCATTTAGTGAATACAGATAATATATTGCAATATTGAAACTTCTGGTGAAATTTAAAATATTCTGAATAATATTTTAAGTTCTAAAAATTTTGTGTTATTTTTTAATTCCACCATTGGATAATTTTTTGTGAAGAATTTACTGTAAGTGTTCTCAAGTTTCCTGAACTTATTTCAGAGTTTCCATCTAAATACTATCAGGAAGATCAAAAAATTCTCTTTCAAACAAACTTTCAGCGGAATTCATACAATTAATAGTCAAATTTTCATGTATATATATATATATATATAAATGTGTGTGTGTGTGTGTGTGTGTGTGTGTGTGTGTGTATGTATGTGTGTAAGCAGGCATTTTGTTAAAGCGTTCTTTGGTTTTCGAGAATTCACTGGAAGTTCTGGTGTAATTATTATCAAAGTTTTGTATCTTCAATCCCTGGCAATGCTGGGTACATTTTTTAGAACGTTCTGGCATTGTCCGTGATTTTTAAGAGGCAAATCTCTGATTAAAACTATACTGGCACTCTTGGTGAATTTCCGAATGTGTGTAAGCAGGCATTTTGTTAAAGCGTTCTTTGGTTTTCGAGAATTCACTGGAAGTTCTGGTGTAATTATTATCAAAGTTTTGTATCTTCAATCCCTGGCAATGCTGGGTACATTTTTTAGAACGTTCTGGCATTGTCCGTGATTTTTAAGAGGCAAATCTCTGATTAAAACTATACTGGCACTCTTGGTGAATTTCCGAAAACCAACGAACGTTTTTATAAGTACTCTCGCTTATAATGAAAATAAAATTAAAAAGCTATTGTGTGGGTACACACACGGCTATGCCACAACTGCACATGCTAAATCACGGGCAACGCTGGATACATTTTCTAGCTTATAATACAAAACCAATCTAGGCTTGGCCTTCTCAAATGTTTCAGTTATTAAGCACATTCAAGCCTATAGTTTAAACTTATTTTTGAAGGTTTGGAGTCATTTGTATTTTAAATTTACATTTTCTTACAATATGGCTCCACATAAGTCCTGTGGCTTTTATAGATCTTTTGGCAACATCATCACATTTTGCTGTTGCTATATCCCCAATAATAAATTTCTATATAAACATATTGACATTTAGTTTTACAGATAAGTGAATATCACTGAAAACTTTTATTCACTTTTGTCTTTTTTTTTAAGTTTGAAATCCTAATTCAATAAATACATTTTTCATTTTCAGATGCTGAGAACAAACACCAATGAACATGATGTAAAACTTTCTTCTACAGTCCCAAACCTACCACCACAAAATTCATCTACTTGTGTACAAAATATGAATTCTGACATGTGTTTTAACTGTCATAATCCTCAACCTCAACAAGCATTTGATGTCAGAGCAACTGTTAATGATCTTGTATTTGGAAGGAATGAAGTTGAATCATCTTCAATGAATCAACAAACACACTCATCTAATACTAATATTCCTACTTCAACCTCTCAGGTTTATCAAAATTCAGGTGCACAATCCCATATACCAGTTTTTATATCATCTGACACTTCTTCCATACCTCAAATGAGGAATTTTTGGCCCCCAGTCAATATGCCTTCTCTATCTCAACATAGACCCAGCTTTCCACCACCATTTACCAATGTCTTGGCATCTGATTCAAATTATCAGAATCGCCAAAGCAGCTCCTTTACTAAACCTACTAGTATTCCTGGCCTTACATTGGCAGAAAATGAAAATTCTCAGTCGCAGCCTTCTGAACACTCATCACAGTTTAAATGGTCAAGAGTAACCCCAAGAAAAACTTATTCTTTCGAAAGATATTGAAGATCTCAATTTTTGTTTGTAGATATTTGTTTTTTCTGCATATGGGTAAATGTGAATGTCAATATTTTTACTGCCAATTTTAAATGCCTGTTTCAAGATTGAAGTGTTCTAATGTGCAATATGTGTGCTACTTCTCTTAACCTACTAGTACATAAGGTTGACAGAAAAGGTACCTCAGCCAGTCGTATGAATACCCAATGCAGTTCAAATAGCAAATATATAAATCCATGAGCTTAAAGTTTCTGGTACAGCTATTCATGATCTCATATTTGAAAAATGTGATATTTGAATATTTATCTGTTTCTTGTTGTCAGTTTAAGTATTTGTTTCAAGATGGTGCCTTAAGTGTTTCAATGTGTGAATCTGTCCTAAACTGTCTAGTTTACTCATCGTAACATTGACAGAAGTAACAGTTTCTAATCAACCTTATAAATACCCATCACTGTATTAGGTAGTCAAAAACTGAGCTTGGGGGAGGGGGGGGGGGAATTGTTTCCTACAGATACAGAAAACCTCATATTTTCTATATATTCTATATAGTGTGATATTTAGTTATTGATGTATGTTGCCAATGTCAATTTTTGTTTCAAATGTACCTTAAATATATTATTTCATTTTTGTCTTCTTTTACTACTGATATTCTTAACAACAATGACAGAAAATAAAAATCCCTAGTCATAACCTTATGATTGGCTATTGCAGTTTAAATGGTCAGAGATTAGATAAAAGAGAAAATTATACTTTCAAACATTCTGAAAATCTTATTTATTCATTTTTTTTTTTTACATTGCAATTTGAAAAATATTATTTTTAAACATTTATGCATATTGTTTATTGTTGCTAGTTTCAATTTTTATTTCAAAATGGTGTCTTAAGTGTATCAATGTGTAATTTATTCATTATTGACCTTTTTATTCAAACAATGGCAGCAAATAAAAGTCCCCAATGCCCATTACAGTTTAAATAGTCAAAGATTCTAAAAACTTCATATGTTTTCATCAACTATGTTCTCATTCCAATTTTGAAAAATGTGATATTTTGATATTATATGTTATCCATTATAGTTGCCTGTTTAAATGCTTGTTTCAACATTACTATAATGGGGTTAATGTGCAATGTATGTTATTTTTGGCAAAACATGGGTGAAAGACCTTTTCATTAAATTTACTTTTATGTTTCTAGTCTCTTGGTTTGTATTAAATTGAGATTCAGGTTAGAGACTTTTGTTTTATTAAATTTTACTGCTGTGGGAACTTTTCTTCACCATATTAGAAAAATAAAATTATGAAAATTCAAACTTGAATTAGGGTTAAATTTAAGACATTAAGCATTTTAATATTGATTATTGACCACCACAGTTTTGGAATAGAGAATAAAAAGTTAATCTTGCCATATATTTAACCCTTGCAGATAGTGGTACTCCGGAACTGTAGTAGCCCAAAGGATAGAGTGTTTCCCGTGTACACTGTTGACAAAGGACAACATATTTTTCGCACTAATCCTAAGTATTGGAAAAAATTCATTAAAAATCCTCCAGTTATCACAAGACTTCATTTTTCTTTTCAAGAATAAAAGAAAAACTAATTTTCCTTTGAATGAATACATTTAATATAAATTTTCTCTTCTTAAAATATGAAAAATTAAAATTGATTAAAAATTATTACTTAAAATTAGTTTATCAGTTACGATTAAAATTTATCAGTTATGTTGGCAAAATATCCGAATGGCTGTACGCAAAACTTTATATAACTAATAGAGATTATGTACAATCATATATATAATAAAATAATGTTGCTATTTTCACTAATTAATACACTTTTTGCATATGGTATATTTCAAAGCATTGATTCATGCACAAACCAATATTATGAATTGTGATTTTTCATAATATTGGTATCAATTTTCAATTTTTATGAATTGTGATTTATAAAAATTGAGCTCTTTTTCTTACCTCTCATGGTCACTATCTACATCTTTTTCATTACTATCCGATCCATTTAACATACTAATATAATTTTCTAGAGATTGAAAACATCTTCACCTAGCCGTTCTTTAATCTGATATAACTTTAAAATTCCACTACCGTATACTACTTCAAAACCCAAATTATAACATAGACAGAATCTGTGATGAGTGCTCTGTTTATATTATAAAACCATATTGCATAACTTCATATGATTTGATGATTCATTGTAACCCTCATATACCAAGGTCAACAATCGGAAAAATATGTTGAAACCATTAGAATGAACATCTAATGCCATCTAGTATTAAAATAAAAACATTCCAGTTGAAAACATGCATTTGCATCTTTCGTCCTTTTGGGTAAAAATCTTGTAAATACAAATACATGAATGTCATCCTTTCACATAATTTTGCAGTCGATGCACAGGCATATCTGCCAAAAAGTTAAATCTTCTGTAAATTGGCTGTGGGAAAGAAAATAGCACTGCAGCAGAACCACATGGAGAAAGGATTATAAAAGTTTAGGGGGGGGGGGGGGGGGACAAAACTTCAAATGCACTATGCTGAGGTTTGAGCAACATTTAGTCTACACATTGATATATGGCTCATTAGAATCTTACAGAAAACAAGACAGGGCTGAGGGGAAAAGCTCTGTCCCAACACACAGGGATAAGAACATAACAAAAATTTCTTGGGAAGAATAAGTTATGTGGAGCACTCTCTAGCACCATGCAGACTATGAAAAAATGGTCATTTACCAGCCCATCAAAAACGTCTTGTATGAATTCTGCTATGTCAGGGACTCCACCTCTTTGGTGTTTTCTTGCCTTGGTCCATGCATCTGGTTCTGGCTGATGATTGTGCTTGGGGCAATGGGATCCACATCCAGACTGAAAATACATCAAGTCGCTGAAAGAGCATCTTGTGGAGGGTTAAACACTTGGAATCCTGCAAGTGTTTGAGCCTAGCAAGCTGGATCTACTACTCAATATCAGGAGTGTTACTAGGCATCCCCAAAGGTGGAGGGAATGTTAGGCTTATGAAAATGGTGTTTAAAAAAAAATGAAGCAGTGCTTCCAAGGTCTGATAACTACCAAGTTGAAGTGGAAAAAAATGTCTTCAAAACATGGTTCTAGTGTTTTGATCTTGCTGGGATCTAAGAGAAAGTGCCTTTCATAATGATGGTCAGCGCTTTTCCCGGTAGCCCATTAGTTAGCGCGCTGGAGTTGCACTCGGTAGGCCCGGGTTCGATTCCAGCGCTGCCAAATCTGCCGCCGTGTTCACGCGGAGTACGATCACGTTAAACATATGGGTCCGTAAGTCCTTCCGAGAGGTTGGTGGTAGGGGAAGGAGGGTACGGTCCCTGTGGATGCCTCCCCCACTGGGTTCCGGTCTAAATTGGGTGGTACTTCCCGGCCGTCCAAACAGTTACCTTACACCTTTCTGGTAGGTCAGACGGTCTGGGTCTCAACAACAACAACAACTCTGCAGAAGCAAGCACTCTTATTGGGCGAGGCAGGTCATATGAGGCCAGTGACATCACAGTGCTCTTACTGTTATGGTGCACAGTTCAAAATGCAATCCTCACAGGTTAATTAAAAATACCTTACTCATGGTAACATATAGGAAAATAGAAAAAGGGATCATAACAAGTAATTCAAACCATAGAGCTACATAGTAGTTAACTCAAAAGACTCAGAAAAATAGCCTTTCCTAAATTGCATTAATGTTTTGGAAAGGGAAAACAGTTTTAAAATAATTAGTTATTGTTTACTTAAAACACTTTCTATGACATAGCACTCTGCTCAAGCAGGACTTGCATGACTTTTACAAAATATTGTATCAACCAATCACTAATGGAAAATTTCAAATATGTACGAGTAATTTTTAAAGCCTGTGTTTGTAACCATGGAAATAAACTTCTTGAAGTCCTATGAAAAAGAAATGTGTTTCTACATAAAAATGAAAAGTGCAAAAAAATTTCCTCGTCACAAATGCTCCTGAATTTTTACATTGATTTTAGATTTCAAAGTGGTAGGATTGCAGACACCGAACTGGATTACCTTTAAACTTAATTATCCTCAAAATTACTGTTTATAATTATTCATTACTTAACAAGTAACCTTAAAGGAATCTCTGATAATTAATGTTTAGTTATTAATACCTATCTTCTTCTAAGACTTATGAGATAAAAATCATTGATGACTTATTAATACTTAGAACTGAATACCCAAAGCATGATATAATATAAAAATTAAAACTTAAGTGAAATCTACTTTCCTTTTCAAGCATTAAGCTACAAAAAAGTTTAGAAATTTGACTCTACTCTGCCAAAAACAAGTTGAATCTTGTTTTTGGCTGCATAGTTTTGTTAATTTTTGAATTATTTGTTTGTTTAAAATAATTGAGAATATCTTTTGAATAAGGATATGTTTTCTGTTGTTTTACTTAGCTTTTTCCTAATTTTTGTTCCAAAAATTCTTCTATATATTTACAGCTTCTTGCATATTTACAAAATCTTATTATTAAAAGTATGTAATAATTGACGAAATTCTAACAGTTTTCGGCAGCAAAGACATCTATCAAAGATGCCACACTAGCCAGTACCCGAATTATAAGAACAGAGGAGGAGCTAGCTTTTTCTCAGTGATTATAATGTCGATCTACGAAGCATCAGGTCCCTGGTTCGGGGCCCGGCGACGTTCAATCGCCACAATGATGACTGGACGTTTGAAATACGCAACCTTCCTCTCCAACGATCTTTCCATCTCAACACGAGATGGCAGCACCACACGGAGTCGGAAGCCTTGACACTCCCTTCCTGGTTGAGCACGTCTGCCTGTCATGCCGAGGCGACATGCCTCCCGGCCTTCCTTTCATCAGCGGAGGGAGTGTGCGGCAGCAAAGACATCTATCAAAGATGCCACACGAGCCAGTACCCGAATTATAAGAACAGAGGGGGAGCTAGCTTTTGCTCAGTGATTATAATGTCGGTCTACGAAGCATCAGGTCCCTGGTTCGGGACCCGGCGACGCCCAATCGCCACAAGTTGAACTTTTGACATAATATGTAGTCAAACCAGCAAATTGACCAAATATTAAAATAACTATTATTTCAATTTAAAAGATATTTGTAGAATGCTTACATTAGGAAAAATATTTTAATGATGCCATAAATGTGAAATTGGGTTAGTATCCTGAAATAGCCTTAATTTTCAAAGAAGTTTGTGCATGTGATTTCTCTAGCTTAAAAACTGTTTGATAGATTTTATGATATTTTGGTAATATTTTATATTGCATTCCTCACAGAGAGCAGTATTAGTTTCTTATACAAAATGTTGAATATTGTATATTCTAATCAAGGGATTGATGTATTATAATTGCCATGTTTGTAATTGCTCCAGTGGATTTACTTACCCACTATCCATTGCCATTATTGGAAGAGGGGGTGGGGAGATAGGCATGCTTATATGAAATATGCCATTTTTTATGTTCTTCAACTAATAAAATACATTGAAGTAAACTTTAAAAACAGAATTTTATAACTATTTAACAATTGGCAAAAAAAAAAAAAAAAGTTTAGAACATGAATTTGTCCCAAAAGAATTTCACCTGTATCTAAAATCTTACTTATTGAAATTGCTTTTATCTAAAATGTAGTTTAAAGGCCCAAAAGAAATACTGTAATGAAAATTTTCTAAATCCTTTTTATAAATATTATTTTACAACATAGTTGAAAAGTCTTTATGACTTTGTTCATTCTGTCTGTCTGTCTGCCTGCCTGTCTGTTAGCACGATAACTGCCGTAAAAATGACTTTATCAAAATGAAATTTTAGTATGTTGTTCAGACAATCTGTCGGACCTATGGGAATATAAATTAATAATATCACCCAATTAGTTTTGGATTGAACCCAGATTGAAAAAATGAAATACATTGAACCCTATGGGACCTAATTTTTCAAACATTTTTTAAGTGAATTTAAAATTCACAAATTGCTTCAAAAGTTTTAGGAAATATTCAAATTATCCCATAAAATATATAAAAAAACATTTCAGCAAAATATATTCAGTAGTTCTTTAAATAAAAATTAAAATAATAATTACACCCTTTATATGAAGAGATCACATGACCCACTTCAAAATAAAATAGAACATCCATCTTGTGTCAAAATCGTGATTTTTAATGTTCTTTTTCATTTATATTTAGTGCTGTATCCGTCCTAAAACCACTTTATTTTCGCTTAAATTTTGTGCATCTACATTCTGAAACAATGCAATTGCAATATATTTGAGGTTAAATGATCATCAAACTTTGGATATTTCTACAACGAAGCCTAATTTTCACTTATGGAGAATGTAAACACCAAAAGATATAGAATGAGTTGTATAAGAATTGCTGCATTTCTTTAATGCAAAATTATTTAGCTTATGAAGTCTGCAATATAGCTGATATGAATGAAACATTAATGTATTTTACATAGAGAAGCAGACGATTTTTTCGATGAAGTGTTAAGCATAGAGTTAAATTACTTCCATGGTTTAGAGTTAAATTAGCCATGGTTAAATTACTTACATGGCTAATTTACCTCCATGGTTTTATGTTTTTAAATAAAATAAATTATTGTAGTATTGTGATGAATGAAAGGAATGGAAAAAAGTTTATGAATGAAATGCTGCTTTTATATAGAGAGCCAGGCGATTTATATTTCAATGACGTCATTTAAATAAAGTTCATTTGTTATCGATGAATTTTTCAAATATAATAAATTATTGTAGTATTATGATAATTTTAAAAATATTGCCGAGGAAGGTATCGCATTTTAGAGATGTTTAAATAAAATTGCATTGAAGTTGGAAAGTGTTTCATAATCAATGCTTTATGCATGATTGATCTTTCTTGTTTTCTTTTTTAAATGGGAATTATAATTTGCTAATATTTTTCTTACCACACCTTAAATATAAATTTTGTTAAATTCAAACTAAGGTTTTGAAATATTAATATTTTTTAATTGTGTGTAAATTATATTTTAATAATTGAAAAAGAGTGAGGAAAGTTGAGACTACAGCATTTCTTTTGGTTATCAAACTGCACCTTTTGAAACAAATAACAAAAAAAGCTTCAATAGGTAAAAGATTTAATTTATCTGAGAATCTGTAGACTAAATCCATCCTATAAATTTCCATTGGACCACATTAAAAAAGTGCAAATATATCCCATGATTTAACTGCTAATTCTTGGTCTAGAAACTCGAGTTTTTAAGAGAAGTATGGTCTGAGTATTTGCCTGAAACATTCGGAAATTTCTAAAATATAATAGATTTTTTTTAATTTTTTACAAAAAAGCCCAAAAATTTAACACTTTTCAATACACTTAATAATTTCTTATCCTAGAATCTTGCCCTTTTTTTTTAATGGCAGTCAGATGTAGATAGTTACAGAATACAGTCGGAAATTAAAAAACTCCTAAAAACTTGCTATGTATTGGATCAATAATGTTATGCTAATAATTTTTAAAAAGTTGCAGGGATTATCAAAAAATTTAAATTAAACTCTTGCCAATTTGGCAACATTTACCCTAAGGTTGACAATAATACACTAAATTACGGGTTCTTATGTTTTTTTTGTTGTTGTTTATTTATAATCCCCATCTTTCATAAGGAATTAATTAATTTCATTTTCTTCATTCAAAATATAGTAAGTTTTACTGTTTATGAAACAGGTACATTTAGTTAGGGAAAGATTTGTGTTTTATTGTTGGAAATTGCATTTTATTGAAGGCAGTGGCGTAGCCAGGATTTGGTTTCGGGGGTGGCACAGGCAGTTTTGTCAAAAAGACTATCATAATAAATAATCCGCATTAAATCATTAATAATCTAATATCAAAAATATTATTAATTATACTAATTTGATCATTTATCTATACAATTTTAAAATGGTTAATTATCTTAATATTTGCACATGAATATTATAATTAAAGCAATTAATTAATTTGAAGGTAACAATGAAATCATATTTTATAAGCATCTAATCGATGATTCTTAATTTATTTGAAGTCAAACACAAAAATAATTTATACATGTTACAAATTGAGACGCCTGTTGCCTTTCGAAAATACATTAATTATTTCTTCATCAGAGACTATGATTTCCCTGTGTATTGACATCAAAGCAAGGCCATTTAGACACTCTTGGCCAGTGCTGTTCCGCAAATATGTCTTGCTGCGTTTCAGCGTCGAAAATACTCTCAACGGATGCTGTAGACAGCCAGTATCACAAGCAGAGTGTGAATGTTAGGAAAAATATCCTTTTCACAATTTAACAGAGCTTTGTTAACAGTTCATCAGAGACTATGATTTCCCTGTGTATTGACATCAAAACAAGGCCATTTAGATGGTCTTGGCCAGTGCTGTTTCGTAAATATGTCTTGCTGCGTTTCAGCATCGAAAATGCTCTCTCAACGGATGCTGTATACAGCCAGTATCACAAGAAGAGTGTGAATGTTAGGAAAAATATCCTTTTCACAATTTTACAGAGCTTTCACGGCATACCTTGGAAAAATTTCTGATTCCATCCATTTCATCTTCCACACATCCCACACTCCTTCTAAAATCGAAGCATTTGAGTTCACTAAATCATTAGAGTAGAATTCAATCGCTGGTTTCAAATCGGAAAATTTTGATTTGATAACACTACTAGGGACTAAGCATTGCAGCCCAACAAAAATTTCTTTATGTTCAGAAAATCTTTCGTGAAGCGATGAAATTATTTCATCAAGAAAGGGAATGAAAACGAAAGTATTCTTCAGGAGTGGCGGCAGGTACATTCGATCAGTATCGTTGTGTTCCTACTATTCTTGGCAGTACAGGCAATTGTCGAAATGAAAGAGCCAAATCTGATGCACTTCAAAAAAAGTACTTTAAACTCTTCTTCCGTTTCTTGTCTCGTTTTTTGTAACTTCTTCACAACTAACTCAATCTTCTCCAAGGCAATCTCTATATCAACATATGTGCCTTGTAAGTACTGCGATAGAATGTACATTAAACCCAACATTCTGTCGTTGATACATAGGGCCACTAAACATGAAAACGTGCACAAAGCAGAATGTAGCTGCTCTGCTTTGGAACTGTCATCGCGATTTTCCTCTATGATTTCTTCCAGTGACGATATCGCTTCAGAAACAACGTCACAAAACATAGAAACACTCTCATGGCGTTCGACCCATCTCGTTGCATAGTATTTTTTCAAACTTAAGGACGAATTTCCTGATATTTTCAAATAATTTTTTATGGATCGCACTTTGACGTGCTGAACTCCTGAAAAATACGCAACATTTCTTTATCATCCCAAATGCATTCTTTATGGGTGAAACTTTAGCAGAGTCAACCAAACACAAATTCACGTTAAAACCCGAAGAATCAACGGTACAGCCGTTAGAAAATCATTGTGTGATGTCTCAATACCCATCCCTCACACCTGCTTTCAATTTCCACTTTCCCGAGAGAATAGTCTGGGAAAAATCAATCATGATCGGTTTTAAACAAAGACGATGGTGTTATATTGGTTTTTACTTCCCTTTTATAATATTTATTTTGTTTCTTTATTTACTTTAACTCAACCATTACTATTGCTTGGTCTGTGCTCAACTATGTAAACCTTTCAAAAACACTTAACATCATATAACCTCTAAGAAAATCCACTTACCTTTAAATAATTAAATTGCACAGCCAACAACTAAAGAACTCACAAACACTAATTGTTAAATTTAAAAATTAACTTTTATTAACAATTAAAAATTCAACATCTGATCCATTTATAAGATTTCATTATTTGTATAGTGGCATAAAGTTAAGTTAGTACATTGCTCCAAATTAAAATCTTTTAACTTTGTAATTTAATAAAAATAACCCTGGGAACAGAATCCACTCTGGTCTGAAGACCAGAGTTTGGTCTGCCTGAGCTGTCCACCACTAAAAATGTGAAAAGCATAACTCAGAAATAATAAAAACACATTATCGGTGTATATGAAAGAAATCATTTTCATAAAATAAAACATTCGTGTATATATATATATTGTGTGAAGCTCCACCCAGATGGCACGTATAAAAGAATAGATCTTAAGATGTTGATTGGAAGAAATCATCCAAAGACAGCGAATGTTCTCGCTTCCAACAGTAGATGGCAGCACCAGAAATGATAAAAATCACAAAGCTACACACAATTTCTAAAAATATACTTATTAATTGTTGACTTGCAAAAACATGTAACTCTTTCTATCCTTCCTATTGAAACTTTTTTTTTTTGATCTACACTGAAATTTACATTTTTCTTTCTGGAACATGATGATACTTTCTCACACATAGCTTGTAAAATTTAATGACACGATTGAAATCAAAACGCTTCTAGTTGGCCGGTAAAATAAAATACAGCTCTTCACTGCGGAGCTCTCGAGTGGGCCCGCAAGGCACTTGGCACACTGAAAAATGTGGAGAGGGATCACTGATGCACTTAACACTGGAATTGGCCGGCAATAAGGACAGTAGATATCATGGGAATTCTGAAGCATGAAGGGCTTCCCAAAAACATTGTTGTTGGACAATCTTTGTTGGCATGACGATTGATGATGGATCACTGGCCGATTTTTCTCAACTTTGTATTCAGTAACTAATGGAACATCCGGTGACAAAGACAGCTGAACTTGTGCAGAAACAGAATCGCCACAATATCGTAATTTGACGATGTTCCCTGCAAATGCGCTGAACTCAGAAGCAGATATTTTTTACTAATACACTGTAGCCAGTTTCAGGAATGCCAAGATGCTCGGTGTCTAAATTCATAAGCTACCGGCGACCCGGGGCGTGAGCCCCAGGCTCGGCTCTTAGAAATTTTATCAACCTCCTCGTCTGCTGCTCAGTATCGAACTCTCCCGGCAACACACGCTTGCCTTCCCAGGAGACGCCAAACTTGGCGAGCGAAACTCTGCGCTTTGCGCCGAGCGCCCACGCATACACTGCGGAAATAAAACGCTGTTATGCCAAGAATCATAAAAAAGATCACTTCTCCCGATGCGGCAACCCGCCGCACAGCAACCCACCGGATGTTCTAGCACCCCGAAAACAGGTGTTTTTACTGATAAGCGGTTGAAAGCCAAATTCTTCTTAAAAAGTGCCTTTTTTCTGCAAACTGATGAATGAAGTGAAAAGAAGTTAACAGCTGAAAACGAAGATTAAGAATTAACAAAAGATTATTTACTGTTTAAAGGCACATTGCGCACAATTTTGAATAATAAAAACCTTAAAAAGATAACAAATTACGTTAAAGGGGAAATAAATCGCCGAAATATTCCAAAACAACAAATAAATTTAGAATTTTGAAGGGAAAGGGGAAAATAACGAATTTTAAGCTATTATCAATTTTGAACTATTAATTAAATTTAGAACTGTCAAATCTCGGCATAACATAATTCCTCTCGACCACCGGAAAAAAAATTTTAGAATAAAATTTTTCACAACAAAGAGCCGAAAATGACCAAAAGAGAACACCATCCTGGTGGCAGAGAAATTGTAAACCTACGAGAACACTCGCTTCATGTAGCAACTCCTGGGATTACAATCTGAAAAAAATGTTTACAATACATATTTTACATACAGGGAAGGCACACTGATCATGACCATAAAATTAAAAACTTGCACTTTTCCTAGACTTTCAAAAAAAATTTTCCGTATCTCCCCTTTAAGAGAGGAGAAAACCCTCCAAAAGAAAACATTCATTACAACTCTAAAATTTTAAAATATTCAAAAACTCGAAGTGAACGTCAAGAAAAAACATCTGAATTCTCACCAAATTTAATAAAAAAAAATTTTGAAACCCAACAAGTGAAAAATACACTGCTCCTAAAACAAAAAAAAATCAAATCCCTCCCAATCAAAACAAAAGCCAAAGAACCCCAGTAGTGTGTAACAGAGCCTGGGCAATGTGACATAAAAAAAAAAACTCTCATGGCGCCCCCAAGCATTCCTTGCTTTTGGGTCCGCCTCCTTTCCTATTTACACAGCATGTGCCCTCCTGGCTTCATGCTTACACCACCCTCAGCTCTGCCATGCACTACTCACTTAAAGCAAATGGTCACCAAAATTTAGAATTTAAACTGCACTGTGGCCAGGTGAAAGAAAATCTCAAAACACTGAAAAACAGTCTGTCAAACCACGGTTCCACATCTCTCTAGAAGTACAAGTGATATAGAACTGAACCAAGCCAGACTTCCATAAAAACAAAATTCCTAATGACAAAACACAAAAAAAAATCAAGTGTTTCCGACAGGCGAGGTCTGTCCCGGATCCCTCAAAAACCGTAGATTTAATGAATCGAACCAAAAAAAAAAAAAAAAAACTTCATAAAGAATACATGGAATACAAATTTTGAAAAGAATAATTTGAAATAAAAATTTTGCAAACAGAACTGCCAGGACTATGTACTTCCAATACGGGTAAAAGAAAGAAACATTTAACTTGAACATGAACTGAACTCAAGCCAGCGAGATCATTTGAAACTATTGTAGGCCCAATGTAGCACACAACCCTGAAGGTCCCATTAAATTTCCTAAAGCAAATCCTGTCGAACGAGAAATTCTCCCAAAAAAAAAAATCATCTCTGCAGCAGTGACTTTCATAAACAAGTGTACTTCCACTAAAATTTGACTAACTCCAAGGTCCACAAAAATTTAACAAATTCGAAGAACTTCCACAAATGGTAAAATTTTAAAAATTCAAATCCCTGCACTAAAATCCGAAGTACAAACTTCAACAAAAAGGGAATCCCAAAAATGTAAATTTCAAGCAAACCAAAGTTTTAGCTCCACCTCCCAGAAAATTAAAATTCTGACAAACAACAAAAAAAATTTCAAAATGTAGTTTTAAACAAAAACAAAATTTAATTCTACCTCCCAGTCCATCAATTCAATCTTAACACTCCCAATCATCACAAGTAAAAAAAAATGTTCAATTAACTACAAAAAGTTACAATTTTAAAGAAAAAAAAATTTCAAAACAACAAAAAAAATCTGCTTTTGTAAAATGCATCACCCGAGCAGTCGGAAAGAAGAAAAACAAAACAAAGTTCCCAATTACTTGTCATTACAATAAAACAATAATTTTGATGAAGACTTTGGACCAGCCGAAGAATTCAAAGGGTCGAAACATAAAATTTAGAGAAGTACTTCAAGATTAACAAAACAACTAAACAACTGAAAACCCAATTTCACACTCTCCTCTCCCACATTCGAAGAAATACACAACCTCCCAGCAACAAACTTTTAAGAGCCAAAACACTTTTAAACAAAAGGAAAAAAAAATTTTTACAAAGCTAACTTCAATTAAAAAAAATTTCTCAAGGAATATCAAAGAACAATCTCCATTCCCCCCAAAACAAACATTCTGAGACTGAACTTGCACAATTTAACAAAAAAAAAATTTTACACTACCCAAAGTCGATCGCTTGGCTGAAGGATCAATGACACAAGAAAAAACAATTTTTAGCGGGCAAGTAATTCTCCTAAAAAGGAAAGGTGCATTCCCCAGTTGAGCACCTTAAAGGCGGCTTCAAAGCACCAAAGTGACAGTTAACATGGCCTAATGAAAAACAAAAAAAAATTTTCTTTTTCAAACACATTTCTGTGAAGAAGAATTTCTATAAAAACAAGGCTTCCCAGACCTCAAAATTCCTCCGGGTGACCATGAAAACCAACCCCTTAGCCGTACCTTTAACTTCACCCAAAGCCAAGAGTTGTGACTAATTATACAAAACAAAAACAAAAGAAAACTTTTGATCACTGTTCTCCCCCTTTAATAAAATTTTTAAACCCAAAATTTGAACTGAAACTGAAATCCCAAAACTATAATCCAAAAGAAAAAAAAATTTCTATCATAAAAAAAATTCCTAACATTTAAGACTAACCAGATCTTTTGACATATTTAGCTACTTTTAAACACACATTAAATTCAATACACTTAAAACACAACTACTAATACACATACATTATTCGCCATTCTTAGCACTTTCCAATAACTCTCTATCTCAAAATCTCATAAAAAAACTGTTGCAACATTTCTCAAATCTAAAAAAAAAAATCTGACAGTGGGCAAGGGGTCGTGAATCCCTTCCCAAAAAAAAAACACAATACACAAATACATCATGGGCAAGTGATTTAATTCCCGAGGGAAAAAGGTGCATTCCCCAGTGAACACCTGAAAACTGTGTGGCACAAAGCACTGAAGTAGCCATTATGGGCAGACTGAGAAAAAAAAAAAAAAATTTTTACCCACTTAAAAAGTTGAGAAGGAATGGTTTAGCAAAGCAAGGCCTCCTTTGAACCTGAATCTCCCAGAATTCCCACAACAAACCACCACTTCTCTACCACACTCTTACAAAACAAATAGCCAAAAGATCCTTAAAAGTGAAAAAAAAAAATTTCTCATAATCAAAAAAAAATCCTACTCAATTTCCAAAATTACACAGTCAAAATCCAAAGTTTACTTTAAAATAAAAAAAAAATTCTACAAAACAACAAAAAAAAATATCTTTAAAACAACAAGCTATGATTAGCTTACACAGGAGTGAAAAGAGAAAAAAAAATTTCAACTAACAAAGCTTAATGAAAAAAACTCCTAAATAAAAACAAAAACAGCACCAGGCAAGAGCATATATAAAAAAAATCCCAAAACTTGCCTACCCTAAACATTTTGAAATGAAACACAAAAAAAAAATGAAAAAATTCTTACATTACCATCTTACTACTTACTTTGCTTCCTAAAAAAATTTAAGACATTATCTTACTCCCAAAAGAAATTAAATTTCAAGACACTGTGCACTTCCCTATACATATGGAAATTTATTACAATAAAAAAAAAATTTCAATATTGTTACTGTATAGCAATTTATCATATGGGTGGACAGCCCATTTAAATTATTATATTTTATTCAGTGGACAGACAACTCAGGCAGAACCAAAAAGGGTGAACGGCACCACATGTTATATTGGTTTTTACTTCCCTTTTATAATATTTATTTTGTTTCTTTATTTACTTTAACTCAACCATTACTATTGCTTGGTCTGTGCTCAACTATGTAAACCTTTCAAAAACACTTAACATCATATAACCTCTAAGAAAATCCACTTACCTTTAAATAATTAAATTGCACAGCCAACAACTAAAGAACTCACAAACACTAATTGTTAAATTTAAAAATTAACTTTTATTAACAATTAAAAATTCAACATCTGATCCATTTATAAGATTTCATTATTTGTATAGTGGCATAAAGTTAAGTTAGTACATTGCTCCAAATTAAAATCTTTTAACTTTGTAATTTAATAAAAATAACCCTGGGAACAGAATCCACTCTGGTCTGAAGACCAGAGTTTGGTCTGCCTGAGCTGTCCACCACTAAAAATGTGAAAAGCATAACTCAGAAATAATAAAAACACATTATCGGTGTATATGAAAGAAATCATTTTCATAAAATAAAACATTCGTGTATATATATATATTGTGTGAAGCTCCACCCAGATGGCACGTATAAAAGAATAGATCTTAAGATGTTGATTGGAAGAAATCATCCAAAGACAGCGAATGTTCTCGCTTCCAACAGTAGATGGCAGCACCAGAAATGATAAAAATCACAAAGCTACACACAATTTCTAAAAATATACTTATTAATTGTTGACTTGCAAAAACATGTAACTCTTTCTATCCTTCCTATTGAAACTTTTTTTTTTTGATCTACACTGAAATTTACATTTTTCTTTCTGGAACATGATGATACTTTCTCACACATAGCTTGTAAAATTTAATGACACGATTGAAATCAAAACGCTTCTAGTTGGCCGGTAAAATAAAATACAGCTCTTCACTGCGGAGCTCTCGAGTGGGCCCGCAAGGCACTTGGCACACTGAAAAATGTGGAGAGGGATCACTGATGCACTTAACACTGGAATTGGCCGGCAATAAGGACAGTAGATATCATGGGAATTCTGAAGCATGAAGGGCTTCCCAAAAACATTGTTGTTGGACAATCTTTGTTGGCATGACGATTGATGATGGATCACTGGCCGATTTTTCTCAACTTTGTATTCAGTAACTAATGGAACATCCGGTGACAAAGACAGCTGAACTTGTGCAGAAACAGAATCGCCACAATATCGTAATTTGACGATGTTCCCTGCAAATGCGCTGAACTCAGAAGCAGATATTTTTTACTAATACACTGTAGCCAGTTTCAGGAATGCCAAGATGCTCGGTGTCTAAATTCATAAGCTACCGGCGACCCGGGGCGTGAGCCCCAGGCTCGGCTCTTAGAAATTTTATCAACCTCCTCGTCTGCTGCTCAGTATCGAACTCTCCCGGCAACACACGCTTGCCTTCCCAGGAGACGCCAAACTTGGCGAGCGAAACTCTGCGCTTTGCGCCGAGCGCCCACGCATACACTGCGGAAATAAAACGCTGTTATGCCAAGAATCATAAAAAAGATCACTTCTCCCGATGCGGCAACCCGCCGCACAGCAACCCACCGGATGTTCTAGCACCCCGAAAACAGGTGTTTTTACTGATAAGCGGTTGAAAGCCAAATTCTTCTTAAAAAGTGCCTTTTTTCTGCAAACTGATGAATGAAGTGAAAAGAAGTTAACAGCTGAAAACGAAGATTAAGAATTAACAAAAGATTATTTACTGTTTAAAGGCACATTGCGCACAATTTTGAATAATAAAAACCTTAAAAAGATAACAAATTACGTTAAAGGGGAAATAAATCGCCGAAATATTCCAAAACAACAAATAAATTTAGAATTTTGAAGGGAAAGGGGAAAATAACGAATTTTAAGCTATTATCAATTTTGAACTATTAATTAAATTTAGAACTGTCAAATCTCGGCATAACAATGGCTACCAGGACGTTAGAAGTTAAGCGATCGAAAATTTCGTGGATTTGGATTATTTCAATTTGAAATCGAAAAAATCAGAATCGACGGCTCCAAAAATCTCATTTTGAGGCACATAAAACAATTTTAAATGACAACATTGTATGAAAAAAAAACATAATTAATGAAATATATTATAAAATAAAAAGAATACTTATATATATTCGGGATATAGTATTTTCGTATCAATTATGAAGATTTCGGGGGTGGAACGAGCCCGGTGTGCCCCCCTCCCCTGGCTACGCCAGTGATTGAAGGGGTCATAAATTTCATTTTATTAGGAGGAGGTTTAGTAATTATGATTATCAAGGTTGAATAGTAATAATATTCACCGGGAGTGGTAAATGGTCTGTGTGTGTCCAGAAATTTTTAGAATCCAGGTACTGCAAACTGGCGAATGGAATCTTTTACATAACTTTATTATAGCTATTAATATATAGATATTGATGTCAAGTTTAAATTAGAACTCAAAATTAGTGGATAAACAAAACAAAACATGACTTCAACATTTTCCATGATAAAAATTACACAACTGTTTACGATTATTCAAATGTTGATATAGGTTGTTTATAAAATGAGACAAAATACTTTATGGAAGCAAATTGCTTCTGAAGATTTACCACCAATTTTGCATGTAGTGCACCATCATTTATATGCTTTCAAAGGGAGCGAATTAAAAACACATAGCTGATAAGGTATAAATGAAATATATGCAAAAAATTAAATTCAATAAAACAATACTGTTTAACAACACATCAGTAGTATTATAGTGACAAATGTATCCTTAATTATTTTATAGAATTTTTAAATTAAAATTTAACTTATAAAAGCATGCTCGCTTATAAACAATTGCAGATAAAATGGATACAGGAATATTCAAATCTTTAGTCAGCTGAACTTTGCTTAGATGACAATTATTGTTGACTTCTTTTGCTTTCGAGAGGACCTCATTTTATGCTTCAACAGAACAAATATGTTGGACAACTGAAGTATACCTGAACTTTTCTTACTTTTATGCCTATTGAATAGACTCTTCTACAGATAACAATTTTGACAATGCAGTTTTGTCATAATAGTTTTAGCAATGAGGAGTTTTACTTCCACTACCCATAATCCTATCAGCTTGAAGATAGACAATTCTTTTACATAATAAAATGCAGAACCCCAAGGATTTTAAAAATCTTGAAATGTTTGAATGAACCTGCCTGTCCTAGACATAATGCCTACTCATTTCCCATCTTACCATCAATATTGGAAATTATGAGTAAGAAATCTGCCAGGTCATGGATGAATGACAAATTATATCGGACTGAGCACAGCATGTAAACCGTAAAGCAGTCATTCATCCATCTCCAATAAAAAATATCCCCAGAATGCATTGTACTACATGACAATAAATTAATTCCAAGAATGGATGAAACTGTTAAGGGAAACTGATAACCATGGTGCAATCAAGTCGAATACAGTCACTTAACACGAACACTTACTATCTAAAATAGGCAGCCGAGGGGAACAACAAACGATATGAACACTAGAAAATGTACTCTGCTTTGCCCAGAAGTTAAAGCAGAGATTACTTGGATTCATTTATTGAAGTTTTAAAAGGCGACTGGCTTGCTATTGAAGAAATTGATCCCTAGAATAATACACCTTAAAACATTGATTCCATGTTAATCGGGTTTCTTCGGCAGAGGGTAGAGCCGCCCATAGGGGGCCAGGGCACCCAATATATTATTTTTTTTAGAATGGAAAAAATATGAAAATTTTAAACGAGGAGAAAAACAATTATGGAAAGAGGGGCCAAATGAGTGTAGGCAGCTGCATCGGAAGCATGCAAGCAGGCGCATACGCAATACACCCTAAAACATTGGGAAGGAGCTGTGTCCAATTGTGCAGTCGTAAAATAAGTAGTACTGAGGCACTTTACAAACTGCATCACAATCGCATAAAATACTAGTAGTAAATGTGTTATACTAGTTACTACATAATATGGCATCATAGTTGTTAACATGATTTATTATTATCGTATATTACTAGTGACATGCAGCACTGACTAATACAGGATCGTGTGAGCTGGCCTGGTGGGTATATAAGGTGTAGACATTTTGAAGGCATATCACTCGTTGCTGTCACGGCTAAAAGGAGCAATTTTTCAGATTTGGAGAAATGGATGATTATCGGGTTTCGGGCCAAGGGTGGTAGTATTTCTGAAACAGCGCAGTTTGTGAACTGTTCGCGTGCTACTGTGGTTAAAGTGTATCATCAATGTTGAAAGGGAACCATTGTGAATAAGCGATGTGGAAATTACGGAGAACCATGCTACATTGATGTGAGAGGTGAGCGTCAACTCCGAAGGTTCGTGAGGGTCTATCCCCATTCTACAGTGGAGCAACTTACTGGCCGAATGAACCAGGTTGCTACCAAAAGTGTGTCTCAAATGACAGTTCAACAAACCCTGCCGCGTATGGACCTCAGAAGCAGATGGATGTTCACTGTACTTATAGTAACGAAGGTGCATTGGTAGAAAATGCTTACATTTGCACGCAGTATCAAGATTGGCAAAATATCGTTTTCTCCGATGAGTTGCGTATTCTGCTTCATCGAACCAATGGACATTGTCGTAAAAGATCGGAGAACAAACATTCATCAACCATTGCTGGAATAATACAAAGTAGTGGGGCCAGCGCGTTATGGTCTGGGGAATGTTTTTGTGGTATTCTCTGGGTCCACTCCTACTTGTGGCAAGCACTATAAATCGAATTCATTATGATCCATCCTTGAAGACCAAGTACACCCATACATGCTAATTGTTTTCCTTGTGGCGGATGGGATCTAACAGCACGACCTGTCAGAGTGAGAACTGTCCGAGAATGGTTGGAGAAGCACGATGACTTCAACGTACTTCCCTGGTCCCCTAATTTCCCAATTGAGTCTCCAACCTGAAGTACCTGTGTACTTAATTGAACATCTGTGGGACCACCTCGATCGGGTTATTGTTCTCTCTATAAAATCTCTATTACGCACCCTCTAGCAGCTGTCACATACACTGCAGTCAGCATGTCTATATATACCTGTGAACACCTTCCAGCACCTTATTCTTTGGTCACGATTTTTTTATTCCGATTCGGAGCTTGGACTCCGAAGTGATAGGACGTATCCGAGCAAGCTCCCGACATGGAGAAGCCTGTACGTGAAGCCCACGAACACGCGTTAACTAAACCGACTTTCGAAGTCATTATGGACATTGATATAGATAGCACGCCTTCGCAAACTATCGAGCAAGTTGTTATTTCAAATTCCAACGATTCTTCCGATGAGCAAATTGATTGCAGCGATCCCACACCAACCCCAGACCAGTTCGAAGGACTGAGAATGGAAGTCAAGGAACTTGAAGCGACTCTATCTGCCAGAAAAGCAGCAAAGAAACCTCCCTTGGATGTGACCAAACTCTCAACCGATGAACTCTTGAAGTTTTTCAGGAACAGAGGCAATGACAAGAGCATGACGGTGGATAGGCTGGGCTCTAGACTTAGCAATAATCGAACACCGACAAAGGATCCTGAGCGGACCAATCAGAAAGCGACCGGACACGGAATGGACGACCCCTCGGCAGCAACGCCGAAACCCCAGATTCCGCCGATTTTTATCAGCGCCAGTCACTCTGACTGGCCTTCAATTCTCTTTAATCTTAGAAGAATAGCTCCTAAAATCACTTCGGTCCTTGACCGGGCAGTTCTTTAAGATAACTGTTCAAAATGAAGCCGAACATCGTAGCTGTATATCCTACTTAACCAACTCTGGCGCGCCTTTCAAATCTTACACGCTGAAGGAAGATCTACCTACTAAATGTGTGATTAGAGGACTTCCCCCAATCACCGACCAAGATCTTATCAAAAATGAACTCGAAAATCTTGGCTTTAAATTATTAGTATAGTAAGACTCACCAAAAGAGGGAGCAAATTGCCCCTCCCCTTATTTTACCTTCAATTAGCACCTGAGACTAACTCGGAGGATCTTTTCAAAATCACTGTGCTCTTAGGCACAGGAGTGACTTTGGAGCCCTACATGGGGCGCAAGGGCTTTGTCAGCCAATGTCATGCCTGCAATGGTTTTTACCATAGCAGCTTGGCATGTAGGCTGCCACTGCGCTGCGTCAAATGTGCAGGGCCCCACTCCGCCAGTGATTGCAAAGCGGACTTTAGGTCTTGCTGCAATTGCGGTGGCACCCATGCTGCCAACTGGCGCGGCTGCCCGAATTACCCGGGCAGCTCGCCTGCGACTAAGAAACGTAGGGAACACCCCCAGCAAAATCATATTAATAAGAATAGTGCCCCCCCCCCCCCAGGTATATACCCTGGAAACTTAGGCCGTCCATTCCGGCCAGCTGGCACTAAGCACACTGTTAACTACGCCAGAGCTACCTCTGCTTCGCAGAATCAAGTGGACTCTACCAAAGAACCTGAACTAAACGTTGAAATTCCCGGACAAATTGTCGAGCAGTCGGTCCCAGCCGTCGCCATACCAAATTCTAAAACCATAGTTGATTCCATCTGTACCATCAACTACACCGACTTCCTTTTGACTCTCCTTGCTTTGAGAAATTCTCAAACTAAAGACCTTTTATTAAAAGCGTTCCAAAGAGCGCTCCCTGATATGCGTAAGGCGACTACGCAGATTGACTTGGTTTGGTTCATCTACGAGAGCTTTAATGCGCTCGCAGATGACCCCCCGCCCTTAGCTGTCTAAATGGCCCTGCCATTCCCTTTCGGAATCTGACCTGCCTCTTGCATTGCTTTGTTTGTTTCGCTAATGCCAGCCCGGTCTCTGCACCTTAAGTGCCCATTTGACTTTGCTTTAAAATTTTTTTAACTAAATTTGTTTATCCGTGTGTCCCTGAAAAGGGCCTTTTTCTCACAACGAAGTGTTCACGTATACCCCTGCCCGCAGGATTGACCTGCTCGTATTATTGTATTATATTTTTCTTTAGAAATATTAAGTTAACTTAAATTATTTATTTATTCTAAATGTTTAACTTTATTTATTTAACTTACCTGCACTTAACAGTACTCCTCCGAGCTTCTGCTCAGCGACCTTTTTCCATTGGCCCGCCCTTCCCTGGCCCCGCCCACCCCTTCTCTTGCAGCCACAGCTCAGTTCACCATAGTACCGACTTTCCCTCCCTTGCTTTTGGGAACTCGCGTAGTTGACCTGCACTTTCACATTGTATGTAATCTTATGTAATCTCAGGCTCAAGGCCCTGCACCCCTCGGGGCGCAACTCTATCTCCCCCCCTTTTTTCTAAGCTGCAGTCAGCCCGCTGGGGCCCTGCTCTTTCACCTCTGAAGACTCGGAGGGAAGGAGGCACGACTTCGGTCACTGCCCCCCCCCCCCCGAGCACCTTTTAGTTTTAAATCTTATTCTTCTTCATATTTTCTGAACTTCTTTCCTTTTCGCCCGAAGTTTAAAGGGAGGCTTTTGCCTCTCCTGGGTACTTCGCTAACCCCGTCCTTGAGTTCCATAGTACCGACTTGCAGGTCGAAGCCTTCCAAGACACAGTTCAACCTGACACCATCTTACAGCAACTGCCACATCAGCGCCCTCGATGGAGTAGAGCGCCACACGCATATTGCTATATATGAAAAATCCATCACCAGTTAACATTGCTATATATTCGATGTGGGGTTAAGTGCATCCTGCACAGGAACCCCGTAAAGAATCGTCTTGGCTTGGCTTGGTTTCTTTGGTCACAAGTACGGTGTGCTAGAAGTCAAAACTGGCCTCTCGCTTATCTGAAGTAGGATAGAGAAATTTGGAAGGTAATATGAATGGATTTACAGTTGTACATGATTATAAGCACAGAATGCTATATATTATAATATATGCTATATATTATAATCACAGAGACTATAGTCTGTGATTATAAGCTAGTTCGTGGAAAGCGATCACAGGTCCTGTTCTGACTAGTGTGTTTCCGAGTCCGCTCTCTCCTGGTTTCTCACTTTTTACTATCCCAGGTAGCACAAATACGTAATTCTTACGTATCAAGCAATACGTAATCTTTACGTGTCAGGCCATACGTAATTATTACGCAAAAATGGTACGTTAGAATACGGTATACCAACCGTTATAAAAAAGGTTATTATTACGTATCCTTATACATTATTATTACGTATCCTTATACGTTAATATTACGTATATTCACATACGTTATTATTACGTATATGCACATACGTGTTTATTACGTATCCATATACGTTATTATTACGTATATCCACATACATTATTACGTATACCCACATACATTATTATTACGTATCTACATACGTGTATATTACGTATCCACATACGTTATTATTATGTATATCCACATGTGTTATTATTACGTATCCAGATACATGTTAATTACGTATCATATACGTGTATATTACGTATATCCACATACGTTATTATTACGTATCCAGATACATGTTTATTACATATCATATACGTGTATATTACGTATATTCACATACGTGTTTCTTACGTATATCCACATACATGTTTATAACGTGTTCCCATATGTATTTATGCGTTCCCATACGCATTTATAATGTATTCCCATACATATTTATATTGTGTTTCTACACGTATTTATTACGTGTTTATATTGTGTTTCTACACGTATTTATTACGTGTTTATATACATATTTATCACACATTGGACAACTCTACAGAATAGTGCATGTTGCAGACATGATATTTACAAAGTTTTATGCAGATTGTGTTGATTTCAATAATGTACTTGAATTTATAAATTTGAAATCAACACAATCTGAAACAGTATCTTTAAAATTTAAAATACATTCATCTAAATCATATTTTTACAAAGATACGATATATCAAATGTGTCATATATGCAAAATTCACAATACTATAGAATCACTCTGTTCATATGTAATAAAATTTTTATTTTAATTTATATTATATATTGTTAATACAATAATTTTAATGCAAAAATGTTTTTTTCCTTTATTTTCAGTTTATATTTAAATATATTTTTAATTCTAATTATTTCTAAATATTGCAAAAATTATAATCTACTACATTATGAAATATAATTTTAAATCTAAAAGATAAGCTATTTTAAATTGAAAATAACTTAAAAATACAGAATAAAATTTTGGGATATATTAAAACACATAATACTTAAAACATTTTTGCAATTTTTAAAGAGTTAATTTTTTAAAAGTAAACTTCAATACTAAAAATATATAAAAAAAACAATATTAATAATATTGTAATTAAGTTTATAGGCTATTTTAAATTACAATTATAGGCTATTTTAAATTTTAATTTAGCATGCTAAAACTACACATCTCTGATCAATGGTGGTATCATGCAACTGTGATGATTTTTAAGAGTGAAAACAGTGAGTAAGGGCACAGAGCCCAAGTAGAACATGTTTCTAGATACACAGAACACAAACTGTTTCACAATTATTTCTAAAAATTGCAAAAATTATAATCTACTACATTATGAAATATAATATTGTGTTTAATGTTTTTAAAAAAATTCCCAGAATTGTGTTTTTATTTCTTGTACGTATCATGTTTATTTTCTTTTAAGTATAAGGCTTTTTTAACTTCTTCCAGGTATTTTTTTTTATTTTCTTAAAAGTATCAAATTATTTTAATTTAGTATTGTGTTTTTTAACATTTCACCCCAGTATCAACTTTTTTTTAAAATTTGTCCTAAGTAGCATATTATTTTAAAATTTCTTCCTAGTATATATTTTTTTTTAATTCTTCCAAATCATGTATTTAAAAAAATTATACCGAAATATCGTTTTTTAAATGCTTATAAATGAGACTTACTATTTAACCTAGAGAGCTTAGTGTTATTTTCTTTTGCTTTTAATGAGTCTTAATTTGATATATAACATGACTATGCTATTTCAAATTTGAATTTTTTGAAAAGCTTCAAATTTTTTTTTTTTAAATCTCAAAAACACCCCTTTTAATTTTTTTGAAAAAAAAATATATGCTTTATGGACTACTTGTATGCCAAGTTTCATAATGGGAAGCCAATGGGTTCCTATGAAAATTATTTTTTTTTTGTATTAAACTATAAGTGAAATTAGCTAAATTACAAAAAATTTAATTTCCATAGGAACCCCTTAACGACCGACTATGAAATTTGGCACACAAATAGTCCCTTAATGTCTTTAATCACTGTACCAAAAATGATCGATTTCTGAGGTATCAAGGTTCAAACCATTAATTGATTTGACACGGAATAACATATACTTAGTACATAACTCATTAACCAGTTGTTTCAAACATTCAGCCCACATATGTTCTTTTCAATTTTAACAATTTGCTACACACTTAATATTTCACATATGTCACTCAAAATTTAATTTTGTATTTACAATCAGTTACAAAACGTTACTTTTCAAGAACTTTTAAAATAAGTACTTCTCCAAACAAGTGAAGACAATTTCATCTCTTCCTTGCTCAAGAGTACAAACTCTCCCAGTTGCAGTATCAGGCTCTACTTTTTGCGAAATGGTCTCACCTAGCACATTCAAATATTCAATACGTCACTTGGTTGAGGATAAAAGAAAGAAGAAGGTCCTTTAGGATGTAGGAAGCTAACTATATAGTCGCTCGTCTTTTCAAGAATACATGCAAGCTACCAAGATCCTTTATAGAGTATAGTGACAAATCCAGATTCAATTTTTGTTTAATTAGTTGGTGTAATATAGTCTAATGCTGTCACACGTTCAGTAAATTGGTGTTCACTACAGTAATTATGCTTAACATGAAGTATATTTTCAGAAATTGGGTAGAAAGAATGAAGTTTTTGAGTACCCATGATTGCCTTAAAGTCATTCAACTGTGGCGACAGTATTTCTTTAACTTCTTCATACTCATCAACTGTGCTGTACTCAAAAACTTCATTCTTTTTACCCAATTTCTGAAAATTGGCTTCTTGTTAAGCATTATTACTGTAGTGAACACCGGTTTACTGAACGTGTGACAGCATTCGACTATATTACACAAACTAATTTAGTAAAAATTGAATCTGGATTTGGCACTATATAGTCTATAAAGGATCTTTGTGGCTTGCATGTATTCTTGAGAAGAATAATGTTACGAGCGACTATAAAGTAAGCTTCCTACATCCTAAGGGACCTTTTCTTACTTTCATCCTCAACCGAGTGACGTATTGAATGTGCCAGGTGAGACCATTTTGCAAAAAGTAGAGCCTGTTACTGCAACTGGGAGAGTTTGTACTCTTGAGCAAGGAAGAAATGAAATTATCTTCACTCAGTTTGGAGAAGAACTTATTTTAAAAGTTCTTGAACGTTTTGTAATTATAATTGTAAATATAAAATTATATTGAGTGGCATGTGAAATATCAGGGTGGCCACTCTTCAGACACATTGAAATTCCCTGACTTTTCCAGGTGAATTGAAAAGAAATTCCAGACCAGTAATTTTAACATAAAATGCGTGCACATCCCTATTTAGTTACAAATTTGATTAAAGAATCTTAACAATTACTCCACTATTAAAAAAAAAGTTATATTAAATCAGGAGAAAAAAATACACATTTTTTGTTTTTACAAATAAATTTTGACATTTTTAATAAAAAATACATGTAAATGCAGCAAAATTGAACTACTGAAATATTTAAAAGAATTTAATGTTTTTTTTCCCTGAAGAAATAAAAAGAAATAGTCTAAACTGATGTCCTTAAACATGGGCATTGCAAATTGTTCACAATGACAGACATTAAAGATATGCAAAAACTACACTGTAACAAGCTACAGCCATTGAATAATTAATGTCAATTCAGCAATGTCAAAAGAATGTCATTAAAATAGAAAAAATATTGTAAAATGTATATAATATTCTTGGCAACAGTTGTCCAAAATGGAGCACAAACTCTGCATTTTTGTTTTTATACGGAATCAAATGGACACATGGCAGCCTTTATTTAGAAGTTACGAGTACAGCATAATACTTGGCGAAATTTTTCGAAAATGGCATACAAACTGGGCAGTCCTGTTTTTATAAGGACAACTAGAATTTAAAAAAAAAAAAAAAAAAAAAAAAAAAAAAAAAAAAAAAAAACAGAATTTTCACAGAATTCCCTGACTTTTCCCGGTTGAGTGGCCATCCTGAATATTAAGTGTGTAGCAAATTGTAAAAATTGAGAACATATGTGGGCTGAATGTATGAAAAAACTGGCTAATGAGTTATGTACTAAATGTATGTCATTTTGTGTCAAATCACTTAATGGTTTGAACCTTGATATCTAAAAAATTGATCATTTTTGGTACAGTGATAGTACCAGTAAAGTTTAAAAACACCGTAAAATTTCATATTTTTTGCGCTTTTAGATTTTCAGTTATTCACTTTTTTAAAAAAGCCAAATCTGGTAAAGTTTTGAAATCTTTAAACAGTGGTAGATCAAAAACTATTTGACCAAGAGAGTTCAAATTAGTGCAGTCTTTTGTTTTCGATGGACCTTAATTTGATATACAACATGATTATGGTATTTAACTCTTTTTTAAAATTGGAGTTTCTAAAATAATTACAAACTAAAAGAGAAATTGTTTTTAGAGAATAGCATAGTCATATCAAATTAAGACCCATTAAAAGAAAAAAAAATGACACCAATTTGAGATCTCTAGGTCAAATACTTTTTTTTTTTTGCCAAATTTCGCTTTTAAGAAAGTCAATAACTGAAAACTAAGAGCCCAAAAAATCTAATATTTACAGTTTTTGTCAGCTTCACTGGTACTACTATTGTACCAAAAATTATCATTTTCCATGATGTCAAGGTTCAGATCATTGGTTGATTTGACACGGAATGACCCTTGGATGAATATTCAATTTGGCAGTATTTTAATTTCTTAAGTTTTACACCATATATGAAATATTGTTTAAAAACAAACTAATTATTCTTTGTAATCAAAGTTAGAGGTAAGTTACGGTACAGGAAAATTAAGCGTTCTGCATTTTCAGGTTGCAGCCTATTACCATCTTTAAGTTTAAAATCTAAGTTTAAAATTTAAGTTATACCATCTTTAAGTTTAAAATACATAAAAACATGTAAAAGAATAATTTCTGATTTTACAATATTTGAAATAAACATGCATGCATGACAACAAATGCAATCTCGGACCACGTTTTCATTTAATCTCCGCTTAGATAGTATTAAATGCGAGCATGGATGCACATACCACGATGCATGCACTTTTCCCGTTTGCCTTTAAAGCAATATGTGCATACATACAACAAAGCTAGGAAGATATATAAAATAAAATAAAAGTTAAAGCTAAATATAATTAAATAAGTTATATAAATTAAGCAACATGTTAACCTAACACTAACCTAACACGGGAAAATAAAGTTCAAGATACAAACCTTTCTGTGCTACAAACCATGGCGGGAAACGTAAAGAATGATTACTGCACTCAGTGTTGCCAGATGCACAAAGCTTATGGCTTCGTCCCCTGAGGTAGAAATGAGTCCGTTCTGGAAGCTTCCAGAACTGCGTGACGTCACGGCGGGGTTAGAGCTTGGGAGGGTGAAAATAAACAAGAAGGGATACATGAAAATGCCTTGGGGAAAAGGGTTCGAGAACAAAGCTGAAAGAGGATTTGAGCAAGGGGGAGCGTTAATGGTTATTTTTACGTATGAAAAATGGTAATTTTAATGTAATATAAACGGTATTTATAACGTATGATAAACGGTATTTATAATGTATTTTAAACGGTAATACATAAAAATGCCTTTGGGAAAAGGGTTCGAGAACAAAGCTGAAAGAGTATTTGAGCGAGAGGGGAGCGTTAATGGTTATTTTTACGTATGATAAATTGGTATTTTTAACGTAATAAAAACGGTTATTTTAATGTAAAATAAACAGTAATACATACGTATTTAAAACGGTATTTCTACATACGGTATGTTCATACACGGTAATTCATACGTATGATATACGGTATTTTTATATACCGTTTACTCATAACGGTATTATAACCGATGTATTACCGTTTATCGTATAACACATACGAAAATATAACGTATAAACGGTTTATCAACGGTTATAATACCGTATGTGTGTTACCTGGGATTAATTAATAATTATTTATTAATGATTTTTCTCTCTACCAAATATATTTGTTAGTTTCCGTATTTGATTCTAAATTGTAATAATTCTAATTAATTGATACTAAATGTAGTCCCGAACATGGTTTTTCTAAGCGAAATTTTGTACTGTACAGACGGGCATTATTAGCAACAAAAGAAGTGTTACTTTTAAAAATGACTATTAAAACAACTAATAAATTTAACTATAAAAACTAACTATTAGAGAAATGTTTTTATTTTACATTTTCATTAGTCCTATAAAAAAAATTTATTGTGGGCAGCACAGGACTTTTCTTGCAAATTCAAATTCATTTTTTCTTTATTACTTTAATAATTCATTAAATTGGGTTTAATTGCACAAAATAACACTGAATTTGCGCTTTTAAATCAATTGTTTTTATTTGGTAATTGGACAGTTTTTCAAAGGCGGCTTAACAAAAATGAGAAAATAAAACTCCAAATATCGCGAGGATGTTTAGTCCTAGAACAATGAAGTTAGTCATATTATTTTCCTCGTCAAGAATTATGTATAAAACAAACATTTAATTGATACATTTGAGCATACGTAGTCTTTTATTTTAGATTTTTATGGGTCATTCCGTAAAAACAGGCAAGTTCTTATTTTCCGAATCGTACCAAAATCTAATCTGCACCAGGGTATACCACAAGCAGGGCTGTCCTGAAGAAAATTATTGAGAGTATGCGGTGCAGTATTGAAATTGCGGGGGTCCAAGGGGCGGCGCTCCTGGTGGGGGTTGTTGTTGTTGAGACCCAGACCGTCCGACCTACCAGAAAGGTGTAAGGTAACTGTTTGGACGGCCGGGAAGGCTCCTGGTGGGGGTGTGAAAGGGGGCGCTGCCCCCTGAAAATTTTTTAATCATTTAGGCCATATAATTACCATTTTTAAGCCCATAAATCACTTTTTTCCCAATATTAAGAGCATTAATGCAGTGGCGGCTCGTGAGCGAGATGTCGAGAGAGGCGCTTATCTATGTATTTATATATATATATATCCCTCAGTTTGTGCCAACTACGTCTTTTAGACTTCGAGTTCGTCGTTTGTCCGGTACTTATAAATTGGTTCCGGCGTTACCTCGAAACAGCTGTATACCAAATTATTATTTTACTTGCGCTGATATACGTGTGCAAGTTTCCTTAAAATGAATAAGAGCCTATTGTAACCATGGAAATTATTTGAATACATTTCTAAATAAATTTGTAGAAATACTCTCAGTCGTATACATGTGCAGTATTTTTTATGATAGCTTAAATGATTTTACACCCAAAATGCACACAATTTCTCTCATATACACTCTATGGCTAATAGTTTTGTACCTGATCGTCCTTGTAACCTAAACAGTAACATAATTAGAGAGCGAAAACCAACTAAATCTACGGCCGTTTATATGTAGAAACGAAAAAACTATTTTTAATACAAGTTTAAGAATGAATTTGGAATTTACAAAAATTCTTATGCTTTTATGCTTATCTCTATTCGTCTTTAAAATGATATTAGCGAGTTCTGCCTGCTAGTAGTCACCATATATAGCAATCGATTTTTATAGCAATAAGCAGTTAGCTCGTTGCGCGGGTGCAACAAAAGTGGATCAAAGTTTAGAGTGAGCAGATCGAGTGGGTTCATTGTAGAGTAGAAAATACAGCGTGAAAATTGCATCAAAATCGGAGCAAGAGTCACTAAGATAGATAAAAATGTAAATATGAAAAAGAGGAGGGTCTCCTCTCTTCCACCACGGTTGTTTCATAGTACATAATAACAGACGATGTTTGTGTGTTGACTCGTGTGTGTAAGGTCTGTAGCGGAAAATGTAAACATCGTACGGCCTTGAAATGCCGTGTACGGATATTTCAGGAACCAAGGCGATGCATTTTTGTAAAATCGAAATATAAAATTGAGGCTACAGCTACTTAAGTAAAAGTTACGCCCAGAGATTTGACATAATAAGGTTGTATATCTAAGTGATTGCCACCAGTAAAATCTAAATCGCTCAATTAGAAGGTGAAATAAGAAATTTAGGGGGGGGGGGGCTAACCGAACTGAAAGTTACGCCCAGGGAACTGACACAATAAATATGTATATCCAGTTCACATGTACAAATGGTGCCGGGACTATAGCCACCAGCGGAATCAAAATCGCTCAATTAAGACCCAGGTAACACACATACGGTATTATAACCGTTGATAAACCGTTTATACGTTATATTTTCGTATGTGTTATACGATAAACGGTAATACATCGGTTATAATACCGTTATGAGTAAACGGTATATAAAAATACCGTATATCATACGTATGAATTACCGTGTATGAACATACCGTATGTAGAAATACCGTTTTAAATACGTATGTATTACTGTTTATTTTACATTAAAATAACCGTTTTTATTACGTTAAAAATACCAATTTATCATACGTAAAAATAACCATTAACGCTCCCCTCTCGCTCAAATCCTCTTTCAGCTTTGTTCTCGAACCCTTTTCCCAAAGGCATTTTTATGTATTACCGTTTAAAATACATTATAAATACCGTTTATCATACGTTATAAATACCGTTTATATTACATTAAAATTACCATTTTTCATACGTAAAAATAACCATTAACGCTCCCCCTTGCTCAAATCCTCTTTCAGCTTTGTTCTCGAACCCTTTTCCCCAAGGCATTTTCATGTATCCCTTCTTGTTTATCTTCACCCTCCCAAGTTCTAACCCCGCCGTGACGTCACGCAGTTCTGGAAGCTTCCAGAACGGACTCATTTCTACCTCAGGGGACGAAGCCATAAGCTTTGTGCATCTGGCAACACTGAGTGCAGTAATCATTCTTTACGTTTCCCGCCATGGTTTGTAGCACAGAAAGGTTTGTATCTTGAACTTTATTTTCCCGTGTTAGGTTAGTGTTAGGTTAACATGTTGCTTAATTTATATAACTTATTTAATTATATTTAGCTTTAACTTTTATTTTATTTTATATATCTTCCTAGCTTTGTTGTATGTATGCACATATTGCTTTAAAAGCAAACGGGAAAAGTGCATGTTTTCAGCATCGTGGTATGATGTGCATCCATGCTCGCATTTAATACTATCTAAGCGGAGATTAAATGAAAACGTGGTCCGAGATTGCATTTGTTGTCATGCATGCATGTTTATTTCAAATATTGTAAAATCAGAAATTATTCTTTTACATGTTTTTATGTATTTTAAACTTAAAGATGGTATAACTTAAATTTTAAACTTAACTTAGATTTTAAACTTAAAGATGGTAATAGGCTGCAACCTGAAAATGCAGAACGCTTAATTTTCCTGTACCGTAACTTACCTCTAACTTTGATTACAAAGAATAATTAGTTTGTTTTTAAACAATATTTCATATGGTGTAAAACTTAAGAAATTAAAATACTGCCAAATTGAATATTCATCCAAGGGTCATTCCGTGTCAAATCAACCAATGATCTGAACCTTGACATCATGGAAAATGATAATTTTTGGTACAATAGTAGTACCAGTGAAGCTGACAAAAACTGTAAATATTAGATTTTTTGGGCTCTTAGTTTTCAGTTATTGACTTTCTTAAAAGCGAAATTTGGCAAAAAAAAAAAGTATTTGACCTAGAGATCTCAAATTGGTGTCATTTTTTTTTTCTTTTAATGGGTCTTAATTTGATATGACTATGCTATTCTCTAAAAACAATTTCTCTTTTAGTTTGTAATTATTTTAGAAACTCCAATTTTAAAAAAGAGTTAAATACCATAATCATGTTGTATATCAAATTAAGGTCCATCGAAAACAAAAGACTGCACTAATTTGAACTCTTGGTCAAATAGTTTTTGATCTACCACTGTTTAAAGATTTCAAAACTTTACCAGATTTGGCTTTTTTAAAAAAGTGAATAACTGAAAATCTAAAAGCGCAAAAAATATGAAATTTTACGGTGTTTTTAAACTTTACTGGTACTATCACTGTACCAAAAATGATCGATTTTTTAGATATCAAGGTTCAAACCATTAAGTGATTTGACACAAAATGACATACATTTAGTACATAACTCATTAGCCAGTTTTTTCATACATTCAGCCCACATATGTTCTCAATTTTTACAATTTGCTACACACTTAATATTCAGGATGGCCACTCAACCGGGAAAAGTCAGGGAATTTTGTGAAAATTCTGTTTTTTTTTTTTTTTTTAAATACTAGTTGTCCTTATAAAAACAGGACTGCCCAGTTTGTATGCCATTTTCGAAAAATTTCGCCAAGTATTATGCTGTACTCGTAACTTCTAAATAAAGGCTGTCATGTGTCCATTTGATTCCGTATAAAAACAAAAATGCAGAGTTTGTGCTCCATTTTGGACAACTGTTGCCAAGAATATTATATACATTTTACAATATTTTTTCTATTTTAATGACATTCTTTTGACATTGCTGAATTGACATTAATTATTCAATGGCTGTAGCTTGTTACAGTGTAGTTTTTGCATATCTTTAATGTCTGTCATTGTGAACAATTTGCAATGCCCATATTTAAGGACATCAGTTTAGACTATTTCTTTTTATTTCTTCAGGGGAAAAAAACATTAAATTCTTTTAAATATTTCAGTAGTTCAATTTTGCTGCATTTACATGTATTTTTTATTAAAAATGTCAAAATTTATTTGTAAAAACAAAAAATGTGTATTTTTTTCTCCTGATTTAATATAACTTTTTTTTTAATAGTGGAGTAATTGTTAAGATTCTTTAATCAAATTTATAACTAAATAGGGATGTGCACGCATTTTATGTTAAAATTACTGGTCTGGAATTTCTTTTCAATTCACCTGGAAAAGTCAGGGAATTTCAATGTGTCTGAAGAGTGGCCACCCTGATATTTCACATGCCACTCAATATAATTTTATATTTACAATTATAATTACAAAACGTTCAAGAACTTTTAAAATAAGTTCTTCTCCAAACTGAGTGAAGATAATTTCATTTCTTCCTTGCTCAAGAGTACAAACTCTCCCAGTTGCAGTAACAGGCTCTACTTTTTGCAAAATGGTCTCACCTGGCACATTCAATACGTCACTCGGTTGAGGATGAAAGTAAGAAAAGGTCCCTTAGGATGTAGGAAGCTTACTTTATAGTCGCTCGTAACATTATTCTTCTCAAGAATACATGCAAGCCACAAAGATCCTTTATAGACTATATAGTGCCAAATCCAGATTCAATTTTTACTAAATTAGTTTGTGTAATATAGTCGAATGCTGTCACACGTTCAGTAAACCGGTGTTCACTACAGTAATAATGCTTAACAAGAAGCCAATTTTCAGAAATTGGGTAAAAAGAATGAAGTTTTTGAGTACAGCACAGTTGATGAGTATGAAGAAGTTAAAGAAATACTGTCGCCACAGTTGAATGACTTTAAGGCAATCATGGGTACTCAAAAACTTCATTCTTTCTACCCAATTTCTGAAAATATACTTCATGTTAAGCATAATTACTGTAGTGAACACCAATTTACTGAACGTGTGACAGCATTAGACTATATTACACCAACTAATTAAGCAAAAATTGAATCTGGATTTGTCACTATACTCTATAAAGGATCTTGGTAGCTTGCATGTATTCTTGAAAAGACGAGCGACTATATAGTTAGCTTCCTACATCCTAAAGGACCTTCTTCTTTCTTTTATCCTCAACCAAGTGACGTATTGAATATTTGAATGTGCTAGGTGAGACCATTTCGCAAAAAGTAGAGCCTGATACTGCAACTGGGAGAGTTTGTACTCTTGAGCAAGGAAGAGATGAAATTGTCTTCACTTGTTTGGAGAAGTACTTATTTTAAAAGTTCTTGAAAAGTAACGTTTTGTAACTGATTGTAAATACAAAATTAAATTTTGAGTGACATATGTGAAATATTAAGTGTGTAGCAAATTGTTAAAATTGAAAAGAACATATGTGGGCTGAATGTTTGAAACAACTGGTTAATGAGTTATGTACTAAGTATATGTTATTCCGTGTCAAATCAATTAATGGTTTGAACCTTGATACCTCAGAAATCGATCATTTTTGGTACAGTGATAGTACCAGTAAAGTTTACAAAAACTGTAAAATTTCAGATTTTGGGGGCTTTTAGATTTTCAGTTATTTACTTTTATTAAAGACATTAAGGGACTATTTGTGTGCCAAATTTCATAGTCGGTCGTTAAGGGGTTCCTATGGAAATTAAATTTTTTGTAATTTAGCTAATTTCACTTATAGTTTAATACAAAAAAAAAATAATTTTCATAGGAACCCATTGGCTTCCCATTATGAAACTTGGCATACAAGTAGTCCATAAAGCATATATTTTTTTTTTTCAAAAAAATTAAAAGGGGTGTTTTTGAGATTTAAAAAAAAAATTTTTGAAGCTTTTCAAAAAATTCAAATTTGAAATAGCATAGTCATGTTATATATCAAATTAAGACTCATTAAAAGTAAAAGAAAATAACACTAATTTAAGCTCTCTAGGTTAAATAGTAAGTCTCATTTATAAGCATTTAAAAAACGATATTTCGGTATAATTTTTTTAAATACATGATTTGGAAGAATTAAAAAAATATATATACTAGGAAGAAATTTTAAAATAATATGCTACTTAGGACAAATTTTAAAAAAAAGTTGATACTGGGGTGAAATGTTTTTAACACAATACTAAATTAAAATAATTTGATACTTTTAAGAAAATAAAAAAAAATACCTGGAAGAAGTTAAAAAAGCCTTATACTTAAAAGAAAATAAACATGATACGTACAAGAAATAAAAACACAATTCTGGGAATTTTTTTAAAAACATTAAACACAATATTATATTTCATAATGTAGTAGATTATAATTTTTGCAATTTTTAGAAATAATTGTGAAACAGTTTGTGTTCTGTGTATCTAGAAACATGTTCTACTTGGGCTCTGTGCCCTTACTCACTGTTTTCACTCTTAAAAATCATCACAGTTGCATGATACCACCATTGATCAGAGATGTGTAGTTTTAGCATGCTAAATTAAAATTTAAAATAGCCTATAATTGTAATTTAAAATAGCCTATAAACTTAATTACAATATTATTAATATTGTTTTTTTTATATATTTTTAGTATTGAAGTTTACTTTTAAAAAATTAACTCTTTAAAAATTGCAAAAATGTTTTAAGTATTATGTGTTTTAATATATCCCAAAATTTTATTCTGTATTTTTAAGTTATTTTCAATTTAAAATAGCTTATCTTTTAGATTTAAAATTATATTTCATAATGTAGTAGATTATAATTTTTGCAATATTTAGAAATAATTAGAATTAAAAATATATTTAAATATAAACTGAAAATAAAGGAAAAAAACATTTTTGCATTAAAATTATTGTATTAACAATATATAATATAAATTAAAATAAAAATTTTATTACATATGAACAGAGTGATTCTATAGTATTGTGAATTTTGCATATATGACACATTTGATATATCGTATCTTTGTAAAAATATGATTTAGATGAATGTATTTTAAATTTTAAAGATACTGTTTCAGATTGTGTTGATTTCAAATTTATAAATTCAAGTACATTATTGAAATCAACACAATCTGAAAATTTGACATCTATTATAAAAATATATTCACCTGACTCAATATGTTTGTTTTACAAAGATGCATAAAACTTTGTAAATATCATGTCTGCAACATGCACTATTCTGTAGAGTTGTCCAATGTGTGATAAATATGTATATAAACACGTAATAAATACGTGTAGAAACACAATATAAACACGTAATAAATACGTGTAGAAACACAATATAAACATGTAATAAATACATGTAGAAACACAATATAAATATGTATGGGAATACATTATAAATGCGTATGGGAACGCATAAATACATATGGGAACACGTTATAAACATGTATGTGGATATACGTAAGAAACACGTATGTGAATATACGTAATATACACGTATATGATATGTAATAAACATGTATCTGGATACGTAATAATAACGTATGTGGATATACGTAATATACACGTATGTGATACGTAATTAACATGTATCTGGATACGTAATAATAACACATGTGGATATACATAATAATAACGTATGTGGATACGTAATATACACGTATGTAGATACGTAATAATAATGTATGTGGGTATACGTAATAATAACGTATGTGGATATACGTAATAATAACGTATATGGATACGTAATAAACACGTATGTGCATATACGTAATAATAACGTATGTGAATATACGTAATATTAACGTATAAGGATACGTAATAATAATGTATAAGGATACGTAATAATAACCTTTTTTATAACGGTTGGTATACCGTATTCTAACGTACCATTTTTGCGTAATAATTACGTATGGCCTGACACGTAAAGATTACGTATTGCTTGATACGTAAGAATTACGTATTTGTGCTACCTGGGGAGCCGAGATGTGAAATTAGAGAGGGACTACTCGTAAGGGGGAAATTGAGAGGGACTACCCTGGGCGTAAGTAAAAGTTACGCCCAGGGGATTTTTCTTCCTTTGGGTAAACAGTTGCCACATGATTTGTTCTATTACGGCTCTTAGACCTATCTTTAGGTGCAGTTTTCCTTATCTGTACCCTTCCAGCATAAGTTTGTTGTACTAGCTAACATGTAACTTATAGTTTACACTAGCTATGCATTGCAAAATTATTTGTAATTACTATGTTTATTTAAGTGATCTGACGTTTTGTGGAGTCCTAAATGGCGATTGGGTGTTTTCCCTACATCAACACCAGAACAAATCTATAGTTGTATATTGTCATATTGAAAAAGTTAGAGGTATTTAAACCGTAAACTCTGCTACCTAGGAATTAACCAATGAGCATGCAGCAGATTATTCTCGGTCGATGGTCAAAGTCGCCGCCATTATTGAAGACCACTCCCACATTGTCTCTTGTGTGGTGTTGTTGACTTATATCGCACTTACTATCAGCAAAGTAGTTTGCAAAATGTTCGTAAATATATTTTTTTTCTAATGGCCAGGCACTGGACTCTAGCACTAGACTCTAAGCCAATTTTCGTCGTTATGCCCACATGTACAGCCGAAGTCGTGAACCATTTTGCCGTCCAAGGACGTTGCCCCAGGTGCACCAGAGGGGGGCGGAACACACTGCGCCCACAACACACAACATCCATGTCTTACGTGGGACTCGAACCCACAACGTGGCGGCCGATTGATCGCTGGAAACGCTCGCCTTGACCGTTCGACCACCACGTCGACTTAAATGAGCCAACAGCACACGGAGTTTCCAGGTGGTCACCCACCCAAGAACTATCCGCGCCCGATGCTGCTTTACTTCGGTGATCTAACGGGAACCGGTGATTTCCGCACGGTAGAGCCGTTGGCTACTGTTCGTAAATAAAAAGCATCACATTTAAGCGCAAATTTTTTCACTTTGTTGCCATTCTACCAAAAGTAATATACTTCCCTTAGTATCAAAAACGTTTCTTTTATCTACAACAATAATCAGTAAATGGAAAGATGTTTGAGAGGGAACTTATTAAATTTTAATATTACTATTTTCTCTCTCTACACTTTCAGTCAAAATTAGACGAAAATCGAAGAGTGTGCCGTTTTAATATGGGATAAATAAAAGTTCGAAAGTAAGAAAATCAATTTTTACATTTCTTGTCTATCGCCGTACAAAATTTTCAATTAATAAGGACAAATACCCTTTCTATGCCTTTAAAGTTAAAATGTAGAATTTTGGAGGAAAATATCTGGTAGAAAAAAAATTATCATTAGCAAATGGCATATATACAACACAAAGACACCAAGAAAATTCTCAGCCTTAAAAAGAAAGGGAAAAAAGAGATAGTGTCATGCTCCTAGAGGACGTAGGCCAAATGCCCTCCGATTCTGTTTGGAACGCTGTGTCGGAACCGTCGGCCCAAGTCCCCAGAACAGGAGAAATTATTCGACTCTTCTTACACAGGACCGTAGGATACCGTGCTGATTATCATCATAGCAGATCGTACATCGATAAAAAGCAGCATTTTTAACAGCATACTACCACTCTTTTGCCATACTACGAAATCTAATACGCTTCCCATGCTACCAAAAACGTTTCATTTTTAAATACCATTATGTCAGTATTTAAAAGTATTTCTGATAGAAAATGTTTTCAACTTCATATGTAACTTGTCTACAATTTTATAGATCTACATTTAATCAGAATTACACATTAATCGATAGATATATCCACGGCCCAAGTAACGCACGGGCCCCCGGGCCTATCGCCCCTAAATCTTACATGTGATAAAAAATTGAAGTATAAATATTTTTTAATAAATTAAATATAAATTATTGTTATTTTGAATTAAAAAATATTTTAATTGTTATAAATATTATGCATATATTGCTTTGAAATAAAAGTATGGAAGTTTTCTACACGTACAAAAGGGCCTTCGGAGCTATGATCCAGTACAACATAACTTGGGATACGTCCTTCAATCACCACAAGGGAACACATAGATTAATAAAATTGAGATACATAGCAAATTTTCTAAAGGCCTTTGAAGACATTGGCTCTTCTTTTCTACAAAGCACTAAAAAACGTAGAACTGGTTTTGGGATTCCTTTTGCTCCAATGAAAGTACAATTCTAGCTTTAAGAATGCTTACTTTAGTCCGATTTCGAGTATCTATATAATAATTGTCTAGCATGTTTTTTTTACTCTAGACACAGCATAAACATTCCTTTGAATTCAACCTGTACATACACCAAGCACTGACAGAATCTAACAGAACCAAATTTTCGATTCCCCTTTTCCTTGAGAACGGTGAAAACAAAACGGGGAGGGGGGGGGGTAGTGTAGAAGAAACTTTTCAGTCTCCCAACACTCAACCTGTCAGATGAGCTTCTAAATTTCCACTCTCCTCCTCGTGGTCATAGACACATATTAAAAAACTAAATATTGTCAGTTTGTGAGGCATGGCGTGCCTTGCATGATTACACCACTGACTGTTGTTGTTGAAACCCAGACCGTCCGACCTACCAGAAAGGTGTAAGATAACTGTTTGGACGGTCGGGAAGTGCCACCCAATTTAGACCGGAACCCAGTGGGGGAGGCATCCACAGGGACCGTACCCTCCTTCCCCTACCACCAACCTCTCCCACCAACCCCTACCTTCTCCACCCCTACCACCAATCTTACCCTACCACCAACACCACTGACTGTGTCACGCCTAATTGCACCTAAATCGAAACTATATGCTCTGGCATAATACGCGATTGTTTCTTGTTCGGGAGGGGGAGACACTGACTGCAACCTCTGTATGTAAAAAACATTAAGCTCTAACATAATTAGAAGCTAAGATATTATAAACAGCGCTCCGCTTATAAAAGAAATGAATAACTTGCTGTGCGCGGCCATAATACGCCCTAAATAACAATCGGTGCGCTGCAATCTGGGTACCATTGGCGTTCATAGGGTAGGCAAGAGGAGGCACTTGCTTCCAGACACAAATTGCGGATTCACAACGCACTGTACGTCGTGCACTACATCTCGTATGTTGTCCAAATATGAGCTAGAAACCTGTTTTTCTAATGTTGCTTTGCTTTTCCAGTGCAGCGTGTTGCTATGTGTCTTTAGTGCATTGACAGAAGGTAGCCGCAGAAGATGAACCGCATTTTACACGATGTTGCGTGCTTTCTCAGTGTGTACCCTTCTTTAGACGTTCAAGGTCACAAAGGTGCACACCAGGCTAGTAGATGTTGTACATATTTTCCCTGTGTTTGCCCACTGATGTCAGTGGTTTTACCCGTCTAAAACGTTTCATGGGCGCCCACGCTGGGTACACGGATCAAGGCAAAAAATCTTTAAACCTAAGCTCTTGCATAGTTATTACTAGCACGAATATAAAAATCTTACAGCTGAGATATGATTAATTTGTTAAAAAAAAATTCAATGGATTGATAAGGTACATCAAATCAGGGTCATCTTGATATCAAAATGGCCCTGACTCAACTGACAGTTTTATAAAGAAGATTAGCATATCCGCCAAAATTAAAGTTAAAGAAACATTTTAAAATAGAAATCCAAAAAAATAAACCGCAAAGTTTCTCATTATCAGACTATAATTTGTAAATAAATAAATTTTAAATTGTAGACACTTTTTTCTCCTGCTTGAAAATCGAATTAATCATGTGACTCTTTTACCCAATCAGACTGCGAAGATATCCTCATTGCTCGACACTGAAGTGGAAAATGAAATATGGTTTTAATGGGCTATGCACATGAAGGCGTTATGCGATTGGTCAAATCAATAAGTCATTCTTTGTTATTTAGATGTAACTCTACAAACATCTTGTTTTATGTCTGCATTTGTGTCAGCGAATTATTACATTTAATATAAATACCTTGACTCTTAAAGGTATCATTTAAAAAAAAAAAAAAAAAAAGCCTTGGGAAGCTGGGAAATTGTTTTATTACCTTTAAACTATTTAGTTTGAATTCCGTATTTTGAATTGATCTATTTTCACATGTTTTTTCATCTAATGAAACCACATAGTGTGTTGTACTTTATATGTGCATTTGAGTTATTTAATGTAATCTTCATCATCGTTCATTAGGATAGTTTTCATACATTTTATTTCAAGTGAAGTAAGTTGATAAATAGTTTAAGTAGTAAGAAACTGTTTTCATTACGATTGTTAACATTCGAATTATTTAAGTAAGTAAAATTGAGGAAAGGTATATAGCTGCTTATAAATTCTTCACGTTTTCTCAGTTACTCCCCGATATAAATAACGGAGATGTCGTAGTCTAATCCCAAGGAAAGAGATCTCTTTTATTTCAGCTTATATATATATATTTATATGTATGTACATATATATATATAAATCCCATTAAAAAAATTACTTTTTCTGTTGATTGCAGCCAAAATGTGATATCGTGTTGTTCTTTTTTGTTATTTTAATTGAAAATAAAGTACAAAACTAATCACATTAAAAGTAGTTATAAGTCAGACATAGTATTCACATTGTCGACATATCTTCAAATTTATTTTGTTTGTTTATGACTTGATCACGTGTTTATGAGAATCGACCAACATAAGTGAAATTAAGGAAAACTTGAGCAACATATTCAAGAACAAATAAGATAATAATACAGAATGTACATCTGTTTTGAGGATATGCTGAATTTCCTTTGTCAGTGCAAGAAAACCATCTACCCCGAAGTCAAAAAGACAAACTTAGCACAAATAGAAGAAAGAGGGGTTTATATACCCAGATTTGGATTAAGAGCCCAGCTGAGATAAGAATAGTCTAGCCAATCTGAAATTAAAAGTAACACAAAATTGGTGTGTGCCCAACAAATATCCTGACAAGATGATCTTGTGTATTACTTTTCGGTTCGGATTGGCTGGAATGTTTTTAATTCTGAAGGGCAAGTCCCAATAATGAACTCCTATTCGAAGAGGAGTCACTCTTGATATCTATTTGATACTGTTATCTTTGGAGGCTGTTTATTGAAAGTAAATGAAATGAGAGTCTCACATGAGGTTTGTTATAGGCGAGGAGGTTCAAATGAAGGAATTTTTATATTTTTAGATTTTCCTATGAAGATAATTGACAACTAGCCAATGAAAATGCTTGATAATAACATTTTTGACAACTTTTACGTGCTGAATATAATACTTATCACATGCTAAATAATATAAACAACTTATCTTCATTATTAAAGTACTTAACTTTAACTTTCTTCGATATGTGATTATTTCAATTTTGCAATTATGAGCAAAATTTAATTTGTTTTTAAAAAATCACTAGATTTATTTAAGCTTTTTATATTAAATCATCAGAACTGATTTAGAATTTAATTTAAAGGCATATATTAAAGATGCACTAAATTTTAAAACTATTTTTTCAACTGCCAGTTTTCGAATGTCTTTAAACTGATTTTCGAGTTTTCTATGTTACTCATTCTAAGTTTCCCTATTTGAAATCTTTGAAAACACAAATATTTCTATTGACATAGGTTCTGAAATTTAAGGAAAAGTGACAACCGTATAATAAAAGATACCCTTGTGAAGTATTCTGTTAATCAAAGTAGGGCTATTTATGTCAAATTATAGCTTCCCTTATTTAATTCAATATGAATATTTTTGTTTTATGCAATATAAAATGAATAACTAATAATTATATGTTTACATAGTAAAAGTCAAAATTAAGCTAGCATCTTTATTGCTGTTTATACAATTGTAATGTGTGTAGTTTGTTATATTTCAAAGCTATACTCAAATAAATATTTTTAATGTATTTTTCTTTTTTTATATGCATTTAAAGTTTACAATAAATTTTGTCTCAATAGTTATGTACAAGACATTTTATATCACAGTTGAAGTTAGTATTCCTAGTTTTTATGTGTTAAATACTAGTAAATTAGACTTCACTTAACATTGTACCAGTTAAAAGTTTTTTACATCCAGAAACTTGCTAAATACAGGGGCTCTTTAAAAACAGGTTCTACTTTATAGTGAATTGTTCAAACTCTATCACCTAATAATCCAAAGGCTAAAATTTACTGTTAGCCACAATTATGTGCATTTAGGGCATGTGAGGTTTTATACAGAAATGTGCAATACACACAAACTTAGAAACTGGATTATATTTGCATTTTGTTACATGCTAGAAAACCCAGATGGGTAGCATTTTAATACTGTCTCTAGGCTGAGGATCTTTTCTTGTGTACATGTGCATTTTAAAAATTTATCAAACCATAGTTACAGTATTTTATTTTGAGAATTTGAATATAAAGTTAATCATGGAGCCCATTTATAGGGGCATTTTCAAAGTTAAAATTATGTTTGCTTTACAGATTACAGCAGTCAGCACCCATGGGTTATTTTAGTGCTTATGCACTTATCAGTATGGAACAGCCAGGGCTAAAAATGTACAGGTACAAACCTGAGTAGTGTTCCAATTCGTGAAATTTCTTGTATATAACATTTCTTGAAACATCATCATATTTTGAAATGGCCCTGGAAATAGTCAATATCTACAATGGCATATTGGCTATACTGACAAGTGTGTAATAAATGCAAAACCGGTCCATGAGTGTTGATATCTACAATCAGAGGGTGACCCTATGAAGTTAATTTGATATTTCATAGAATAGTTTGTACAAAGCATTCATACACATGTTAATAAATTCTAAGTTTTATTGAATTTGTACTAAATGTAATACGGTATGAGAAATTTGAAAATATTGTTAGATTCTGTGTCACATCATTTGCACATAGTCAAACTGTGTATGTGCATTTTGCAAAATGTATGTTATTAATTTGAGAAAAAAAGCAGTTTATATATTTTAGTATCCTACAGTAACATGGTACAATGAACTTAAAAATGAATTAATATTTTGTGCCGCATAACTACATTTATCTAAAATTGCACATGTGCAATTTATAAAAGTAAATTTAATATGCATAAAATTTGCTATGCTTTGCATTTTATAATTGTTTAAATAATGTTAAATTGCATCTATATGTTTTAATATTTACATTAATTTCAGTATATACTAAGGTAGTTTATTGTGAGGAATGTGAAAATTAAGTTTGTTATGTGATATGGGAAAAATTTTTGTGCTAACTTTACATGTGCGAGTAGAGTAAAAAGAAAAATTAAGTGACATAATTAAACACAAATTATGCATCTCTGCATACAACTGTTTCAAAGATATGTTGGTCCTCCTTTATCAATATTAAACAGACTATCAAATCCAAAGTTAAAAATACAAATTAGGTCAATTTTGTATTCCCCCCCAAAAAAGAATATAAGGTCCATTGAAGCCAAGGTAATCAATACGTAAAGACATTTTGTGCAAAGGATAAGAAAAAATACAGAAAGGCAAATTCAGATTATGGTTTGTTAAATTCAAATTTTGTCCAATTTGAAGAAAAATTTATATATTGTAGTATTGTAAAATGGTAAATTCATACTATATGATATTTGATGCAAATATATTTTTGAATTATTGAATATATTGAATGCATTTTTAATGTCTTATTTTTGTTGAATTAAAAGATGAAGATTTGTTAAAAGTGAGAATATAAATTACATATTAAAGGGGATATAACAAAAATATTTTTATGCATATGCAGTTACATAAGTTTTATTTCATGTTGATACTAAAATGCGAAGGAAACTAAAGTGTATTGGAGCTAGTATGTGCATCATACTGTTTATTAGTTTTTTTCAAGATTTTAAGTATACTGTTTGTTATACATAGGCTAATATAGGTTTTTAGAAAATAATTTAAAAAATCTTTTTGTATAAAAATTTTATTGCTTTTCAAAATATTTGCCTTTGGCATCAATACATTTTCTCATTCAAATAAAATAATTTTCAAAACAGAAACCTGTGATTTTTAAACTTCAACTGTTTCTTCTAGGCTGTTAAATTGTTGATCACATATTTTATTTTTGATTTTGAGGAACAAGAAAAAACCATTGGGTGCTAAATCAGGCAAATAAGAACAATGATTCATCAAATCAATTTTTGCATGCTTCAAATAATTGATAGTTTGAAATGCAGTATGTGAGCTTGCATTGTCATGATGAAAAATGATGCAACATTTTGCATTATTTTTTCTAATTTGAGCAACTATTTCTGGCAAACATTGTTGTATGTCAATCAGCATTTACTGTTTTATTATCCTCCAAAGCAACAGTTGATGAGATTTACCAAAAAACAAAGCCATCATTTTTTTTAAACATTTTGTGCACGAACAATTTTGTAGGATTTGGTTCATTTTGAAACATCCAAACACTAGATTGTTGTTTTGTTTCTAGTTCATAGGAATAAATCTATGTTTCATCACCTGTTACAAAAAAATATACATGTTTGAGGCACTAGAGTTGAATCTTTTGAGATTTTCCTTGCACCATTTGACATTAGCATCCTTTTGAGCTTGAGTTAAATTGTGTGGAATCCAACACGCATATATCTTTTTGACATTCAAAAAATCAAGTAAAATTGAATGCATTCGCGTTCTTGAAATGTTCAAATATGTCCCAATTTCATCATATGTGACATGACGATTTAATGTGGTCATTTGTTGTATAGCATCAATGTTTTCTTGTATGCAGTAGTTCTTGGTTGACTGTCACAAAATTTATTGCTGAGACTCCTACACCCAAAATAGAATTTTTTAAACCAGTTGTAAATAGTTGGTTTGGATGGTGCTTCATCACCAAATGCTGAATCCATTCGATCGACACACTGCTGTGTCAACCTCTGTTGAAAGTCGTAATAAATCCAAGTTCAAAAATCCCTTCAACTTAAATCCATGTTTTGTCATTACTTTATTAACTTCAAAATGAAGCCGTAAAAATAATTTTATAGCATTTCTCATTCTTTTACAGCCAATGTTCACGTAAAAGTTCAAATTTTAAAAAATCATCTGCACTGAAAGCTGTTATTTTTGGTATTGCCACATTCTAAAAACTTAAGTACTGGCTCTCATATATTATAAGAATTGGGTGAAATCAATCTTGAAAATTTTTTAAAAATGTAAAATATAAACAAATTAACTCAAATGTCACAAACAATGCACAATATATAGCAATAGAAATAATATGCTGTAGATATGGAAATGTTCCCACAACTTTGCAAAATGTGATTGTTAACTATAAAAACTGGATAAACTATTGGAAAATTTCAATTTTTATTTCACTTGTGCTAAATCTAGTATATGTAGCCAATTTGACCTCAGAAATGCAGATATAAAATTTTTTGATTCCAATTTTTTAGAATACATGCTATCGGTATGCTTTCTGACTCTAAACCTGAATGTTACAACTTCAGAGTTTGAACTCAATCTTCTGCAGTTGAATGATAAGACTGGCTTAGCCAGTCACTAGATATTTTCAAAATTATGGCGTGTAGAGTGTTTTCTTACTGCTAGTGGAGTTATCAGCTTTTCAATGCTAACAAGTGCTAAATAGTTACCATGATGCAAGTCATTGCAGGGAAGTCCACACTTTGGAAATGCCCCAAATTGACAGATTTATGACTATGAAAACTTATTTAATGCCAGTAGATTATGTTTTAAAATTTCCATTTTTCTTATCAGATTTACACCAAATTTAGCATCTTAAAATTATTTACAGTGAGAAATTTGAGAATGGAATTAAATTTAGTTTAACATATTGGCTGCCAACTGTAAGAGGACTTATAGTTGGTAGTCTGCCACTGGACACCCACTATGAGTTATCTTGTAGTTGGTTGGTTAATCTATAAAGCCTACTATGGCCATTCTTGTAGACAATACGTGCTAATTGGGTGTCTGTGGAAAGTCCATTAAAAATCTTGATTGTGGTGGGAACTTGACATTTTTTTTTTCAAAAACATGATTCAGTTTGTCACAAAAGTATAATAATATCATAGTTCAACATTTAACTATTGAATGACTGGCATCAGGGGTCGGACTTGACGAAACCCCCTTGACAGTCCATGTGTTAATGTAAAAGTCAAATTCTAGCTGTACTTGGATATTTTGAAAAGTATTTGTTATCTGATTTAGTCCATGCAAGTATTAAAATATGAAAAAAGCAAATCTATAGTTTTTAAAGTATTTAATAATATGTTTTAACTATACAGATTATTTTACTTCCCCATCTCTGAAATTGTTAAAAAGGGAGAAATTCATAATACCGAGTAAAAAGTGTTTATTATCAGTAATGTATGAAATAGTATGAAATAAAATTTATTGAAGTGATAGAAACAAAGCAGCAAAAATTAGTAAGTATTATTCACAAAATTTTTATTATTAAATTTATTGAAGAGACAGTTGACTAAGATAATATATACAGAAATTATGAATTGGTTAATGAAAAATAAGGGTTTATTCCAGGAGTAATTATTTCCAGAAAATAGCTCATACAGATAATGTGCCTTTATAATAACTGTAAAACTATTTATCAAGCATAAGTGATAACACACAGAAAATACTTTGTAGAACACCTACATAGTATTTTAAGGCAACATATTGCACAACAGTAAAATAGTCCAGAAGTAATAATTTTCAGAAAAATAGCTTATACAGATAATGTGTTTATAATAACAGTAAAATCTGTAAACTATTTATCAGAAGTATCTAGAAAATATATTATAGGATAATTACAATGTGTTTAAGGGTAGATTTCTGGACATAAATAAAACATTAGCAATACTTTGTAAAAAATATAGTAACATATCTTTATATTATCTTCTTCCATCAAGAAAAATCCAAAACAAACTTAATCATACATCGTTTAATCATACTTTTTTCTGAGAATTATTGTATTAAATAGAACTTGAAAAGAATTATTATAAGTAATAATAATACAAAACTAATATACAAGTTTGAAAATTTTGTAGAAATATACATAGCATAACACTACCTGGTTTTTTAAACAGTTGAAAATACCAAAATCAGTGCAGTACAATTAGTTTCAAAAGCATTAGTGATGATTGTAAATGTTTCTTTTTTCTAGAGTTGATTGATGCTTACTCAAAGTAAAGTAAACAACCGTCGTATTGGAAATAAACTTTATAATAAAGTATCTAAGAGCATAACGTGGACTTCCAACTTGCCATTATTTTGCTTCAATATTAAAGCTTTGTAGTGAAAGCTTTGTTTCATTAAAGAATTTCAGACTCAGTTGCAGGTGTGTCTATTGAAGAATAACAAGTTGAGCAAAATATCAATAACGAAGTATATAACAAAGGCATGAGACTCGAGTGCCTGCTTTCTGATTGGCTGTCGTAGGTGAACTTTTTATCCAGGTTTTAGGTATATAAATACTCCTGTTTCTTCTATTTGTGCCCATTTCATCTTTTTGAGTTTGTTGGTTCTCTAGCCCTGATGAAGGGGATTTAGCATATCCTAAAAACAGCTGTATGCTGCATTTTTATCTTTTTTGAGCTTAAATATGTTGTTCAAGTTTTCCTCAATCTTTTGCAAAGTGTTCTTTTTTTTACTTCTTAATAAGTGAAATTCTTACTAGGATTTTGAGAGACGGATCTGCATCACATGAAGTACTGGCAAGTTTTCCCTTTTTCTATGTGAACAAGAATGTACTGGGTATTTTGCTTGTAATTTTCAAACATCTATGAAATGTTTTGAATGTTTAAATATTAACATTTTACTGAAAATTACAATACTCTTAAAATTCAACATCTGTATACTTTGTTATATTTAGCAAATTATATCAGCATTACCAAGATGTAATTATGTTTTTCAGTTTTTTACAAAGTGAATAAAGATGCAGGGTGCTATAGAAGAGGAATTTGATCCGAATCTTCCAGATTGTACAGAAGGAGATTTCTATTGTAAAGTTAGTACAGGTTCTATTTTAATTGAATTTGCTCTATTGCTTTTAGATAGAATACATATGTGCAGTAAAGCCTCACTAAGGTGATCACCCTACTTTCCATGAAAAATCGGTTGCTTATAGAGATGGTCTCTTAATAGAGATCTATAGTGAGAGGGGAGGGGGATCAACATGAAATTAATCAAAAAGCAATTGAAATTACATACATAAATATCAAAATTTGTATTAAATTAGTAATCAATATATAACTTTCAAAAGTAAGTTTTGGTAATTTGATGTTTAAATATCAAGCTATAAAATTTACAACTTACAAGAATGAATAGTAGTTTTTGATGTTACAAATTTTTTTCTCCAATTTTTTTTTTTTTTTTTCTAAACAAATTTGAAGTTCAGGAAATAAATGAAGTATTTTCTCACCTTCAATAGATAATGGTTTCTATTAAGCCATTTTTGCTACCTTGAGTGTTTCCTAAGATGAGGGCAAAGAGTTCCAATGATGGGGAGTGTATGGGGAAAAAATCCATCCCAAGAAAAATTGTTCTTAAGGGAGGTGGTCTCTCTGAGAGGTTTTACCGTATCTCAAATTTTACTGTCATCGTAAACTACAATTTTTATTTAAGGCAAATTTTATAATTAGAGTTTGTCTTAAATTTCTTTATATTTATAATTTGTTTTTATAAAATGTTTTATATTTTAAAGTACCCTTTTCTGAAATTCCTGTACAAAATCTAATCAGAAATGTACATTTTAATATTATTAATTACTTTTTGACTAGATATGCAAATTATAAAAGTTTTGCTGCTATGGAGCAATAAAGTTGCTCTAGATGGCATTTTAATCGCTGCATTACATTTGTACAGGAGCTATAAAAAGTGTGATGCAATTGTTCTAACATTTTAAGCCAAGCCAAGCCAAGACGTTTGCTTATGGAGTGCCTGGGTCCGAAGGACCCGTACCTCCACCTCAGAATGTGGGAATGTCCACTGTTAGTGAGTTTTGAGTAACAAGTGAAATAGCAATATGCACTCGTCAGTTCTTGGGTGCTGGGTTGAGGTCAGAGACTGCTGATGTTCTGCTGTCTTCGTCTTGGGATGGCTGATACTGGGCTGCGACTGTAAGAGAAGAGGGTGGGACAAGGGGAAGAGCGGGGCAATAGGAAAACAGGAACTTTAGGAGTTCCCTGAAGGAAGTTCAAAGTGTTCATTATGGAATACAAAAAGACACAATTTCAATGATTTTAATAAAGTTTTCATTTAATTTAAATATAAATAAAATAAGTTATGAACTTTAAGTTAAGTAATAAATTAACATAAATTCATATCACAAATAGCAAGATAAGCATTTTAAAGGAAGACTGGGCTGACATTAAAACGCGAGCTGATGCAAGGCATTGTTCTTGAGGATTGTGGGTTCACCGGGTGGGACAAATCAGGGATCCCCATTTCACTTTGGAATTGCCTAGGCAATAGCCTAAGTGGAATAGAGTCACCAATATCGCCGCTCGGTGAGGTGATTAGGAAACTCCTGCCTGGGTCGCTTCCACGGTGGCACCATAGGACCAGAAAGAAGATGTCTAAGTCTTCTTTCTTTTTGAAAGAAGATGTCTAAGTCTTCTTTCTTAGAAAGAAGATGTCTAAGTCTTCTCCTAAGAGATAGGAAGGTGTGGAAGGGTCGTAGCTACTATCAACGTCTCTCAAGCAGGGTTTGCTAGATTGTGTTGACTTCAGTGTATGCTTATAATCCCCCCAAAATCAAATCTGATATCTTGTAAAACATTAATAAAGTATGAAAAGGATGCTACATGAAGTAGGCTTATCAATATGATGAATCACAAGGTATTTTCCTATCCTGCTAAAGAAGCGAGGGAATTTTTGGCAGTACTAAGTACACGAGAATATGCATGCTGAAAATGCTCAGTTAGACAAAACAGTCTACTTTGTGGAAGCATTATTTGATTGTGTCCAGTTTTCCCCAAATCTATCTTTGTGTACCATCCAAATCAATGCGCTGTGTTCCCTACATAAATCTGTTCCAGCACATTCTAAACAGAAGCTAGAGTTCTTTCTCATCACTCCCTGGTCTTTTACCTGTAACAGTTAATCAGTGGTGGAACCTGTAACAGTTACCTGTAATAGTTCACCAGTTATGTCAGAAATAGGGCATTATCACAATATCATGAACAGTCTCTAAATTGAATTTATTTTAGCTCTGAGTCTCTCAGTTGCTCAGACTTACTGAGCCAGTAAATGATCACTATGTTCACATGTATAGGCCAATCACACAACACTCGTAATTAGAAACTACTGTTGAGTGTAGCAGTCCAAAATCGAGTGAGCAAATTTAATTAGGTAGTGGATTCAGCAGCCACTAGGCACTTTTGCAATAAGGGAAATTTGTTTTCAAAAATAAGAAAATTTGAATGGACTCCTATGTCCTTTGCTGCTGGATATTTTGAAAGCTTACATAAGAGTATCTATTGTTAAAATGTTTGTTTAAATGAAATGTAATTTAACATAATGATCTCATGTATTCTCCTTGACTTAGACGGAGTTTGTCAGCTGTTTTACTTCTTGAAGAGCAGGACTATACTTTTGTTGACTTTAATAGTAGAATTTGGATTTATACCCCTGTGAAATAAAAACTTATTTTTGCTAGAAGCAAAGATTGTTTATGTTTTCTGAATCCACAATATAATTTAAGAGGGAAATATTGTAACAACATTGAGGAGTTTAAAAGTAAAGAAAACAAAACTCAGTAGTATAAAGGATTTTAAAAGTAAAAATGTAAAATTTAGTGATATTTAAATTTTTCAAAGTAGAAAAGAAATTTCTAGGAATTTAAAAATTATATTCTCCTTCCAAGGTATTTTATAGTTTTAACAGTAAACAACCTAATAATTCATGTAATAAAATTAATAACAATACTAAATTTTAGCGTAAATGGTTTAAAAAAGACTGTTTCAATACTTCTTTAAAGAAAGCAGGCATATGAAAATTAGATGGCTACAATTGCTTCGAAGGCATTTTATAGTCATCCTCTTTTTATAACCATCACAGTGTCTTCTCTTGGAAACAGCAGTGCGGACCTGGCCTACTTCTCGGTTTTACAGGATTAGTTCCGCACCCTTTAGGACTTACGGACCCACATGTTTAGCGTGATCATACTCCGCGTGAACACGGCAGCAGTTTTTTCTTTTTCCAGTGGAGGGAATCAGGGGCGGCAAATAGGGGGCGTGGTCGCGCCCCCATATTTTTCCTCATCGTATATCGGCTTCTTCCTTTTTTTATTGACTGTCCACTGGTCAGTTTTCTTATGCTATGGAGCTTCAAAAGAGCCAACCTTCACAGTGAAGCTTCTCTCTTCGGGCTGGAACTAATCTTCTTCAACTTGAAAAGATTGGGTGATGTTATCCTTTTCACTTGAAAATTTCAAGTGCCCGATTAAATTTATGTGTAGTTAGTGCATGCTCATCCATTCTTCCTGCTAGAAATGCATTTCAACAGCTCAATGCATTATATTCTTTCATAGAAACATCCTATAAAAGACATGCTATTTTCGAAAAGATTTGCTCATCAACAAGTACTTTTTCTGGAGACTCTTCAACTCTACAATCACTAAGTGATACGAGGTGGTCTTCCAGAGTTAAAGCCATAAAAGCACTACTTGATAATTTTGAAGTGGTGATTTTATCATTGCAAGAATTATCTGAAAACGATTCCCTCAATGGTGGAAGAGCCGAAGCACTTTTAACATGCATGATATCATTCGAATTTTTGTTCACTTTGGTTGTATTGTCCAGTGTTTTTGATCAATGCAATGCTCTCTCAAAGCATCTTTAGTCATCTGATCTTAATTTTCAGACTGTTCAAGCTTTGGCTAAAGCTACTATTGAAACTGTTAGTTATTTTCGCACTGATGCATATTTCAATCAAGTGTGGAGTTTTGTGACAGAACTTTGCGAAAAAAATTCTTATTCTGGACCAAAACTGAAAAGGCGTAAAAATATTCCAAGGGAATTCGGAGGCGTTGAAAAATATCCCCATGATGATGTTAAATCATATCACAGAATCAAGCCCTTGTCTAATTCTCAACATGCCTATCAACCGGGCAAATCTACGGACACTGCTCTTTACAGTCTCTCCTTTATTTTAGAAAGAAATCTCAATGCCAAGGAAATTGCTCTTACTACCTTTCTTGACATTGAAGGTGCCTTTGATAAGGTACCCATCGACACCATTCTTGTTGCTCTTGACAGAAAAGGTGTTGATACCACGATCTCTTATTGGATCAAGAACCTGTTATCTAACAGGTATATCTGTGCATCTTTACTTGGTGATAGTATGACTGTGCATGCACTTTCGGGCTGTCCACAAGGAGGTGTGCTCTCACCAATTCTCTGGTGTTTAGTTGTGGACTCTCTTTTGGAAAGCATCAATATCTCTGGCGTCTCTTGCGTTGGATATGCTGACGATGTTGTCATCATTGTCAGGGGTAAATTTGGCAACACTGTCTCTGACATGATGTCTACTGCTCTCAGGCGGGTTGAGACATGGTGTAAAAATGCAGGCCTTACGGTTAATCCACAGAAGACTGCTTTAGTTGCATTTACAAGGAAACGCATACTTAATCTTGGGAATATTTGTTTCTTTGGACAGAAGCTTATTTGCTCCAAGGAGGTTAAATTCTTGGGAATTTATTTTGACAAGGAACTCAATTGGAAGAGACACTTGGACTACTGCACGACTAAAGCCAGAAGAATCTTCTGGTCTTGTAGGAATGCTATTGGGAAAACCTGGGGATTAAATCCCAGAGCTATCCATTGGATTTACTCGATGATAGTCTGTCCTATCATTTCTTATGGATCCATTGTTTGGTGGTCCAGAATTAGAAGTGAAACTGCTAAACTTGATTTAGTTAAACTTCAAAGGATGGTGTGCATTGCAATTTCTGGTTGCATGAAAACCACTCCTACTGCATCTCTTGAACTTTTACTTGGTTTGCATCCGCTTTATATGCGTATTGAAGCAGAGGCACTTATCTGCATGAACAGACTCAAATATCTGAAACACTGGAAAGATTACTCAAGGTATCTATCTTGGGGCGAACTTAACAGTAATGTTGCTAGGCATCCTTATTTCTGTATGCCACCTGATGGCATACATGTCAAATTTACGTTTGATAAGCCTTATGAAATTCTTGTCCCCTCGCGGGATGATTGGAAGAGGACTCCTACCTACAATAAACTGAAATGTTTTGTATGGTACACTGATGGCTCGAAGATTGGCACAAGTACTGGTGCTGGTGTCTGTTGCCCTGATGATGGCACTGAGCTATCTTATCCGCTTGGCAATTTTGCTACTGTCTTTCAGGCTGAAGTATTTGCCATTCTTATGTGTTGTAGAATTTGCTATGACAGAAAGTATGAGAATAGCCAGATTTTCATTTGTTCTGACAGCCAGGCTGCTCTTATGGCTCTGGGGAAGTTCACTGTGACATCTTCCCTTGTCTGGGAATGTTATAATGCTCTCTGTAAAATTGCTAGTAATAATAGTGTCATTCTGTACTGGGTGCCTGGTCATTCGGGCATTCCTGGCAACGAATTGGCAGACGAACTTGCTAGGAAAGGCTCTAGTACTCTTTTTGTGGGCCCTGAGCCGGCCTTGGGTATTCCCAATGATCTTATCAGAAGAATTGTCTATGACATCTTCAGGAAGCTTCAATGTAAGAACTGGCGTGACACTAAGGGACAAAGGCAAGCGAAAATCCTCAACTGCAATTGCCCTAATTGTTAAGTAACACACATTGATTTCGTTATTCAAATTTTATGTTTAAATTTGCATTTCTTGTGAATTTGTTTATTTTAGTTTTGTAATAATGCTATGGCAACACTCGTGGGTTTCTGTAGACGTTGTCAGATGAACGAGTGGTTTTTGTTTACGAGTTGACGTGGGCTGTACGTATGTTAAGTTTTGAAGTAAAGTTTCTGGTTCCTGAAAAGCAGTTGTAATTATTTTCGTACATATTGAAACGTGTGAAGTTGGGTAAATTTCTACGGCGTTTCTGACATTTGGTGACCCGGACGTGACTGTGAAGATAGAAAGGTTAGTTTCGTTTGGAATTTTGTTTTAACTAAGCCTGTCGCTGTCACATTTTCATAATGGAACTGCTCATAAGAAAGCGAAAGCCGATTCGAGCGTCTTTTGCAAAGTCGTATAACATTTTGACAACGGCTTTAATTGATGAGGAACCAGACGATAAAATTATTCAAACACATTTGGCAAATATGGACAGATTAATGTTGAATTTAGCAGAGATCGACGACGAAATCTGTAACGCTTTGCTTGCCGATGATTCAAAAGTGGAAGAATATGAAACTGAATATGGGGTAATAGAAGAATATCGCGGAAAAATGGTTACTGCTAGGGTTGGCGTCGAAATGCATTTAAATAAAACCACAACCAAACGAAGTGCGAGTTTTTCCCATGTTCAAGAAAAAACGAAACTGAAGCTTCCTAAAATTGAATTTGTGAAATTTGGGGGTGAAATAAAAGATTGGCTAGCATTTTGGAGTCAATTCAAGAGAATCCATGAAGATAAATTGATGGAAGAAGAAGATAAATTTCAATATTTAATTCAGTCTATGATCGTTGGCACAAGAGCAAAAGAAATAGTAGACAGCTTCCCTCCTACTGCAGAAAATTATTCAAAAGCTGTTGAAAGCCTTAAAAATAGATTTGGAAGGGAAGAGCTACTTATAGAGTTCTATGTCAGGGAATTGCTTGGACTGGTGATTAAAAATGCAGTGTCTTCAAAATCCAAAGCAAATACAGCTCAATTGTATGATAAGTTAGAATCGCATTTAAGGTCTCTTGAATCAATTGGTATGACTTCGGACAAATACGCAGCAATGCTTTTTCCCCTTGTTGAATCTTGCATACCGGAAGAAATACTACGAGTCTGGTTAAGAAATCCGGTGGCGGCTAAAGGTGAAGAAAGTGATACTTACATTGATAAGTTGAAAAACCTGTTATTGTTCCTAAGAACTGAAGTAGAAGGTGAAGAGCGTATCTCGCTTGCTAAAGCTGGTTTTAAGCAAAATGAGAAAAGTAGTCGAAAGGAAATTTGTAAGGAAACGGGTATGAATTTACCGACTGCTACTGATTTATTTTTAGGGATAAATTCATGTGAAAAGTCCATTTGTGTATTTTGCGGAAAATTTCATGAAAGTAAAGAATGCTTCAAAGCTCAAAAACTTTCTCTAGAAGAGAAGCACGATATTTTAAAAAGAAAGAAGGGATGCTTCACTTGTTTACGGATTGGACATCGTTCTAAACAGTGCAAATCACATGTTCGGTGTATAATTTGTTCCAAAAGGCACTGGGTAGTTATGTGTCCTGAACTAACCAATAATAAGAGGGCTTTAGTTACAGAGTTCAAAGAAGGTGGGGATCAGAATATTACTTTATCCAGCCAAGGCCACTCTGAAGTACTATTGCAAACACTGCTTGTGGTTCTTAAAGCTCACGGAAAAGACCGAAAAGTTAGGGCACTGATTGATACAGGTTCTCAGCGTTCTTATATTCTAGAAAGTACTGCAAGGCAGATGGGATTTAATCCTGTGAATACTGATATATTAACACAAGTCGTGTTTGGAGGAATCACCTCTAGGAGAGAGCACAAGTGCTACAATGTAATTTTGAATAGTTCAGTTAATAACTATTGCTGTGAAATTAAAGTGTTAGACCAACCTGTTATATGTGGTTCAATACCAAGACTCAAGACTGGATTATGGTTGGAAGAAATGAGACAAAAGGGAATCCAGCTCACGGATATAGGAAGCAATCAGCCACCTATTGAAATACTTATTGGAGCCGATTTCGCTGGTCAACTTTACACAGGACGCGTTCATCAGCTAAAGTGTGGACTGGTCGCTGTGCAAACTCATCTAGGATGGGTTGTAATGGGAAAGTCGCAAGAGGATTCAAAGTATAGCAATTATGGTTCGGTTTTAACTTCACTTTCGATTCATAGTAACAATGTTCCTGATTTATGGAAGTTAGAAGCTATTGGAATCACTGAACCATGTGAACATCAAAGCAAAGACGAAGTAGAAACAGCTGTTTCGGATCATTTCAAGAAAACAGTTAGAATTAATGAAGACGGAAGATATCAAGTTAGTCTTCCTTGGATGCATACTCAAGGAGAATTACCAACGAATAGAGAAATAGCTGAGAAGAGATTGAATTCCACAACATCTAAACTCATGAAAGAAGGAAAGTTTGAAAGCTACAATGCTGTTTTCCATGAGTGGTGGCAAGAAGGAATAATCACAGAAAGTTCAGAGAATAGTGGTCATTTTTTACCTCATCGAGGAGTATTTAAGTGCAATTCATCGACTAATGTTAGACCTGTCTTTGATGCATCCTGTAAACAGAAAGGATCTTATTCCTTAAATGAATGTTTGGCAAAGGGACCAAATCTATTGGAACTGATTCCCACAATACTTTTGAAGTTTCGAGAGAAAAAAATCGGCGTTATTTCGGACATAAAGAAGGCTTTCTTGCAAATATCTGTTGTTAAAAGTGATCAAGAACTTTTAAAATTTCTTTGGTGGCAAGGTGAAAGCCAGAATGCTATAAAGATTTTTCAACATTGCAGAGTAGTCTTTGGATTAAACTGTAGTCCTTTTCTTCTTGGAGCAGTGATACAACACCATTTGGACAAATATTCATCTTCAGCTCAACATAAGGTAGCACAGAAACTTAAATCAGCATTTTATGTTGATAATTGTGTGTGTTCTGTAGACTCTGAAGTGGAATTGCAAGAATTTGTTCAAATATCCACAGAGGTGATAGCGGAAGGAAAATTTGAATTAAGAGACTGGGAACATACCGAAATAACGGATACTTGTGTCAAATCTAATCCGTCAACAGTCTTGGGATTGTTATGGGACAAACAAGAAGATGTATTATTCTGTGACATCGCAGCGATAAGCAAACCTGAAGGGACCATCAGTAGAAGAACTATTTTATCTATTGCACAAAGACTATTTGACCCCATAGGTTTCACTTGTCCAGTTACATTGTATCCTAAGTTGTTATTACAAAATAGTCGGAAATCTAAATTGAGTTGGGATGCTGAAGTACCGAAAGATGTTTCACATAACTTTTTGAAATGGATCGCTGAACTACAAATGCTTAATGTCGTGAGGATTCCTAGACATGCTTTTATCAATGATAACTCAACATTGAGTCTACATGTGTTTTGTGATGCATCTGGGATTTCATATGCAGCTGTTGTATATGTGCGATGTGAAACCTATATTAATATTTCCGTGCAGCTACTCATGGCAAAATCAAGAGTTGCACCATTAAAACCCATTTCTATTCCAAGACTAGAACTTTTAGCTTGTTGTATTGGTGCACGTCTAGCAGACTTTGTGAAGAGAAGTTTGAAATTTGATTCTGTTAGGGAATATTTCTGGACGGATTCTTCTACTGCCCTACACTGGATTAAAAGAAATGAGCAGTGGGGAGTATTTGTCAAAAATAGAGTAAATGAAATCCAGAAATTATCTAATATTGAAAATTGGAGACATGTTAATAGCCAAAATAATCCTGCTGATCTGCCCTCCAGAGGATGCTCAGTGAAGAAATTAATTGAATCCCGATGGTGGGAGGGACCTCCATGGCTGAAACAGAATGAAAAGGATTGGCCCCGCTCTGAATGCACGGTTAATGAAATAGACGTGCTGCAAGAAAGAAAAAATATCTCTGCGGTTTTGTTGAGTAAAACGTTTAAAGAGACATGGTTTCTATCATATTTTTCAAAGTATACAAAAATTATAAGAATGGTAGGATGGATTTTGAGATTTCTTCAGAATGCTCGAAAGAACATTCATGATCGAAACACTGGAGAATTATCTGCTGATGAGTTGAATAAAGCTGAAAAGGCAATTATCAAAACTGTTCAAAGAGACACCTTTACCAAGGAACGGTTAAATAGTTTGAAATCCTTGTGTCTGTTGAAAGACCGTGATGGTTTAATTCGAGTGGAAACAAAGTTGACAGAACTTAAAGATGAAGACAATTTCAAGTACCCAATACTACTGCCAAGCGAACATAAATTGGTAGAACTTATCATCCAAGAACACCATGCAACCAAACTTCATGCCGGATTACATTCCTTATTGTCAGATTTGCGTGAAAAATTCTGGATACTTAATGGAAGGAGAACAGTACGCCGTGTAATTTCGAAATGCATTAGATGCAAGAGACACAATGCAAAATGTATACAAACAACTCCAGTTCCTCTTCCAGAAGACAGAGTGAGACAAGCGTCAGTTTTTGAAATTACTGGAGTAGATCTGGCTGGACCCCTCATATTGAAGGGAGGTGTGAAAAGTTGGGTTGTTCTTTATACGTGTGCTGTTTATAGGGCTATTCATTTGGAGCTCATAACATCATTATCTACTAAAGCTTTTCTGCTCAGTTTCAGACGGTTCATAGCACGTCGTGGAAGACCTAATACCATCTATAGTGATAATGGAAGTAATTTTGTCGGAGCTGATAATCTTCTACAAAAAATTGATTGGAAAACCATTGAAATAGAAACATCAGTCAAAAGAATTACTTGGAAGTTCAATCCACCCTCCGCTGCTTGGTGGGGAGGGTTTTGGGAACGTCTTGTGCAGATGGTTAAGAGACTGTTGAGACGGGTCTTGGGAACAGCTTCTTTAGACTATGAAGAAATGATGAGCATTCTCTGCGATTGCGAAGCAATAATTAATGCCAGACCACTGACTTACATTTCCGAAGATCCTGAAAACCTAACTCCTTTGACTCCGGCTATGTTTTTGCAGGACATGCAGACGGTGGGAGTGCCAGACTTGGACCTTTTGGACAAAGTGGATCTCACAAAAAGACTGAGATATCAGCAGACATTAAAGGATCAGCTAAGGAAAAGATTTAGAGTAGAGTATCTTGGCCAATTAGTGCAACATAGGGGAAAAATGAAAATGCTGAATGTCAAAATTGGAGATATAGTTCTCATTGAATGCGAGAATAAGAAAAGAACTTTCTGGCCAATGGCAAAAATAACTGAAGTTTATCCCGGAAAAGATGGCAGCAACAGAGTTGTGAAATTAAAGACAGCAATGGGGGAACTAATTCGACCAGTTCAGAGAATTTTCCCTCTTGAAATTGAATGTCCATCCCGAGAACCAGAAACTGATACTGTAGCTAGTAAGAAAAGGGTTGTGGACGCTTCACCCTCTGTTCAACGAAATACTGTTGTTACTAGAAGTGGCAGAACAATTAGACTCCCATCTAGGTTTAGATAAATGTAGAAAAGTTTAATTTCCATTTAAATGTTAATTTATCTTTAATTTATTGTAAGTTTTGATTATAATGTTTAAATCAAAAGGTGGGAGAATGTTAAGTAACACACATTGATTTCGTTATTCAAATTTTATGTTTAAATTTGCATTTCTTGTGAATTTGTTTATTTTAGTTTTGTAATAATGCTATGGCAACACTCGTGGGTTTCTGTAGACGTTGTCAGATGAACGAGCGGTTTTTGTTTACGAGTTGACGTGGGCTGTACGTATGTTAAGTTTTGAAGTAAAGTTTCTGGTTCCTGAAAAGCAGTTGTAATTATTTTCGTACATATTGAAACGTGTGAAGTTGGGTAAATTTCTACGGCGTTTCTGACACTAATACACGTCAAAAGGAACTTTTCAGGCTCAGTAGAACTGGCATCAGGAGAGCTGTTGGGCTCCTTACTGGGCACTGCACCCTCAAGAGACATCTTAATATCATGGGTGTCTCCAAGGTTTCGCTTTGCAGAGGCTGCAATTACAGCGAAGAAATTGCAGCTCACATTCTATGTGAATGTGAGGCCTACTCTGCTCACAGATTCGAACACATTGGTCGTCATGTGATTGAACACTGGGAGCTGAACGACATTCCTGTCAAGTGCCTGCTTATTTTCGCATCGGCTACTGGTCTCTTTTCTTAGGGATCTTCGTTTTCTTTTTGGGGTAGTACAATAGACCTCTGGTCGATGTGCTGGGCTCTTTTTGAGCCACCCACCTTTATTTCATTCATTCATTCATATCACAGAATCAATATTCAATATGAAATAATATATTCAGTATCTAATGAAATTGAGACAAGATTTAATGACAGCAATATATCTGTTTTATTTGCCCTTAGTTCAGTATTATCCGGATCAGATGTCGAGAAAGAAAATGTTTCAACCATATGCAAAGTATATAACTTCCAGAAAGAGGTATTTTTATGTGAATTGCTACTGTAAAATTCAATGGTAAAAAATGAAAACATAGACTATCCTAATTTTAAAAGTCACCTGGATTATTTTAAAGAGAGTAATTTAAATAATGCGTTTCCTGCCATAACATTATTAGTTAAATTGTTTTTGACTGTGCCAATCAGCTCAGACAGTTGTGAAAGGTCTTTTTCGTATCTCAGGAGACTGAAAAATTATTTTCACAGTACAATGGGACAAGATAGACTTTCATCTTTAACTGTTTTAGCTAGAGGGCAAGATATACCACTGGATTATGATGATATTGTAACAAAATTTTCTCTTCTTCCACACTCTAAGAACCAGCGTTTGAAACTTCAATAAAAGGTAAATAAATATAGATATTTGTATTTAGAAAAATTATGTTAACAACAATTATGTTAACACAATTATGTACAAAAATTATGTTAACAATTATTTTTCTCAAGATCAATTCAATTTTGTGATTCCCCCCTGTTAACAAACATTTTATTTTTTCTATATTGTGGATTTTCATACATACAAATCTTGCACCCCCAAATGAAATGCTGAAATGCCGCCCCTGGAGGGAATCGAACCCGGGTCTACCACATGCAATTCCCGCGTGCTGACCTGTGAGCTACCGTGTCCATACAGTGTCTTCTCTTAACCTTTTGGCTGTTACGCTTTCTCAAAGAAAGCTTCTCCCCAGCGTTATCCATTTTCCAATGCGAGCAATGTTGCTCTCTCTGTAGAGAGAATGCATTTCCCATCATCGCTATAAATGGATGCAATTAAACATTAAGTAAAACAATAAGTAAATAAATCTTTGTTATTTTATAGAATATGTACAAAATGTCATTTCCTGTACATATGTCATTTCCTGTAAATGTATCATTTAATGTAATTTCTTAAATTTTTTCATGCTGTAATATATTTTAAAACAAGGTGCAATATATAGTTTTACATCACAGTCTTTACAGTAAAATTATGTTTCATTTCACAATTTTTTCACAAATGAATATTCATTGACATTGTCATTAGAATAAAAAAGATTAAATTAAACCCAATGTTGAAGCCATCGCGCACTTTCGTATGTAAAGAAAACATCAAATGGCATGAAAATTTTAGAAAAAGTTGAAAAAAAAAGGAGTAGAAATCAAAGAATTATTGATTAGTGCTGCCATCTAGGGTTAAACTGAAGAATAAAAGCTGTAAAATGTGTTAAAAGCATTTGAAACATTTATAAGGAAAAAGGTTGATGAATGTTTTTAGTGCTTTACTAACATACAGCAGTTTTTGCTGAATATGCTAGATGCTTTCACAATGGTTAAAGGGTTAATAACTGCTAAGGAAGAATTACAAGGTGATACGTAGACAAAGAATGGAATAGATAGATATGGAACACCCAAAGGGAGAATTTGTAGCGGGGATAACAGACATTGAAATCGAGACCCGGACCATAAACATATCACCACAGTCAATAAAGTAGCCTAACCCACCCATTACATGAAGCAAAGAAATGGAACAGGCTGTATTAATATGAGATTTAAAATAAAATTGAGAGAGAAAAAATATAAACCTTTGAATTAGAGAGAAAACAATTTAAACTTTTGAATTACTAACAAAAATAAGGGATTGGTGAGAAGAGGGAGGACAAAAATAGACTAACCCATATAAAAAAGAAAAGATATCAAAATTGTAAAATAGTAACTGAATAGGAGTGATAAATTATGAAAGTCTAAGAAACATAAAAATTTGTATATTCATATTCAAAATCCTTAAAAGTATGTAGCAAATAACAAAATGGAGGAAACAAGCTGTTTCAGGGGTTAAATGAGTTACCTTAATCAAAACATATACTTTAAAACCGCTTAATCAAATTATAACTAAACAAACATTAATAATTCAGGAAGCAACAGAAATTGGAAAAAAATAACCAATTTTGGAGTGCTACATTAGCTACATTATTCAAATAACTTCAAACCATTAACTATTCAAATAACAATCAAACAACTTGCATATTTACCAAAGCAGGATATAGAAAAATATGAACTAAAAGGGGTTATTAGAAGAAAAACATTATTAGAAGAAAGAGTAAAAAGTGGACTCTGTCTGGTAAATTTTACCAATGCTTTATTAATGATAGAAGGATTAAAACCCCTACTTTTAGTTCAAGACTTCAGGGTTCAGTTTAGAGAATAAAGCTTATGTAGCAACTATTGTTACACAAAATCTATATTGCATTGTAATTCAGTGTTTTTGATTAGCAATTGAAAATTGCATTTAATGTTTTCGAAAAGTAAGCAACCAGAAAAATTCCACAAAAAAGGTTTTAGAGCACACTTCAAATATGTTTTTAATAAATTTAAATTGTTTAAAATTATTAATATATTATTTATTAAGTATTAAGTACCTAAATAATAAATAAACTTCTTTTAATAACGTTATTCTGAAAATATACCTTCATTTCATTTATTTGTTTTAAAGATAATTTCTCTGTATAAAAAGCAAAATCAATATAGAAATATTATTGGATGTAAACAGATTGCAAAAATGAAAAGTATTTAAAAATAGAATAACATATACCTATGATCATTTCTAAATGCAAATTAATTAACAAATGAAACATATTAATTAATATATTAATGAAATTGTTAATTAATAAATGAAACACATCCCATAAATATATTAAATAAAACTTTTTGCTAAATAATAGGAGGGGGTTTGGCTCAAAGTACCCATTTTATTCAAGTGCAGGATTTCATTTAAAAATATATTTAAGGAAGAAATGCCATAAAAAAAAAACTAGATTTATTTGCACAAATTTAAAAGTTTGACTCATACTTTTGAGTTGTAAGAGTTCACAGACTGAAATTGATCTGACTCACAATTTTACAAACGAGGAGCAAGCTTTGAAGGAGATACTTGGATAATATTCCCACCCATTTATGCATGTGCTACTTCTACAAATTTCTCTATATATAAAATAATATATATATTATATAATAATAATATATCTTGGGTTTATTTTTTTATCCACACACATCTGCACTTTGCAAATATGCCCATTTTTACATAAAATTATAATGACACTGCTTAGTGCTGATTTATATAATGCTTCATCGCAGATGAACGCATCCCCATGTTAAGTGAGGTCTGAGTATCTTTTGGCATAATAAAAGATGTTTGTCTGTGGGTTTTTGCCACCTATAATGGAAAATCAAAGTGTTGGACAGTGGTGAAATTTGTTACAAAGGTATTTTATATCCCCATAATGTGTGCCTCAGTGAGATTTTTTGAAAGTTCAAATAACATAAAAATTAAGAATTTTTAAAGTAAAAAAATCACCAGTTTCTGCCATTTTGCCAAATTAAATCTGTGTGTTCTTTGCCGCCATAGACGATATTCGAGAGAAATGTTTTGATTAAATTCCATATGTTTCGTCTCCTTAAATAAACAATGATCCACAATTGCCATTGTAAGCTTGTAGTATGATTGGTCTGGAATATATCGCTTGACTAAAGAAATTAATTGTTTAGTAGGATTATAATTTCCATTTTTTAAATAAAATGAAAATTGAATAATAATTCTTTATTTATTTTATAGATATGTGACTGCAGCATGAACTCTGAAGATATGTGGTCATCCCATATAGCTGGAAAAAAACACATCAAAGTATGTTGTGTATTGAATTATGAAAGTTAATTTTTTTTTATTCTTAATTTTAGATATTTGATGTATACTAAAAGTATTTTACTATATTAAAAGTATCATTTATATATGTATCTTATAACAGTTTCAAAGGTTTTGCAGCATTCTTACTTGCATATATTATTTCAAAGAATTATGCTACAATTTATTTTTAATAGTTATATTACTTGAAATTTTCATTGTTTCCTTAAATTTATTGAAGTTGAATTACTGAGTATACATTGAATTCTATAAAGAATTAATTCTAATGTAATAGTGAATTCTAATACAATATGTTTAATTAATATGAAATTTAGCATGAGATGGTTATTTTCTATCTTATTTTACTTATTGTGCTACTTAGTGTTTTTGTTTTAATTTATATGTGAATTTCTTTGAATAATACTCTATTTTGATTATATATATGTATTTTTTTTTTTTAGAAAGTGAGAAGTGGTCCAAGAGGTAAAATATAATTTGAAAACTAATTTTATTAAATTGAAAATATTTGGTTTTATGATATATTGAATTTTAATTCTTTTCAAATGTTTTATGCCTCATTATAGAATATTTTGATTCCACAATAAAGTTATATATTTTTTTAGATATAGTATGAATACATATTTTTTGTAAAATATTTAAATATTTCTATTTACCTAATAAGAAAAAGTCTTAAATTGCTATAAAACTACTTTAAAAATAAAAGTCTTTATTTACACTAAAAGACACTAAACCATGTTTACAAGCCTAAGCACTTTTGAACGTAAAACACTATTAGAGGCTTATGACAGGAAAAATATAGATTAAACTTTTTATACCCAGCCAAAACCATAAAAAAACGCATATCATTAATTCAGGCCAAAGGATGTGTGCACCTTCTTTGAATTTTAAACTTTATCAGGTTTCCTTTTCTTGGTCCACCATCGGAATTTACTTGTTTTGGAAGAATAACCTAAGAACTAGAGCAGCTAGAAAGCCCAAATTTAGTATGTCATTGTCTTTTGTGGTATAATTTAATATGAGTTTTAATCTTACAATGCTAGCCTGTTCTGGGCCGTCATAAGAATGTACTCATTTTCGGGAAATAACCCGAGAACTGGAGTAGTTCGAAAAATTCAAATTTAGTATGTCGTTTTTTGTGGTATATTTTTATTTTTTGAATTTTCATCCTTATTGGGTCAGTCAGTCCATGCTAGGCGTACCATAGGAATGTACTCTTTTTAGGAGAATAGCTCAAGAACTGGAGCAGTTAGAAAGTCCAAATTTAGCAGATTGTTATCTTTTGTAGTATCATTTAATAATTTAGATTTGAACCTTACTAGACTAGCCTGTTCTAGGTCCGCTATAGGAATGCACTCATTTTGGTGGAATAACGCGAGAACCAGGATAGCTAGAAAATCTATATTTAGTATCTCGTTGTCTTTTGTGGTATATATTAATTGTTTGGATTTTCAACCTTATTGGGTTAGATCGTTCTGCGTCTACTATAGGACTATACTCATTTTGGGGGAATAACTTGAGAACAGGAGAAGCTAGAAAGTCCAAATTTAGTATGTATTTTTCACAGTTTCTCATACTATTGTATAAAGTATTGTTTCTCTGAGAATTTTCAATTGTTATATTTTGGTGGATAAATGTGTTTTAAGACTTCCTGAATGCATTTAAACTTTTTTTACTGGTAGATGCATTCACGCATCAAAATGTTTTGAAGCTGTGGCCACCTACTACAATCATGGGCTGCTGCTCTACTCTGTCAGGGTTGAGTGAAGCAAGGCATTTGGTGGGGTTGGTAATAGCAAACAGGGGGTGGTACCCCCCTAGTCAATCAACATAATGTTGAGTGCGAGTAATTTACACACATTATTAACATTTGCTGAATGGCAACAACGATGGCAGGCATATGTGCATGTTTGTCAATTTGGGTATGTTTACATTATTTGCTTTTAATACAGTAAGAAATTACGTTATTTTGAAATGCCTTTTTACAATAATAACACTTTATGTACAATATTTTTGTCTTATTCTATAACTTTCAGCTGATTTATTAAATCTTAAACTAGAGTAAAAGTTCCATATGTTTACTGAAGAAAGATTCTTCATAAGTGCGCAGTTAGGCCTATTTGACACCTAGTGCTTCTGCCATTATTCTATGAACATTTGAGGAGGAGAATATCAAAATGGATTTAATGAGATAATTTTGAGTCATTTTCCTAATGTAAATAATACTATATAAAATTTATACTAAAAATACTCTTTTTGAAGATGCCTTTGACATAAAAAAAATCAAACTTGAAGATCTTTTACATTTATTAACTTTCAATAAATAAAAATTGAGACCCTCATATACCAAGGTCAACAATTGGCAAAATATGTTAGAACCATTAGAATGAACATTTAGCACCATCTGGTATTAAAATAAATTCAAATAAAAACATTCCTGTTGAAAACAGATCGTCCTTTAAGGCAAAAATCTTGTTGACGGAAATTAGTGAGTTTTATCCTTTCTCATAATTTCACAGTTGACTCACAAACACATGTGCTTTCCTCAAAGTATTCTTTTTCATGCATCTTTAAACAATCTAAAGTTGGCGAAGCAGAATTATAAAATGTTTGCAATGTATACACTTATGATCAATTTTCTTTCTAAAAAAACTGATTTCTTATAAAAATTGTAATTTCAAATAAAACATGGTAATGTACTTTATTTTCGGCAGCAAAGGAAGTTCAAAAGTATCTATTTTTATTCATGTTTTTTTAAAAATAAATTCTATGAAAAAGCAGAACCGTTATTTGTTCATAGTGTAACTTATTAATAAATATTTTGGTGAAATATTAATTATTTTTTTAAGCACGACTTCATGAATACAGATTACATTTCTGTGCAATGTTACACAGCCTAAAGTATCCAAAGATTGTGAATGGGAATAATTGAACATTATATGTAAAAATTCATTATTTTTGTAAATGGCAAATATTTTATAAAAATTGATATGGCACAATTTACTTATTTTTTATTGTTTTTTTTTTCTCTTGACAGAAATGTGAGTCCTAGTTAGATATTAATTTTCTAATCAAAAATATTCTTGTAAATACGTAATATACAAGGTGTGTCACAAATAGTGATGTTTTAAATAAGGTAGGACATTATGAAATAGTAATACACAATATTTTTGTAAAAAAATTAAAACAATAACTTTTCATACAGCCCCTCTAGCAAAAAATTTAATTTACAAAAATTCTGCCAATACTTCATTTAATCAAATTAAAAAAAAAATTGGATTTCAAAAGTTCAAATGTAGGACAAAATAAATTGTCGAACTTCCCGACTTACACCACTTTCTCAAGATTTTTCGATACTTTTGTAATCACCAAAATTCCTGAATAAAGAGGACGTTTACAAATTGAATTGACCTGCAGAAATCATTTAGAGTTTTAAAACAATTGTTTCCATGGTTTGTTTTTGAAACTGTTAAAGACAGGCAGACGATACTATTTAAGAGTTGTTTTAACACTTAAAAAGGTAAATAAAACAGATTATTATGATTTTGTCAGTTTGTCAGATAATTTTGTAACAATCCATGGAAAAATAAACATTCCCTTCAATTTTTGAAAACAACCAAGATCATTTTAAACCATTGTTTTTAGTTGACTTATTAAGTTCCTAACACATTTTTGTAATTACACTTTTTCCACCAGAATGAGAGTCCTTGTAGATGAATTGGTTAGGATTCTTGCATTCATTTCAGCAGGTAGCTAGTTCGTGGAGACTGAGGAAGACATTGTTCAGTACTTACGGCCTGTACACTCGCATGTGGATAGCACAAAAAATAGGCTAAAATATCTATTTCATCATTTTCCGTGTTCAGATTACTCAATGTCTTTCTGAGCCATGTCGATGATGAAACAAACCTGTTGATTGCAGTTGACATATCAGCATAATAAAAATTCTAAATGGATGCCGGCTGTATGGGAAAAGGCAGTATTCCCACATTGTATCACTATTACATCGGTTGCATTTGTTGTAAATCAAAATCATCTCACAGAGTTCTGCATTAATAATCCGAGTAATTCAAACTCTAGTTAGGTAGCAGAATTACTTGGATAATGAAATACAAACTGTGAATCATGGTGATATAACAGCTTTAATGAAATATCTGCATAAAATAAATTTCGATAAGTGGCAAAAGTTTTAGTAACTATTTGTGGATGCCCCTTATTTCTCAATGAAAATCTTAATGATAGCTATATCGAATTGGATTGTATTACATTCATATTTTTTTAGTTTTACTAAATATGGTCTTTTGTAACATTTTTGTAATTTTTTTTTTATTTTTATAAAAGGCCTGTAAAGATAATTTTCTTAACTTTTCACAAATATATGGTACAGCATTTAAATTATTATTTCATAACTTCCTACCTTAATTAAAGCATTTTTTCAATTAGGACTACAGGTCTTACAACCAACTGTTCAAAAAATCTTCCACAGTTCAGAAAAATGCTCGAACCCTCCTGGAAATGGGTTCTTGCAAAAGAGTATGAACCCTGCACTACAGTGTCTAGAAGGAATAGTGTGCCGACCGAGGCGAAAAATAGGTTCCCTAAAAACCTCCTCCGCCAGATGGCGTTGATCTCAAATAAGCGGTCTAAAGCAGAGGAGTTAACATTAAAACTAATGGGAATTTAATGCAAATGAAATGACCGATATCTTTGAAAATAATTGATGAATTTGTGTGAAATTTGGAATAATTATTGCAAGTGGTATACACAAAAAGTCATTTGATTTTCAGAGAGATTGAGCTAGGGATATATTCATATTTTTAAGTTTTATTTAACTTTATCTGTGGTCATTCAAACATTTGAGATCCAAAATAATCAATTTCATTCATCACAGTAACGTGAAATTCGGTATGACGTTTTCTCTTGTGGTACATTTCAGTTCTTTCGATTTTGAAGCTTATCGGGCTAGCCCGTCCTGGGCCCGCCATAGGACTTTACTTGTTTTTGGTATAACTCGAGAACAGGTGTATCTAAAAATTCGAAGTTTAGCATATCCTTGTCATTTGCTGTATATTTTAACTTTTTGGATTAAAAATCTTATCGATTTAGCCCGTCCTGAGCCCAACAAGAGAAACATATCGTTTTTTCGAGAATAATTCAAAATTCGGAGCATCTAGAATGTCTAAATTTAATATATCATTGTCCTTTGTGGTATATTATATTTCATCGCTTTTCGAACCTTATCGGGCTAGCCCGTCTTGGCCCGCCATTGAAATTTACACGCTTTTTGAATAACTTGATCAAACGGAGTAGCTAAAAAATGTAAATTTAGTATATCATTTCCTTTTGGATGGATTTAATTTAGATTTTGAACCCCTTCTGTGTAGCCCGTCCTGAGCCCACCAAGAGGGATATATCGTTTTTTGAGAATAACTTAGAATTTGGAGCATGTAGAATGTTTAAATTTAATATATCATTGTCCTTTGTGGTATATTATATTTCATCGCATTTCGAACCTTATCGGGCTAGCCCGTCTTGGTCCGCCATGGAAATTTACTCACTTTTCAAGAATAACTCGATCAAACGGAGTAACTAAAAAAATGTAAATTTAGTATATCATTTCCTTTTGGAAGGATTTTAACTTAGATTTTGAACCCCATCGGGCTAGCCCGTTTTGGGTCCGCTGAAGAATGCATTCGTTTTTTAAGAATAACTCGAGAACTGCAATAGCTAAAAATTCCAGTTTAACATGTCGTTGGCTTTTGTGGTATATTTAAGTTTCTTCGGATTTGAACTTTATCGGAGGTAGCCCGTCCTAGGCCCGATATAGGAATGGACCCGTTTGTTTAGAATAACTGAAAAATCGGGACAGCTAGAAAATATATATTTAGTATATCTTTATCTTTTGGGGAATATTTTAATTCCTTCGATTTTGAACCGTATTGGGTGAACCCGTTTTGGGTCCGCCTTAGAAATTCACTTTTGGGGGGAATAACTCTATAATTGCAGTATCTAAAAGTTCCAAGTTTAGAATGTCGTTGTTATTTGCGGTATATCTTAGCTCATTGGATTTGAAACTTTAACGGGCTAGCCCGATCTGTGTAAATCCACATTCGATCGTCGACCTTCCTTATCGTAGATCTGGACTACGCTTATATGCAAGAGAATTAAATAATGCAAAACCCGTCATTAGCAAAGTGCAACTCACAAACCACAGAGTTTTTGTTTAGAACTTTATCTGCACGAGGAATTAACTTTGTTCATTTAGCTCCCAGTTGATCGTTGTCTGGAGCTTTATATAGAGAATATTTGCCTGACTCTGAAATTTTTGTAACCTGTTTTACATTCAGGTACGAAGCAGTGTCTGTCATTCATTTTCTTTTTAGAATTTGAGGACATGCTTCATCAACTATAAAAACTATTAAATATGTTGATAGATCTATTAGAAAACTGATATAATATGGCTATAAAAACAGCCCTTTCTAATCCAAATATAGAAACAAAAATATAGAATTTCAACGTCAATTACAACGTCGAACATCAACGTCAAACATCAAATGAGTGAAAGCTTGCTGCTTATAGTTTCGAAAAATATTTCCTTCTGAGTGGGTCCATCCTGTCCAATCTTAGAACGAAAAAGAATAGTGTACATGTGACAGTTCTTAGTAAAAACAGATTCGATCTCAGATGACCAATGTGCTAATGAGATACTTCCTATTGTATCTAGAGGCCACCCTGAAGGCAGTACAAAATGTCCTTTCCTGGTGTTCTACCCATTTCCAGAGCCCCCGCTGATTTGCGGATCTTTTGAACATTGTTCGTGTAAGAGATGTGGCAATTTGCGGAAACGTATGTAAAGGAGACGCGCCTGTCGAAATAAAATAGCGGTTGATTACATGTCCACTCTCAATCGAAATTCTTATCAGCACTATCTTTCACCTTACAAAGAGACAGCACTTGTAGGCAGCCCCCACCTTGTTCTAATGTTCAAGCGGCAATGGTGTTTCATGTTTTTCTTCCAAATTCACAAGGCCACTGACAGGCATTTTTCCTAGTAGCCGAACGTATGAGATAAAACAAAATATCTGCTAGACATTCTAATACATTCTCTTTTTAGGTTTACATGGTAATATGTATCAAAATGCAAAACAAAAGTTTGCTTTTAAAGCATTCGTTCAAGTTATTCATATAATGCTTTTAAAAATTATTGACAATTTTTAATTTCAAGTAAACAAAATCAATACGTGCGGTCCAAATTTTTGCTAAAGAAATAAAATTATCTTCGTAAAAAGCAGAATACAACTCAAAATACTAATATTGACCAGTTTCGAAGGCATAAAACCTTCATTGTCAGATCACACAAAACCGCAACCTTCACTCGTACTCCCAGTGCACCGACCCAACATCCGTGGACAAATTTCGCACTTCTTAGCTCATTTGCATATGGATGTAACTATGTATCTAGGAAAAAAGGGGGTCGACGATTGAATGGAGCTTATAGTAAATATGGACAAAAATTTTTAAATATGGACAAGTTTGAAAACTAATGTAATTGAATTTATTGAATGTAATGTAAAATTAATGTAATGTAATTGAATGGCAAATGAGGTTTTTTACCACACATCCTATCTCCCATGCCTAAGCCACTAATTATAATTATATATACGCCAAAAATATTAAATTCTACCGGAAAAGGAATTAATATACTAAATTTGGATTTTCTACCTGCTCCAGTTTTCGGGTTATTCTAAAAAAATGAGTATATTCCTATGGCAGGCCCAGCACGAGCTAGCTGAATGAAGTTTAAAGTCGAAAAAATGAAATATATCACAAAAAACAACAACATGTTAAACTTGGAATTTTTAGCTACTCCGGCTCTCGAGTTATTCATCAAACACGATCGCATTCCTAAGATGGACTCAAGACGGGCTAGCCCGATGAGGTTCAAATTATAAATTATGATAAACCCCAAAAGAAATTGATTTACTAAATTTAGATTGTTTAGCTGCTCCGATTTACGAGTTATTCTCGAAAAATGAGTACATTATCACTATGTCGGGCCCTTGATGGGCGAGTCTGATAAGGTTTAATAAGAAATAAAATATACCCTAAAAAACAATGATGTACTAAATTTAGATATTCTAGCTGCTACAGTTTTGGAGTTATTTTTAAAAAACTAGTACATTCTTTTTGTTGGGACCGGGACGGGCTAGCCTAATCAAGTTTTTAATCCAATGAGCTTAGACATACCGCAAATGACAACGACATTCAAAACTTGAAATTTTTTGATACTCCGGCTTTAGAGTTGTTCCACCAAAAAAGTGAATTTCTAAGACGGGCCCAAAATGGGTTGGCCCGATACGGTTCAAAAACAAAGGAATTAAAATAATCCCCAAAAGATAAGGATGTACTAAATTTATATTTTCTAGTTTCCCCGATTTTCCAGGTATTCTAAAAAACGGGTCCATTCCTATGTCGGGTCCAGGACGGACTACCCCGATAAAGTTCAAATGCGAAGAAACTTAGATATACCCCAAAAGCCAACGACATGTTAAATTTGGAATTTTTAGCTTCTTCGGTTCTCGAGTTATTTTTTCAAAAACGAATGCATTCTTCAGCGGATCCAAAACGGGCTAGCCCGACGATGTTCAAAATCTAAATTAAAATCCATCCAAACGGAAATGATATACTAAATCTACATTTTTTAGCTACTCCGATTGATCGAGTTATTTTTTAAAAGCGAGTAAATTTCTATGACGGGCCCAAGGCGGGCTAATCCGATACGGTTCGAAATGCGATGAAATGTAATATAACCCAAAGGACAATGACATATTAAATTTATACATTCTAGATGCTCCGAATTTTTAGTTATTCTCAAAAAACGATATATTCCTTTTGTTGGGCTCAGGACGGGCTATCCCGATAAGATTTTTTATCCAAAGAGTTAAAATATATACAGCAAATGGCAAGGATATTCTAAACTTCGAAGTTTAGATACACCTGTTCTTGAGTTATACTGCGAAAACGGGTGAGTTTCTAAGGCGGGCCTAAGACGGGCTAACCTGGTACGGTTCAAAATTGAAATAATTAAAATACACCCTAAAAGAAAACGATATATTAAATTTAGATGTCCAACGTTCTCTGATTTTCGAGTTATTTTTTAAAGCCAGGTAAAGTCCTATGGCGGACCCAGGACGGGCTAGCCCGATAAGCTTCAAAATCGAAAGAATTGAAATGTACCACAAGAGGAAACGTCAGAACGAATTTCACGTTACTGTGATAAATGAACCTGATTATTTTGGACCTCAAAGGTTTGAACGAACATCAGATCAAGTTAAGTAAAATTTTAAAAATACGAATATATCCCTAGCTCAATCTCTCTAAAAATCAAATGACTTTTTGTGTATACCACTTACAATAATCACACCAAATTTCACACTAATTCTTCATTTATTTCGAAAGATATGTCATTTTATTTGCAATAAATTCCCATTAGTTTCAATGTTAACTCCTCCTCTTTAGACCACTTATTCGAGACCAACACCGTTTGGCGGAGGCGGCTTTTTAGGAACATCTCCCAGCATTGGGAGGTATAGGCGGTCGGCACACTATTAGTTCTAGACACTGTACCTGCACACAAAAAAAAACAGGTTAATACAGAGTTAATGACAGAAAAAGCATACATGTCAGTAGTTGTACATTTATTTCTCAAATTATCCATCCTGTTTGGCTCACATAATCATCCATCTTCAATGAAACATCTCACAATTCTACAAAATATAATCTGAATCCCATCTCATCCAGAGTTTGCCAAAATGTGTAATTACCTGTCTACTGTGCATCAAAATACCTGTTTATTTCCTGAAATTTTATCAGTGCATTATAAATTTGACTAGTTGCATAAAAGTATGCATTATGCTATTTTATATTAAATTGTAAAATTTCCCCCTTTCTTATGTTTCAATTTCTGTGTTTATGTAATTTTTTTATTTTTTGTCCAATTTTAACTACTATGAATGAGTTAAGGCAGCAGATTCAACTTTGCTGGTTCTCTGAATGTTTTTTTTGCTGAATCTGTAACTTTTGCAAAGCCTGTTTTGAAGCATGTCTGTTTGAGTCTTCATGATAATTTGTAACAATGGATAAAAATTGTGAATTAATAAAATTAAAATATTAAATTACATTTTCTCTTTTAGTGATTTATAAAAGAAAAATTGAGGATGAACTAGATGATTATGACATGCATCCAAAATTTTCTAGGTAATGCAATAATTTTTAGAACCTTTTAATTTATATGTAAAATAAGATTATCTGTTGTTCATGGAAATTAAAAGTATTAATAGAATTGCTATTTTTGGTTAAAATAAAATAAATCAGACTTCATGAATGGAGGGTCAAAATAAAGAGTTCGAGATTTCATGAATGGGATATCATGAATGGTGCACATCCTGGAAAGATTAACTGCATTATATTTTATTTAAGTATAATTTCTTAGTGTTGTTATCAATATGCTATCCAAGACTATATTTCCTTTTATTAGAAACTGTTACTTAATTGCAATTAAGTAACAGTTACTTAAACTAATTATGGTCTATTATATTAACTAATTATGGATTATATTAACTAATTATGGTCTATTATATTAATTAATTATATTAACTAATTATGGATTAATTAAGAAACTGTTACTTAATTGAAATTAAGTAACTGTTACTTAATTGCAGTTATCACACCTAATTTGGGACTATTGGCAGACCAGAAAATGAAAAATTTTGATAATTGAGAGCATATTAAATAAAGTGTTTAAAGGAAATTGAAAATTAATTTTTATGTTATACTTACTAGGTAAATTTAATGAAATTTATTTTTAAATTGTTGGTTCTTTTATGCGAGATATATCTCCTACGAGAATAGGTGAGGAAGAGTTTCTCTTGCCTTCTTAATCTGTTATCTCATGCATCAATCTACACTGATGCGATGATGAGTAGATACGGTCAATAAAATCACCTCTTTAAAACTTTTATGAGAAATGTACCCTAAAAAGATCTGGTCTCATAAATTAGACATTTTTTTCTGCAGACTTGAGTTACTTTATTTTAGTATTACTTTATTGAGAAAACTACAAAGTCCATCCAAAAACTGTTACATAGTTCTTCTTTACGATTTAAAATGCAATGCCATCTACAGTAATAAAATAAACATGCAAAACCTAAAAGTTTTAGTTTTCTTTTCTTCTGCTTCTTCTGTTTTCTCGAGGTTTCTTGTTGAAGTCAAAGTTTGCTTTTTATTCACTAGGGGTAGGAGTACTTTCTTTGACAAGTAGTTTTGAAATGGCAATTTTACTGTGATAATCTTAAAAGATATAGTTTAGCTTCTCTAACAAAATATACTTTTTAATGATAACAATTAGTTTTGTCTACATCTTTTTGCTGTTTAAAAGCCTCAACATTGGTAATGATGCAGTGGTTGATTTCTTTATTACTGTAGTTGTCACTGTGTGTTCCTTCTGAATTTAAGAAATCATTCATCATTTAGGATTTAAAATTTGGAATCATTTGGATCGTTTAGTAATTCATTAATTTTTTGACTAAATAAAGGTGGCTTGACTGAGGTGGCTTGACTGTAAATAATTTAATTACTAATTTAAACGTATGTATTTTTAATGTCAGATTTAGTGCTTTATTAATTTAAAATTTTAAACATTTTTGTGCCTCATATATGTTGTTTAGTGAGCTGTTTTGTTTCATGAGATGTCGTCTCAGCCACATAAGTATGGGAAACATGTTTTGAACAACATGTCTAAACAAGCATGGGATGAATTATATATTTAAATAAGATTGTATTGTTAAAGAGTGTACTCAGAGGGTACAATAGTTCCCTGTATTATAAGTTATATTGTTTTGAGCTTTAACATATTTTACTGAAGTTTGTATATCGTATATTAAAAAAAAAGTATGTGAGGAGCAATGGCTAAAAGAAAATTTCTGTCGGAAGAAAAATTGGCCAGAAATATGAGTAATCAATAGTATTTACTTTCTTTTTATAGTACCAACAATTTTTTTATTAGGTATGTCACATGGTGCTCACTTTTCAAATATAATGACATTTCTCATATATTACCAATGCTATACAGCTGATGCAGCTTCAACTGCGAAATTGTCAAATGTAGCACCTAAGAAACTAAATAATATTAGTCATATATAATTGAAATAGCATTCAATGTGTTAATTATCCTTATAAATGTCGAAAATCCAGACCACCTGACTCGCCCTAGGGCACGAGCAGCAATTTGAGTGGCGAAACAACTTTTTAAAAATTGATTTTAATATTCTTTTTAGATATGATGATGATAGTAATTCTTATGGTGGTTGGTCTGATTCTCATCCAGAAGATCAAAGAGATAGTTCTCATATATATGATGCCAGAGATTCGTTATATAATGAAGGACAGAAAAGAAACTTTCCTAACAAGTCTAAACAACCACTTCTTGACACCCCAAATACACGCAGTTCTTCAAACCCTCTGGACTGTGATGGTAAATATTTTCTATACTAGTGTTTCCCAAATTTGTAACATTCATTTTTATTTACCAATTTTAAGAGAATGATCTTATTGGTGAACTCCCCTTTCATTACCTTATTGGTGTACTCCCTTAATATTATCTAGATTCTCGAGATCTTTAATGAGGAAAAGAGAACAAATTTTTCTAGCCAGTCCAATAATCCACTTCTTGAGATACCGAAAAAAATTTTCAGCTTTTCAAATCCTGTGGATTGTGATGGTAAAGTATCTTCTATCCTGGTTTTCCCCAACCTTTGCATTGATTTTGTTAGTGTGTTCTGTTTTACATATTATTCTTAAGACATTCCTATTGGTGTATCCCCTTTCACACATTAATATTGTTCAGATTCTAGAGAACCTTTGTATAATGAGGAAAAGGGAAGAGACTTTCCTAGCAAGTCCAAAAATCCACTTCTTGAGACCCCGAAAACACATTTGAGTTCTTTAAATCCTGTGGACTGTGATGTAAAGTATCTGCTTTACTAGTTTCCCCCAACTTTTGACATTGATCTTGCTGGTGCATCTTCTTTTACACATTATTAAGACAGTCTTATTAATGTATCCTCTTTCACATATTAATATTGAGCAGATTCCAGAGAATCTTTGTGCAACAAGGAAAATATAAGAAATTTTCCTAGCCATACAACAACCCCTTCTTGACAGGCCCAAAATACATTTCAGCTCTTTAAATCCAGTGGACTGTGATGGTAAAGTATTTTCTATACAAACTTTCAAAATTTGTATAACTTTTTAAGGACTTTAATCTTATTAGTGTGCCCTTTTTTACACATTATTTAGTTTCCAAAGGACCTTTGTACAACAAGGAAAAGAAAAGAAACATTCTTAGCAAGTTTAGCCAATTTTTTCTTGACACACCAAATACACATTTTAGTTCCTCAAATCCTCTGGATTGTGATGGTAAAGTATCTTCTATGCTAGTGTTTTTCAATTCAATACCCCTTTTGAGACATTGATCTTATTGGCGGATCCCTTTCAAAGCATTGATCTTCTTAACATATCCCTTTTAAGACATTGATTTGGTTGACTTATCTTCTTTCATTTGTGGAGTCACTTAAGGCAATATTTAGCATCATGAGTTAAAGAATTATTTTGCTTAACATAATAATGTATGCCTATCAGTGGTGAATCCTGGTCTAGAAAGCAGGTAATGCAGAATTGTGTATTACTCCCCCACCCGCCTTCGCATTGCTATTCATGCTGCAATAATCAAGGGATTTAATGGTGATAATCATAATTATAATAAATAATGTTACTACTTTTGGGTTATTTATTGTAAACGGAAAGGATTTTGTGATGGGGAAAAAATAACTATAGTTACCTCTATTCGCTATAGTTACCTCTGTTAAGTAACAAATGAGCTGTGTCATGATCTTTAAAAGGAAGTTCTTGATTTGCTAGTAGGCAAGTCACATTGATAATTTGCTTCAAGATTTCACCATTTTGGAACTCTTTTATTGTGTTCAGAATTATTCAAGTTGGATGTCAAGTGCTTCATCACTTCTTTGATGACCAAAATATAAATGGTTGAGTGTACACTGAAAATGTGTGTTTCTTATGTGTCATAACGATTAATATGTGATTACATTAATGCTGTAGGATGTGACGCAACAAAATAAATGCTTACATGTGTGTCAAATGCAAGACAGAAATATCAGAATTATTTAGAAGAACAGATGCAGATATCCTTGTAAAAAAGGGGGTAAAGTTAATTATTCAGATCAGAGATATTAAAGAAGAAAAAATGTTTGAAAATAGATATCCAAGCATCCACAAAATCTGCTGATGAACTAGCACTAAAGACTTCGGAACATAAGGATATCACTTTCATTGTAGTCAAATAGTTTGTGACAAACTGCCAAAGAAAAGCAAAATATATTGTTAGAAATAAGTTCATTAACATAAGCTGTTGCGTGTGTGTGTGTGTGTGCAGAGAGGAGGGGAGGTCTAGAACAATCATATTATCATTATTATTGCTACACCTTAAGTCTTTAAATAGTCCTTGAATAGTGCTTGAATTTTTTTCAAGAAGACTATGAACCATGTGGATAATACATTTATTGATTTGGCATAAACTCATTTTTTAGTTACAGTTTTAAAAGAAGGGAAAAAATTAAGTTGCTGTACTAATATTTCCCCTAAGTATTTTTACAAGGATGCAGTACTCTGTCCATTTTTATTGCACCCTGTCTGTTTAGGCCACACCCAACCGGATTTTGGAGTGCCATCACTGTTTTGTGATAAAAATGCTACAGTGATCCACTATATTTGTTTCTTAAACATTTTCTTGGAGGTTCCGTGTTTTCTGAATTTTCTTAAGCGACATCACTTTTTATGAACATTTCTTAAACTGTTTCATCCAGAACTGTCACAAAGTGCCATTGTATTCTTTACTAAGTACTGGTGATGATGAGCCTTAGAATGGATTTTTGTGTGATGGAAGCATAGCCTTTCTCATTTAAAGTACCTTTTGTTAGTTTAAAGGTCTCTTTTTTTGGTAGAAACGGGTGAAATTCCTGTACTCACATAAGCTGATTATGTAAGCCCGATGTCTAAATAAAAATTCTGATTTGTTACAAAAAAATTCTTAAGATGCAAAGTTATGCCATTTTTATTTAGCAGCCAATGCATACCAGTATATAAGTTTAACATTTGGCATAAATTGTACTGCACTGTGTTGATTTTCAGTAGCGATCATTGACAAAATTTGTCAGAATCTATTGGAAGTTCCAGTTTGCCATGGCAAAAATTTTTTAGCTTGAAGCAGAGTTGCACCATTTTAACATACAGCTGATGCATACTGCTATAAAAGTTTGACTTTTAACATAAAATGTGACATGTACATAAAGTATACATAAAATTTTGACATAAAATGCTCCATGCCTTGACATAAAATGTGCCATGTGTACTATATAAATTTTCAGTCGGTATGATTTACATAAAATTTGTCAAAATTATGTCGGAAATTTATTACCGACTCCAAAATAATTCAGAAAAAAGTCATATTACTTTGGCAATATTTGCAGCATTGTCATGAAGGTTTTGCTCCTTCACTTTTAAATTACTGATTATTTATTTATGTTTTGTTTTATATTATTATTTACTTTTATTATTAAAGTTATTATCTTTTTACATTTGTTATTATTATATTTAGATTTGGCCTGATCGTATAGGATTTAATTAACTTTACATTTATAATTAACAACATTATCTCTAACTTTATTTCCTTTACTAATTCCTACTGTTTGGTCTGTGCTCAACCTTGTTTACACCTCAAAAAATGCATTTCAACACCTTATTAAACTCCAAAATTTCCACTTACCTTTAAACGATTTCATAATAAATAGCACAGCCATTACACTAAAGAATCACAGCCATTATTGTTAAATTAAAAATTTCTTTTTATTAATTACAATTACTTAAGTGCTTCCAGACATAAACAGGTTAAATTTTATAAATTCTTAAACAACTATTTTAGTGGTTAGTACATAGCAAAAAGGATAATTAGAATTAACTTCAATTAAAACTTTGAATACTCATCAACAATTTTAAAATGAAATCCAGGTACAGAATCCACTCTGGTCTGAAGATCAGAGTTTGGTCTGCCTGGGGAGCTGTCCACAATTAATGTTAAGAGAATAAAAATAACAAAAATAAATTATCGATGTATACAAAATTAGATCTTAAAGACAATGAATGAACGAAATCACTTGTAAAAACATTCGCGTTTATATATATATATTTTTGTGTGGAGCAACTACCTAGATGGCATGTATAAAAATTAGAACTTGAGATGAGAGAAATGAACTTGAATGGGAGAAATCATTTAGGGACAGCGAATGTTCTCTCTTCCAAACTAGCTCAAAGAGCACCACTCTTTATAGGCACTAAATTTTCGCACTTTCGTGTCAGGGGTGAAACGAATCACTGGCTGCTCTAGATCTCACAACATTGGAGAGCGCACTTTGAAGTTACTGATGACTGTAACACAAAAAAATATGTTGAGCACATGACACATTCATTGGCAAAATAGATGTCGGCACTGGACCCAAAAATAGGCAAGTCGGCAATAAAAGTTTCAGATGTGCACAACATAGTGATGGCAGAGCAAGACCAGTCTGACTTTTCATTCTGCTGTCACATTTTTCATTCAGTTGTCAAAAATTCCAATGCTAAGAGCTTAAGTGCGGAGTGATTGACCCCAGTGATGCAAAGGCACAATTTTATCGAAGAAGGATATCATCACTGGTTTTGGGGAATACTTGAGTTGCAGAAAACTATGGGCGCATCGTCTCAGGTCACCGGTGCCCTTTTTCAAGATTTCCGGTCTTCGACACTCAAAATCTTGTTACCACCTTTACGAAACGCTGGCCAGAAGTCAAATGCCCTCTTAGCAATACGTTCGTTTCCCAAGAGTTGCCAAACTTGGGTAGTGAAAACCTGTGCCTCATGCAGTGCCTAATCACATACTGCAGAATAAATATAATGCTATGCCAAGAACCACAAGGCTGGCGTGAAAATTAAAATTACGCTGCCAAGTGCACAGCAAACCCAATGGAATGCCTGGCACCCCATTTGCAGGTGTTCGAAGATAAGCTAAGAAAGAGTCCACTTTTCACTTAAGATGTGTCTTTTTTCGCAAACTCGTGAATGAAGTGAGGCAAAATTAAAAGGCTAAAAGGAAAAACTGGAGGATTAGCAAAAGATATTTAGTATTTGAAGACATATCTCGCATAATTTTGAATAATGGGAAACATGAAAAGGATAACAAATTAACGTTAAGAGGGGGATAAATATCCGAAATATTCAATAACACTAAATTAATTTAGAATGTTGAAGGGAAAGGGTAAAATAGCGAACTTTGAACTATTAAATAAATTTTGAACTATTAATTAAGGTAGCATCATAAAATCATAACAGGCGTAACAGCATTACTGATAAAAATAATTGTTGAGCAATTTAAACGCAATTTCTATGAATTCAAAAGCATTCATTTTCATCCATGTTTTGTATCAAACTATTTTAATTATGAAAAGCAGAATTTTTATTTTTTATAATATGTTTTGGTGTTTTATTATTAATAAATATTTTAGTGAAATATTGATAACTTTTAAGCACAATGTTTTGTATGTGGATTGCATTTTCTTACAATTATGCTAATGAAGCATACTTTTTATCCACTCAAATTTTTGAAGAATCCAAACTTGGGAAGCATTTTAGAGTTCCACTCATTGTCAATTTAATAATAGTATAACCTTTTTGATAAAAAAAAAAAAAAAAAAATTCTTTATTATTTAGTCCCCCTTTACCCCAATTATATAATTATACATAACACAAGTATAAAGTAACATTTTTTATAACAATAAAAATAATATGACAAAAGTTAACAAGTTAAATTTATTTGGGTGGGCAAGCACTTTGCCCTTCGTAGCTTTGCATTGTAATGTATAAGAAATTTATATTATTTTCAAAATAAAAATAAAATGTATTAGATTTAAAAATTTGTCAAAATGTAGATTGTTGGATTCATTAGGGTGGGTGAAAAGCACCCTTTTGTGCTTTATAGATTTGCCTATGTCATTAAAATGTAAATATTGTCATTATCAATAACTTTAAGCTAAACCATAGGCTAAACCATATAGCTAGTTTAGCCATTGCCAAACTGAAAATGACTAATCCAATGACTAGTTTAGCTATTTTCAGATTGGCTGACACAGTTTTGCACTTATTTGGATGTTTAGGCCCAGACTTGTTGCACAGAAGAAAGAAATCCAAATGATTTCTGAAATGCATGTATGCTGGTTTATTTTTATTTGTGTTGCATGTTACGTTATGAACCAGTTCTGTATTGAAGGTAACATAGGTGAAGCAGTTCTATAAATTTCGATTTATTATATGCTTGTATGACAGATGTGTGGATAGTTGTGCAATGCCTTTATGTAAGGTGAGACTAAATTCACCAATATTTTAAATATGTATAAAAAATTACCATAAAAAATTTTAGATATTGTGCTAACTTAGCATTTTAGTCTGTTCTATATTAAAAAACAAGGTAGCTCCCCATCCCCTTAAATCCGATAATATTTTGTATGAAACATCTGCTACAGTAAAAAGGTTCTAGTTTTGAAATTCATGTTCACAGTAGTCTTCAGTAGGGTCTCAGAAAAATGTGATTTCCTTTTAGCAATATCTAGCTATTGCTGCTGAAATAAATAGAAGTAATTCCATTTTCTAATAATAATGTTAAAGGGAGGGGGGGGGGGGAGATATTCATAAACTTGCATCTCTTCTAAAATAAGAAAAGCTGAAACATACAATGTGTTGGGTTGCTTTAGTATTTAGGTAATTTGGAGATTTGAAAATTTACTTTTATTTCTTTTTCCCTGGCTCAATATTCTTAATTTGGTAATATTTAAATAATATTTATTGGCTTTTCATTTATTCTTAAATTAAAATATTTTTAATCTTCTAAATTAATTTTCTTTATGATATTCTTAGTTAAAAATGTTCCATTCCTTAAATTAATATTACTTTTGATTTGCAAATTTTAGAAATTATTTATTTATTTGATTCCCCTTAAAATTCCCTTTAATTTGACGTCCCATTTTCCCATTTTGGTTAGAAATTCCGTTTGTTCTACAGTTTCAAGTTATTTCCATGTCTCACTGTAATTCAAAAATTTCAGTTGCGGCCATTTTCGGAATTTTGTTTCGCGGGCCCTTTACTGCGATTAAGCCGCCACCTAAGCGTTTTTCGCGCCTCTTTAGAATTCGGGATTTTTTTTAATTGGTTCGCGTTTTTACAGATCGTCTGCTCTCGGAATTATGAGTATTATTTTGGCAATTCTAATTTCGGTAAGCGAATTTTAATTGCTGCCGTTTATCTAAACTCGCCCTTTTGCCGCAAGTATAAATACGCGCGTAGAACTTTTCAGTTTGAGTTTTTTGTTGAAATCCTTCGTTGTGCGTTAGCGCGAGAAGCGCGTTGTTTTTTTTCGAATGGAACTTATGTTCCACGCGAGTTTTTTTAATGGAACGTTAAGTTCCTCGCGTTATTCTTTTTTTCATTAGTTGTTTTAATTTAAATTATGCATTTTTCAAGCTTTTTCGCGTAATTCGCGACGTAACTCTCCAGAAAAGTGTATGGTGAAATTCCATTTGCGAGTTATGTGAATGAAGCGTCTGACGATGACGTCCGAGTTTTGAGAAAATCCTAGCGTTCCAGATGTGGTTGTTAGGCCTCTGCTGATGTTTTTCAAAAGTGCTGAATCCTTTCCTGACTAAAGTTTGTTGAGATCCTGATCCCAAGAAAACCAGTTTTTTCCAAAATCTGTGCTGCTCCAATGATTGGAACTTTCCCCCTGTCTGGCGGCCCATCCGGGTGAATACTGATGTTTTATTTAAACCCTTAATTTCTTTAATTCTGAATATGATTTCTCAATATTTTTGAAATGCATTTAACTAAAATTTATTCTGTAAAATTAAAATTCTAAACTTCATTCTGAGAGCAAATTTCTAAACCTTCATAATTTTTAAGAGCCTGGGTTAAAAATTCTAAAATTCTTTAAATTTAATATTTTTGTTAATGATTTTTGATGAAATTTAAATAGATTGTTTTGAGTTAAGTTTTTTATGCTAATTCCTTAATTTTAACTAAGTTGATAAAATTCTAAAATTCTAATGTTAATTCTTCCTGAGTTGCCTGCCTGTGAGCAGTGTTTTTGTATTTGTTAATTGGAAATAATTGAAGTTACAATTTAATAAACTAATTTTCTTTAAACTAAATATTATGTCTTCATTTATCTTTTTTAAACACAGCAGGTTTTATTCTATCTGTCAAACACAACAGTAGTTTTGGTGCCGTGTACCAGTCTAGAAATTGCTCTCATGTTTTATAATATTTATTAGTAGTATTAAACTTTCAATTGTATTGCAATTATGGATGATATTAGAGAAAGTAACTGTATGTATATTTCTGTATTTGGGTCAGATGAAACTGGAGATGGCTCTAAAGATAAGCCTTTTGAAACTTTATTATATGCTATGTTCTCTGTTGGTAAAGAGCCATTTCCTTCATTTCTTACTAATTCAAATGATGGTAAAGATTGGGATTTAATTCCCAGAAGTCAGGTTGCTAGTACCAAGAAAACTTGGCTATCCTTATTGGAAAGAAATTTACCTTCTAAAATAAACATTGAGGCAACCTCTGATAATGTAAATTCTGTTGGTAACAAAAATATTGATTCAAATGTTAATAGTAAACAATACGACTCAAATGAACAGGGATTAAAAATAGATTCTTCTAAATGTAATGTAATGAGTAATTTTAAAACAGTCTCTTCAATAGGAGACTTTTTAGATTCAATCCCAGTATTTTCAGGAGAGGAATCTGGCCTCCCATTAGAGGATTACATAGATAGAATTAAAATGTTAGCTGACCATGCAAATTGGTCAGAGTCAGACAAGGTCTTAGTTTTAAAGTTAAAACTGTCAGGCATGGCTGCAAGATTTATTAGAGATAATCCTAAGTTAAAAGAAGAGAAATCTTTCTCTCAAATTCTTAAAGCTTTACGCGACAGATTTTCCTCAATAGAATGTTTACACAGTAACTTGAGAGCATTTCTGCAGAGTTATCAGAGACCAAATGAATCTGTGCGTCAGTTTGCTGCTAGAGTTGAGGCTTCCTCATACAAAACTGTTTCACCTGGCTTACTAAATGACAGAGTGGCAAACCAGCAAAGACTTGATGTCTTGTGCTCGGTTTTCATTGAAGGCTTGAAGCCTCATTTCAAACGGCTAATCCTACCTCAAAACCACAAGAGTTTTGACTCTGCAAAAAGGCATGCTGTGGCGGAGGAAGAGGTGTGGAGCAAGCAACATGGGGATGATCCCCAATATGTCATGAGTATTGGAGAGTCTGAAAATAAGCAGCTCCATGATGAGCTTAAGAGAAATAAAATGGAGGTAGAGAACCTCACTAAAAGGCTTGCTGAGTTGCAAACTCAGATTAACACCAAACCACAGCTGCCTCAAACTAGAGTGACAAAGGATAGCCGAAGGTGTTTTTCATGTGGTCTATTAGGTCACATAAGTGTGGATTGTAGGAAATTTCCTCAATCACACAGGTTCAACAGAAATTCTAGGTCTCTGCCTACTCGAATGTATCAACAACCTTTTTATTTTCCACAACCTACACAAAACTATCCATATGGTTTTCCACAACAAATGCAAGGATTTCAACAACCTACTCAATTTTTTTACCATCAGCCAAATCAAAACTTTCAGCCTGACATTAATGAAACTAAACCTAAAATGAGTTACAACACTTTTTATACACCTAGGAGTGATAAAAATGACAGTGAAAAACAGAATTTAAACTAAGTAAGGGTGAAGGGAGTTTTCACTCCAACTTACCTTCTGAAGCCCTTGGGGTGTTACCTGTGATGAAAAATTCAAATTTGATTTCATTACAGAATTTGTCTCTACCAGTGATTTCTGGTATGATAAATAATGTTGATATTCCTATACTTATTGATTCTGGTGCTTCTATTAATGTGTTGTTTACAAATGTATTATCTCATTTAAATATACCTGACAGTCAATTAACAAAGTGTAATATAAATTTAAAAGGCATCTCTAGTGATATTATAAAAATTTCCAGGAAATTAAATATTAATTTACATTTAAATAACAAAATATTTAATGTTGATTTTTATATTATGAACTGTGATTCTTGTAATTATTCAGCAATACTTGGTGTGAAATTTTTAAAGGGTTATAAGATGTCAATAGATTTTACTAATAATGTTTTATACAATAATATTGTAACTGTGCCTTTTGCAATTAAGGATGAATCTGTACCATTTTCATTATCTGATACAACTCAATTCTTTAATAATTATGAAATTAACAGAGAAAATACTTTGAATTCTGAAAAATATAGGGATAATTTGTGCTATGCACTTAGGAAATACACAATTCCTCCTCTATCGGAGGCTTTCATACAACTAAAATTAAAAGAGATTGTTAAATTTAATTCACCTACTGTGATGATTGAGCCTTTAAACAACAGTAAAATTCTGGTCGCTAGATCAGTAAATAATGTATCTAGATCTAATATATATAATGTAAAAGTATTGAATTTGTCAACTGATGAGTTGCACATAAATAAGCATTCAAATTTAGCAAAAATTGTTCCTATCACAGTAGTATCTTCCTTTTCAGTTAACAATATTACTGAGTCAAGTGCAGAGAGTGGTGATAATTTTGATGTTTGGGGAGGAAATTTTGATCTTTCACACTTAGACTATAATGAAAAAAGACAAATAGAGAGTTTAATTAATGATTATAAACATATTTTTGCTAATTCTATTCCAGATTTAAAGGGGTGTGATACAGTTTTTCATAACATTAACTTAAAAGATGATATTCCTGTTAAACAAAAACCTTATAGAGTTCCTTATCATGTAAGAGATGAATTAGATAGGCAAATTAATGAGCTTCTTGAAAATGACATTATACAAGAAAGTGATTCACCATTCTCCGCACCTGTACTGTTTGTTAAAAAGGCAGATGGAACATTAAGATTAGTAACAGATTTTAGAAAATTAAATGATAAAACTATTGATGATATTTTTCCACTGCCAAATATCACTGAATTGATTGATAGTTTAAATGGTGCGAAATATTTTTCTACATTAGACTTAACATCAGGATTTTATCAAATGAAATTGCACCCAGACGACACACACAAATGTGGCTTTTCTACACCTTTTGGCCACTATGAATGGAAAAGAGTCCCTTTCGGTTTGAAAAATGCCCCCAGCTCCTTTCAACGACTTATGTCCATCGTCCTAGCTAAGCTTTCCCCTTTACAAATTTCTATTTACATAGATGATATTGTTATTGCATCTAGAACCTTTGAGGAACACTTAATGAAATTAAAGGTAGTATTTGATAGATTAGCTCAACATAAATTATGTTTAAAGCCAAGTAAATGCAATTTTTTTAAATCTTCAATAAATTATTTGGGTTTTCAAGTTTCTGAAGGTATTGTCCAGCCTGACCCCTCAAATTTAAAAACTGTTAAAAATTTTCAAATACCCACCTCTAAAAAACAAATTCGCCAATTTTTAGGATTAACTGGCTTCTACAGAAAATTTATTGAAAATTACTCCTTAAAAGCTCTTCCCTTAACTAATTTAACTAAGCAAAATATTAAATTCTCTTGGACCCCTGAAGCAGAAAATTCTTATCAAACCTTAAAATCCGAATTACTTAAAGAACCCATTTTACATCTCCCTGATTTTTCAAAACCGTTTTCGGTATGTACCGATGCATCAAATTTTGCTCTAGGAGCAGTTCTCTGTCAAGAAGGAAAGGATGGATTTTTGCACCCTATTGCTTATGCTAGTAAAAAACTAAAAGATGCAGAAATAAACTATAGCACAGTCGAGAAAGAGACTTTAGGAGTTGTCTGGGCAACATCCTATTTTAAGCAATACCTTTTGGGAAAACATTTTACTGTTTATTGTGATCAGGCCTCCCTTTCAAATGTTTTAAAATTAAAAGACCCCACTTCTAGGATAGCACGATGGATAATGTCCATGACCCAGTTTAATTACAAAATTATTCATAAACCTGGTCGCCTAAATTTAACAGCTGATTATCTATCTAGATGTGTAAATAATGTAAACGTAAACACTATAGACTTGGATGTTGATACAAACCTTCTTTTAAGAGTACGTAATTCTCAAAATTCTGACCCTAATTGTATAAGAATTGGCTCATGCTTAGATAAAAATATTGACCCATTCCCTAAAAATTTAATGTTTTTCTTAAAAGATGATGTATTATATTGTACTAATAGGAAACCTAAATTAAAATATCAAAGAAAAGAGCGTATTGTTGTTCCACAAAATTTGATCTCTGATATTCTAAATTATTGTCATGATTCGATCACTGCAGGACATGGTGGTTTTAGAAGGACTTTGAGGAAAATTCAGCAACACTTTTATTGGCCTAGGATGTATGTTCAAATTTTAAATTATGTTAAGAGTTGTCCTGATTGTTTACAGAAAAGAGGATTTAAACAAAAACAAAAAGCTCCTTTACAGAGGTTTCCAAATTCTACTTACCCTATGGAAAGAATAGCTATGGATTGTATTGGCCCCATGCCTCTAACTTACTCTGGCAATAAGTACATACTGGTAATTACAGACTATTTTACTCGTTGGCCAGAAGCTTATGCTATCCCCAATATTAAATCTGAAACTATTTTAAATTGTTTAGAAAACTTCTTTTCTCTTCATGGTGTGCCAAAACACATTATCACTGACAAAGGATCTAATTTCATTTCGAATGCTGCCATGAAGTTGTATGAAAAATTAGGTATTGAAAAACATACCACTACTAGCTATCACCCACAATCGGATGGAGTCTGCGAGCGTTTAAACAGTAAAATAATTAACACACTTAGTCATTTAGTGTCTGAAACACAAGAGGATTGGGATCGACATTTATCTTTTGCCTTGCTGGCCCACCGAACTTCAATCCATTCCTCGACTGGTGAGTCTCCAGCTAATCTTCTCTATGGTAGAGAATTAATTTTGCCACATCATCTTCTTTTTAATTTAAATGAACAAAATTTTACCACTGTTAGTGATTATAGTCAGGATTTGGCAATTCGTATGAAAAAATCTTTTGAAATAGTAAAGAAGAACTTACTTAAAGCAGCTAAAACACAAGAGACATACAGAAATAAGTCTGCTGTTATAAAAGATATAAAAGTTGGAGATTTAGTATATTTATACATTCCTGTTTTTCCAAGGGGACATTGTAAGAAACTCTCCAAACTTAATAAAGGTCCTTTTAAAGTTATACAAAAAACATCTAATGTAAACTTTAAAATTCAACATGTAAATGACACACGAAATATTCAGTTGGTGCACATTGACAGATTAACAAAAATTCCAGAAAGAGATTCTGTGTTCTTTTCTTGTGCACAATCTGATAATTCAGCAAGTAATACATCTCATGAGAATGATATAATTCCAACACAAAGATATAATTTACGACAAAGGAAAAACTAGAATGACATTTTTTTTATTTTATTGTTGCGCAACATAATTTTTTTTAAGTGTATAATTTTTATATGTGTGTATTTGTTATTGATACATTGCAGAATGCTGCAAACTGGATTTAATTGATGTTGATTTAAGATAAAATTTGTTGCTATTGATATTGCAGATTACTGCAGGATTTAGAGAATGATTGAGAAAAGATTAATTTGGATTATATGAATTGATTATATTTATATTGATAGAGATATATAGTTACTTATTTATTGTTATTGAGAGTGCAGATTTATGCAAATATTTGATTAGGTGGTCCATGACGTAAGTTCTGATCACATATGTTGATATTTTTTGGTATATATTTGTTGTCGTTAAAAGTATTAGAGTTCTGCAAAGATAAAAGTGGCAGTGTATATTAGATAACTGCAGATGCAGATGATGTTATGTGTAGTTCTGAATGGACATAAATAGATACTTGTGTCTTTGAAATTTTAGTATATTATTGTTACTTATTGATAATAATTGTTATTGTGTCAATTGTCATTTGACACTTCTATTGAAATTTTATTTATTTTATACAACTTATGTACATTGTTTTATTTTTTTAGATCACTCTATTTACACATTTTTTTTTCTCTTTCCAGCTGGTATTTATATTTTGTAGTGGAAGTGAGAGTTGTTTCTCATTGGTTATTCAAGGTACCTTTTCAAAATTCAATGTTTCGATTCTTTGAAAACTATTTGGCTGGTCCAATGTTTTCTTAAAAATTTATTTTTATTTATAGCTAATGAGAATCAATGTCAAATCCTCTACCTTTACTTTTGTCTACACAAATTTAGTGATCTGATGTACAAAAATTTATTCACTGTTATATAATTATTGTTTTAGTTTATAGTTTGTTAACAAATTGCTTATTCCGAAATAGAGGTTGAATTCGGATAAAAATTGCTATACTTAAATTGGTAACTTCTGATAGATATTTTATTTTATTATCAAAAATTTTTCATTTTTCAAATGAAAAATTTTTGGGGGATAGGTGGAAGGAATGTGTTGGGTTGCTTTAGTATTTAGGTAATTTGGAGATTTGAAAATTTACTTTTATTTCTTTTTCCCTGGCTCAATATTCTTAATTTGGTAATATTTAAATAATATTTATTGGCTTTTCATTTATTCTTAAATTAAAATATTTTTAATCTTCTAAATTAATTTTCTTTATGATATTCTTAGTTAAAAATGTTCCATTCCTTAAATTAATATTACTTTTGATTTGCAAATTTTAGAAATTATTTATTTATTTGATTCCCCTTAAAATTCCCTTTAATTTGACGTCCCATTTTCCCATTTTGGTTAGAAATTCCGTTTGTTCTACAGTTTCAAGTTATTTCCATGTCTCACTGTAATTCAAAAATTTCAGTTGCGGCCATTTTCGGAATTTTGTTTCGCGGGCCCTTTACTGCGATTAAGCCGCCACCTAAGCGTTTTTCGCGCCTCTTTAGAATTCGGGATTTTTTTTAATTGGTTCGCGTTTTTACGGATCATCTGCTCTCGGAATTATGAGTATTATTTTGGCAATTCTAATTTCGGTAAGCGAATTTTAATTGCTGCCGTTTATCTAAACTCGCCCTTTTGCCGCAAGTATAAATACGCGCGTAGAACTTTTCAGTTTGAGTTTTTTGTTGAAATCCTTCGTTGTGCGTTAGCGCGAGAAGCGCGTTGTTTTTTTTCGAATGGAACTTATGTTCCACGCGAGTTTTTTTAATGGAACGTTAAGTTCCTCGCGTTATTCTTTTTTTTCATTAGTTGTTTTAATTTAAATTATGCATTTTTCAAGCTTTTTCGCGTAATTCGCGACGTAACTCTCCAGAAAAGTGTATGGTGAAATTCCTTTTGCGAGTTATGTGAATGAAGCGTCTGACGATGACGTCCGAGTTTTGAGAAAATCCTAGCGTTCCAGATGTGGTTGTTAGGCCTCTGCTGATGTTTTTCAAAAGTGCTGAATCCTTTCCTGACTAAAGTTTGTTGAGATCCTGATCCCAAGAAAACCAGTTTTTTCCAAAATCTGTGCTGCTCCAATGATTGGAACTTTCCCCCTGTCTGGCGGCCCATCCGGGTGAATACTGATGTTTTATTTAAACCCTTAATTTCTTTAATTCTGAATATGATTTCTCAATATTTTTGAAATGCATTTAACTAAAATTTATTCTGTAAAATTAAAATTCTAAACTTCATTCTGAGAGCAAATTTCTAAACCTTCATAATTTTTAAGAGCCTGGGTTAAAAATTCTAAAATTCTTTAAATTTAATATTTTTGTTAATGATTTTTGATGAAATTTAAATAGATTGTTTTGAGTTAAGTTTTTTATGCTAATTCCTTAATTTTAACTAAGTTGATAAAATTCTAAAATTCTAATGTTAATTCTTCCTGAGTTGCCTGCCTGTGAGCAGTGTTTTTGTATTTGTTAATTGGAAATAATTGAAGTTACAATTTAATAAACTAATTTTCTTTAAACTAAATATTATGTCTTCATTTATCTTTTTTAAACACAGCAGGTTTTATTCTATCTGTCAAACACAACACTTGTATTATTTTTGCATAAAACAGTCTTTCTTTTCCAGATCCCTTTGAAAGAAGAAAAGATGCAGATCCCTATGATCTTAAGTAATTACAATTTTTTTTAGTTCATTTTTAATTTTCTGTTATTTTTACTGCACTACATCCTCACGCTCCTCTTTGATTAACTTGTAAATTTATTTAAAAGAAATCTGATGTGGGCAACACACAATTTTCTCTAAACACATAATTTTTTCTGCCCCTGTAACAAATTTGCTTCTTTAAATTTGTATTTTTATTGCTTTTTATGTCTTGAAACACTATTATAAAAGGCTTGGACCTATTAATCAGATTCATTTATATGCACATGTACGCAATGTGATATTGATTTTTTATTATGTGCTATCGTACAGAGACTTTTATCTTATAACACAGTGTTGCATAAAAGCATAGAAAAAATGCTGAGCTAATTATCCCTCACTACCAGTGTATCACATTATTCAAGGTCACTGCCTTTTCTCGGCACAGTACAGGTGATGGAATGATCACCAAGCACGAAATGTCGTAAGCAGGATTTTTAGAATTTTTTTTTTAGAATTACTTCTAAACTTTGAACAATATAAAGCATTATTCAGTGTCAATAAAAGTTACTGTACTTTAAGAGGAATCCTCAGTGTTTCAAGCTTTGATTTGCTATCACTAGATGGCACAACGTATTTGGACATGAATCCGTTCAAAATTACAGAAGAGCGATAATTCGTCAATTCTATCTACCTCTGCCTCTTGGCGACATTCAAAGCGTGCCAAAAGATTAGTCCCATTTCCTCTATTGAGGAGGTGACGTATTTTCTGTAAATTCTCAGAAACAAGTTTACCAACCCCACTGCTGAGCCTGGGGGGTCAGGGAAGATCCCTTGTGATCCCTTGTGAACGGTATCATATGGGGTCAAACATACAAACAGGGTGGTCGAGAAAAGATGGAAGCAAGGTTAATTTATGGAGAGGCCCTAGCCCCAAGGCGACCTCAATCGATTTCCACGAGCTTGTATATGAAATGTGTTCAGGAGTACGTATACTTTTCACTGAAATCTCAAATACAAAATATCTCGGAAAACATTACCTTATACTTCGATTTTGACTGACAGGGAAGTGTTCAGGAGTACTTATAACGTATTTTTTCCATTTATGTTGGTCCTATGTTTTAAAAGTGAAATGGTCCCAATCAAAATTAGCAAACGTTTTATCAAATGGCAAGTGCTCTGTAGAACTCCAATTCAAATTTTATGATTGGTCAAACATAGGGAAGTGTTTAAAATGTGTTCAGGAGTCAATATAATGTGCGAATACAAAAATTGTCAGATAAACACCTTATACCTAGATTTTGATTGACAAATAAGCACAACTCCTGGATCCATGTCTACGATCAGGAACTGTTTTTTCCTACTCAGGCCATCCGAGAAATTAGATATTGTAAAGTGACTGTTTGGGCGGTCTGAACAGTGCCACCCAATTTAGACTGGAATCTAATGGGTGTGGCAACCACAGGGTCTATACCATACTTTTACATACTTGTAATACATATACATACTTTTAACTTCAAATGAATGGACATAATTATTTAGAAATTATCAAAAGCCTTCCTAGAGATATCTGATTTTTTTTCTACATTTAGTGCTATACTAGCCGAATACCCATTGAAAATCAACGGTCTCACAACTTCATGAAACAATCTTCACTTGATTGAGGAAGAAGCATGATTTTTGAACTCCTGAACCCATTTGTATGGTACGAACTTCTTGCAATTGTTTGGGCAACCAGAGGAATCAGATGGGGGTGGCAGCTATTGAGAACGTATCATCCTTCCCCTAACCTCTTGGATTGAGGGCCAGGAAAATTGAACATTTCAGCCATAGCCAGTTTGATGGTTTTGAAATTTTTATTCACATACAACATGACGCAGATACACTTTGGGCCATATATATACATAAATGTGAACCCCCCCCCTCTTTAAATCAAATGTTATTCCTTCACTCTACCCTCTCCCTCTTAGAAATTCTGAAAAATTATTTAAAACAGCCTCCTCCCCCAAACATTGGAAAAAATTAAAATAATAAATAAAAAATAAAATAATCAATGAGTAATCGTGATTCTAGCTCTTTGGCTCTGCTCGCAGGGAGGGGCCCAAGGTCTGCAGTCACTTTCCATGGGATTGCAGATGAAATATATTCAGGAGTTCGTATAACGTATATTTTAATAAAATTCTCTAGCAAAACAATACCTTATACTTAGATTAAGTATATTTCCATAACTCCTGAACACATTTTAAAGACTTTAAGACAGATGTCTATTTATCTACGAACAATGGTATCTTATGAGGTCAGACAAACAGGACAGACAAGAAGAGGCTGAAATCTGGTCTAATTAGGGGGAGGAGCCATAGCCTTAGGGTCCGCAATCACTTTTCATAGGACTGCAGCTGAAATGTGTTCAGGAGTTCGTATAACGTGTTTTTTCAATAAAATCTCAAATACGAAATATCTCGAAACTATATCTTAGATCTTGACAGACTGATACGTATATTTCTATAACTCCTGAACACATTTCGAAGACATTTAGAGCTAGCCCATCTGTGTTGTATGTTCAAGAGTTGTTATAACGTGTTTTATCATCAACATTTCGAATACAAAATTTCTATGAAAAACCATACCTTATACCCAAATTTTGATTGACAGATAAGTTACGGTGTACAAAAAGCTGTGTACACGATGCGTAGCATAGCACAAAAACTATTGAACATGTTGAGTGTAGCAATTGTTCAGTAGCGTAGGCAGGAAGAAAATTGGGGGGAGGGGGGGGGGGGAGGCGTTTGCCAAATCTTATGTATTACATTTTTTCAAGCATCTTTTTTAACTTCTTAAAATTTTATATAAAAGTAATTTGCTTAAAAATGTGAAAACAAAGGATTAGGGGCGGAGGGGAGGGGGGATATCTATTTAACCGGGGTCAGAAACTTAATCTTTCATTCTTGCACAGTAAATTCACCACTGAGTAAAACGTCTAGGTGATATAGTAATGACGTCAAATTGATGGCCTGATCAATCTGAAAATAAAAAAGCCTCTGATGACTTTCAGTGGAAATAATCGCGCGTATCAAGTTTCTTTCAATTTGTTCCGAGAGATATCGTGTCTGCAGATGGACAGACAGACAATATACACGGACATCATTGGAAAAGTGGTTGATTTGTGGATGCACAAAATGCACAGATCCATCAATATTGAATGGTCTTTTTTTTTTTTACTCTCTTTATCATGTGCTGTATGAAAAATATATGAAAGGAATATCTATTTTTATATAATATGTTATTCCAAATGGAATAATTCTATTTATAGGTAGCCAACTAGGAATGGTAATCCTTGAATCAGAGTCAAAATGTTTATCCCACAATCTAGAGTATAATTTATGAAATGATTTTTTCTTAGGTCTGAAATTATATCAAATGCGCTGTAGTGAGTGATGTCATCAATGTAATAGATCCACCAAAAAAGTAGTAGATAATTTTTGAAAAAATTGCCAGTATCATATAATATACAATTAAAATTAGTTTTAATTCAAATCAGATATCCTCATGCAAAATTAAAGTAAAAAAATCTGATGTGAGCAGCACATGACTTTCCTTATACAATGCAATGAATTTACTTTTTTTACAGTAAATAAAAACAATGTATATGTTCCACGGTACTGTGTTTTTAACGTTGAATTGTACATTTGGCGATTTTACGAAAGGACAACATGCAAGACTATTTCAAAGTACCCAATAAACTTATATATATGGGTTGCTATACCTTAGTTAAACAATTGGCGATTTATAAAACACAGTTATTCATTTTATTTCTAAATGGCGCCACCACACAATAAGCCAAAATTAGGAAAGATGCCTTTTTTGAAAATTAATTTAATATATTTACTAACTATAAAGAGTGTTCTAATTGTATTAGAAGATTCAGAAAAGCGTATTTTACAAGCAAAGTAAATTTCAGACTTTCATATTCAGTATTTTTTTATTACTGCTCATTTTTATAAAATTGCATTGATGGTATAGGGAGTCAATGAGTGAGACTCCCCCTTAATCTTGAGTATTTAGAGTTTTACGAACAGTGGGCAGGGCTAAAATAATGCCCTACATCACTTTTGGTTTTAAAGTAAATACTTCTACCAGAAAAATTTTAAAATCCTTGAATTAATAAGCAGTTTTGTGCTCATTGGTCTGTCTTGTACGACACTACGTTGGTCATCCCATCTCCTGCCTTGGGCTGTTGAGCAGTAATGTCTGTGAAATCAAAGGTGGTGATGGATGGCCAGTTGATCCCTTTCGGTCTTTCATATTACATGGTGTGATATTGCTACCACTGGCTGCTTTTTTGCTTCCATTATTCAACATTTACAATAATTAATATTTACACCAGGCACTAGAACAATGCATGATGAGAATGACCTCAATCAATTTGCTCCATAGTGTATTGTGTAAAAAGTAACACTCTGAATCATATTTAGTGCATTTTCAATCAAATACTTTTTGATCAATTACTATATAATAGTTGTACCTTCACAGAACATCTGCGCTCTAGGTATTTGTCGAAAACCCAGACCGTCTGACTCATCCTAGCATATGGAGCAACTTTTTGTGCTCTATTAATAATATTAATATTTGTACGTTAATATAATTGCTGTATAAGTGCTTTTAGCCCCAAATTCATTGATGCTACTGTTTGAGCTATCAAGTTGTTAGCAATTTTACTTCTTATTTTGTGAGCACAATATGAGCGATTGGAATGGGAATTTATATAACTATTTCTATTAGCAATACCACTATTCTATTTTACTATTTCTATTGAAAGTCTATTAATTTTCACTGAGATCGAATCATAGGAAAACTATAATTTTTTTATATCCCCACAAAATCAAATTTTAGTTTGTATTGAAAGCTTTGCATTAGACATATAAAATTTTGCTATTTTCTTTTATTTTACAGTTTACAGATATAAAGTATTATTGAAAGATATTTATATTTAAATCAATTATTTTATAGATATGGGACCATAAGAGATTATGGACATAAATCTGCTGATTTATCTCCCAAAAGCGATGACAAGGAATTGTATGAATGGCGAAAGGAAAGAGATATAAATTCAAGTAGCAGGTCTCGAATACCTGAGGCACCAGGTTTCAGGGATGATAGGAAAACAAGTTTTTCTGACTCATTGAAACCAACTTCTGGTGTATCTCCATTGAAGCCATCTCTGAAAATGCCATCAATAATTGCATCTCCTCTTATGCCTCCATTGAAGTCAGTTTCAGCAGTACCTCCATTGAAGCCACCTCCAAAAATGCCATCAATAATTGCATCCCCTTTAGTGCCTCCACTGGAGCCACCTCCTGGTTTACCTCCACTAAAGCCGCCTCCTGGTTTACCTCCACTAAAGCCATCCTCTCAGCCAGAAATGACTGATAAATATGCGAATTCTCAGCCCTTATTTGAAGATGGTAAGTATGTTTATTTTCATGTAGAGTATAAACTTATGTTGATATTATTTGTTATGTTAATATTATGCTATTATTTGCAGCCTTGTCACTTTTATAAAACATTCTTTATACTTGCAATAACTTTTTTGTTGTAGCTGTTGACTTAGAATGTAATCCAGGTATGCCTGCTACTCAGGCATAATGTGTCCTAACCCCCGTGTTCATCATTCCTACCGAACCCCTTGTGAAATCATTGGTTTATAAGCCCTTGGTCCGTACCAGTTTCACTTTCACTAAAAATTCGTATTCGCCACTCGACCTAGTCAGAAAATAGTACATTGCTTTTAAAATTACATCTATTAAATTTGGAATTTAATTAAAGAAAAACCCAGATAACAAATTAAAATAACCCAGGAAACAGAATCCACTCTGGTCTGAAGACCAGAGTTTGGTCTGCCTAGAGATGATTCTAGTTGGTGAATATAGATGGCAGCACCATACCTGATAAGATCGTGCAAAACGGGCATACATTTTTAGCCCGGCTGAAGCTAATTTCAAGTTGCACTTGCACAGCACACATTTAAAACCAAAGAAGACTGGCTGCAAGGAAAAAAGCACTTATAAAGGAGGTAAGGAATTACCTAGGTTCTGATCAATACCGGCAGCAGGGCGGAGTTTCATTTCTGAGAAAACTGCACTTGCAGAAAATTGAACACCATCTTTAGTACCGGCAATTTAAACAGAATCGCCAGTTTGACGAAGATCACGGTTAGGTGGAAAAGAGGCTTGCCTTGAACAAGGATACACGCTGATAAAAAATGTCGATATTCAAAGTCAAAGGTAGCTGAATCTGCATCGACTTGGACTTGGATAGTCACGATGTCCTCATTAGAAGCACAGTTTAAGATATTAGTCAAGATTCATTCCCTTCGAAAGATTTCTGTTGCATTGGAATTTATTAAAGCCATCACTTCGTAAATTCAAAGAAACTAAGCTTATGTGAGAATTGACCATGGACTCCAAAACACCTTTTCGGCGAGCGCCCAGGATGCTCAGCATGAGCCCTGAACGCGGGACTTAAAAATCCTTCAACCTCTCTGCTCTGATGCTCAGATTCGAACTCCCCAAACTTGCCAACCAAATTTCCGCTTCCCAAGAGATGCCAAACTTGGCGAGTGCAAACCTGCGTTTCGCGCCAAGCGCTCACGCATATACTACGGAAGAAATATACGATGTTATGCCAAGAACCGCGAGACATGAAATTTCCGCCAAGCGGCAACCACGAACCCACTTGGTGACGCATGATCACCGGATGTCGTGAGGCAACCATACCCGCTGGTGTTCAAGAAAACCCAAGAAGGACCAAATTTCGCTTAAAAAAAGTGCCTTTTTCTACAAACTCGTAAATGAAATGAAGTTAACAGCTGAAAACGAAGATCATGAGAATTAACAAAAGATTATTTGACGTTTAAAGGCACATTGCGCATAATTTTGAATAATAAAACAAAGAAAAAGGATAACAAATTACGTTAAGAGGGGGAATAAATCGCCGAAATATTCAAAAACAACAAATAAATTTAGAATTTTGAAGGGAATTTTGAATTTTGATCATTATTAAGTTTTTCTTTTTTTAAATATGACTGAAATCAGATATAGGTTTTTATACATTTGCCATTTAAATTTTATTTCACACCAGGGTGCAAAATAAGGGAATGTTTTTCAGTAGCAAACTGCTAATTAAAATTCCTTTTCTGTAGCAGTTTCAATATTTTGACTAGCAGTTAGTTCACAACTATTATTTCACGAGTTCTTAAAAAATGTACCTATAAACATATCGAGATGCCGGGTTTGAAATATAAAAAAAAACCCCATGAATTATTACAGGAGCTATGCACGTTTGTGGAAAGATTATTTTCTTACTATTATGAATCATTTGTTGTGATTTTTAAAATTAAGTTGCAAAATGCGATTAAAATTTATTTTTACATAGCAAGACACAAATTTTCTTTTGCGATGCGATATTGCTTATTTTGTACCCTGATTCACACAATTTCTTTTTACTGTTTTAATGTTTCTTTCTAATGTAGGCCTCTAAACTTTGGTGGTGCCCCAATGCACAGCATTGGCATAGTTATGCTACTGGCCAACATGGTGGCTGAGCAGCCAAGGCAAGTGTTTCCTTGTGCTCGCTCGACTGCTGGATTGTGGGTTCGAGTTCCACCTGCGGGCATGGATATTGTTTTATAGAGAGTAGTGTGTTATGTCCCCACTGGTGTACCAGGGCATTATCATGTGATATCTAAATGGTTCACGATGATGGGCGATTTCCATTCTGGTGTAGCCAGCACATATCATTTTTGAGATATTTAACATTTATGTTAGAATATTTTGAAAACAGGAAATTTATCAATATCTCTAATTATTAATTTTAGTCAATGATAAAGGAAACTTTTATCACCGTGAATTTATAAAATATTGGATAGATGCAATTGTAAATTGAAATGCACTTTCAAAGTGAAAACAATTCTTTTGTATTAGTATGTTCATCGATTTTCTCTGTCTATTGCCGCAAAAACTATAGCATGCAAAACTATGAAATTTGGTATATTTGTAGAGAAATAATAGGGCAATACTGAAATGAACTGTTTACCGATTTAAACTTTAGTTGGGCTTGAAATAGCTCGCAAAGTGAACTCTGTGAGTAGGAAGTGAAGCGAGTTACAAGGGTTGGCGAAGCATAGCGAGCAGACGGACCAAGTCTGTAATTTAATTATAAAAATTCTTTTGGTGTTAAATGTAATTAGTTTCATGCTTTATATAAAACCTGATATTTTGTTATTGTCTGACGTTATAAATTTATTAGGACAATCGCAAAGGCTTTCTAAACAAAAATATATAAATGTTAAATTATTTTTTTTATGTTTATTAGTTTTAAAACAATGGCAAATGAATTAATATTAAGCTATCGTATTCAATCAAAACAAATTTTTTGATACATATATTTTTGCTTTCCCTTTATAATATGTATAGGGAAAGTATTGTAGCAGGGTAAAAAAATTTGACTTGGAGTTTTCGGCAGAAGAGCACGTTTTAAGTCTTGGCTTTAATCGGCTGTTTTTGGAGTGATGTTTGTGTGTGGATGCATGTATATTAATTGTTATTATGTGTGTGTCCATGGATTCAATATCTTATGAACAAATGGAGTGATTACATCAGAAAATGAATGACAAACTTTAAATGATTGTGTTGCTTCATACATCTTTATATTAATGTGTTTTGAATTACAGCAGAAATATAAACTTATCTTTTGAGTAGAGTTGTGATTGACTCAATCTTTCTGGCACAAATGATGAATATACACATTGAGTCCAAAATATATGCAAGAGATAATGAAAATTATTCAGTATCCATAAAAAAATTTATCAATGTGTCAATACATGCTTTTTAAATTTCCATATCATAATTTGTACATGACAATACACAACACTGTACGGATTAAAATATTAAGGTCTGAATTATCAATAGTTAAAAAGTAAACAAAGTTTGGGAAAAAAATCCACATTGAATGTTAAAAACATTGTGCCGTGTATATTAAACATAATTTTTTCACTGTGAAATAAGAAATTGATTGCGCTTTATAGGGAAAGTTATCTCTTACTACTCACATCAGATTTTTTTTAATGCAATGAGTAAATGAGTTTATAGTTTCTTATATTTTCATTAAATATTTCATAATTTGCATTTTAAAATTGATAATAATTTATGCATAGTTTATTTTAATTAACCATGTTTAGTTTCTATGGGTAGTATACAGTGTGGTTGTGTAAATTCAAACTTGTTGCATTTGATGTCTTACAAAGTTCAGCTTTTTATGGTGGAGGACTGTACCATGTCTGTAATATTGAAATAATTCTATATTTCAAAAATTAAAAATTTCTTTTTTGGATCCATGAATTTAGGAAATTGCAAAATTCATAGTACTCAATGTCTAGACCAAAAGCCAGAGATATCGTTCGTAGACCACGTACAAAAGATAAGTTTTGGCATTTGGACAGTATCGTTTGAATAATTAGATTTGACAAAAATGTGGGAAATGGCCTATTTTCAGTTTTAAAAGTTCTTAACTTTTAAACTAATTGAAATTAAAAAGAAAAGAAAAAAACCTTGGGCTTTTGTTCCTGGTATTCAACTACCCCAGTACCAAATTTCACGGCTGTCCGAGACTTGGATTTTTTACTATAGAAGATACACACACACAGGCAGATAGTGCGCTGGAGTTGCACTCGGTAGGCCCGGGTTCGATTCCAGCCACTGCCAAAACTGCCGCCGTGTTCATGCGGAGTACGATCACGTTAAACATGTGGGTCCGAAAGTCCTTCCGAGAGGTTGGTGGTAGGGGAAGGAGGGTACGGTCCCTGTGGATGCCTCCCCCACTGGGTTCCGGTCTAAATTGGGTGGCACTTCCCGACCGTCCAAACAGGTACCTTACACCTTTCTGGTAGGTCGGACGGTCTGGGTTTCAACAACAACAACACACACAGGCAGAGGGCGCGGTAGCCCATTGGTTAGCGCGCTGGAGTTGCACTCGGTAGGCCCGGGTTCAATTCCAGCCACTGCCAAAACTGCCGCTGTGTTCATGCGGAGTACGATCACGTTAAACATGTGGGTCCGAAAGTCCTTCCGAGAGGTTGGTGTTAGGGGAAGGAGGGTACGGTCCCTGTGGATGCCTCCCCCACTGGGTTCCGGTCTAAATTGGGTGGCACTTCCCGACTGTCCAAACAGTTACCTTACACCTTTCTGGTAGGTCGGACGGTCTGGGTTTCAACAACAACAACACACACAGGCAGACATATTCTTTTATTATATAGGATATATATTTTCTTATATTCGTAATTTATATTTTCCAGTTGTCAGTCAAATGTTCCAGTGTAATTCAAGTGCCCATGAAAATTCATTTAATAACGGAAGGTAATTTGAGTTTTGCTTATCTTTTGATATAATTCTGTTTTATAAGAATTTTGATTAATTTTGATTTTTTATTTATTTTTAATTTAATTTTAGTTATGGAAAACTAAATGATAATTTTCAATGGAAATCTGATTTGCTCCCGAAAGACAAACCAGGCGACTTTTTTTCCAGTTTGCCTAGCGAAATAAGCCCACAGAGTTCTCGTGCACCCATTATTGAGACACCTAATATAAGTGCAATAAGTTTTACTACTCAGATGATACAGTCAATATTGTCGGGAATCAATGAGGATCAGCTGTGTTCTCCAAAACCTGTATCAAGTGTTAATGGTGAGTGTGTTTATTTCGAAATTTTTTTTCTTAATTGTACTAATAACAAAGTACAATTTTTCTTATTGGCTGTAACATTTTTGTTAGGATTTTCATTTTTCTGATTTTGCATGGTTGTATTTTTATATTACTTGTTTGTTAGTTTTATAGTTATTTTGCATGCCTTGTGTTTGCTTTTAGTTTTTATTTTCTTATATTATTTTTTGGAGAATGTTTTTCTTCCCCAAAATTTTCAAGTTGGAAACTTTGATGGAAAAGCACATTTTAAAACCCCCTGAATATATTTCAAACACTTTAGAATAGATGTTTGTTTTCATATGTATATGATAACTGCATGTGTACAATATGATAAGATCAAGAAAGAATGCATATACCACATATTGGATTTTATATGAATAGATTATGTAATAAACTAGGAATCGCAATTTTATGTACTTCACATGATTAGAATTTGAATTATTTTGAAATTAATATTTTCCTAGCTTTATTTTCTATAGGAATAATAATTTCCATAACAAAGTAGGAATTTCCTATGCTAGAACCTTTTTCAATATTTATGTAATTCTGATATTTTTAAATTTAGATGGGCTAATGAAGATCAATACACATTTATACTTTTTTATAAATATTTCTGGTAAAACCATCTGATTAATATTTGCCCTTTGATATGTTAAAAAGAAAAGAACATATATATCACCCCAAATATTCTTAATATACAGCCAGCCTTTTTTATCAGATTATCACGGAACTTACCGGGGGGTGGGGTGGGGGTAACTTCCCCCCTAAGGGGTTAATGATGTCACAAACACAAAAATTGTATTCCAGTTATTTTTCACTACAATTGTTAAAACTATTAAATTTCATGATCATTGAGTCATAAATAATCCCATTTATGCATGCTTATACCAAATTTTGTGCTTTGCTGTCATGCTAAGGAAATATAAAATTCACACAAGTTTTCGCTCTAATTAAAAAAAAATTCTATCTAGTCTAGATGTTTCATTAGCAAAGCCAAATAAGTTTCATAAAAATCTATTAATACTTGTGGCAGCTATTATGTATGCAAGAAATTGACCATATTCAGACAGACAAACATCATTCCAAAGATGTCAAAACATATTCAGGAGGTCCTAAAACATATATTGGCATCAAAATCTCGAAATAAAAATTTTCTATGAAAGCAATACTTTCTCAATACTATGTGCGAGAAAGTAAAAATATGTTTCGATATATTTATCTTAGGGAAGTGGTTTTATTTATTTTATCATAAAAAAAATTATATGAAATAAGTATTTAATTACTATATTTAAACATTTATTTTTTTATTTTATTTTTTGCCAGTTTTTGGGCTATCTTGAAACCCAATTGTACTAAAATCTAATTGCCATCAGGGTACTGTATAGGTGACCTGTTAAGTGACCAAATTTCATGAAATTTGAGTGGATAGTGTTTGAGCTAAAGTGAGCATAGATTGCACAAACATATACGGACACAATGTTAAAAATAGCTGATTTATATTGTAGAATGCCCCAAACATATATAAATACATTATACATTTTCTAATTGTTTGATGTCTACGTGTAGTTTTAATTGCTTTAATTTTATTTATTTATATATATCTCATCTGTGGATTATAATATACCCAAGAATATACAAAATATAGTATAATATTCAATTCGACTTTGTTTTGGGAAGAAGGAAGTTTGTTCAAGGAAGTGTAATTAAAACTAGTACTAGTTACTTAAAAGTCCCACCCACTTTATATAGAAATATTATTAAATTGATATATTTTAATAGCTGATAATTTAATTTGTTTTGCTGAAGCAACTTTTCTTAATTTGTCTCTTATTATATTAGCAAATTTTGAGCCATAGTATGTTGTTATAATGAGGGTTTTCTGTTTTAATCTTTCTATGAAACAACTTTTTAACTTTGGTCGGATGAAGAAACAATTTTATCTTAAAAGTTTGAGGAGAAACATTTATTAAAAATGACTTTTAATTATTATAAATTGAATATAAATAAATTGAAGTAATTTATACAGTCAACTTGCGTAAAGTACTGACAGGTCAAATCTGGAGGTGTATGTTAGGTGTAACCCACAGGTCACTAAATGCTGATTACTGACCTCAGACAATTTTTGCTCTAATTTTTGTTAAGAGGATAGGGGTGGGGGGTGGGGGGTGGGAGCGAGGTTGCTGAATTGGATTGCTATTGAGATGTCCTTATACCTTCAGTAGTTATCTTAGAATGGGTGGGAATGTGGATTTACTATTTATGAATGAAGATTAATTTGTTTGAACTGTAGATTTTACATTTTTTAAATTTAATGCTTTTGAAGACATTTATTTAAAATTAAATGGCTGAATATATAAATAAGTTGTTTTTTAATTTAGTCTGCTAAATCATAAACTCATGAATGAAAAGTGAGTGATCATATATGGACCTCAACCTAGTGGATTATAAAATATTGTGTTAGTATATTGTTTTATAAGTTTAACTTCCTTTTTCAGATATTTTATAACAGTATATGAGTAATTTTATAATACTTTTATGTCATTGTTTTTGAATGCACCTTTTAACTTAATTTCAATCCTTTATTTTTCTTACAGTTGATCAACAAAAAATTAAAAGCATTTCTGAAACAACCTTTGAAAAGTTTGCGAACCAACTGGCAAAATTGAAGCAGTCAGTAGCTCATCAAAAGCCAGTAGTTACTAATGACAAGTAATTTAATATTGAATTTATTTTATATATAACAGCTAAACCGTTTTATTGCCATTTAATTATTTTTTGGATTTTGATTCGATTTTTTCAGTATGTATAGATAGACCTCTACTTGCTTAAATTTGACTTGTGTAACTAGACTTATATATATAAAAAATTCTTCTGTAAAATATGTTTGGAAATATTGTTGACTGTGTTGTTATAAGGCATCTATATACATCCAACTTGTGTTAATACGAATTGCTAGAGGAACAATATTTAGTTTGCTTTTTTGAAAATTTGTATTAACAATTTTCATTGTAACAATGGCTTTTTGGAAGGGAAACAGCAAAATTTGCTTTAACACTAAAATTCGCTTTATCAGTGTTCACTTTAAGGCGAGTAGACTGTATTTGAGTTCTGATATTATTTCTTTCCCCAGTGTGTTCTTAAAATCTACTCGGCTGATTTTCATAATTTTTCTTTTAAACGGGAGAAGTCTCGACCTGTAAATTTGTAGAATACTATGGCCCATAATTTACACAATTTGTTTTTGTATATATGTGTGTTTGTGTGTGTGTGTGTGTGGGACAACAATAAACCTCATCCTTATATTTGTGTTATGTGAATATGCTCCATTAAAATATTTTTACCAAATATTAGAAATAATGTTGAAATCCATCCCTGAATTTGAGTTACCCTTTGCCAAAATACAAAGTAAAAGAAAAAATTACAAATTATAATAAGATGTGGCTGTCTTCTGATTTGTCTTTAAAAACTAAACTGTAGTTGAAGTGACATTCCCATGCCCATGGGTTGCAATCTATTCCAATTATTTTGAGTTAGTCTTTGTTAAAATACTGAGGAAAAAAAAATTGGCAGTTATGAAAACAATGAACTGTCTTTAAATATTGAACCTTTTTCATTAATTATTTGCTTTTTCATAGAAAACAATTGTGTTTTTGCATTTTCTTAGGGCAAATATGCGAATTTTTGCATATTAAGATTTTTTTTTTTAAAGATTAAATGTATTGAATTTTGCATAAAAAAAAAATGTGGAATTTCATTTCTTAAGGTTTGCAAATAAAATGCTGCATGAAATTAATAAAGGTTATTCCATTTTATATAAATAAACTATAATGCATTGCCTAGCATTGCCCAGGTCCCAAACAAGCACCTGCTACTTAAATAACACATTTACAGATAACACCATTCAGTTTCCAAATTGACAAATCAGTTTTCATTTCCTTTCAGTTTTATTCCAAATTCCCACAAAATCTGAAATCCTTAATTTAAGTGCAAAGTGCAGGGTTCCACAACCATAGAAAGAGAAAAATATTCCTTTTTGTATAAAGGATTCTCCCTTCTGTAGGCATGACTTAAACCCCACATCAGTTGGGTCAAAAAGTCCACCGGATCTACTGGACTTCCTTTGTAGAATCAATAATCCAAATTTTTATGCATTTGCATAAAAAATCACCCAAATTAAAATAACTTATTAATTAAAAAAAATGAATTTTTTTTTTGTTCAAATGCAAAGATATACACACAATTTTGTGCTAAATTATAGAATTGTGCTAAAGTTACTTTTTGGGTACAAAAAAATAAGTATTTAATAGTCTAAAAATTGCAGATTTTGGTGAATTAAAAAAAAAAAAATGAAGAAATTGTCATACTGATTCGGTTCAAACATTGTTGGAAATAATGTTCTTCAGTCATTTTGATGGTGCTAAGATGGAAACTCTGTGATAATATATTTGGACGTTAAGGAATCAGTTTGTGTGATAACCTCTCAAAATTGGTCTGAATGATGCTAAAACAAAATAAATAAAAAACTAATTTGAATTTAAAAATATTGATGGGACAGATTATCCCAGGTCCTGAAGTACCTGTGTACCGAAAAATTTCATGGGTATACAATATTTAGATTGCCTGCTACAGATGAAACAGATAGACACAAACGTCTTCTTTTATCATGCAAGATTAAATGTCTTAGTTTGTAGAGGAAAATTATGTGTTTGATTATTTCAATCCTTTGAAATATTATAAATTTATGTATTGCTTTAAAATCTTAAAACAAAAATATATATAATGAAGATACTTTTATAATTTTTATAGGACTACTAATAAAGGTTATGAGTTTCTGGATATCTTAAACAGATATAATGAGGATAGCCTGTTTGATGATATTTATGGTCCAGATATAGATGAAGAAAAAAGCAATTCTTCAAGCAAGCCATCTTCATCAAAAAAGTTATCTTCAGAAAAGATATCTTCAAAAAGAAAGATATCTTCAGAAACTGTTTCTACTGAAAAGATATCGTTAGAAAAAGTAGATTCTAAGCTGAAAACAATTGATCCTGATAACCTTACTCATGATGTGTTAGATGATCTCCTGAGTGCTTATTTAAAGCCAAAATCTAAGAGGACAACATCTGAAAAGACAACATCTGAAAGAACAAAATCTGAGAGGCCAACATCTGAGAGGTCAAGGTCTGAAAAGTCAACATCTGAGAGATCAAAATCTGAGCGATCGAGATATGAGAGACCAACATCTGAAAGATTAAAATCTGACAGACCAAAACTTGAGAGACCAAAATCTGAAAGTAAGTAGAATTATTATTTGAAATCATTCATATGATAGCTTTATTTTCAGCACTAAAATATAGTTCACTCTACCTAATGACAATCATTGACGGGGGAGAAAATTGATTACAACTTTGTTTTTCTGTAGCATACCAATTTTGCTCCAATCGGACAAATATTTGAAGTTTTTAAACTGAACATGTGCACTTTTGCAAAATGTTGTTATGTTATAAAAACTAACTTAATATTCCTATTTCTCACATGAAATTGTTTTATTCATTCAAAATTTTCTGCAATTAATTTTAATGTGCATGTGCAGCATGACGCAGTCACATTACACCAAATCTAATTTTATTTTTGAATGCTCATATCAAGATATTTTTGTATATTTTATTTTTTATTAATTTGATAAAAAAATGGAATATTGCAAAATATATATGAGTATACTGTGCACAGCATGGATCAGTATTCAGAAAAGTTTGGTGTCATTTTGATGTATATGTTGCATTCTTTGATACAAATTTTCATTCCAATTGGTTGAATATAGTGTCATAGTTATAGCAAAATAGTAAAAAATATATATGCATGTACTTATTAAAAAAAATGGCATTATTTTGCATGTGATATGATAATCTATAATTGTATTAAATTTGGCATGCAGTGCTTGAAATGTGGCAGTCCAGTGCAAAATGCATATGCATATAATAAATATGCATAACACAATTAAAAAAAAAAAAAGTGCTGTTTTCATCTCTATGTAACAGTGCTATTTTTGTACAATATTTAGTATTTTAATTGGTTGAGTAGTTTGAGAAGTTACCTTGATTTTGTATTGTTCACTCACAGATAAGTGGAATGTTAAAGATGTTTCCCATAATTAGTATCCTAAAAATGTCTAGATTTTTAATGTTTAGATGGCCAAAAAGTGTTTTTAACATAGAAACTTTGTTTTCCTTTAGCAATAAAAGTAAAGGTGTTAAAATCAGCAGAGCATTTGCTACAATTGTTTATTTATCGTGACGGTTATAATTTCTTTTGTCAATTTCATGATATTTTTAAAATTTTCAAAATTTAATGAAATTTAAAGTTTAGAGGTTTAAAATTATGTAGAATTATTATTCCAAAATTTTTTGTATGTATCACTACTTTTCTATAACTGAACTATTTTCATATTTTGCCCTGTATTATAAAACTGGTTTAGGGAAATTGTGTTAACATTTCTTTTGGGTCATCGTGCTACACATTTCGGCATAAGATCAGTTTCAATGGCCCAACTTTAATAAAATATGTTCCCATTAGTAATTTTGAAAATGAATTTATGTTTATTTTCTATCTTTGATCAATTGCATATTGCATGACAGATAAAGTTTTTCAAATTAAAGTACATTTAAAGTATACTTAAAAATGTTGTTGTTATATTGGCTTATATTTAATAATGTGTTCAACTAATCTTATAGCCAGTGCTATATATATATATATATATATATACATACATATATATATATATATATATATATATATATATATATATATATATATAGAAATGTTTTCAAATGTAATGATATTTCATGCTATAATTTTGTATACAATTTAAGAAATTGCTTGCTTGTATGTTGCATGTTTTAATAGAAATCTGTATGAAAGTCTAGTAGCATACTTTAATATTTTTATTATTTTTGTATTCTGTTTAAACGCGCAACATGCATAAAAGCATGGATAAGTAAGGCCTTTATCTTAAAAGGTTTGAGAGTTCCTAAATTTTAGGTGTGTATTTTAAAGTGATAGATAGTTTTAATTGTGTACTAATACTAATAAAAGTATAATGATCTCAACTTTGAATAGGATTTCCTAAACATGCTTGGCCTTGTACTTCCAAAATCTTTAATTTTCCTGTATAAAAAATAATGATTTGGGTTCTTAAAAAGTTCTTAATTTTTATTGTATAGAGTAGGATCACTGTTTCCCCCCAAAAATTTGAAGTGTTTGATTACTGCTATAAAAATTAATATGGCAATATGAAATTCGCTGTTATTAGTAACAATATATAACACAAAGATCACTAAAATTATTTCCCTTTTACGATTCTGTACTATCAATAACTTTGGGTTACTTAGTAAAAACTTTAAATATATATCTTTCTGCCATCAAATTTAGTATACTATTCAAAATTATTAAAAGAAAGAATGTATGGGGGAGTTTGAGACTGACTAAATTTAAGTGTACTGAACAGCTTACATTAATTATGATCTTTTTATGGTTAGTAAATACCAGTTGGACCCATGGTATATATATGAAGTATGTTTTTGCTCGTACTGTCAAATTTCCAATCCTGAGATAAAGTATAAGGTAGTCTTTCTCCAAACAACAGTGGATCCCTCAAGGTTTGGGGATCAGAGGTTGGGAAACCCTGTAGGAATAATGAAGTGTCAAATGAAAAAACAAATTGCAGTTTCTTTGATACTAATTTCTTTGAGTTTATTATTTTAATGTAACTAGCTGAAGTAGAAATTTCATAACTGGGAGTGAATATTTCACTCATCAAACGTCAATATAATACCATATTTAGGAAAAAGAAACAAAGAAAAATCAAACCGAGACGTGCAACAAGGAAACATGCGACATTTTCTTTTTTTATTGATTTATTTTCCTTTCATGCCACTGTATTGTGATGCCTTTTAACCATTTCAGTTTAGCTGACATTGACTTATTACCGACGCTTATTTGGGCGTCATGTCCAGACTTTTTGCACTGATGAAGCAAATCTAGTGGATTTCCGAAATGTACGCAAGATTATTTATTGTGATATGCACTGAAATTTACGTTACAAACCAGTTTATTGCTTTCCTTATATACATAATGTATAAGGAAAGTATTGTGACGGGGTCGAAAATTCGAATTCGAATTTTTGACGGGAGAGCACGTTTCAAGCATGCTTGATCACGAACCAAATATTTTTGAAGTGATGTCTGTGTGTGTATGTATGTGTGAAAGTATGTGTGTGTGTGTGTGAAAGTATGTGTGTGTGTGTGTGTGTGTGTGTGTGTGTGTGTGTGTGTGTGCGTGTGTGTGTGTGTGTGTGTGTGTGTCAGTGAGTCTGTGGAGACGATAACTGATGAACGAATGGACCGATTCGAACGAAATTTGGTACAAAAATTACAATCCGTAAACACTGGAAGCCTATTGTTTTTATGCGCAATCGAATCTTCAGAACCCCCCTAAATTTTCGAGTGAAATTTTGAAAAAATCGTTAAAAAATCAAAACCACTAATAAAGTTATGCAAATAGGCATTTCTTATGTAATTTTTCATTAGAAAATGATTGACATAAATTTTAGAACGCTAACATGAACCGTTCTCAAGATATTGCACATTTTTCAAAAAAATTATCAAAAAGTCATATAAAATAAAAAGAAAATATTTCCTAGTAAGAAACATGTTCACTTTTCATATGTAATACCGTGCGATAAATTTGGTGACATCATTCTCGTGGATATAGCTCGTTCCATTCATGGAAAAAGATACTTTGAGTAATACTTTTGTATTTGAACGTCAATAGTCATTTATCTGCTGTAAGAAAAACTTATTTCTTTGTCCATAACGCTTGGCGAGGTTTTGGCGACGAATTTTATGGAATGTTGCCAACTTGGCGACTTTTTAAATGTTTTTAAATTAGCGAAAAACTCGCCAAATGAATAAAAATGACGCTAAATCAATGACGGCTCATTGATGATGACGACATGGAAAATGACGACTCATTGACGAAAATTCAATATTTTGGAAAGAATATAAATAATTACTATAAAAGTAATCTATTTTTTTTACTGTAAAAGTAGTAAATTCATTGCATTATATAAGGAAAGTCATGTGCCCACATCAGATTTTTATGGATTGTGTACTTTGCTAGAGTGCTTTACTCATTTATTTTGCCAAGAAATATTTTATGTACATTGTACCAGTGTATTTGTATATGTGCATCTACAAGGTAGGATAAAAAAAGTTTGGAGACTGTGCTGATATCTCCAACCCTGATTGGAGGAGAGGGGAACTATTTTACCATGCTGTAGAGGCACATGAGATGTGAAAAGGTTCTAGCTTTGTTTATAATACAGTGTTAAGATATAACTAATTTTAAACTGTAAATTCTGAAATCACTCTTTATGTGCCCCAATCTCAAATATCCATACCGATTCACATAGTACATGGTTATTTAATTTTAATGCATATTCTTTGACACTTTATTTAATGCCGCTAAACATTATATGTGCCCTCGACATAATAACAGTTGAGAACATGATAGACTAATCTTCTGAAAAATAATTTTAAGGACAAATCACAAAATATCAAAAGCAAAGGACATCAGAGCTAATTTTAGGGAATGTTTTGATTTATTTTAGTTTCTGGTTGAAAAATTCATTTTTAATAGAAATTAATTGCTTTTTTAATGCATTGATCAATAAAGTGTGGAACTATGGTAATGTATATTTTTTATAAGATGTATAATGTGTGGACGTATAGACTAAAAAAAAATACGTCAAATGAATTAGAACATTTCTATCCATGCTTCTAACTAAGACGTCTAAGTGTGACAGCTATACCCTTAATAAAAGTTCTGAATATCAAAACCCATTCCATATTAATGCATAAAAACGGTGCATATTTTATAGTTCAGTTAATACATAAATGATGGTATGTAAAGCAATATTTCATCTCCGATCACTGTATGTTGCCTTATTTTCAAACATTTTCATATATTTTTATCTAAAAATCAATCAGTAATGAAAAATATTTTCAATATGTTGTCTAACAGAATAGTCTGCATATGATTTAGGTATTCAGCATACATTTTCCATTAGGCACTTAATTTTCTAATTTTCAAATGACCTAATACATGGCATAGCATGGCTAAAAAAAAAAAAAAAAAAAAAAAAAAAACGATAAATATTGACCTACTTCATGAAAGGTCTTTAATTTAAAAATAGAATAATGAAAAATGAGACCATGGATTCTGAGAATAAGTTGGGGACAGATGGATTTAAAGAATAGATATAATTCAAATTTGAATGCGTTTTTGAGTTATGTAAAAAATTTTTGGGGTGGTTTGTTGGTCGACACTTTTCATTCATTGGTCGACACTTTTCATTTAAAACTAATATCGTGAAAATTGGCATGGTAGATTCCAGAATTACACTGAAGACAAATGGATTCAATAAATGACTATATTGCAAATTTGAATGCATTTTTCATTTAGGCAGAAATATTGGGAAAATTTGTTGTCAGAGACCTTTTGTTTATGAAATCATAAAAATAAAATCATAAAAATTTGGCCGAGTAGAGTTCGATAACATGCTGAGGACTGTTATAAATTCAATAAAGGGTTAGAATTCAAATTTGAATGTATTATTGAGTCAAAAATATGGATCAAATTTGCACGTCAAGACCTTTTGTTTAAAGATAAAATTATGAAAATCGGCTGAATAGATTTGGAGAACTCACTGGGGGACAGAAACACTCTCAGAATTTAAATATGTAGATGCTTTTCTTGTTTTTACATTTTTCAGTATTTACTTGACATTACAAAGCAATCTTATTTTCATTAAAAAAAAAAAAAATCTTTATTAAATATTTTTCATTATAACACTATGTTTTTTTTAGTTACAGGTGTCAGAAAAGAACAAAATGATAGTCCGGAAGAAATAGCCCAAAAAGTTGAGTCACTTCCAACTAAGTCATTTTTGCAAATTGTTCTTAAGAAAGTGGTATGTTTATTTAACATTCTATGTTTGCATAAGTAATAACCATTTAAAAGTATTTAATGCGTAAGTTAATATTTTTGTAAGTTGTAATTTAAATTGATAAATGGAAATTTTAATTTCTTTACATACAATTTCATAAGGAATATCAATTTGGGTAAAAATTTTAAAATTTAACAAACCCTTAAAATTTGGTGTCATTTTAAAGATAAATTTCAAAATTTTAATAATTCATAAAAATTAAATCCTAGTTATTGTGCCCTTTACAAATAATTTATATATTATTTGTAATATAGTGAATTGTTTTTTTTTTTAATTCATTGCCATTATAGGCTTGAAATGTAATTTAATAAAATTTTTGTACTTTGGAACTAAAGACAGTAATATAAACAACATTTTTTTTCTGGGTTTAAAAGTTTTAAAATTTTCAAAAATGGCTTAGTGCCAAACTTAAATAATAATTCAAATTTGATTCATTTACCATAAAAATGTAAAAAGTTTTCTGTGAAAATTATTGTAATAGGAAAGTTTTTTTCATATGTTTTTATGCATAACCTATATTAATTATTTATGTATTTTTTTCCTTTAAAGTAACTGGATGGAATCACTGTATTGGTAACTGAATTACAATAGCTTTGGTAATGGAATCACACATATACTTCATGCACCCATTAATGTTGTTGTTGAGACCCAGACCGTCTGACCTACCAGAAAGGTGTAAGGTAACTGTTTGGACAGCCGGGAAGAGCCACACAATTTATACCGGAACCCAGTGGGGGAGGCATCCACAGGGACTGTACCCTTCTTCCCCTACCACCAACCTCTTGGAAGAACTTACGAACCCACATGTTTAATGTAATCATACTCCATGTGAACACGGCAGCAGTTTTGGTAGCTGAGAGAATTGAACCCGGGCCTACCAAGTGCAATTCCCACACGCTAACCACTGGGTTACCACGCCCTGCTCCTATTAATGTTGCTGTTGAGACCCAGACCATCCGACCTACCAGAAAGGTGTAAGGTAACAGTTTTGACTGCTGGGGAGTGCCACCCAATTTAGACCGGAACCCAGTGGGGGAGGCATCCACAGGGACCATACCCTCTTTCCCCTACCACCAACCTCTCAGAATTATTTACAGACCCACATGCTTAGCGTGATCATACTCCGTATGAACACGGTGGCAGTTGTGGCAGCGTGCAAATCCAGCGCGCAAACCACCAGGCTACCGCACCCGAAATGTGCCAGCAGCATGTAGTGTTCCCAGGTGGTCACCCACCCAAGTACTAACCGCGCCCGATGCTGCCTGACTTCAGTGATCTAACGAGAACCGGTGTTTTCAGCACAGTAGGGCCATTGGCCTGCTCCTATTAATGTGAAAAACTTCAAAAAATTTCTTCAGTGATCATATTAAAATAGTAATTTTTGTTGTAAAAACCATCAGAATAAAAATGTAAAAAAATATGTAACTCTGTTCTTGGAGGAAAAATATGCACTTGCTAACAAAGTAGTTGTACAATTGGATGTTGCAGAGAATTACAGCATAAAACATTAAAACAAATTTTAAAGTGCACATTGGTCCAACCACTTTCTAACCATCTTTACATTATGTTGTTGTTGAGATCCAGACCGTCCGACCTACCAGAAAGGTGTAAGGTAACTGTTTGGACGGCTGGGAAGTGCCACCCAATTTAGACCGGAACCCAGTGGGGGAGGCATCCACAGGGACCGTACCCTCCTTCCCCTACCACCAACCTCTCGGAAGGACTTACGGACCCACATGTTTAACGTGATCGTACTCCGCGTGAACATGGCGTCAGTTTTGGCAGTGGCTGGAATTGAACCCGGGCCTACCGAGTGCAACTCCAGTGCGCTAACCAATGGGCTACCGCGCCCGATCTTTACATTATGTAATATATGTCTAGATAAGTGAGAGAGAACACTTAAATGTGTTTGTAAATAATGAACTGGATCATAATAAATATTTTCTATGCACATACTACACAAAACTTCTTCAAAATTGTAAACTAAAAGATCATTTTCTTCAAGAGGTCATGTTTCTCAATGACAACATAACCAGTCAAATTAAATAAAGATTTTGTTTATAAATCTTACGTTCTTCGAACATGATTTCGGACAAAAGGTATTTTGAAATTTCTTTGCTACCAGCCATGGAAAATGTGTGGTTGATTGTGTAGGTGAAACAATCAAGAAAACCTTGCCAGAAATATTGTTAGCAGTGCAGAAGATTTTTTTAATATTGTATCAACGAAGTGGACAAAAGTAGATGTAGCCCTTGTCGACAGATATGAAATTGAAGCCTGTCACAAAAAATTGGATAAGAGATGGGAAAATTCAACTTCACTACCGAATACTTTAAATGTACATTTTGCTGGACCTATCGAACCATACACAGTTGATTCCAGCTCTTATCCAACTTTATCTAAATTAGATGTGTACAATTTCTATATGGCTGATTTAACATATAAAAAGAAAAAGTATTGGATCTATTCAGGAATTAGAGTCTTCTAAGAAATAATCTTGTCTACAACATGTGTTTTAAGAATTCTTCGTTTTGGTTAAATACCTTGTAAAGATATATTTTTGTTAGTCCATTTTTTTTCTGTATCCAAGCTGAATGTGGAAATATCATGTTTTTGGAGGTATGATGAACAGGGGCTGGTATATCTTTTTCTACATCAAATAGATCAGTGTTGGAGAGAATATCATAAAAAAGTTACCAGATCCTATTATCAGTGCTAGGGATCGATACTACTTTTCCTCACCTGTTAAAGCATAGTGAATAAAAACATCTGTTTATTTAATTAATTATTTTTATTACTTCTGTTTAACTGTATAGCCATGTGAAAAGTAAATAGTGTAATCAAATTAGCTTAATTTTTTTTTTCTAAAATAAAAAAAAATAAAAAATAAATAAAAATTAATAATTAAACCAGTATGTAATAATGAAATATGATTTGCTTTAATTACTAATTACTCCTGAAATGAATGATGAATGAATGATATAATTATTAATTAAACCTAAAAAGAATAAAAAATAAAAATACACATGAAAAGAATTTTTTCATGTGTATTTTCATTGTCAAATGTAATATTTTTTTGTTAAAGTGATTCTGCTACCAAAAGGGGTGTTTCTGTTACCATTGCTTTTTTCTTAAATTAAGGAATGTAAAGAAAAGAAATCAATAGCGAAGTGTAAAGATAAATCTCAACTTTGCATGTAAAAATTATTGGTAAAATAAAATTGTTAGTTTAGCTGAATTTGTAAACATTATGGCATTTGTAGAATGTTAAAGTCAAAATGAGGGTGATTCCATTACTCAATTATTTGGTTGCCAGATGTTACTTTATATTGAGGTAAAAAGAAAATGTGATGCATTATTGTGCTATTGTATACTCTTTCCTTCCTGTGCTTGTGCTTAATAAACATTTGTAAATATTTTATTAGATAACATACGTGATTGTTATAGTGAGGGTAGTTATTCTGTTACCATGGAGAGCCATGGTAATATGAGCCATGGTAGAAGAGCCACGGTTAAGAGATTTAAAGTAGAGTTGGACACAGTTCACCAAAATCCGTGTTTACTCTTCAAAATGTTAATATTGCTTTAAGTGCAGTGGTAAAATTTTAAGAAGTAAAAATGCAGAAATGCAGTTTGATTGTTTAGAAAAGTCAAAACTCAACAAAAGTTTTAACTGTTTGGACACTTTGCATTCTATATATATATATATATATATATATATATATATATATATATATATATTGTTAAAGAAGGTTGATGAGCGGATTTGCAGTGTGGTTTTACAGGGATGCTCTATGTTTGAGTAGTTAATATTGCCTTCTGCTACTGAATTATGAGGAATCAAGTTAGAGTGTGGGAGTTTGATCATCCACTTAAAAATTTCTTTAAAGGCAGTACAGGTATTCTTCAATATCTTATGTGATAGGATCTTGTTCTCATTATAGATACCAGCATCTGTACTTGAGTTTTGGACTTTTTAGCCTTCTTTACAGAACAGCCAATACCTGCATTGACTTGTGAAACTTGCTATATGCTATAATTTTGTGAAACACTATGGAAAATGATAAATTCAATCTCATCACACAGCTGGCATAAAATTTAATAAAAATGGAGCTCAGGCTGCTACAGTGAGACAATGTTCATACTTATGTCTCACTTTTCAGGCTCTGTGAATTTGATAGTTTACTTGTCATAATTTGTCTGTAAAGCTTTTTGTACTTTAATAGTTGGTTAGAGAAGATGCTTTAGATCTGATTCTTGCAATGAGATATGTTTAGCTTAGTAATAAAATTAAAAAAAGTATATTGCAGAAAAATTAAGATCTGCAAATGTTTTTGACTATGTTGATTGAATGATATAAAAACAAGGTACTTGTGTAGTTTACCAACTATTGTTGGTGAACTTTAAAAATGCTGCCATTTTGGTGCAATTTCTTTCTTTTGATCTGAAAGTATATGGTTGCCAGATGAACATGATGAAACAAAATGCATACAGTAACAAAACACAAATGAATAGAAATATAAGTTTAAATACATTAATTGTATAACATACCTTGCTCATTAAAAAAATATAGTGTGGTCATGAAAAGAGCTTAAAATTTCGAAAATTTTTGTTTATTTTTTCCTAATTAATAATTCAAAAACCTGTTTTTTTTTTTACACTAATTTGAATTAAAAGAATCATATATTTGCTGTTTATTGTTTTGAATTGCATCTTTATTGTTTTGAATATATTATATTTCTAAAATTAAAATTAAAATAAAGTTTGTTTATTTTTCAATTATTTAAATTTTAAAAACATTGTTTATTTACAATAGTTTAAATTTCAAACAGTTTTTGCTTACTTTCAATATTTAACATCTGAAAAACTTTTGTTTACTTTGACTAATTCGAATTATTAAAAATTGGGTACTTTTTTGCAATTTAAATTTTGAAACTTCCCTTTACTTGTCAATGGCTTAATTTTCAAGAAGTTTTTGTTTATTATTCAATATTTAAATTTGATAACCTTCTATTTATTTTCAATAATTTCAATTTAAAAACTCTTGTTTGCATTTCAAACCTTTATTATGTAGGAAGTAGCCTTCATAAATCAGGGAACCTCATGAAGCATATGGTGGAAGTGCCCCATATACCATAATTGACTGGCCATCTTTTCATCATCGTTCTTGTGATATTAAGGTTTTTATAATATCATAATGCCTAAAACGTATAAATCCATAAAAATCGGAGTCTGATTTTTTATTCAATCAAAATGCTTTCTTTTTACATGTATACTATGTGTTGTAGAGAAAGTGAAGATATGAATTTGTCTGCTTTCATAGTTTGCTTATTTTCTAAATTGTGAGCCACACCAACTCCCTCTACTTGTTACAAATGTATTGAACTTTATTTGAATAATTGGTTATTAAGAGTAATTATCTTTCCACAGGAAAGGATAGAATTAAAAGACTGGGAGGAAATAAATATGCTTTCAAATATCATTGTTAAAGCTCAGGCTGCTGTTTGCAGTAAATTGCCTCCTCATCTACAATCTGTAAGTTTTCACATTTATATTAAGATTTGATATTATTTAATATCTGTATATTATGTTTAAGTAAGTAAGTACACTGAAAAAGGACCTAATTCTCATTTGCTGAATGGCAACAAGTTTAATCTTAATTGCATTGTTTAAAATATGAAGGTAAAGGGAAACCATCTACATGATGTAAAAACTTCATCAAAACCTTTTATTTACTTAGTTAAATTATATTGTTTAATGTATTTTGTTGGAGAGAAAATGATAATGTGCTATTTATATGAAGCAAAATGATGATATTTAAACGAAGCTTTCTAAACACTCTTGCTGAATGGCAACTAGTTAAACAAATACATTTTTAAATACATATTTTCATTCTTTAAGATGGGAAGTTAGTTATATTTGTCATAATGCATGTAGAAGGGCATGGAGTGTCTGTGAAATTATGGATGAAGCTATTGAAGGAAAAGCATTGAGAAATAAAGTTGATAGACTTGAATGAGCCAAAGAAAGTATCGAAAATAATCTCAGCTAAAGGAAAAATGTGTAACTGAGAGACAATTAAATTGTTATTTTCAGAGTCCTATCGAAAATTTCACATATGCCTAGGCCACAGAAGCTCTGCATGGCTACAGTTAGTAGCTAATAAAATACTCTGATGTTTTTGTGAAATTTGTTTCAAATGAGACTTGTTTTGAAGAATTAAGTACAATAACTGTTTAGGTTAAACATAATGGAATTAATATAATGACTGAATAAAATTGATTCATGTACATTTTTTCTGTACCTTCTGATATGAAACACAATTTTGATAAAAAATAATGATTGAAGCATTGAATTGAACCAAAATATAATTGGGCAGTTTACATTTTGGAATATCTTTAGAGTTTTGGATGTTTTTAAAGCTGAAGGATGTAGTACGCATTTCAGACTTAAGTCAGACTTAATGCCATTGATGAAATGATGATTGTTGAAACTCCTATCAGTTAAACCATTGATGAAATAATCCAGGATCAACTGGAATCAACATTCAGATTTTGTTTTTATCTATATGAACTGGACTGAGCAAGTGAGGGGAGTGATGTATCAAAATTATCGAGCATTTCCATTATAGCTAGAATATTGATTTTAGTGTCATTCAATCCATATCAGTTTTGAGATCAAGGGAAAATCTAAAATTTCAAAAAGTCTAATTGGGGGGGACAGTGCAAAGGAATAATAAAAAAAACTCAAAGTGACTTTGCTTAATTATCAAGCATTTCCACTTTAGCTGGAATCTTGGTTTTGGTCTCATTCAATTTGTCCCAGCTTCCAGTTCAATGAAAAAAAATCTAATTTTTCAAAAATTCATATTAGGCGTGACAATGCAAAGGAATAATTAAAAAATTCTAAACCATTTTTCAGATTGATCGAGCACTTCTACTTGAGCCAGAATCTTAGTTTCGGTCTCATTCAATCCATCTCGGTTTCCAAATCAACGAAAAATTTGGAAAATTTCAAAAGTTTGAATAAAGAAATTAAAAAAAAAAAAAAAAAAAAAAAATTGCCTTTCAAAAATGTGCAAAATTACATTTTTATGCTTAAATTTGAAATGGTTTATATTAGTTGCACATTTTAATTTGAAATGGTTTATATTTATGCATAATAGCCGAATGCATTTAATTTATTGGTGTGACTAAATTGTTGTCAATGAAATATCTGCAATGAATTTTCATGGAATATTTTGAAACAGTAATTTGGGTATGAAATCTGAAGAGATGCACTTTTTTTATTTCTAAGAATGATTGTAATACAAGTGGAATTAAATGGAATATGAGTGTATGAGAAAGTTGAGTAAAAACTCAATTTTAGACCTTGTCCACAAATATGAAATTGAAGCCTGTCACAAAAAATTGGATAAGAGATGGGAAAATTCAACTTTACTTCCTAATAAGTATTTTGCATTTAAATTAAAAATATTAAGCAAATAAATTTTTTTTTTGTTTTTCTATCAATTTATATATTACTGGGTAACATGTTGTGCCAAAACTTTCAATCCCTTACCTTAGCTACACACAGAGCTCTTTCAGTTTCTTTTCCAATGCAGCTTCACTCTCTCTGCTGTATGCTATACATTTATCGTGAATCAACCACAATAAATGTGCTTGTTCAATAAATGCTTTTACGCAATAACTGTGCAAAATTTTTTTGAGAATTGCTACATATAAGTTGAACGATTTTTTACAAGTTGTACATGTTTATACCTTTTTTGTTTTTCAGGCTATCAAACAGAAGATGTCTAGTAGTAATAGTAAAAAGATTCCAATTACTTATGAAAATGCAGAAAATTCACAAAGTTCTACTTTACCCTCTCAAAGAAAACCATCGGCAAATTCTCAAGGTTCTGCTTTACCTCCTCAAAGAGAAGCACCTGCAAATTTGCGAAGTTCTACTTTACCTCCCCAAAGAGAAACACCTGTAAATCAGCCTACACATATTGTTCTAAACAAAGCTGTAGCTTCAACCTGTTCCTCCCCTGAAAGTGGAAAGAAAGCGGAAAGTGGTGATAACCCATTAGATCATAAATCAGTTTATCGTCAGATTTTGCTTTCTCTATATAGAAAAGCATTTAGTTCATCTTCAGCTACAAATTCTTCCACAACTGTTACTCAATCACAATCATCAGCAATCCCCCAAACTGTTACATATAATGATTTGAAGTCATCTATTTTACTAAATGGTTTGTCAAATTTAGAAAGCTTAAGGAAACAGTCACAGTCATCTCATCCTGTTCCACATGCTGCTGGCAGTCATAGGTTGCTCGTCAATCAGAACATTTCTGGTTCACCATCTGGACAGTCATCTTCATCTTCCTCTCAAAATATTTTATCTAAATTGGTTCATTCATCAAATAAAATGCAAACACAATTGAAACAACCAACCAGCAAAAGTACTACCAAGGAGTGGGAAGATTTCTTTACGAAATGATAGAAATTTTTTTTTGAGGTGATAATTTTCTTTCTACCCAGCAGATTTAATTTGTAAATATCTGCAGAATAAAACTGCCAACATTGTAACCATAGCAAGAAATTGCTAGTCATTGTAATGCACTCAAATTTGCCGTAAACTGCCATTACAACATTTTGTTATTAAGCTCTAAGTATGTTCTTTTTTTATAAATGTTACATTTTAATTGAAATAAGGGAAATTTGTTTCCATGTCCCCCCCCCCCCCCCCCAAATTTGAGAGAATACCGTTTGTGTTTCTTTGAAAATTTGTATTTCTGTATATTGTTAATTGAAAACATTCTATATTTAATCTTAAATAAAAGGAATTGCTTAAAAATTTAGTTATTGTGTGCAATTTGAATATAATGAATCATAAAGACAGCCCAGTTATAGTATGTTACAAGAACTAGGGGTCTGATAAAAGAAATGACATTTCACATTTATACATGCATTTTTAAAATTTTGATTTCCATTTGCAACGTTATTATTAATGAAATAATTTGTGTTGGCAGTGAGTTCAGAATTTTGGGGTATGTGGTTGTTTTTCTATTTGGAGATATGGGAAAATGACCCCATTTTGAACCAAATGACCTACCTGAACTCTAGCGAGGTTTGGATTTGGACCACACACTGCATGTTTGGTCCAAGAATGCAGTCAACTGAAAGGGAGTTTATGAGATATCCATCCATTTAAATTATGCTCAAGATCCTATGTAAAACTATCCTTCAGAGTATTTATTTTTTTTCGTGCCCTTTCTGATGCATTTTTTTTTTTTGAGATTTAAAAACAATAAAAGAAATTTATTCAGAATAAACTTATTAAAACTTGAGTAGCAATCATTACAGTAAACATGCAAACAGCCGATGAGAACACTTTACATATGCTTTAAGTGATTTGTAGTGTGTTTATTTTCAGCCCTCACTGCATGTGCAACAGCTCTTAAACTGGTGACTGGCAGGTGGATGTTGTTAATGCCTCTGAAATTGGCAGAGCAATTTTTAACAATGCTGACAGGACAAAAGTTTCTGCAATTATTAGTTATAGTAGGCATTGTTCATTAAGGTTTATTATTGTGCATTATTACATATTTGTTACACTTGCAAATTACTGTATACATAAGATAATATATCATGCAGCAGCTTGATTTATAAGATCAAACATGTATGTTCATTTACGGAAAATTATAATCACCTTACATATAACTGATCTATATAGCATTCCATATCAGAGGAATACAGACTCAGCTTCAAGTGGAATCTGAGTTTACCAATTTTGTAATATTAGTTTTTTATTTATATTTTTCAAACGATGATGGCATTGTTTGTCCAGATAATAGAGCATTGAAAAGCGTTGTTTGTGACCAATTGACAAATCAACTGCCAGGATTATAATGTGCTAGGATTTTCAGTCATGCTCCTGGTAAGGCAAAGAAACCGGATTTTAAGATTTTTTATATAGAAAATTAGTTTATGTATTTTACCTGATCTATGTCCACCCAGATCCGAGTTTCTTTCATAAAGTATTTGTCCAAATACTTTATGGAAGATGTGGTTGTGTTTTCAGGTTTCACTGGGATTCAATCTCACCTCGAATATAGTAAATTTTTTTTATATTTTTAATTTTATAGTCTTCGTTTTTTCATTTTTGGAGTGTCTAGCTCTGATATTTTAGCATTTATAGTGCATTGGTATGTGAATAATCCAATTGGTGAAATAATTTTATGATTTCAAAATTATATTTCTAAAATGTTTAAAAAATTGTAACATAACCTCATTAACCCTTTCGCGATGGTTGACACACCCGCGTGTCGGCTGTGAACTTGCATTCAAGGACGGACGGCACGCACTCGTGACGGAGGAAACTTTACCGTAGACGGCGAGTGGCACGCATGCGTGTTTTCACATGGAACATTTTAATTTGCCTACTAGATGGCGTTAATTGTCCGTGGAAACAATTTCAATATATTTTGCAGATACGTGACCTTGGCATAAGGAGGAGCCAATGAATTATTTTTTCATTTGGAGCGGTGAAACATGGTTTTGTAGTATAAACAAATAGAGCACTTCTCGCAGAATCATCAATTTTATAATTGAGTTTCGGGTCTTGTTTTGATTTCAGCTTTATGATTTCCTTGGTGAATCATAGGAATATAAGAGAGTATTTTTTTTTGTTTGGGTTTTAGAGGCAGTGAAATTATTCATTTATTTCGGATAAAAGAATGGGAGCAACTAACGAGTATTTTGTATTCAGATTTGTATGAAAAATATACATCAAATAGAAAATAAATATTTCTTTTATTCCTGAAAAAAGTAGATTTTTGTGTTGAATAGGTGATTTTTAGTGAATTTTTTTCGAGAGTTAGGCTTAGCGCAAAAAAATAGCCATCCCCTGGGAACAGTTTGGAAGCGAATTGCTCCGTCCTTTGGGCCATTTCAGTTTCGGAATGCTCCGTCCTTTGGGCCATTTCAGTTTCGGAATGCCGTCATCACGAAAGGGTTAACTTGTTTATTTAATTTAGTAGAAAATGTGATTGGCAAAATGTTTATATGGATAACAGGGTGCATATGCTAAATTACTTTTTAAGCATGGATGATATATATGAATCAATTTACTCTTAAAAATATTCATGCGCACATATCTTTACAACTCAAAAACTTATAGGTTACTTAGAACGAATTAGTTACAATTGACTGGGTCCTAAATAAGCATCTGCTATTTAAATACAGATTCAGATAATACTACTCAATTTTCAAATAATTTGTTTTGAACCAAACTAATTTTCTTCTTTTCCTTTAATTTAAATTCTTTTGTTTAAATGCATGTATCATCAAATCCTTTAGTTTTAATGTATGTATAGTGCAATTATTTGCTATCTTGCATGCACTCAAACATTTCTCCCCCACAGCAATGTCCAGCCCATTGTATAGTGATGGGGAAAGGGAGAAAAATGAAAGCACTTCATCAGCATAATTTTAATTTTTATGCAATTGTTTAAAAATTTACAGAAAATCAAATAATATAGTAATAAAAAAAAATGTTTTTGTTGGAATGCGAAAATATATGTCTATATTTATGCAAAAGTATAGAATTGTGCTAATTTTCCATTTTTTAATGCGACTAAATTGGAATCGGGCAATTTAAAAATTACCTTTTTCGATGTATTTAAAAATAAATAAAAATGAAAGAAATTATCCTACGAATTCGGTTCAAAGATCATTAGAAAGGATGTTCTTCGTTCTTTCTGATGATGTTGAGATGGAAATTTGTGATAATATTTTGAATCGCTAAGGAACTGATTTGTATGAATATCACTCAAAATAGTGTTTCAACATAAAATAATTATAAAACTAATTCAAATTTAAAAAAAAAAAAAATTATGCTGAAGTATGTTGTAGTGGGAGTTCATCTAACCCAGTGCCGAGTTTTACTGCTGTCCGAAGTTTCCGTTTTCCGTTACAGATGACACACAAATATCTTCTTTTAAGGTATAAGATGAGCAAAGCAATTCCTCGAATAACATGAAATAGTGTAACTGTTTTCATATTATTTGAAGAATTAATATGACGTCTCATATATTTGGTGTATATTTGTACTTTAAAAAATAATCTTTTGCTAAATTGGGATTAAGTATTTTTATCTTCTGAAATATGGTTAATGATAAATGATAAAATGTGCCATGATAGTTTAAATATTCATACTGAAACATGAATAGTTTGTAAGGAAAAGAGACTTAATATTCAAGATTACCTATGATCATATTTTAGAAAATTTGATAAAATCATATCTGTCTTCTTAAAATTATCTTTTTTTGTTGTTCATGTATGTTTGGAATAATGGTTGGCAAAGGTTAATGTAAATATTTTTTATCATATATATAGTGCATTTCATATAAGCATAAAATCTCCAATACCTTTAGTTGTTTGTATTTTGCCATATCTTTTGTACATAAAATGCATGGGTATTAAATTATAGTTAAAAAGGGATTGCTGTGTATGTGTCTTCATTTTTATATTATCTTAACTGTCAATTATACGTTGGATTGTTATTTAAAAGGAAAGCTCTAAATATAAGTGTTGCTGAAACTATTTTTAATACCATTATTTTTATCTTGCTATATCTTTTAATACTCAGTAATTTAATACTCATGTATTGTATGTACAAAAGGTATGGCAAGATACTTTTAATTGTATCTTGCCATATCTTTTGTACATAAAATGCATGGGTATTAAATTGTTATATAAAAGTAATTGCTGTGTGCCTTCACTTTTTATTCAATTTTAACTGCCAATTACATGTTGGATTGTTATTTAAAAAGAAAGCTCAAAATATAAGTTTTCTTAAAATATCTTTAATACCATTACTTTATTACTTTAGTATCATTTATTAGTAGCAGGCAGCTTGTTTGATCAGACTCCATAAAATATATAGAGAGGGGCGAAAAACATTTTTATTGAATTCGATATTAATCAGATCTCAAATATTTGAATGTCCCGAATAGTAATATTTTAAATTGTTAATCAATAATATTTATTAATCATAAATATTATTATATAATTAATATTATTATTAATTATTTATTAAGTATATGTAAATAAATTAATAAAGTGAAATAAAAATGTAAAAATGATCCACATTCATTTAGAAATGAAAATTTTTTATTTAAATTTTAATTATTTTAGGTATTCTTAACTACAATAATTGCATAATTATAAAAGCTTTTCACCAACTGCAGATTATTTAGGAAAACAAGCATTCGAACACATTCACCATCTAATGTTCCTTTTTTTGTTACAAATTAAACCGTAGGTGCTGAAGAGTTTTTCTTTAAAAAACTGCTATTGGCATGATTAAATACCTCTAATTCCTCTAGGAGATAATTCCTCTAGGCAAGGATACAGATTGTTTTTTTTTCCAGTAGTTGAAAATGTTTTTACTTGGTGGAAGCAAACCTTCTTTTAAATACTTTCGAATTTCTTGAACGAAAAGGGAAAACTGTAGTATGTTAATTCTGTTTCTGGTGTGAAGAATGAAGATTATATGAATATAGCTCCTGTAAATTCTAATAAATGTGTTAATCATAGTGTGATATTCAAGGTATTCAAATTTTTCCTATTGATTCAAGATTTTGAATCTCAAATACTTTTTGGTATTCAACGCATTCGTTTATTTACAAATAGTATTTGCCGATCTATATTTTTTATTCAATCTTAACTGCCGATTACTCGTTGAATTGTTATTTTAATTGAAAGTGTGAGATATAAGTGTTTTTGAAAATATCCTTAATACCATTATTTTATTGCTTTAATACGTCATTTACTGAAGCAGTGTTGCAGGGCATTTGAACGTGTCCATTCTAAGAAATTCTCAGGGTTTATGGAAAATAACATGATAAAGTTGATACGAAGCCAGGATCCACGAGGGGTGTTTTTTTAAGACTCGACTTAATTTCTTTTAAATTTTTCGAAAGACAGACAGATCAGCCCAATCAGCATAAACCAATATATTTGAATGGATAGACATGTCATCCCACAAACAGTGATAATGAATGATACAAGGAATGTACTTTTGACTTAATTTTTTGAATTTGGAAAAAGACAGATTGCCCAATAACCAGAAGCAAGGTAAATTTTTTTAATTACATTAAACTATAACTTTTACATGAAAGCAGCGCATACATACGTTCCAGTTTTATTTTTTATGGGTAACGACTTGGTTGTTTTATAAAACTTAGTGATTTCTTACATATGATATCGCCTCCTGGTTTCTATTTAGGGAACTATGAGGAATTTTCACACTTTAGGCCCATGCACGGTCTCCAAACTTTTTAAGGTGGAACAGTTTTTTAAAGGTAATACTTGTAAAATAAAGTGTAACAAGTAACCATTAAATAAAAAATTAAATATAAATTTTTTGAAAAAAAAGGTGATAAAAATGTTTCTCATACATTATTTTTGAACAACACTAACGGGAGACATGAAACTGCCGTTCCTTTGCTCAAAAATTTAACAGAGTCTCAAAATGCGCTGTCTCTATTTAAATAGTTTGCAAGTCTTAATCAGTAAATTCAGATTTATACTCTGATTTTAAACATATAGTTTTTTAAATAAAGTTGACATAAATATCTCACCAAAACTAGATGCAATTCCTTGCACAAACTTTTCAGTTTGCAGAGATGCATGTTTAAAATTGTTTTTTAAAAATGCTTTAGCAGTCTGGTCGTACACCACAAGTAGGGGTGGGGAAGAAAGAAAACCTGAGGTAAAAATAAATATACTGTAGTTGTGACACCAAAACAATACTGTAGTTATTATTCTGCTTTTAAATTTCCAATAAAAACAGCATAGTACATGTGAAATAGGATGCTCTTAAATTATGATAAATGTTATATTAATTACATTTCCAATTTTTTACTTGAATCATTAAAGCCAGATTGAAAATGCTTGTGGGCCATAGTTTGGGGACCCCTGCTTTAAAGCATTTTAAACTTGGAAAAACATTTTGGTATGGATACTGACATTAACTTTTTTGCTATTTTATATCCATTTCTAACCGATGGATATTTTGATGGATTAAAATGTTCTACTGGCCTAAGCTGTGTACCAAATTTCAGATCTTTAGAACGTAGGAAAGTATATTAAAAATGCCATCAAAGAAGTTAAACAGACAATCATCGGTTGATGAATTTAATAAGAAAAAGGTTTGATTGGATATATGATGAAAAATTGATTACAAAATCGCAAAAGACTAAAACATATTTAATAAAAGATTGTAAAATTATTTTGAAGTTATACGGTTTTAGTAAAATGCACCAAGAAGTAAAAAAAATAATGTTTAGCTATTGCAACATTTTTGATCATATGTGACTAAATATAAAACCGTGGGGCGCCCATAAAAGAATTGTATTTAGATATAAACAGAATTTTAATGAACAGTAGAAGTGGTAACATAGAAATGACATATGACAGATAAATTACGGATTGTTAAATCAAAATCGTCAAAGAAAAATTGAAATGAATTGTAATCATTCTATATGTCACTTTTATGTTATTACTACTTCTATTGTTCCTTAAAATTCTGTTAATGTCCAATTGCAATTCTTTCATGGGTGCCCCACGGTTTTATTTTTAGTCATATGTCTAAGAAAGTTGTGATAGCTAAAATTATTTTTTACTTTTAGGTGCATTTTATTTTACTAAAACAGTGTAACTTTATAGAATGTATATAATACTTTATTATACATTCATTGATGCGAAGACTTTATTCTTAAAGATTTACTCTCTTGCGTAAGCTCTCATATGGTGAGATGCTATGCATTCCTTATTATTGTCTATGTTTTTATTTAAGCAAAAGCTGGAGTCATCATTTAGTCTCTTGCGTTCAATTTTGGTTTTCAAAATTGAAAGTGTATCAAATATAATAATATATCTTTTAATGGTCATGAAAATTAAAAATTCAATTTTTATAACAAATTTAATTTTATAGGCATTTATTATGTATTGTTTAAATTACGAGAGTAAGTTAAATTTAATTCCCCTTTTAATAGCTAAGTACCAAATTTACAATGTGTTAAGAAACCAAGGATGAAATCTTTATTAAAATTAATAAGATTATAACTAGTTTTACTTTATTAAACTACTAATGGATTTCTAGACTGGTTAATATTTTCATGATTTTATTTTTTATTTTTGGGTTACTTTAATTTAATCCTATTAATTGAACAATGACCTCAATTACTTCTGTATACGGCACCCACCTTTTGCCTGTGTACAGTCACTAAGGAGAAAGTAAATGTGGAGAAAATTAAAGTTAAAAATCTCTATCGGGTCGAGCACCTATACAACCATGCCGCTTACATAGTGAATATTGTTAACGCATGCATTTTAGCATTGAACTTTTTAAAAGAACATGGATTTGTTTATGACTTTAAAAGCAATGTATTACGGAACGCTTCAGAAAATGCTCCTTTGGCTGGAATGGAAATTCGGCATCCAAAGAGATCGGTCGATGGAAACGTTGATGCGTTCTCCAGGAGATGGAGGTTTCTCTTGTGAATTATGCATATTGATCTGCCGAAAAGTTTGGAAATTATATTCCAGTTGCTATCCGGCAAGTTATCGCCGATTAGAGTCTGAAATGATCTTTGGAGTGAAGAATTTTTTCAAGCCTAAAGAGAAAGCAGAGATATCCAGTCAATCCTGATCCACAAAGAACAAGCTAATGAGAGGCCAACTTGGCAAGAAACTTCCTGTTTCTCACCAAATCTCAACCTAGCAACGATATTAATATTTATTTATTACTCATATTTATGTATTTATTATCCAGCTTACCCAAAGGGAGTAGAGAGAGCAGTTACAAGGGACGACCGAATATTATCCATATGCGATTCCTAATTTGGCAACATCAAATTCATCGCCAAGGCTTCTAATTTTTCACTAAGGTTGCCAAATGTATCGCCCAAACATTATGAGCAGAACCCCATAAACTCAAACTAAAATTCACACTTTAAAATTGTTTATCAATATTTTTAGAATTTTGTAACCTGTATAAGATCAAACTTCATTTTTGTATTTTTATTTTTCCAAATTTTTGAAACATACTCCATACGAGAAATGCTCTCACTTTTCAGGTATTCGTCAACAATGTTAGCTCGATGAGGACGGGCATTATAGTCTATAAGGAGAAAATCAGGACCAATACTGCTGCAGCTTAGAGTCTCGCAATGGGGTCTAGGTCATTTCGATACCGCGCAGCCGTCACAGAATCGCATTTAAAGATGTGCAGCTCTGTGCGATATCTCATTGAAATTCCGGCCCACTCCATGACGCTGCCACCTCTGAATGCTTGATGTTCGATGATGTTCTTGGCCTGATTACGTGTGCCTCGTTCTCTCCAGAGTTTTATACGCTTATCATCTGATTCCAGGGCAAATCTGGACTCGTCCGTGAACAGGACGTCGCACCAATATGAGACAGTCCAATTGACATGTTGACGATACCACTTTAATCTTTCCCCTCTGGCTTGGATGGTTAGTGGAACACAAAAACGTGGTACTCGGGCGTACAGCCCCTTCACGTGGAGCTTTCGGCGCACAGTACTGTCAGGTATTGTCTTACCAAGTGCCGCTGCAATCATGGATGTAACAACAGTTGTGGAGGTCGCTTGTCGATTCCGCTTGGCTACTATAGCAATATACCGATTATCAGAGGGGGTGGTAACCCTTGGACGACCGGGCACAGGTCTCCGAATAACTGTTTGACTTGTTTGGAATTGTTTCCTTAATCTAGAATTTACTGAATGATCAACCCCAAAGGAAATAGCAACATCTTTGATTGACTGCTCTGCTTCAATGCGTCCGACAGCACGCCAGCGCTCACTATCTGTCACTCGTTTTTTTTCAGCCATAGAAACACGAATATCATCAAAAATAATCCTACAAAAGTTATAAACACTTCGTATCAGTATTTAAATGCACCTCCTCAAACCCTTTAGAATGCTGGCGTCTTCAACGACTGACTAATTAGCATGCATATATTCGGACAGTCAATCGTGATTGGCTGTAACATACGATATTTGCATACTACTATCTACATCCGCAGCGATTTTCAGTCACTCAAATTCAAATACGCTTTCGAAAAATGAAAATTTGCATTGCGTGTTTAACTTTCGGAAGTGAGTGTATATAAAAGATACATTACCCGTTCTTTGTAGTACAATAAAAAAACAAAACAGCAAAAAAAGACCCCTAAAAAAGGAAACAAACATAAAATAAGTTTTTTAAAGCACATTTATAGTCTCTTAGTTTTTGGCTTTTGATGGTACAGTAGTTTTGAATCAGCTTATTTCTTGAGACTTCATGATGTAACAGACCTGATCAACAAACCTGAAGCCCAAAAGAGGAATTAGCCCAGTCCAAAAATAAAAACAAAGTGCACATTCACACAAAAAAATGTGCTGCTTAGAAGGCAAGAACTTTCACAATTTACTTGTATAAAAAAGTCATGTCAGTTAGGTGACTACAATTGTCTCTAGTTTTACTACGAATACTGTTCTGTTTTAGTCCGAAGACGGGGCTTATACAGCTTTCGAAAGAACCTAACTGACATGTAATTGCTCTTTATACAGGGAAGTTGTATAAAGCACCGAAAATGAAAATCTTTAGTGAATCCCTTCCCCCTGCTATAGATTCGATGCTGAATCCATAGCAGTCATCATTCAAATTCTATTTATAGCCAATCCTGATAAATAAGTGTTTTAAGAAAATATTTTTAAACCGGAAGTGGAAAAAGAACTAGCAGTGGAATTCTTTAGTCAATCCCCCAGCCGCCCCCAGGATTTGTCGTCGAATCCATATTAGTCATCTTTTAAGATATATCTGTAGCATATCCTGAGGAATAGAAGATTCAAGGAAAATATAAATTTTTGAATAGGAAATGATATTTACAAAACTGGAATTGGAAGTCCTTAGTGAGTCCCTTAACCCCTTTTGGAATTTTATGCTGAATCCATATCAGACATTATCTAAGTTCTATTTATAGGTGATCCTGAGAAATAGCAGTTTCAAGGAACATTTTTGAACAGGAAGTAAAAAATTCTTAGTGAACTATCCTACCTCCTTCAAAATTTGATGCTGAATACATATCAGTTATCATCTAAACTCTGTCTATAGTCTATCGGGAGAAATAGATGTTTAAATTAAATTGAAATTTTTTGAACCAAGAGTTTAAATCCTTAGCGGACTTTCATTCTTTTCCGGAATTTGATGTTACATCAAAATCAGTCATTATTGAGCTTTATCTATAACAGATCCTGAGAAATAAAGGTCTCAAGGTCAACAAAGGCATGGCAAAATATTTACCACTTATAGTTAAGTTTCGTTGGATTTGGTTCGGTTTTTGCATTTATAACAAACTATTTGGAAATATAAAAAAATTATAGGTATTCGATTTACAGAGGGTATTGTAAATTTTATTCAGGTATAGAAATACGAAATTCCCTCAAAATACACGCGTACTATTCTTAGAAATTTCTATTTCTTGAATGTCTTTCTTTCGGGGGAGACATTTTGGTTAGTGCTGCCCCCTAGTGATGAGATCCAGAGAATTCCTTTGATAATAGCTTAACAGTTATATCTTATGATATAAATAATATATGCACAAACCTTAGCGGGTAGGTGCAAAATATTTTCCATTTTTGTGAAAATATATGTATATATTTATTTTAATATCGATACCATTTAAAAAAATGATCTGTTATGTGAACAATTATTAATTTTTGTAGCGTGTCATATATTTATAACTTTTTGTATTAAATGCATTTATCGCTTTTTATTACATTATACTTCGATCACTCTCAAGATTGTCAACTTAGCTATTTTATGACCGGATTTAGCCACTTTTTGGAATGTTTATCACCCCAAAATGGCTAAATTTAGGCCAGAGTTGTCAATACTTTGAATAATCTTATGGCTAGAATCATGGCAAAACATGGCTAGATTTCAAAGGCCATTAGAAGGAGTTGACAGTTTAGTCATTTTATGGCTAAATTTAGCCATTTTTGAGTGTTAAATGTTCGAAAAATGGCTACGTTTGTGACTACTCATAGCGGTCATCTGTGAAATTTAACCACTTTTTTTATGTGATTCCAGTCATAGGATTGATAGAAGTGTTGGCTACCCTACTATTATCCAAAACCTTTTATATATTTTCTTTTGAATAACTGATTGAATTGTCGAGTGACAGCATTTTGAAAATTATTTTTGAAAGTTTCGGTTTTACAAGTTGTTGGTTGCACCAGGACATTGGATACCCTTCTCTTTCTGCGAGGAGAACTATTCGAATTTTACAACCATTTGCTTTCACCTACCTTTGTGGAGCTAGTTTTGAAAAAAAAAATCTCTAAAAAGCAGAATTTACTTCTGTTCAGTTGCGGAAGCCGAACTTTCAGTTTCAACTTTTGGATAAACGTACAGGGCGGACATCCTTATATGATTGGATCCAAGCTCATTCATCTCATTAAAAATTTATATCTTTTAGATTTTTCATTTATTGTAGAAAAATATGATGTGGGCAACACATGACTTTCCTTACATAATGCCACGACTTCTCTTGTTTCACAGAAAACAAATAATGTACGAGATCCATGGCACAATGTTTTAAATGATGAATTATTCATTAACATTTGGTGTTTTTCTGGACGACAATGTATAGGACTATTTCGATTTCGCATAAATCGAACTTTTAGAAATATTGCTAGAATCCGTGTAGTCCATATGTATATTACACGATATGAATCATTAGAAAATATTGAATTTTCATTAATTTTTGGTTCATTTTTTTAATTAAGCGTTATTTGCGCCAATTTGGCAGCAATATAAAAGAAAAAATCGCCAAGTTGACGATATTTCACAGAATTTATCGTCAGGGTTAACGCATTTAATGACACTTGCTATTTATTTTAATTTTGTGTGACCTTTTTCAATAAATTTATTTGAATACGCTGTACCTCGAAAACGATTCATGCTAACGCTCTAAAGTTGATCCCATTTATTTTTTTATGATAAATTATGCACGAAATTATTATTTATTTAACATTATTATAGCTGCTGATTTTTGAATGATTTTTTTTTCAAAAATTCATTCGACGTTCGGAGGGAAGTGGGGAGGTTCTTCAGAGCATTCAATCGCTTTTAAAATCAATAAGGTTCCAGTATTCACTGATTGTATTAAACATACTAAATTCTTTTCGAATCGCGACATTTGCTAGTGAGATTTCGCTTCCACATCTATTAACATACACATACATATACAGACATCCCCTTAAAAACGTTTGATTCGAGTTCAGAGATTCTTGAAACGGGCTCTTCGGTCGAAAACTCGAATTCGAATTTTCGACCGCATTACAATGCTTTCCTTATACATTATATTAGGTAGAGAAAGTAAAATTGTATTTTCTTATCGTTATATCCATGGAGTTGAAGAGAAAGGGATAAAACTCCTATGGACGAAAATCTTGAAAATATCATAATGCTTTGAGAATTATATCTAGATGAGTGACTTAAAAGTGTGTCTGGTTCTCAGATGCTGGTCTTTGCACTATGAGCAATAATGCGCATTTGAATTCGAGAAAGAGTATTTTTGCGTACTTTGATAAGCATTGCTGGTGTCACTGCGTTATAGGCCCTGATGATACATCTTTTTGATGGATATTTATTGTCGTCCATATACGCGTTTCGTTTATTTCAGATGTCGATTCTTACTTATTAGCCAATACTCTACAACTTTATAATTGGCTTTTTTCATCTACCTTGTTTTGTCGCCGAGTTAATTGTCCTAAATTTTTGAATTCTCCACTAGTGGCGTTGTAATCCATTTTATTCAATCGCGCACAGTTATTTTATTATAGATAGACACAACATGTACACTCAAGGATCTTCCCTTACAAAGCTATTGGGGTGATTAAGGACTTTTGTAGGAAACCTGCATGAAATCGTATGTTTTTTAAATTTTTTTCTAGGCAATTTTTGTGTTTGTTTTGTTGAAAATTCAATAAAATTATGGATAGTACTTATCGATCAATCAATACAAAAAATAAGGTTAGGTATTCATGTTGGTAAGGTTATCTGTATCGTATATTTATAACACTTAAATAAATATGAATAATCCATGAATCATCTCTAATTATTTCTTTAAAAAAGAACAAAAACTTTTAAGTAAAAAAAAAATTAAAGTATCTTGATAGAGAAGAAAGGAGTGTATGATGGTTATTGATATTCTCTATAAATTCTATTATATCTTACAATTTCAAAGATACAGGATTAAATGAAAAAAAGTGTTTAAAAAATACAAATTGGTTATAGTTTTAGATATGTATTAATTTTATGTGGTTATTTTGTTCGATAAAGCTTAAATCGATGTATTACAGAATATACGAAGAAGAATTAATATCAGTCTGTAGGGAAAGTCATGTGCTGCCCTCATCTAATATTTTTTATAAATGATTTCAAGAACTAATCATGCAGTATTTCATAGTGAATACGCTATCATAGTTTACATGATGTTCTCTTTTTCTTTAATCCTCTTTAAAGTGAAATTTAAAAATTAAATCACTTCAGAATCCAGAAAATTTGGAAATTCGCACCCTCTTGATCCTTGAGTATTTCGGATTTTTGAATTTTACGGATTTTATTATACTTCTTAAATTAACATCATAAGGTTTAAATGCCATTCATTTACGGTATAATTTTTTTTATTTGTAGTATTTAGGTACAATTTCCCCGTTCGCTACTTTTTCACATATGGGGGCGCTGTGTTCGTTTTATGAGTAAGCAAAACGCTTCTTGCGTTCATGATTGCAATTCCTAGGTTCCTACGTTAAATAATAATTTACATTTTTTTAAAAGGCATGTGTTTTGATAGTTGTTTAGTTTTTGGTGTCAGATAGAGGTAAATGAGTAATACTGAAAAGTGAAATTATGTGCCGATCGGGTTATTTCAATGCAGCATTATTCTGACTCTCACAAAATGGCTGTTTATGGTGTATTAGAGTTAAAAAATTATTTAGCTACTTGTCATTTACGAATGTGTTCTTTCGTAGTTTTTATTCAGTTAATAGTGGTTTTCCCAGTTATTATTAAAGGATCTAGTAAGTAATTGTATTTTAAGCTGTGCATGGATTTTTTACAATGCTGAATGTAAATTTATATTTTATAACCTGACGGCAGTGATTAAATTACAATTAAAATTATTAATTATTCAATAAGAACATTGTGAAATCATGGCCTACATTGTGTATAGAAGTCTACAGTAGAACTATAAGTAAGAAACATCAAGAAACTCCTTTATAAATTGAAGTTTAATACAGCAGCATCTAATGAATTGCATGTTTTATGATTGTATAAATATATAGATATAAACGAAAATTCGGAAATTTAGCAATTTAAATATTTTCTGATTCATATTTCATAAGTAGCAGTATACCCTTTTTTGGTACGGAATATACAATATAAAGGAATTTAAAATTCACAATCATGTGCAAATTCCTTTAGTATTATAAATGACATTGTTATTTAAAACATTCTATTAAAATATTAAAAGTAATGCTCCTAAAAAGAATAAAAACTTTTCTTCTCGTTATGCAAAATGATCTTCACATGCGGACCTGAAGAATAAAATATACTGATACCGTTTATAAATAAATTTACAGAAAGTATGAAATTGAATCAAAATTATCTTCACATGTAAATCTGAAGAATAAAGCATACTGATCCCGCTTATAAACAAATTTTATAATTATTTATTTAGGGCATTTTATGACGATGAGGAAAGTATAGGGATTTTGAGAATATTAAATAATTTGCAATTTTTGTTTTGTTGTATTTGTCCGAAATTTATTATTCATAATATGTTTATTGTGTATTATCTAATTTCATTATCAAATCCATATTTCTATTTTGTTTATGTTATCAAAAAGTCTCATTACCAGTAACTATTACATTCAGTCTAACTGATCAGAAAATTTATATTTAGTTGCTTTCTTTGCTTAGCGTATTCTATTTCTGCTTAGATTGTCAATTATGAATCTAAGTTCATTAAAATTTGCTAATTGATAGAGCCATTTTTATCTAACTCAATCATAGCACTAATTTTCAAAAATTACAATGTATGACTACAGTCGTTGTTTAAAAATTGATGAACTATAAGTTTTAAGATTCTAGCAAGTAATTCTATATGTATATGCTTATATAACCTTAATTCATATAACAAACATGGGACTTTAATTTGATAAAACAGCTTATGTTTTATTTTGGTATTTCACATACACGCATGTTAACAATCATATGATATGTTTTACATTATTTTATGTTGCCATGCCCTATTAAAATCCCCTGTCGAAGTTGTGTTGTATATAAATTAGTGCGCATATAAAATTTGCCGATTCCATTCGATTCTTCGTTACTGCCAAACTGTCTGTAAATGTTGCTACTCCTTTACTGTTGACATCGTGTAAAGAAAGCAACTGGCTGATTCCGGTGCAAGTTGATAATTTTAAATTGAAAATTCAGCCGTTATACCTGAAGTTTGAAAATTTAAATATTTTATCTGAATTTCCAATTGAAAATTTAACGAATGTGAAGAAGTAAATAATTTCAAATCTTTGAGAATATATTTGTATCCTAAATAGACGACTGTTAAAGAACAATGATACAGTTTAAAATTATAAATAAGCTATTTAAAAACATGATGATTGAAATTTGATCCCCCCCACATACATACATAAACAAAACAAAACAGAAAAATGTGAAAATTGTGCAGTACAAGCGATTTTAACCAGCGAAGATTTTTTTTTTATATATGTGTTCATTTTTTCCCCAGACTTAAATATTTTCTACTAAAACCAGCTATTATTTCATTGACTATCAAATAATTATTTTTCTAATAATGATTTTTATAAAATAATTAAATCTTATAATATATTTGATATATTTACTAAAATGTTTACTGTTGGGTTTAAATTTTTGTTTTTTGAAGTCTTTGCACCCATTTTATTAAATAAATTGTTGTAAATACTTTAAGTAAAAAAAAATGATTGCGAAAAATTATTATTTTTTTATTTTATTTTACTATATACTTTCATACAAATAATTTAACTACCAGAAAAATATTATTTATAAAATTATATTTATTTAGCATCGGCGTTAACTAGATGAAAAGAGGTGTTCCATGTTAAAATGAAAAAAGCTTGCAAAAAAAAATAAAATTATTGATATTATTAAATTTCTCATTTATAAAATGCAGTTTGAGTTTCTTGTATATATCGTTAAATTTTATATGAATTTTTTCTGTAGAAATTCTCTCACTTTGTATTAATTATTTGACATTTCAATTCAATAATCTGAATTTTACGATTATATTTAAAAAATATTTATTGAATGCAGTATTTTATTAGAATCTGACAAAAAAAATATGTAATATGGCTGATGTTTAGTTCAAATTCAAACTCACAGAACCAGGATATAGGGGATAGGCGTCCCAAAATTTAGAGTGCAAATAACAGCATCTATGGACAAGTTTTGTGTTTAACGGTTCATTCACATAAAATAGCCAATCCAATCTTTGGGAACGGGTTCTGTGCGTACTTTATACGGGTTCTGTGCGTACTTTATATGGGTTCTGTGCGTACTTTACACGGGTTCTGTGCGTACTTTATACGGGTTCTGTGCGTACTTTATATGGGTTCTGTGCGTACTTTACACGGGTTCTGTGCGTACTTTATACGGGTTCTGTGCGTACTTTATACGGGTTCTGTGCGTACTTTATATGGGTTCTGTGCGTACTTTATACGGGTTCTGTGCGTACTTTATACGGGTTCTGTGCGTACTTTATACGGGTTCTGTGCGTACTTTACACGGGTTCTGTGCGTACTTTATACGGGTTCTGTGCGTACTTTATACGGGTTCTGTGCGTATGAACGTGGCCGTTGCAGAAGTTTAGTCTCATATTAAGAAATTTGAAATTGTCTGTGACGTTGAAATGAATTTGTCAGTCTCTATATAAAAAATTCAGCAAACATTCTATCAATCTATATAAAGATCCAAATAAACAAATTTTCCATGCATATTCTCATATAACCTCTATTTATATAATAAACACGTGACTTTAATTTGATAAAACAGTTGATGCTTTACTTTGTTATTCTGCATACAAATACATTTACAACCAAATGATATGTTTTAAATTATTTTATGTTGTTATGCCATATTAAATTTACTTTTGGAAGTTGTATTGTGATTGAATTGGTGCGCATGTAAAATTTGTCGATTCCATCTGATCTTTGTTACCTCCAAACTGCCTGTAAATGTGGTTATCCCTTTACAGAAGGCATCTTATAAAGAAAGTAACGGACTAACAAAAATTTTAGTACATTTTATATATTTTAAACTAAAAATTCAAACGTTATATCTGAATTTTGGAAATTTAGACGTTATATTCGAATATTCAATTGAGAATTTAATCAATTTTAAGAAGCAAAGGGTTTTAAACTTCTCAGAAAAGATTTTTGCCGTTGTTTAAAAAAAATAATGAAATATAAGCTTTTAATAAAATTTTAATAAAAGTTATAATTAATAAATAAATATATTAATAAATAAAAATTATATTTAGTTGCTTTTTTTCCTTAGTGTATTCTATTTTTACTTATATTGTCAGTTATGAAGCTAAATTCATTAAATTTTGCTAACTGACAGAGCCATCTCTATCTAACTTAACCACATCACGTAGTTTAAAAAAGTATGACTAATGTCGTTGTTCAAAAAATGATGAAGTATAAGCAATAAGATTCTAACAAACATTTCTTACATGCATATACCCATATAACCTTCATTCATATGATAAATATGTGACTTTAATGGGATGAAATAGTTGATATTTTACCTTGCTACTTTGCTCATATATGCATGTTTACAATCATATGGTATGTTTTAAATTATTTTGTGTTATGCCATATTAATTTATATGTGGAAGTTGTATTGTATATAAATTAGTGGGCATATAAAACTCGTCGATTCCACCTGATCTTCGTTATTGTTAAACTGCCTGTAAATGTTGCTACTCCTTTACGGAAGGTATCGGGTAAAGAAAGCAACTGACCAATTCCAGTGTAAGTTGATAATTTTAAATTGAAAATTCAGACGTTATATATGAATTTCTAATTGAAAAGTTAATAAATTTGTAGAAGTTAAACACATGTTTCAAATCATATGTTACGCTTTAAATTATCACTTTCCTTATATACATAATGTATAAGGAAAGTATTGTGACGGGGTCGAAAATTCGAATTCGAGTTTTCGACGGGAGAGAACGTTTCAAGCATCCCCGATCACGAATCAAACATTTTTGAAGTGATGTCTGTCTGTGTGTGTGTGTGTGTGTGTGTGTGTGTGTGTGAGTCTGTGGAGACGATAACTGACGAACGATTGGACCGATTCGAACGAAATTTGGTACAAAAATCACAATCCGTAAACACTGGAAGCCTATTGTTTTTATATGCAATCGAATGTTCAGAACCCCCCTAAATTTTCGAGTGAAATTTTGAAAAAATCGTCAAAAAATCAAAACCGCTAATAAAGTTACGTAAATAGACATTTTCTATGTAATTTTTCATTAGAAAACGATTGACATAAATTTTAGAACGCTAACATGTTCTCGAGATATTGAACATTTTAAAAAAAAATTATCAAAAAGTTATATAAAATAAAAAAAAAATTTTCTATTGAGAAACATGTTCACTTTTCATAGGTAATACCATGCGATAAATTGGGTGACATCATTCTCGTGGATCTAGCTCGTTCCATTCATGAAAAAAGATACCTTGAGTAATACTTTTGTATTTGAACGCCAATAGTCATTTACCTGCTGTAAGAATAACTTATTTCTCCATCCATAACGCTTGGCGAGATTTGGGCGACGAATTTGGCGGAATGTCGCCAACTTATCGACATTTTTAATTGTTGCCAAATTAACGAAAATCTCGCCAAATTGATAAAAATGACGCTAAATCAATGAAAATGACGACTAATTGAAGAAAATTGAATATCTTGGAAAGAATATAAGTATATATTATAAGAATAACATTTTTTTTAACTGTAAAAATAGTAAATTCATTGCATTATATAAAGAAAGTCATGTGTTGCCCACATCAGATTTTTTTATGTTGTTGTTATGCCATATTAAATTTATATCTGGAAGCTGTATTGTATAGTATTGAATCAGTCTTTGGGAACGTCCCTTCTGAAATCGAAATTCGAATTCATTGTAAGAACGGGTTCTGTGAATAAGAACATGGATCTTACAAAAGCTGTTTTTTTTTCATAAATTTAAAGCCAGTTGCGTGGTACGAATGAATTTCTTGACTTTTATACCGGTTCTCAAAGTTGTTGCATATAGAAAGTTTTCTTGCTGCCATTGCAGGTATCGGTTATTCCCTGCTAACGAGAGCGTAATAGGTGCGAAACCGATCCATGAATCTGCTATGGAAGCGCGATCCCAGATTATTTCAAGTATCCACCTCTTTGATATTACCTATTTCAATAGTACTGGAATATTGTATGGGGCTACAAAGAAACACACATTAAGCATTATTCGGCAGCTGGCACGACAATTAAATTTTTCAGAAATTTTGTGGTTCAAGATATGCAAATTCTATCGAAATAAACTCATGTTTTTAAGTGGATTTAGTTTAATATTAGGTATAAAAATCTAATATGCACATGTTTATGTGTGTGCATCAAAACTTAGTAGAACTTTTACTGTGTTACCATTCTCGTTCTATTTTGTAACACGGTACAAAATCTGAAATACTTTAGCCATAAATGGGTTTCCTTTTAAGTTTAACAAACCAATGAGAAATCAGATCCAAATCGGTTCATCTATTTTCGAATTGTAAAAGGTCATTACAGACCGACAAAACCGGAATTTTAATTGTCGTTGCTCTGCGGGAAAGTGTAGGAGGATAAAATTTAATATTAAAACATTCCCTGCATCCAGTATCATTGCTTGAAAACAGTTTCTCTTAATTAGATCGTGTAATTAGGAGATATTTAGATTGGAAGAATATTATGGAATGTTAAGTAAATCGGCACCTATCTGGAAATGGTTTAACCGCAAAACTTTTCTTTATTAAACCCAGCAAACCAGGAAAAAGTGGTGTATCTGTCGAGTCGTTCTCGAGTTATTGTAAGTATAAAGGGTTATGAGAGACAGTTACATAGGCAGAAACAGACTATTAATTTTTGTTATTTCGCACTCTGCTATAGGAAGATGTAGCTTACATAAGAATATTTTAGAGTTTAGCCTCATATCATATGGGTTTAGTAGCTTACATAAGAATATTTTATGGGTTCAGTCTCATATCATATGGGTTTAGTAGCTTACATAAGAACATTTTATGGGTTTAGTCTCATATCATATGGGTTTAGTAGCTTGCATAAGAATATTTTATGGGTTCAGTCTCATATCATATGGGTTTAGTAGCTTACATAAGAACATTTTATGGGTTCAGTCTCATATCATATGGGTTTAGTAGCTTACATAAGAATATTTTATGGGTTCAGTCTCATATCATATGGGTTTAGTAGCTTACATAAGAATATTTTATGGGTTCAGTCTCATATCATATGGGTTTAGTAGCTTACATAAGAACATTTTATGGGTTTAGTCTCATATCATATGGGTTTAGTAGCTTGCATAAGAATATTTTATGGGTTCAGTCTCATATCATATGGGTTTAGTAGCTTACATAAGAACATTTTATGGGTTCAGTCTCATATCATATGGGTTTAGTAGCTTACATAAGAATATTTTATGGGTTCAGTCTCATATCATATGGGTTTAGTAGCTTACATAAGAATATTTTATGGGTTCAGTCTCATATCATATGGGTTTAGTAGCTTACATAAGAGCATTTTATGGGTTTAGTCTCATATCATATGGGTTTAGTAGCTTGCATAAGAATATTTTATGGGTTTAGTCTCATTGTCTCAAATCTTTTTTTATCAAAATTTATCCCGTGGTTCAGAAGACATTTTATTTAAAAGTGTCTATTCGAACTTTCATTTTTTTTTACATTTTAGATAAATTTAATATTAATAAGTATTTACAGTTTATTTTATAATTTTGTTTTTGAAATATTAATACGAAATTATGGAATCTGAATGTACTAAAAAGCGCTAGGTGATCTTTTGAAGTTCACAAATTTAAAAAATTCTGTGTCGAAAAACATCTGAGAACCGCCAGTGCCATTTTACCGGGTGCATCCGCAGGTTTCGGTCCCAGGCTATAATTGTAGTAAATTTGTTTGTAAAATATTTTTTTAACTCGCCAAAAGCGAAAAAATATTGAACTTCTAAATAAAATGTAATGTTTTTCTGTTGGGAACCCGCTTATAGTTTTTGGGGCCAATGTTGTGAATAACAAATTCTAGGAAAGTTTTATTATTTTTTATTATGTTTTTAAATTTCGAATAATTTTTAAAATTCTTTTAGTTGGACCCTTGGTACAGTATTTTATGTTCGGAAAGCTGGTAAAACATTTCTCCCGAGATTGTTTCACAGTCACGATGTTGCTTCTGCTGCGAGTTTCAAAAAGACGTTGTAAAATAGGGAAAATATTGGACACATTTCTTTTTTAATTTAAACATTTTTGGAACCAACAATTTGATTATAAATTTGCTGGAAATTACGGAATAAAAATCTGATAGATTGCCGAATAAAAAGAAACATTGATTAAAACTTAGTAGGAAAGTTGGTAAGTACCGGGTGGTATCATTATGCGTTGGATTTACTGTAGGTCAAACAAGAAATTCCTTTTTTTAATTCTGTGCTAGAGTGTATTATTTTTTGTTTATTGCTCTTTTGCTCTTACTTTCTTCATACTTTTATATGTACAGAAAAGAAAAAAAATAGAAAATTACTATTCTAGTATTAAAAAAATTTTAGCCCTGGCCCATATATGTTAAGACGGTCCTGGAAACCGCTGGCGTAATGTATAAAATTAATAATACTATACAATCTGAATGATTTCTACAACTGTAATATTTTTTACTCTAGCTGCTTTGATTTCGAATTTAATGACTTTTCAAACATGTATTTGCTACTCTTTCAGATGCACCAGTTGTCGCTCCTTTTATTTTTCCTCCTGCACTTAAAGAAGGGGAGAGAGGAAGTGCTACTTGCACCATCAAATCAGGAGATAGACCTCTCAACTTCCAGTGGCTTAAAGATGGAACTGAGATAAAAGAGACAGAAACTATCAAGATCCAGACAGTCTTAGATTCTTCTTTTCTGGTCATTGAGTCTGTTACGTCAGCTAGTACAGGAAACTACACTTGCATAGCAAAAAATAATTTCGGAAAGGACAGATTTACTGCTGAATTAGTCGTATCAGGTAATGTATTAGAATTGATTTTAAATTAGCAGAATATTTTCTTTACTATTCTTTAAAATGTCCCTATGTTCGGCAGCATTATTACTTCCTATTTAACACAAGACATTCAATGCAGGTTCATTGTTCGTCATTCAGATATTCAAATATTCATAGGATATTCACAGGAGATCCATTAGAGCCTTTTATTCATTGGAGTCGTTTGGCTATTTTATACGTTTTATAGCTTTACAATATGTTTAGTGATTGTGACGTAGTTGAAAACTATCTATACTGACGGTAAACGTGACTATAGAGAGGTATAGAAAAAACTGTAAACCTCCACTACATTATATTACTAGTTAGTTAATGTAAAAGCATAATGGGTGTATGAACACAAAACTGAGTGATTAGTACACACATAATATTAAACTCATCCTTGTTTCGAGTATATTTTTGCACGTTCTAATTCCACGCAGACGAGAGTCAAAGTCCTAAATCAAACTTTTTATTTTCACTGGAAAACAAATAAAAGTCGTCTGCCTCTTTTAGCAATTTATTGGATTTCTTCAGTTAAATAAATTTAGAAGTTGAATTTTAACTCCCAAATTGAGTTGGAATTTTTACTTATTTTGAGGACTTTTAATATATAAGTTTTCAATTATTTCTTTTGATATTTAAGTTGATATATAAATTTATGTTTAGTTGCTTTCTTTGCTTAGTGTATTCTCTGACAATGGAGACAATATTTACAGGTAGTTAGGTAGTTTCGAATAACATTTTAAAAATTTTAATTTTCCACATGTAAGTATTAATACCATTATAATGTTTTATTGATACCGCTTTTTGTCTAATTAATTTTCTTTTAATTATAATTGAAAATTTTTATAACATACAACAATTTCAATGATTATTTGATAGAGCAGCATGATTTTATCTTGGTTTCAGTGCTTAATATGTTCTCTGATTATGGAACATTTTACCGGCAGTTTAGAATTTTCGATTAGTTATTATTTCTTATAATTGGTATAAATTTATTATTATTTATTATGCGATTTATTGATATTCATAGTTATTTAGTTATTTTATCGCACATTTAATTGAAAAAATTCACGATTCATAAACTTAAAATAATTATTCAAATGACTAGTAGCTATTTTTTAGTTTTTTCTTGTGTAATACATTTCATGATGGAAATACATTAGTTTTTACATTCTTTTATAATTTTCTATGTGTGCTCTAAATTTCGAATTATTTAAAATTTGTGTTATCTAGATTTTTATCAACTACTTTTCTATCATCTTAACTAAAAATATTTATTATACATTTTATTTAAATGATAATTCAATGAAAACTTACTATGTGCTGAAAAATTATGGTACATAGCAAGATTTTTTACTGCCTATGTAGTTATCGACTATTCAATGCTGAAGAGTGCTGAAAAGTGCCAACCTTGTCCACGGATGCTGTTTTTTGCCTTGCTGTAGAAATATGCTGTTTTTTGCTTTGCTGTAGAAATATGCTGTTTTTTGCTTTGTTGTAGAAATTTGCTGTTTTCTTCGTATCTTTACAATTTATTTTTCTAATGATGCATTTAATATTAATGCTTATCTAAACAAAATTATCAGGTTTAGATTCAAAAACATTGCAGTGGAGTTCTGTACTCGTTACCAGGGCAATTATAAATTAATATTATGTCAGTACTCATCGATTTATACTTTTTTGGGTTCATAAAAGAATTAGTTGTCTAAAAGGAAATGTATATAATTCTAAGAATACATTAGGGGAAACTGTGCTTGCATTAAAAAAATTTGAGTTATATCAGGCTCCGTCGTTATTATTAAAAACTATTTTTAAACTATTAATAAGTAAAATCATTTTGTGTATAAAGGATCTAAGAATTATATAAAATAATTACGCACAATCTTCACCGGGTTCCTAGGAAAATCCTTAACCACCCGATGAACTTTGTAAGGAAATGTTTATGAGTGTGTACACGGTAGGTTATATCTATAGTAAGGTGACTATGTCCGATCGAGAAAAAAGGGATTTCAGCGCCCTTAGCGGAGGATTAAAACGTTAGCATGATAAATTCAGTTGAAAAATGAGACAGACGAAAAATGTCAATTACAGTGTAGATAATTATCTAACAAGATGGAATCGACTTTAAAACTGTTATAGAAGGCATTTGTTTGAAACAATAGGGTTGGTGACGAATTATTATCAGGGATGATACAATACACAACATTTACATGAGCAGAGATCTAAAATGGAGTTTATTTAAAATGCCCTGCTCCAGTGAAAATGCGCATTTGAATTTGAGAAAGAATATTATCGTGTACTTTGACAAGTATTGCAGGTGTCACCGTGTTACAGGGCCTATCAATGAATGAAGAATAACAAGTATTTTTGGCTTCCGTATATGCGTTTCGTTCGATCCTGGTGTCTATTTCTACTCATTAGACAATGCCATACAACTTTGTAATTGTCTTTTTTAGTCTATTTCGCTTTTTGCTGAGTTCATTATTTTAATATTTTAAACTCGTTGCTAGGGGCCCTGCAATCCATTTTTTTTGATTGGACATTATTACTTTATTGTAGATAGTTCTAATATGTACATTTATGGACCTTTTGTTACGAAGTTTTTGGATTGCTTAAGGAATTCTACCTATTTGGACTTTTAGATTTTGGATTTGTTGGTTCTTTTTAGTTCTGACGAAGGAGATACAATGTATCCTCGAAATAGTCGTATAATGCGTAGTAATTTAATTTGTGTTTAATTACTTTGCAACATCATCCTTATTTCTAAATGTGTTTGTATGAAATTTCATGACTGTGAACTTTATTTTCAATTCTACAGCACCACCCCAATGGAAAATTGAACCCGGAGATTTGTTAACTCAAGAAGATGAATCAGAGACCATTGAATGCCAAGCCCAAGGAGTCCCTACTCCAAAAATTACTTGGATCTATGGTTAGTTTAGTTTCAGAATTAAATTTTGTAATTAACTTGTTTGTTAGTTTTAACGCACCATTGAATTTTGTATTTCAACTATAAACGATCTTTAATTTTTATGAAGTATGATATTATTATTATATTGTTTTACTCCATTTAATTAGTAGGAGCAGGTACATTAAATGTAGCATTTACTTAGTTTACATTTAATATTCTTTCTAAATTATATCTTTGGTGTATTATATCCAAATTATATCTTAGTTGGTATTTATACTTATTTATAAGAGTTTGGTAAACGAGAAGTTCGAACTGGGCCTATTTCTATTCTTGGTGCGTTTATCAAAACATGTCTTGTAGTTATCCATCTTATGTCGAATCCTCGTTTTTTGGAGATTATTTAACTGACAGTTCTATTTTCAATCACTAAGTGTTTATAAATCTGCTTAAATGGTTTATAAAGTGTTTATGAAATCGTATATAAAATTTCTTACAAAATATATATAAATAAAATTGAAAATTTGTTTGTCTGTTTTTCTTATCATCAGGGAAGAACAGCTGTGCCGAATTTCATGAAAATTTTTTAGGTAGTCTTGGTATGATTACACTTAAATTTTGAGCTTCCGTATGTCCTTCTGTCTATCTGACTTCATGCCCTCCTGACAGTTTTCTCATTTTGAGCATGATTCAATCGTTCTAGAAGCCGCCAAATAAACGGGATTCAATAGTTATCTGAGTCTCCAAACTAATTTGGTCTAATGACATTTTTGAGCTTTTCTATCATAAATACAATTCAAAACCCGATAATGTGACTTGTCCGCTGTTTGTGCCTCTATGCTTAAAATTATGAAAGTCATTATAAGCAATGCTAGATAATAAAATCAAGAGAAGATATTCAGTACTATGCACATAAACTTAAGTACTTGCTGCTTTTCGCAGGGCCATCTGTATGTTGCCTTCTCATGGGCCATAAATGAAAGATTTATTTTTATTTCTGCCCCTCTCCCCAATAAGAAGATAGAAATGGAGTCTAAGAAAAAACTGAGTAAAATTATAATGAGCTATATAAATAAAATTGTAGTCTGTGCTTGTGTCTGTATGTTTTCTATCTCAGCAAGTGAGAACTCAGATTTGTGAGATTCTTATAAATTTTGAAAGAGAAAAACTCCAAATATTAAAAGTTCACCGTAAATTGTGAATTAAATTCCTTTATACTAATCTTCTGTACTAAAAACAGGCATACAGATAGTTGATACTAAAATTGACTTCCATATTTCAGGCGATCAGTCCACAACTGAAATATCAACGGACTCCAGCCGAAGTGTGTATGTATCGAATTCTGGATCGCTGGTTTTAAATAAGGTAGATGCTTCTATGAAAGGAACTTATGTTTGTGAAGCAAATAACGGATTTGGAAAGCCTTTGACGAAAACCATACATATATCTGTGCGTGGTAAGTAACACAGGTAAATTTGGGAAATTTGGAAGTTTTAAAGTAAATTTCAAAAATTTAAAACGTGCTAAGCAAGCAAGTCAAATTGAATATTTGTAGTTTTGTTCGTTTACATATGATATTTTGAGTAATCTGAGATGTGGCATAAATTAATAGTTTTTCTTTTTATCTCATTCTTGAGAAATTTTAAAACTTATTTGAATTTTTTAGCAATTTTGATTGAAAGTTTACAGAAATAAGAGCAATTTATGAGGCAATTGATGATTGAGTTTTATAATAGTTATTATTTGTATACGTTTCTAGAGATATTTGAAGCTGTATGTGGTAAGTTGATAAAATTATTCTGTAAACTTGGAATTTGTTGAGCTAATTTATGTAAAATTTCAAATTTACTGCTGTTGTTTGTTTATATTTAATATTTTGTGTGATGAAATTGCTTATAAATTTATATTATAATTACAATTTTTTGACTGTTTTTTATATTTTCCTTTCATAAATTTAATATTTAAAATGAAATATTTAGATGCCGTTTATATAAAATAACTCTATTTATAATGTGATTTTTAAAATACTAATTATGATTATTTGTATACATTTCTAGAGATATTTGAAGCTGTATGTGGAAAGCGGATAAAGCTATTCCGGAAATTTGAAATTTGCTAAGCTAATTTATGTAAAATTTCAGATTTACTACTCTTGTTTGTTTATATTTAATATTTTGTGTGATGAAACTGCTTATAAATTTATATCATATTTACAATGTTTTGAATGCTTTTTATAATTTCCTTTCATAAATTTAATATTTAAAAGGAAATATTTATATGGGTTTATGTAAAATTATTGTATTTTAAGTGCAATTTTAAAAATACTAATTATGATTATTTCTACACATTTTTAGAGATTTTTGAAGCTGTATGTGGTAAGTGGATAAAGCTGTTAAGGAAATTTGAAATTTGTTAAGTTAATTTATGTAAAATTTCAAATTTACTGCTGTTGTTTGTTTGTATTTAATATTTAGTGGGATGAAACTACTTAGAAATTTATATTATATTTACGATTTTTTAATGTTTTTTATATTTTTCTTTTATAAATTTAATATTTAAAAAAATAACTGTATAGTGTAATTTTTAAAATACTAATTATGATTATTTGTATACGTTTCTAGAGATATTTGAAGTTGTATGTGGTAAGCGAATAAAGTTATTCCGGAAATTTGAAATTTGTTAAGCTAATTTGTGTAAAATTTCAAATTTACTGCTCTTGTTTATTTATATTTAATATTTTGTGTGATGAAATTGCTTATAAATTTATATCATATTTACAATGTTTTGAATGTTTTTTATATTTTCCTGTCATAAATTTAATATTTAAAAGAAAATATTTAGATGCAGTTTATTTAAAATAACTGTATTTTTAGTGCATTTTTAAAAATACTAATTATGATTGTTTGTATACGTTTCTAGAGATATTGGGAGCTGTATGTGGTAAGTGGATAAAGTTATTCCGTAAATTTAAAATTTGTTAGGCTAATTATATAAAATTCCCGAATATTTGTATCAATAACAGTATTTGCAGTTACTATGGTAAGTAGAAGGAGAAATTTGTTAAAGGTAAGTTTCTAAGAATGCATATTCAATGTTTTGTTTATTGATATTTGATATTTTATGCAATATTAAACACATAAAATATAACTTATTTATTATGTGTTTGTATTAATTACTTTAATTTTAATTTTCATGTGTAAGAGTTAAAATAGGAAGATAAAACAAAGTTTATACAGTTTTGACAATCTACAGCGTGTTGTTGTTGTTGAGACCCAGACCTTCCGATCTACCAGAAAGGTCTAAAGTATCTGTTTGGACGGTCGAGAAGCGCCACCCAATTTAGACCGGAACCCAGTGGGGGAGGCATCCACAGGGACCGTACCCTCCTTTCCCTATCACTAACCTCTCGGAGGGATTTACGGATTCACATGTTTAACATGATCGTACTCCGCTTGAACACGGCGGCAGTTTTGGCAGTGGCGGAAATCGAACCCGGGTCTATCGAGTGCAACTTCCTCGTCGCTAACTATTGGGCTACCGCGCCCATAGCTCTACAGTATGTTGTTGCTGAGACCCAGACCGTCCGACCTACCAGAAAGGTGTAAGGTAACTGTTTGGACGGCCGGGAATTGCCACCCAATTTAGACCGGAACCCAGTGGGGGAGGCATCCGCATGGACCGTACCCTCCTTCCCCTACCACCAACCTCTCGGAAGGACTTACGGACCCACATGTTTAACGTGATCGTACTCCGCATGAACACGGCGGCAGTTGTGGCAGCGTGCAAATCCAGCGCGCAAACCACCGAGCTACCGCGCCGGAAATGTGCCAACAGCACGCGGTGTTCCCAGGTGGTCACCCACCCAAGTACTAATCGCGCCCGATGCTGCCTGACTTCGGTGATCTAACGAGAACCGGTGTTTTCAGCACGGTACGGCCGTTGGCATAGCTCTACAGTATGTGAAGGAATGTTGTAGTATTCTATACTTTTAAATTTATATTTTAATATAACCATTTATTGAAAACTTTTATGAGTTGTTCATGTTTGTTTTGAATTTATAGCATAAGTAAGAAGAGACACGGAAAAGCTTATTAATCAAGAATAGTTTGTTTAGAAAATAAGTGCGTGAAAGGTTGCAATGCAGTTTGCTTTCAGGCAAATGAAAATTTTGGTTTTTGCTATTAAATATTTATTATAGTAATCAACTGATTGATCCTAAATGTGCAATAAAATAAAAAAATTGTTTTTTTATCTATAGAAAGTTTACTTCCTTTAACAGTAAGTAGACTTACCATATAAACAAAATTATATTTTCACAATAATTTTTTTTTGGAACTAGAAAAGCTAGCTTCAAATACTCCATGCTGGCATTTATTATTCGTAATGAACCAAAATGTAAAACTACCCATGAGAAGTATAAGATATGCAAAACACGCTGCTCAAAAATGATAAAAGTAAAGTATATAAAACAATTATTTTGCATAGTGTTTTTCTTTACAAAATGTAGAGGATCGCGTTGCCGTTGCAGATGACATCTTCCATGGACGGATTTTGCTCTTCCTATGCGTTCTCCAGTAAGAAATAGCCAATATCTACAATGGCAGCAAGAAAGAGTACTTGCTGTGTCACAATTTTGAGAACCTCTAAGGATACTTTCAATACCTCTAAGGTGCTTCCGGCTTCTTGAAAAATTTGGCATATTGTTATCATTACTTATATTGGCTATACTGTGCTTAAATGTTCATAAAAATTAAAACTTATGAGTGCAGTTATCTGCAATAAGAGCATGGGGCTCTTTAGGAACGCTCCTTTTTGGCGGTTCTTGGCAGCATGAAGTTTAAGAGACTCAAATGAGATACAGATAGCGATGTGGTTAATATGATATTTTGTTTTCAAGTTATTACAATACATTTAAATGCTTCTTAGAATAAAACTGCATATAATTTTTTCCAAGTGTATTTTTGGATTTAAAATTAGTGAACTTTAGTTAACTTGAAAAAAAAAAAAGAAAATATATTCATCTAAAAATAAAATTTTTATGCAAATAGAATCAATATATAATTTAATGTATAGACTTAATGTTTATAACCAATTTATGCATTTTTAAAAATAAAATTATTATTTACTATGTTAGCATAGGTTGTTTATTCTTTTTCCCGATGTGTGGCGCTGCAAGTTCATTAGTTTGACTTCAGTGCAACGCTCTTATCGCCATATTTAATATGTCTGAGAATTTTGAAAGAGAAAATTGAATTTTTTTATATTTAGTAAATATTTTGAATATATTTGGTTTCAAGTATAAGTTATATGGTGGTTTATAAGATTGGTCTTTCAAATGAGTTGTAATAATGCGTAGTATATTTACTCTTCTAGTCCTGTTTATCATTTATTCACTAGACGCAGCGGGTATGTATTAAATTTCATTTAAACTTTTAGTGTGTATTACATTTAATTGTATTTTATTGAATAGGCATTACAAATGTTTTATTACTAGATAAAATTCCTATGTGTATATTGAATTTAGAATTAATATAAAACCGATATATATGAACGAAAAAGATAATGTTTCCGACTTATAATGGATATATTTATGCCTTGAAATATACAATTATCAATATAATTAGAAGTTTTTATAACATGATTTAAACGAAATATTTTATATTGTTTTATTTTCATTATGCAAAACAATTACTTAATTAGTTCTAACTATTAATACGATCTTATCAAACGCATCTTATTGTAAGATAAATATTCAAATATGGTTGACTATTATACCTTATGATTGTATTATAACAGGGTATTTTTTATCTTCGTCATCTCACTTTTTAACTTAAACGACATATTTGTTCAACCAGTTAAATTTACATGCCGATCAATTTTATTGATGCTTCCGCTTTTGTATACTAAATACGTTCTAGTATATGTTTTTATATGGTTCATAGAGTTTACAGTAAAATAAATAATCCCAAAATTGGTTCGACATGATGCCTTTTATATGCACTTCATGCATGATAATGTTAACATGCAATTGAACTCGCCATTAATATAAAAGTGATCTGGAATTTTCTATAAATGGATTTATTAAAAACGGTGTATTTATTAACGCAATACATATTGCTATCTGATAGAATGAATACCAACTACAATACAGTTATAAATAATGCCAATTCATGAGAAGTATTTCAGATATCTATTATTGAAAAATTTTGATGGTATTCCTGGTAGAAGTATTTATTTCAAACTCTGGACATTATTTTAAATCTATTCACCGTTAACAAAATTCTAAGCATTCAGGATTACAGTGAAGTGACTTCTGTCCTATAACAAGGCGTTACATAAAAGTAAGGAAGTACTCAAATGTTCACCTTTCACTGTTCAAAGCTCTGTTATAGGATCGTTTTACTGTACGTACCTGATTGTGGTTTAAAATATTTAAACGTTTATGAAAAAATGCGTCAATATTCGAGCACTTTTTTTTCTGCAAACAAATACTTTATGAATTGCAAGCATTGAATTTATTTCAAAAGCAATTTTACATAAACCTTTTCAGATGTTCCGGTTGTCGCATCGTTTTCTTTTCCATCAGCTCTAAAAGAAGGCGAACGAGGGAGTGCAATTTGTACAATTAGGACAGGTGATACGCCATTAGAATTTCAATGGCTCAAAGACGGGCAGGTCATCGTAGAGACAGAAAACTTGAAAATTCAATCTGTCATGGAGTCCTCTTATTTGGTGATATCATCTGTGACTTCCAAAAGCTCCGGCAACTACACTTGTATAGTCAAGAATGTATTCGGCAGTGATAAGTTTACAGCAACTCTGGTGGTCACAGGTTTGTTAATGCTAATTTTTCCTGTCTTGAAGATGAGATATGCTTTATTTCTGTTTTTTGTTTTCATATGCTTATGCTTTAGAGATGAGATATGCTTTATTTCTATTTTTATTTGCATATGTTTATATTTTGGAGATGAGATATGCTTTATTTCTATTTTTTATTTGCGTATGCTTATGTTTTGAAGATGAGCTATGCTTTTTCTATTTTTTGTTTGCATATGTTTATGTTTTAAAGATGAGATATGCTTTGTTTCTATTTATTGTTTGAATATGTTTATATTTTGAAAATGATATATGCTTTATTTCTATTTCTTGTTTGCATATGTTTAAGTTTCGTGTGAATAGTGTTTAGATATAAAATATATCAGATGGCAATCAGAGTATGATAAAAACACAGATTAATAAATTTTGTCTTAAATTTTATAGAAATTTCGTTACCCATATTTTTTGTGTTCGCTTAATGCTAAGTTTGTGAAGGATGCTCTACAGATGTCTTATCAGAAAGCACGGGAGAAGTATATGAAAATTTGTAATTTGAAATTTTTTCTTACCACCAGCACGTTCAAATATCAACTACATTTCTACAACTCATACTATGTATTTAAGGTGCGAATATTAATTAATTACTGTATGTTTTTCAATATTTGGTAGTCATAAGTAGAGAAATTTTTATACAGTTATAAACTGATATTTATAGAAACAGGAAATATAAAAAATATTTAAAAAATAATGAACGATTGCTTATGGCTGGGTTCGAACCAGCAACCTATAAATGTGTCCCCAAAGATCCATCTAGGGTTACCAACTGCTCGTCGAGAAATTGTTCTTGATTTTCCAGGAACAATCGTTAATTTTCGAATGAATATTTGTTGATGTTTTTAATTTGGAATTTGTTTTTAATTTCCAATGTATTCACAATTTACTTATTTTCGTATGACACCAATTCATTCTAACTGAACGATAACCAGGTTTTATATCCTCTGTGAAAAGTTTTTGAACAAACTAACTCGGGAAATTCATAACCAATCTACAAAATGTGTGGTTTCTTAAGTTGGCGATATTTCCCCAAATTTTTCTCCAAGCTCAAGTGACTTGAATCTTCAAAGAATAATAATGATTACTTGTAAATGTCATGTGATTTTCCCTTGAGGACTCGGTAACACGCTGTGAACAGAATATTTTGGGTTTTCTTAACAATAGTCTGCGGGGAAAATAATAATTTTAACTACGTTATGGATTAAAATGGTATTAAAATAGTATATATTAATACAAATTAGTTAAATGCATATAGTTCATTGTCTTGTTTAAACTGTTTCCAATTTATTTATATTTTTAGAGAGTAAATACTTTTTTTAAAAGAACAACTCTCAAAACTACAGTTTACTTCTCTACAATGTTATGGTAATGTATACGGAAAGTATTGGCATCGTGTCGAAAATCACATCTCGAGTTTTTGACGTATCTACATATTTCGAGTACTCTAGGACCCGAAAAACCGCGTGACGTCGTGTGATATTTTAGCTTGACGTCTCTCTGTGTGTGTGTTTGTGTGTCTGACTGTCTATCTGAGCAATGTATATATCCATTCAGATGAAAAACTAATTGACCAAATTTCACAAAATTTGGCAGTTACACTGGTGCTGATTAGATTTTGATATGATTCAGAAAAAGCGAACCTGTTTTCTTTTTGCATATACTCAAATGTATCAATTAAATGCTTCTTTCATACGTAATTTTTGACAACGAAATGAATAATATTAACACCATATATCTAGGACTAACTATTCTTGAGATATTTTATTTATTTTGGCATTTCTACAACGTTGCCTTTGAAAATACCTTCAGTCACTAAATGAAAACAAAAATTGAAGTAAAATAAATTGCGAATTCAGTGAAATTTCAAAGAACTTTCTGTGGTATTTTGGGTAATTTAACTCAATTTAATGAATTCTTCTTCTTCTTTGATCCAGACCGTGCGACCTACCAGGAAGGTGTAAGGTATCTGTTTGGACGGCCGGGAAGTGCCACCCAATTTAGACCAGAACCCAGTGGGGGAGGCATTCATAGGGACCGCACCCTCCTTCCTCTACCATCAACGTCTCGGAAGGACTTACGGATCCACATGTTTTAACGCGATCGTACACGGCGACAGTTTTGGCAGTGCTGGGAATCGAACCCGGGCCGACCGAGTGTAATTCCCGTGCGCTAACCACTGGGCTGTCTCGTCCCAATTTAATGAATTGTAAAAGAAAGAAAGATGAAATGATTTTAAGTCTGTAGGGAAAGTCATGAACTGCCCACATAAGATTTTTAAACTTTATTCTGTTGCTGATTGTGATACAAATGACAGTAAAAATATGGATATTAAAGTTGAATAAAATCTCATCATATTCTAGCTATACTAATATTTGGAGATAACTGACTTTTGAGTGTTACCAATTCTTATTTCTAGCTCCTCCTATTTGGAAAACGGAGCCAATGGATTTAAAAACGCAAGAAGGAGAAAGTGAAACTATACACTGTCAGGCTTCAGGTGTTCCTGTACCCGAAATTAGGTGGTTTTCAGGTAATATTTATAGAATCATTTATCATCTAACTTTTTCCGGTATGCATATTCAAGTATATAAAACAGAATAATGACTGAAACAATTGGAGTATTTATAAACATGGAAATATGATTAAAATTTGTCAAGGTGTCGAAAAGTGACATCTATGGAAGAGGGAAAGATGGAGTGGAATGAATTGTGAATTATTAGGTTTAGATATGATCATACGGCAAAGGGGTTATATTTCATGGAATAATATATGAATGAAACAGAGCCGTATTTATGTTATATGTTAGAAAAACTATGATTCCAATTATAACAATTTTTACTTTTTCATATTATAGTATGGAGCAGTTATTGCTCATCTAAAATTTTTCGAGTTATAGATTTCGAAGGAATTTCACGTTATGACACTTCTTGAACAGTTTTCGAATACTTTTAGAACACTGATGTCCGTTTGAGTACGTGTGAAAGGCCCAGACCATACAGCCAACCCAGGGGTTTACGGCAGTTTGATGTATGGCCGGGTTTGAGTACGTGTGGGTTTGTGAACACGAACTCAATAATCATCATGAAATTTTATGTGCAACAAATAAACATTTAAAAACTACAATTAGATAGAATGTTTGTTATTTGCAGTATAATTAGAACACACGTTATTCGAAATTTAAGATTTTAACAATATTATTTTCTAGTTCGAAAGCGATGATAGTAATATAATTTATGCAGAACAGTGATAGTATAGTTTTTGTTATGTATAATAAGAATATTATAAGGGTATATAATAATATACACCAGTTTAATTGCATTTAATTTATCGCTTTGACGGAGTCATTGGCAGTTATTTTTCTAAAGAAAATTAAAAGTATTACACTGCAATATTTAAGAAATATTGCAGGTATGGATTCAATATTGTTGCGACGCGTCCTCAAGAATCGTGGATATAATTCCATTCTATAGGATTCGATATGCTCTGTGAAAATCTCCGGAGAAATAGGCGTAAATTTTGACGTTCTTAACCAATCTAGAATATTAGAACAGTTTCCAAAGCTCGTCAAAAGTCAAGAAGTTGGCAATATTTCGACAATTTTGTCTTCAAGGTCAAGCAACTCGGACCTTTAAATAACAACAATGGTTGCCTGTAAATTTCGTTTTCTAGGGAATAGGCAAAAAGCGAAGACAGACAGTGTTTTGAAAATATTTTAGGTAATCGTACCATTATTTTGTCAAAAAAGTCTATACGCAATATTGAGCGTTAATGTACTTTACCATTGAGTTTTCACATTTGTAGAATAAAATCCTTTCCGTAACTTTACTTACTAATAATTTTCATTTTGAAGTTTTAAAATTTGAAATGCATTTCTTAGCCAAAAGATATTTTTTTTTCTATAGAAAGTGGCACGAAAACAGCAGTTCCAACTGATGTTAGTTCCAACTTGAGAGTTTCAACAGATGGTTCTTTGGTTTTCAACAAGGTGGACGCTAAAATGGAGGGAAGTTATACTTGTGAAGCTACTAACGGTTATGGAACGGCATTGGCTAAGACTATTTTTGTCTCTGTACGAGGTATAAGAGTTTAAGGATAAAAACATTAGTCACTAAATATTAAATTGTGCTGAGCAAGTGCATGAACAAATCACATTTTGTGTTACGTATATTTTTTATAATGTTGAAAATTGTCATTAACTTGTCTATTACTTTGACGAGATACTTTGGGATAAAGAACAGGTAAGTGATTTAGTAAGATTAATTAAGTGATTCTTAAAATTTTACTTCATTTTCCTATGATTACGGTTAAAAAATTAAAAAAAAAAAATTGATGCTCAAAATATGTTGCTTTCTATATTTTTCCATTTAGTATTACTATGTTATAAAATATGCTTTTTTTTTGCATATAAATTGCTGTTCTATGAAAGGTCTTATTCATCGTAAATATATCATGCTATTATATGAAAAATTTTATTCATTAAATCTATATTATTACTTAAGTTGATGATATATGGTTAGTTAAAAGCATATTTATTTATGTGTTAGATGACTATATTGATTTATTATTAAAATTTTGTACAATATAAAAAAGCATTGTCAGTTTTTAAAAATATATTGTTCTGAAAAAATATTAACATCAAGTATAATTAAATATTTTCTTTCATTTAATGATTGGTTTTTAACTATTTAAAATTCTAAATTCTCGTAATAAAATGCTTGTGGATTCCAATTTTCTCCGATATATGGCGCTGCATGTTCATTGAGAAAGAAATACAGCATACACACGAACAGCCATATTGCAGCATACGACCTTTTTATATGTGACGCTAACTTTTCCATAAATTTTCCAAGTAAAATGCTTTATTCAAGTATTTATATTCTAGATTTTCTTAAGTAAAGTCAAATAGGGATGGATGCATTGCCTTTCTATTTATTCTCTCTATGGATATGCATTTTTGAGACTGCATTATCTGGAGGTAAGTGTCATAATTGCATTTTGATAAATTTGAAAGTATATGCCATTTCTTGTAACTATATTTCTGTGTCTATCTGTTTATATCTTTCAATTTTTATTGAATACAAATATAAATTTATGTGTCTTTTTTATTTAATGCGTTTTATATTTGTTTCACAGACCAGTTTTCCTATCAATGAAAGTACTATTGCTAGTTTAGAATCAAGACATGCATTGGATTATTTAACACATCAGTTAGAAATACTTTTCTCAATTTTTGGAGATTTTCTCAATTTTTTTATTGTTAATTTGAAGATATGTTTATATATATTGTTTTCTGAGGCAGTTGAAGGAATTTTTTACTGGATTAGTTTTAAGTTATCAATGTATAATACACTTATTTATTGATAGATCTAATTACGTGCCTAAATAAAATAGAAAATAATTACAGTTAAGAAATATGTATATGCTATTAAATATGTATATATTATTGCGAAAGGAAATTTAAAATTTATTTATCTGTCTAAAATTTTTATTTAAGTGGTATTAACTAAGCGATAAGGGTTTAAAACTTTATTTTAAAATTATGCAATGAACTGATTATTATTTCAAATTGAAAAGAAGATACATTTATTTTATTTTATATAGGTTAAGATTTTTATCTCATATGTAATTTATAGTATAGGAATGTTTTGGAAAAGACAAAAATATTTATTTTACTTTTCAAAGTAACATATTGTAACTGCAATAATTTACCATTTTCTTTACACACACATATATAAAAAGAAAAAGAAAAAAACTTTTGTTGTATTATAATTGCCACGTTTTGAAATATGCCATGAGTAACGATAATTTTACGTGATTTTTTTAAGAGATGCTAAATGTAAAATCTTTAACTAAAAAAAAAACAACCCTGAATCATTTTTCCCACTAAAAAACTAAAAAATAATATTGAAATGACATTTGGACTATAGAATATCATTAAAAGGTTTATAAATTAATTACACTGATATGAAGTACTTAAAATACAATTAGGATTTAACATGAATGTAAATTAGAAGCATGTAGATATTAAGATGGAAAATATGTAGACTTTGCAAAGAATTTTGCTGCCCCAAACGAGAGTTGAACCACGGATCTTCGAACTGGCCAGCCGACTTTCTACCGTTGCGTTACTAGGACGGAATTGCAAGTTCATATCGTCGAAGTGAACCCTGCATTCTCCTCCCGTTAATGTCAGATTGACGTGCAACTGACAATCTAACTGACCATTTCCTACTATTTTTACCCCACGTTAGCCTTCTGATACTACTATTTTTACCCAGGTTAATATCCTACGTGGTCGTTGGCCTCCCGATTTTAAAATCGGCACCTATTATGCCAGAGTTCAGAGTCGGTATTAATTGTAAAATCATTTAAGACTCCCAACATTACTGCACTGATCTGCAAAGTTAATTCGTCCGATTGTAAAGAACCTTGCTACTCAAACCGGGAATTGAGACACGGATCTTCGAATTGACCAACCGACGTTCTACCATTGAGCTATTGGAACGGAATTGCAAACTCTTATCGTCGAAGTAAACTATGCTATTTAGACGTGTATTTTATGATAATTTTTCTTATAAATAAATTTTTAAACTCGCTGGTTTTTTAATAATCATACCTATAGTGGTTAAATAGCTTTTTCGTTCGTATGTAAATAAGCGCATAAAAATATAAAGAATTATTTTTAAATACGCTTATATATTTTGTTTACTTTTAAAAATTAAATTTCAGATGTGCCAGTTGCTGCATCATTTTCCTTTCCTTCAGCACTAAAAGAAGGTGAGCGAGGTAGTGCCACTTGCACCATCAGATCTGGAGATACACCATTAGAATTTCAATGGCTCAAAGACGGCCAGTCTATCAGAGAAGCGGAAAATTTAAAAATTCAGTCTGTTATGGAATCTTCCTTATTGGTGATATCATCAGTCACTTCCAAAAGCTCTGGAAACTACACCTGTATAGTCAAGAATGCATATGGTAGTGACAAGTTTACAGCAACTCTGGTAGTTACCGGTTAGTAAATTTTGATTTGCTTGACATATCTTTTGTATGACTGTAGACGAATGTTTCTCAAACTTCACAACGATCGTCTGCTCCTTTTAAAATTTAACCTCATCGGCGCATCCCCGTTTAAAAGTTAGAGAGAAGTTTTGGTTTCTGCAAAACTATAGAGCAGTAGATTGTTTTATTACTATATTATAAAAGTTGCATAAAATCTAACATAAATATGTACATTTTTTTCAAACAATAATTAGACAATTTTGTTTCTAATGAAAAGCCCTAACGAATACCTTGGCGGATACATATCAGTCTGAAATCAAAGGTTATTTTAAATTTTTTTTTATTAGAAATAAATGAGATAAAGTTTTTAATATTTACTTTTATTATTTGTCGATGTGAGGGATAAAATTGTTTGGCGTCAGTTGCATATGGATCAATGCTTGTCATTTTCAGGTGAAGGTACAGTTCCATGTATAAGGTTCTCTCACTCCCATTTAATAACAACTAGTGTAGAGAATCCTGCTTCACATAGAAAAAAAAAACGTGGAAAAGGATATTTAATGATTTTGTCCGAAAGGATATTTAATGATTTTGTCCGACGAATCTCTATATTTAGAATTAATGTTCAACCAGAACCATGTTAGTGTAATTTATTCTAATTTCATTTTCTGGAAACCATCGGAAGTCAATTCCATGAGTGTTAGTTATTCTTGTGTATTTTAAAATTTTTAATGCTGACTTTCAAAGAGTTCCTAATATATTCAAAACTGCTCTCTAATTCTGGTAAATATTTGCAAAAATCTGAGTAAAGGCTCTTTAAATGTTTCATCGTGGTTTGAATCATATCAGTATTAATTTCTTCCTTCGAATTTCTTACTAAATCGTACAGTGATGGAAAGGAATTTCATTCATCAAGACGTTTATACCATAGTTGCAATTTTAGAATTGAGGCGCTTTCTCTTTATCTTGAAAATGGAATACAGTTACAGACTTCCCCAACGGGACTTATCAAGGGATTATTCAAGGAGATAAGTCAAGGGGAGACATTGTCTCAAGGACAGTCTTCCAATATTAGTGTGATGCTGATCTTATGAGGTGTTAACAGACTGAGCGCTCTCATTTTTCATGATTCTTGCGGTATGAGTTGGGCGAAGTTTACTTTAAGTTATAATCTCTCGGCAGTAGAACCTAGATAACCCAGTGGTTGAAATCACATATAGTAAAACCAGGCTCAATCTCTGACGCCCAAGATTACCTCCGTGTCTACAAGGAGTAGGGGTACGCTACATCTCTAGGTCCGAAAGTCCATCCGAGAGGTGATGGGTCAGGGAAAGATTAGTACGGTCCCTGTTGTTATACCTCCATTAGGTTACGATATAAATTGGGCTGTACTGTTCTAGTAAAAAATAGTTATCTTGCACTTTTGGGTAGGTCGGAAGGTCTGGGCAAGGAAAAAAAAAAACCCTAGGCAGTATGGATATATCTGATACTTGCCTAAATAAACTCGCTATCTTTTAATAACTTTTTTTCTAATTTATAGCTCCTCCAGTATGGAAAAAAGAGCCCGTGGATTTAAAGACCCAGGAAGGAGAAAGCGATGTGATACACTGTGAGGCCTCGGGTGTTCCTGTACCTGAAATTAAATGGTTTTCAGGTAAGTATTTAAATATTAAATTACGCCTTAAACGGACAGGCTAATTATGGTTGAGATTTATTTTGTCAAGTGTTATATAGCGAAAATTCGAGAAATTTTCTGGTAGCTTCAATAAATTTGGCTTACGAAAGTAATTGCTAACATTGAATCAATTCTTACATGTATACTTATAGAGTAAGAATACTAGAATGTGTATACGTGTAAAAACTGATTTCATGTAGATAATAAATAATCTCAGCGAGTCAACTGTTTACAGAGTTTCTACGAAAGTCCTTATGCACCCCCAAATAACTTTGTAAGGCAAGGTTCATGGTTCAAGGTTCAAGGTTCATGAGTAAGGCAAGGTTCATGTCATTCTTGGGTTCATTCCCAAGGTTCATGTTAGGTTTATCTACGATAAAGTCACCATGTCTGATTGAATAAAGGTGATAGCAGCGCACCTAGTGGAGAATTTAAAAAGTTAGAAAACCGAAATTAATTGGAAACAAAGCGATATGGAAGAAAAATATCAAGTACAAAGTTATAGAGAATTAACTAATTTGTAAGAATCGGCATCCGGAACGCACGAAACGAGTATATGGAATTTGATATATAAGTGTCAAAAAGTCATATAATCAGGACTCTAACACGGTGACACTTGCAATGCTTCTCAAAGTACGCGGTCATATTTTTCTTGAATTCAAATGTGCATTACTGCTGACAGAGGGGATTTTGAATAGGTTGTACAATAGATTGCTATGCAACCGTTTATTTTAGCATTCCTGAATAGGACAGACATTCGTCAATAACTACATTGTGTAAAAAAATGCCTTCTGTAATAGTTTTATTCTCCATTCCTACTCATCAGATAATGATCTATAAGTTTGCAATGGATATTTTTCATATATCTACTTTGTTTATAAGATAGTCATCCTGATTTTTGGAAATTCTCCACTGCTGGAGCTGCAATCACTTTTATTCGATAGGGCATGGTCACTTTACTATAGATAGATAATACATAATTGGATATAGATAGATAATAGATCATTGGATATAGATAGATAATGGGATATAGATAGATAATGAATAATTAGATATAGATAGAAAATGGATTATTGGGGCTTAAAGGATTTCCTAGGAACTCTGTATCAAGACATTATCTTTACAAGTTTCAGATTTGTATTCATAAATTCCCTAAAATAGCGTATATTTAGAATTTCCGAATTTAATTGGATAGTTTGAGAATTGCAAACCGATAATATTTGAAAGATTTGGGAAGATTTACGTAAATTATACTTTTAAAGAAATAATTATTTGAAATAATATATTTAAAATGGTAACACTGCGTAAAACCTCGCAACAATAGTACCTCTTGAGACTAAAAGTAGACTGATAGATATTAATTTCAGGCTGATTAGATATATTCAGGAATTTGAGTCCTGTACATATTTTGATCTCTGTTTTTGTAGATATGCATGTGAGGGAATATTTTTAACTAGTTAGAAAGAGAAAATAGTCATATATTTGATATAACAAGGGATTTAAATTTTGGCTACTTATTTCTATTGATGCAAGTAGTTTTAAAGCATATCCTATAATTTTCATTTTTGCAAAGTTATTCACTATGATATTTCAATTTGAATAAATTAGAAATAGATAAAAGTATGTAGTATTAAATTCATGTATATGATTTAAATAACTATTAAAGTTTCATTGCAAGTTCACTACAACTTGAGATATCAAATTTTGCACAAGAATTGATTGATTATGTTTTATTATAGAACGAGGTACAAAAACTGCAATTGCCAGTGATGCCAGCTCCAATTTGAGAGCATTGCCAGACGGTTCATTGGTATTGAACAAGGTGGACGCTGCAATGGATGGAAGTTATACCTGTGAGGCTTCCAATGGTTTTGGGGCACCATTATCTAAGACTATCTTCATCTCTGTACGAGGTATTACATTTTAGGCTGAAAACTTTCAGTTTGCAGAAATGTGAGAGTGCTGAGCAAGTGTATGTCAAAATCATTTATTTTGTTTGTTTCTTTTAAATTTGTCACATATTAATATCTGTGTATTTGACGAAGCATAGTAAGATGAAGTCTATGAACATGGTGAGGAATGATGAATTCGATACAGTGATTTTAAATTGTTTCAGGCAAGTACTTTTTGAAATTTTATATTTATTCCTGTTGTTCTAAGCTAAATGTATATAAATTGTTCATATCTTTTAACTTTTGGTTTAGTTCTTTTAGTTTACGAATTTTACAGAATAATGAAATCTATGAACAAGGTGAGGAATGATGAATTCGATACAGTGATTTTAAATTGTTTCAGGCAAGTACTTTTTGAAATTTTATATTTATTCCTGTTGTTCTAAGCTAAATGTATATAAATTGCTTATATCTTTTAACTTTTGGTTTAGTTCCTTTAGTTTACGAATTTTACTATTAGCTTCTACAGATTTCAGACATAAGGATATTTACCAATAACTTCTATGCATTTCATATATAATTATTAATTAAATTATATCGTCTCGTTTATTTTTCTAACAGTCTATATAAATGCATCTATGTGAAAAAGTTATAATTATGTAGTTTTAAATTTTGAAATGATCTTTAAATGCTTTTCAAATAAAAAACAATTTTACATATAATTTTGATGTTTAAAAGATAAAACGTTTTAATAAAAATGGTTATAAATTCCAGTTTTCCCGATATGTGGCGCTGCATGCTCACTGAGAACAAGTAACAGTATACACACGAACAGCCATATTGCAAATTTATATATGACAATGATTTGTTTTACTGTAGCACAAAAAATTTCTTTGAAAACAGTAGAACATTTGATCTTCTTTAGGTAATACATTCCACTATGACTTGGATAATTTCTAGCTGTATATTGGTGCTATTGGATATTGTTATAAAGATAAATGCTGGAGGTAAGTGTTTTAAAAGGTTTGTGCTCATCGTTAATGTGATAATACTATATATTATAAATATGTGAAGTTCAATTTATATGTATTACTGCTTAAATACGTATCAATATTACTTTCATGACGAATATCAGGATATATAATTTGTAATTGCTATAATTTGAGACAAATTCGTAATAGATATGATTTTATAAACCTTCACAAATTTGTCTTTTAGTCTGTTTGATGGTAGTAAAATATGAGCTGAGCTTTAAATTTAAATTTTATACGCATCGATATTCAAGACCAATATTTTGTTTTATGATGCTTGGAGTTTGTTCAAACGATGTTATTGGATATTCAATTACCTTGATATTCAATGTAAATATTATAATTTGCTTATGATATATCCTATAGTTAACTTTAATTCCCACTGATAATACATCACATTCCTACCCTTATTATTCCCCTTATAATATTTGGAGTTGATTCGAACGATGCTATCGATATTCAATTAGCTTAATATTCAATGCAAATATTAAAATTTGCATATGATATATCCTATAGTTATCCTTTTTCAACTGATATTACATGGCATTTATGCCCTTATTATTACCCCTTTTGTTATAAAATGCGGATTATGCGAATGCAAAATTTGTCCAGTGTATTTCCTAGAGGTGAAGAGAAAAAAATATAAATTAAAGGATTTCATGCATACTTTTATGAAATATTGTTTTGGAGCTTTTAGATAGTTTTGAAAATTTTCATCCTCTAAAATTCAACAAAAAAAGTGCTTTCACTGATATAAGATTTTTGTATTGCTTTTAATATCCAAAAGAGAAATATTTATTACATAAATTTATATAGATTGCAAAATTAATATTCTATCTGTTTTGGGAGAATAATATAAGATTACTGCTCCACAACAGTTTCTTCAATCCAACATCTCATTCTGGTGAAGTAAAGCTATATCACATTTTCAGAACTATCAAAATTTTTATATTGTTATTTATACTAACTATTTCAGAGTTGTTTTAGTGTCTGTTAAATGAAGATCTTTTATTTTGTTAGTTTTAGCCAATTCAGCAATAGATTTTTTATCGGTTAAAATTGGTAAAAGCTGTACTTTGCACATGCCAAAAATAGTATATTGTAATCTTATAGTATGCACTAATATTTATGCACTAATATATTATGCACTAGTATATTATGCACTAATATTTTATTTGTTGATTGCTGCACAATAACATATTAAATACGGGCATTTGAGATAATTCGTTTTGATAGATTTAAAATTTTTGTTGGATTAAACATTTAAATATTGTTCACTTTCAAAGAAGCGAATTATGAAAATTATTTCATGGTAATTTAAGTTGTGATGAACTTATGTGTAGATAAATGAACAAAATACTATATTTATTTAGGTTAATATTCACATGGATATTTTTTCTTTTTGACTCAATAAGAAATGTAGTTATGGGTCAGCAGTTATATTAGAAAATTGATCACATTAACCTGAAATTGTGTTTATTATAAAATAATCTGCTGTATCACTCTGTAAATCTCTTTATGAATAGTTTTATGAATTTGTTAGCTCCTATGCTGGAGATGTCTTGTACAAACGTTCCTTATAATTTAACATTTTTATCTTTTTTGCTATTTATAGTTTATAATGTAGCAACCATTGATTTTTTATGTCTATAAAAGTTTATAAAATAGTGTCTTTTCTCTCAGCAAGTATTAAACCAATCAAAATATTCTGATTCAAAATTTGAATTTTACGTTTTAATAAAACTATCAGAGTGACAACTGTTATCTGAATGTGATTTTTAACATGTCTTATAAATATATATATTATATATCTGAATAAAAATTGATGCACATATAATGAATAATAATAATAATAATAACAATAATAGTAATAATAATAATAATAGCAATAATAATAATGATAAGAATAATATATATTTATAAACAAGTGTATTTTATATTTTATAGAGATATACTGAAGTACCTTTCCGGATTCATTGGAAGTTGTTTACTTAAAGTTTTGAAATTTCATATATTTGACCACTTTTGACACTAATTATCCATGTAACTCTTGCACAGAGAACTTCAAATTCAAACTTGATTGTGGGTGTCTCAAACAGTGTCTTGCACACTCAAACTTGATTTTGAGATATGTGCTCTACCGATTGAGTTGTTCAAGCGGTGAGACCCGATAAACTTTCAAGAAATTAGATGGAATGAATTAAAAATAATTTTATTAGTGTTTTTTAGGCTATTGCATCAAGTTCTAACTTAGAATTTTGAAATTTTGTAGAATCACCTGTAGTGGCTTCTTTCACGTTTCCATCTGCGTTGAAAGAAGGAGAGAGAGGTACTGCAATTTGCACGGTTAAATCAGGAGACAGCCCTTTTGAATTCGAATGGAAGAAAGATGGAAACGATTTAGAAATATCCTCTAATATCAAGATTCAGTCTGTTTTGGACTCTTCCGTGTTGCTCATTCAATCTGTTACGTCAGACAGCTCTGGAAATTATACTTGCATTGTCAAGAATGCTTATGGAAATGACAGATATACAGCAGCGTTGACAGTTACAGGTAGAAAGGCATTATTCTATTTATCTGTTGCTTTGTGCATTTTACTTTGAGATATTTATTTGAAATAGAAAGGAAATTTTTGACTATAAATATTTAAAGTGTTTCTAGATTTGATGTTTGCAATGTAAGGAGACATGTTCTCAAAGAATATAATAAAAAAAAAATTCCGTCATAAATATATATTTTTTAATATTAAAAACATTTCCTTTTGCTAATGTGTATATACGATTATATATACTTACTTCATTACGTACTTTTTACTTTCCTTATATACATAATGTATAAGGAAAGTATTGTGACTGGGTCGAAAATTTGAATTCGAGTTTTCGACGGGAGAGCACGTTTCAAGCATCCCTGTTCAAGAATCGAACATTTTTGAAGTGATGTCTGTGTGTGCGTGTGTGTGTGTGTGCGTGTGTGTGTGTGTTAGTCAGTGAGTCTGTGGAGACGATAACTGACGAACGAATGGACCGATTCGAACAAAATTTGGTACAAAAATCACGATCCGTAAGCACTGGAAGCCTATTGTTTTTATACGCAATCGAATGTTCAGAACCCCCTTAAATTTTCGAGTGAAATTTTGAAAAAGTCGTTAAAAAATCAAAACCACTAATAAAGTTACGCAAATAGACATTTCTTATGTAATTTTTCATTAGAAAACGATTGACATACATTTTAAAACGCCAACATGAACCGTTCGTGAGATATTGCACATTTTTCAAAAAAATATCAAAAAATCATATAAAATAAAAAGAATATATTTCCTATTGAGAAACATGTTCACTTTTCATATGTAATACCATGCGATAAATTCGGTGACATCATTCTCGTGGAACTAGCTCGTTCCATTATGAAAAAAGATACTTTTAATAATACTTTTGTATTTGAACGCCAATAGTCATTTATCTACTATAAGAATAACTTATTTCTCCGTATATAACGCTTGGCGCTATTTGGGCGACGAATTTAGCGGAATATCGTCAACTTGGCGACATTTTTAATTGTTGCCCAAATTAACAAAAATCTCGCCAAATGGATAAAAATGACGACTAATTGAAGAAAATTCAATATCTTGGAAATAATATAAGTATCTACTATAAGAATAACATTTTTTTAAACTGTAAAAGTAGTAATTTCATTGCATTATATAAAGAAAGTCATGTGTTGCCCACATCAGATTTTTTATTTCATACTTTGATCGCATTTTTGAAAACTCAGGTTGTTTTAGCCTGTGCGCATGGTATTTCAAGAACTGTTTGATGAATTCTGATGATTTTTTTATGTTTAATAATAAAATCATTATCGAATAATTATACTAGATATATATGTGTAAGTTATGAAATAAAAATTTTAAAAACCAAATTTTTTAAAACATTAAATACAAAATATTGAAATTAAAATAATTAAATAATACTAGTATGCAAGTATATTGTGAATGTTATCATTAATAAAAAACCAAACTGGAAGTTTGGTTTTATCCATAAAATTTGAGATATCATGCGTTTAATATCATGTGATTATATGGACAAGAAAACATGGGTCAATTATAATTATTTTTCATATAATATTTTTCAATTTTTAATTATTTTTTTATTTTTATTTTAAAGAATTATATTTGTTTTATCTACCCTAAAAATCTCATTCCAATTACTTCAATTGATTCTATTTTTAGAAAGTTTAAACTTGTGTTGATTTTGTTGACGTTTTCACATTTTAAGAGTAGAGTATCTCCTCAACCAATGTAATTTAAACGCCTGAAAATGTAATAAAGTTTTAATAGTTTTTATTGCTTTTAATTGTTTTATATCTGATCTATTCATTTAGCTCCTCCAGTTTGGATTAAGAAGCCAGAAGATGTATTATCTCAAGAAGGAGAAAGTTTAAACATAGAATGTACTGCATCTGGAGTTCCGCAGCCGACGATAAACTGGATAGAAGTTAAGTATATATCTTTAAACGTTTGATGAAAATCATCTGAAACAATACATACAAATTGAAAGAATTAGTCAAATTAACATCCATATTTTTGGAAAGTTGGAATTTCCATCAAAATGATTTTGATTCATGTAGGAGTTCTAAATTTGCTTTTAATCGTTTTATTCGCTATAATTTCTCATGCGTTGGTTTAAGTGACTTATGGGGCCGGGACTGGAGAATTGGTCAAAAAATTCGAAAAAATTTTACTGTCTATTTGAATGGTTCAGAATGTTCTCTTTTCAACAAACTAGAAGATGAAAAATTTCTTTTCTTTTAATATGCCACCCACAAAGTCTGGGACATTTTCGTTGTTTTTCTCAAAATGTATTTTTTTATTGTTTATGTTCCCTTTTCTCAACAACTACCGGGCACAGCGTTTTGAGAGTTGGTATGCTTAAAACTTATGCATTAACACAAAATTTTGAAGACAAGTTATTTATTTATTCTTAATAAAAATAAAATTACGACCTTGGGGAAAAATCATAATTTGGAAAGTTGGATACAGAATTGGTTTGGAGCAAATAAAAAGCGAGCTGTTAAAATATGTAAAAGTATAATATCTTTCACTGTGAAAATTTTGCACTGATATTATTTATAGTTTCTGAGAAAGATGAATATTGAGTTAGCAAATTTAACATGGGCACGATAGAACAGACTTTTATCTTCGTTACTTTTTGTGGGCTACTGATCTTATATGAAGTTTTGGATAAGTTTTATTTGTTGCTAACAATGGCAAAGATCGTCGACATTTTTGTGGATTCAAAAGCTACTGGAAATAAAACGTTTCGTTCATAATGCTAATCTGTTTTTAGGACTGGATTTGTATCTCAATTTTTAGAACATTCCAGGCCGGCTGCATGGTAAGGTTGAATTTGATGGTCTCCATAGAGGGTCGCAAACTTGTGGTACATAGCACGTTTTCTTGTTGCTATTGATGGTATTGCCATGCTGACGAGCTTATAATGAGCTCGAAGAGGTCTGTGGATGCTGTAATTTGAAATTGAAGCTTAATACAAACTATGGCAGTGGTGTCCTTGTAATGATGTTGAATTAAATTACGGTTAATATATAAGCATTTAAAATGCTCGACGGAGAACCAGAATGATATGCATTATGAACCTGTGAGCATTTCGAATAGACTTTTCACCATAGACTGATTAGAAACTATGCACTACTGTTTACAACAACTGACAATAACGTATAACAGCTTGTATAAGAGATTGAGCTGTCATTGAAGATAGCTGCAGCATCTATGGTTCCGCGCTTATTATATGCTCATCTGAATAATAGCCGACACCTGTAATGGTAGCCAGAAAACTTGCTATTGACTTTTCCATGCTGACGAGCGTATGTCAAGAGCGAAACCGGTCGACGGAAGTAGTTGTCTGTAGTGGGATAGCGATCTCAACTTTGTGATTCCCCCTTATTAGTGGGTTCTGTGAGTATGGGTTTACATTAATTTTAATAGCATTTATTTAATTTATAGGTGATGGAAAGAATGCAGTTTTGACCAAAGATCCATCTTCTAACATCAGAACTTCACTATCGGGTTCGCTGATCGTCAATCGTGTCGACATTTCTCTGAAAGGAATGTACACCTGTGAGGCAGATAATGGAATTGGTTTGAAACTGTCCAAAACTATCAGCATATCTGTGCGAGGTAACTATTTCAGAGGTGGTTATGAAAGGTGATGAAATTTTAAAGAACGTGTGCTAAGTAGCAGATAAAAGTGTAGATTTCATGTTTTTACTTTGTTAAATATGAATACGTAAAATTATAGCTTACATTTATACTTTGAATGTGTTTTCTCTAATGAAATATTTTATCATGTCAAATGCTCCGAATGTTGAACTTGAATGAAATTGAACTATGATATGTCATAAATTACCTTTACAGTAATTCCCTTCTATATTGTTTTTTATTACAACTTCTTACCCTTTTATAATAATTCTTTAAAAGTATTTTACAATATTCTCGACTAATATAACATGAAAATAATTGACTCAAACTGTTGAATTAAATCATCCTAAAATTATAATACACATCTAGTTACGCCAAGACCTGTTTTGAAAGCTAAATAGAGCTACCACCATCAGGATTCGTTCGTGACAAAGTAGGCTCTTTTTCATTTTCAAAACCAGTTGATCAACTGTCTTATGTGCTAACTACTCTATACACTATCACAATTTTATAATGAAGTAAAATATTTAAATAATTTTTATATTTATTGTTGAAATATAATTATAACCAATTTCATTTTGTCACATTCGTATTTATTTAATATTACTGCACAAATTTGACTTTTTCTCCGATATGTGGCGCTGTGTGGCTGTTGCTATACTGCAACTGTTCCTTTTGACATAACGCCATGTTATCAAAAAATCTGTATGCAATTATCTGTATGTAATTTAAGTTTTTAGAACAAGAAAGTCACAGCAAAGTCATGGAATTGACATGAAATAACAGTACATATACTGGATTTTCCTCTACAAAGACTATTTTAAAAGCAGAATGATGAAATTGTTCCTAGAAGTTTTATTTGCTTACATATGCATGCTTGACATTATTATCGCTGGAGGTAAGTTCGTTTTGCAATATAATTTAATTTTAAAATTAGTTTTTTATATTTAGAAATATTAAAATTTGTTTTACAACCAATTTCTAAACTATGAGAAGGAACTAGAATTTAAGATACTTTACATATTCTGTTTCAACAACATAGATGCTCAAATGCGATTAATTGTAGACTAAAGATCTCTTTACATGTAATGCATAAAGTGCATATTATGAAATGTATGTTTATTATTAAGTGTTAATTTGTAGTTTAAATGACTTTTTTAATGTATGGAATTAAAGAATCCTTAAACTGTTTTATGAGTGGTAAACCAACTATTTTACTATGTACCAGTTATTGATAAAAATACGTAACAAATATATTAATTTTTAATATTTATTTAAAGCCAGCTGTCATTACATAAGAAATTTCATACAAGAAAAATATTTTTGTCGAAAAATCAATGAAATAATAATAGCACATATCAAGAATTAAAAACAAAAAGTAGTAATATTTTATTTTCAAATACTATTTTATTTTTATGAAAAGGAAATGAAATATTATTATTTATTATTAAGTTATTATTTTTAAATAATGAAAGTATACATTTTGATTTTACGATACGTTATTTTTCTAATTTTTCATTTAAAGGAAATATATATACATGTAATATGCATCACTTGCGTCATCATATGGGTTATAAAGTAATTTTTCATATCATGAAAATAATTTTTACTTTTAATAAAATTGCAATAAATGAAAAACATTCGATTGGAAATAAAGGAAAACATTTTTTATTTTATATAACTGGATTTTTTTTATCAGAATTATATAATGATACAATGATGTCCAAACTGGAAGTCATTTTTGGAGAAAAAATAATCACTTGATCTCTTTATACTCTTAATCAACCTTGTATATTCTTAAAATTACGCAGTGTTTATTTTTTCTAACAGTATGCACACAAAATAAAAATATAAGCATTTGAAACTAAATTGACAAAATAAATGCTCAAAATTTGTTAAATAAATGTTAAATTAAATGAAAATGCATAAACATATTTCTCAGTTCTCATTTTTTTTATAGAAGCTCCTGTGGTAGCAGCCTTCATGTTTCCTTCAGCTCTTAAAGAGGGAGAAAGGGGAAGTGCTATTTGTACAATAAGATCCGGAGATAGGCCCTTGCAATTTCAGTGGACAAAAGATGATCAAGACATCATCGAATCGTCCAATATTGAGACGCAGACTGTGAAGGACTCATCTATTCTAATTATAGAATCTGTAACCGCGAAAAGTTCTGGGAATTATACTTGTATGGTGTCCAATGCATTTGGAAGTGACAAATTTACTGCAAGGCTTACAGTTACTGGCATGTATTATGAATACTATTTTTAATTTGTTTAACAATATTAATTTTTAGATAAGTAGCGTTATATTCAGTAGAATATTAATTTAAAAAAAGAAAAAAAGGAAAAGAAAGTAAAGTGAGCATAAATTAAATGGATTTTTCATTTTTGAAAAATATATTTGATAATTGTATGATAATTTAAGAAGGTTTTAGTATAAAGATGAATTGCCTTTGATAATAGTACGTAATCATTAAGTACACTAGTTGATTACAAATGATTACTTTTATATACCGTACTATTAATGTATACTTTTATATATTTAAAATTAAATTTTTATATATTTAAATCATTCTCATATACTTAAAATATATTATTATAATATATTTTATTAATAAAAAATACTGGAATTAAATAATATTTAAATAAAAAATAAAAATTTAAATTAAAAATAAAAATATTAAATTTAAATAATATTTAAATTTAATAATATTTAAATTAAATTAAATTAGATTTATTATAATAATATTAATTAAAATATATTATTATAATAAATTTTTATGTACTTAAAATTAATTTTTTATATATTTAAATATTTAAATGTTTACTTTTATATATTTAAAATTATGTACAAAATTGTTATAAATGTTTTTATCTCTGAAATATATTTGAATATCGTGGCATTTATTACTTCATTTATAAACTCATTGTAGTTGATATCTAGTGTAGTAAATACATTCTTTGATCGCAGATAATCTTCTTAAATTTCATCGGGCTACCTGTTTGGGTATTATTTATAATTTTTTAGTATAGATGCAGCTAAAGTATGAGCCATAAAATGCCTGTCATGACTCTATTTCATAAAAGTACGTCTATGCTTACCTAAAAGTTGATTGCCTCTAGCACGATTGGATTAATTGCAGTTCAAGGGTGTAGTCACTCTAGAGTCTCTACATATGACTACCTCAGAATAAGTTGAAGTATTTAATGCATCTTTCCGAAATTGGTTGTTTCTATTAATTTTTTTAATATTATTTTTTATTCGGTAGTTATTATTTCATTTCATTACAGTTGTTTGTTCTAATTCATGTTTTAAATTTCGTGTAAATAGATAATTTTGTGTGTTTCTGAAACCGGTTGTTTTCTTGATCTTTTGTTATATTTTTCTTTATTCCGCGTCTTTTATTCATTGGTATTTTTAAAGTACTTTGATTGAATTTTATCCATCTGATGAAGTACAAGTGGTTTTCCGAAACTGGCGGTTTTACTATATTTTTATGTTCTCTTTAATTTTCGATTTTCGTGTTCTTCCACATATTGGTATTTTTTACAGCAATTTGAAAGAATGTTTTAAAGTTTTTTAATGCAGCTAGCTTATTTAGCTCCCGATGCAAATTGTTTCTTTTGCTTTTGTTGAAATTTCGTAAGTTTAATCTGTAAATATTTTTAAAACAATTTTTGTGTATGTTTTTGAAGTTAGTTTATGATTTAGCGTCCGAAGTCGATTGTTTTCGTAATTTTTATTTTACCACATGGCACTCGTAGTTTTATTCATAACGATTTTGAATCCTTTTACTGTTATTTTTCCTTCCTTATATGTTCATTTTCCTTCCCTCCCTTCTTTATTTCTAAACCTGTATTATTTTAAGTAATTCAGTTTTAAAAAGTTATATCATTTTAATTTGATGTATAAAATCATTTTAGCCCCTCCTGAATGGATTAAAGAGCCAAGCGATACATTTACACAAGAAGGTGAAAGTCTTGAAATAGAATGCACCGCATCAGGAGTTCCTACACCGACGATTAAATGGACACCAGTTAAGTTAATATATGATAGTCATTTAAGTACTAGTATTTAAAGTTTGCGAAGACAGGGGAAGTAGAAATCTTAAGCTATTTCTTGTGACTAAAGAGACGCAGAGTATCTAGCTACATGTTTAATAATTGCGTTTATTTCATAAAAATATTAAATACTCAAAATATTAAACACAAAATATGAAATAGTTAATGCACAAGACATCCTAGTAATTTGTACAATTGTACAAGTTATACTAAAGAAATAGAAAATTTTGTTTGGCACTCGTGTTGTTTTATTAATTTTTCTCCATATATTTAACATTATCTGACATTTGACTTCAGATATCTCAGAACATAGATCGAAATTTTAAATTCGGACTTCGTCATGACGTAAAATATGATTAGCTCAAGATATATGTAGAATTTTATTTGAATCGACTGAGGTTTACTATGTCAATGAAACTTTTTTGCACGCAATCAGATTTGAATCAGTATTAAGGAAGCTGTGCTCGGAATTTTCTTTGGAAAAAATTAAGTTACAACTTCTTTTTAATAATTTTTGTTTCTTATAATAACACAGGCTGACAAAAAATATTCTCTGCTGACTTGGATGTGACACTAGATTTTAACTAATTTTGGTATGCTGATTTCAAATATGACGCTTTTTTTATCACGTCAAGTTTTTAAAATATCGCATTCCGTGTTTGTTGCTATAATATTATATGAATCAAAATTTTGATCCCGCAATTCATGCGGGATTTGCTGATAAAAATATCCCAGTGACAAACATTGGACTCAGAAGAACTGGCCAGTAAGAACATCTTTGAAAGTTGGCGAGAAAAATGTCATACTACAACTTCATTAATGTAATTACTATATTTGTCTGTTAGTCATTGTTACATTTTTAAAACTTATTTATCATACAATTCTGAATACCATTTGTTTATCTTAAACTATTTACGCAAAGTACCCACTTTTTGCCCATTTTTGGACATTCAAAGTACTTTAGAGGAAAAACGTGACGTGGATACGCGAAAACTAATATGATTTTTAATTTTAACATCAAAATACCTTATCAAAATACCACACACATTTTTTTCATAAGGTATTTTGATTTCACATCAAAATACCTTAAAATCAACTCTCAACTGTAAGTCAGCAAAAATCGCTTCGGCCTGTGTAATATATGACTTTCTGTTTCGAAATTAGTCTCTTGACTGAAAATTGGCTTAGTTACGATCTGTTCTGAGGTCTATGCTAAGAGTCGTCCAAGTTTCAACTCCTTAGGCCTTTAAAGAACTTTTACAGTGTCTGGAAGGACTTTTTGACACTCGGTATTTTTTCACTTCTAGAAAGAAATCGAAAATACGGCTCTGTTAGGATCTTTCCAGTGGTTGATTTTCTATGTAAAGATTCAGCTTTCAAGGTCGTCATCCGGAGGCTTCTAGAGGGTCTAGACAAGGTCAAAAACATTTTTAAGGAATAATTAATTTTTAGTTCTATATAAAACGCAGTATTTAACACTTGATTACATTTAAAGTATTTTAAATATTTAAAAAAAATATTTACATATCTACTGTTTTTCCCTAGAACATTCTAGAGGTGATTTAAGTACAGGTTATGCATGTTAATGTACATCTTTTCAAAACTAACTATATGAACTACAAGTGTTGAACTCAATTCAGAACCACTCTATACAGACCAAGGGAAATTCTGAAATTAAAAATAATAGTTAAAAATGTCAATTAATAGTGGTGCCATGATTAAGAAATAAACACGGGTACGAATTAGAAGAATAATATCATCACAACATGGGATTTTTTTAATTTTTATTAGATGTAGCACGATGTTTGTTTACGATTTTACAATTAGTGTGTTCAACATTATGTGGGTCAATAAGTTTATAGTGGACAAACCACCCTCCTTTCCATTGGCACTCTTTGTAATGTATTTTATTATTGTTTGAAGCATACTGTATTTCGAATGTAGAATATTGCATTATATAAATAAATCGTATGATTTGTGGCGGTTTAACATTATCAATTGAATGAGTTATATAAACTAATATATCTATATGTGTGAATAAAACAAATAATGAATATGAGAAAATGCTATACTTAGTATATTTATTTTAATCTGAACATATTGAATCTTATATAGAAGAAACTTTATAGTCAATCACTGTATTCTGTAACAAGAACTTTTACAACAGGCACGTATATGAAACAAATAACTCAATGATTAATTTATTTTCATAAATGTAATATTGTAGCATTAATTAAAGCAAATTCATTTATGTATTTGGAGTTTAAAGTTGTAAAACATATTTTCAGTACTGATATAGAAATATCTTACACTATTCAGATAATTAAAATGTATTTATTGAATAAAAATATTTATTTAAAATGCTTTATACAGGTGATAATGCAAACAACTTGATATCTTCTGAAGTATCTTCATCAATAAGGATATCCTCAGCTGGAACCCTCATCATTAGCAAAGTGGATGCCTCCATGAAAGGTTCCTATTCCTGCGAGGCAAATAATGGATTTGGTAAACCACTTATAAAAACCGTACAAATATCAGTAAGAGGTGAGACTTGGTAAAATTCTACAAGGGTTTTCAACAGCAATGTTGAGCAAGGTTCATGTCAAACCTGTGGAAATTCTTAATGGTGGCTAGTGCTAATTAAATGAAAAATGTTTTAAATGATATTATTGAATTGCTTTTACTAAAGAGACACAGATATAAGTACTTATATTTTTAGAATATATTACTAATGTTTGTTATTGTTCCATTTGCTAGTGTTGTGACATATTTTTACTAATATGTATTTCTTTTAAGAGATCATTTAATTGTAAATAAGAGTATAAATTCAATATATTTCATATTTGATTTTATTGCTTAATAAATTTAATTGTATATGTTTCCCCAGAAAAATTGTGAACAAACCATCATGTGATAGAAAAAGAACAAAAAGGGAGTTCTTTTTAATGTAAAAGGGGTTAAGAAATCTAAAGATATCTAGTTGATAAAACTGATTTATAATGTTGCAAGTTTTAGCTCTTTATCTTACAAAGCATTTGTAATACAATTTTAGTTTTCTACTTTCAAATAAAATTTATGACTGATATCTGATTTGATTTGTCAAAATTTCCTCTAAATATTAGTTTTTTAAACTTGCTGAAACAAGTAGTGCTTTTATCTGTCTTTTTATATATAATTTAGTTTATATTACATAAATGGCGATTAAAGTACTTGGTGTAGTAACTGAATCATTGAATGGAAAGAAGGCATGAGTCCATTGCATCCGATTTTTGAAACAATGAAATATACATTATATCATATTTATTTCATTTCCATCTATTTGGAGATACACTGATGATTTCAAAAGCAGATTAAGATTAATTGTTTAAATCTTTAAACATTTCATTTAAAAGGTTCTAAATTTAAAAGGTATTCATCTTGCATTTTCAATTTAAATCTCTTTGAGTTATTTTTTTTCCACTTATTTTAATTTTATGCCAATTTTCAATTTTGTTTGATTAAAAAATATAGATTAAAACACATATATAAATATGTGTGTAGCATGAAATGAATTGTTTAAACCTTTACACGTTTCATTTAAAATGTTATTTATCTTGAATTTGAAATTTAAATGTTTTGGATTTATATCTTTTCCCACTCATTTTAATTTTTATACCAAAAGAAAAATAAACCCGTGCCTGGATTCATTTCTTTTCTAAATCAACCACCAGTTTCATAGACTATTAATAGCGTTGTAATGAAAGCACTGGTTCACCTTATGTACTCATCGTACAGATCTTAAATATGAATAACAAAATGGCAATCTCACTTCATGCTATAAATTTTTGAACTCAGTCTCTTTTTCCAATCAGTGATTTGATTAATATGAAATATTTTTTCCTGTAAAATATTCCACAGTCCTAAAATTTAATGTAGTGGAATGCATATTGTATTTTCTTCACTTTTTTATTCATTTGAAAAAATTTACACAGTGAATAGATTTCATTTTAGAAAATGATATGTTCATAGTAAATGAGAACATTTTTCTTATATTTTCTAAATATTTAAACAAATAAGCATAACATGCATCTCGACGTATGATAGGTTGAATTTGACGTGTAAACATGTTTTTTTATATTAATAAAGCAGATAAGGTTAAATTTTTGCATTAATTCACTCATTTATTAAATGAATATATTTACTAATATTTTATTGTTGTAAAAAACGATATTTTCTCCGATATGTGGCGCTACACGACCGGTAACACTATGTATGTGAAAGGAGTTATACCTAACGCCATGTTTTGGTCACATTACATCCAGTATTATTTCCCTCGTATTTCTTTATTTTTTAATTTTAACAATTTTGAATATTAGTGTAGAAGTTATGTTATAGAATCCAAAGGAAAATGCTGATTTCTAAGTGTTTTCTTCTGAAAGAAAAAGCAGAAATGAGGAGTTTTATGTTGATAAAGTTCGTCCTTTTGATTTGTGCGTTCGTGAAAGCTACTGCAGGAGGTAAGGTTATTTCCCTTTTATTTAAAAAGTTAGTTGAATGTCTATAAATTTATCAGATTCTGATTTTAATTAAAAATAACGTATTATTGAAATATTATTACTATCTCTAAAAGCATTACACAATTCATTTGCAAGCATGCATTCTAAATGAGATGAATTTCGTTTATTTAATGAGTTGTTTTTCTGTCAGTGCTATATTTTAAGCTGATAAGTTATTAAATGAGAAATGTGTTTTTAAATGTGAACGATTATAATAATAGTATTAAATCTATACTGCATGAAAATAATGCAGAAAGTATTTCTTTTAGAAAATGCTCGCCAGACCATTTATTTTTAGGAAGTCGTTATTAATAATATTTTACAATATTTGCAAACTAATACATGTATTTAACTTGTTTCCTTTTAATATTGAATGTTAATTTGGATAATTTTATTTCACTTACTTTATATTATGAATTTTAATAGTACTAATTTTGGTCTTGTATATGCAAGCTCAGGACAAATAATATTTAAATATAAAATAATAATATTGAGTATTTGTACTTTTTATGTTATACTGCTTAATGAAAGCGAACAGATTTCAAAGTATGAAATGTTGTTTAGTACTTATAGTATGAAAGTGTTATATTTTTTTACACAATAGTTTAAAGCAATTTCAAATAATCTCTAAGACAGTTATATTTGATACTTGATAGTGCTATTAATATTCAATTCTGTTTCTTAAAAGTGTGGACAAGCAGATTTCCAACAATGTGTTTCTAATATGTATTATTTTCCACCAATTTCTCTTTCTATATATGAGTTTGAAAAATGAAATAAATTTTCGAATTTTTAAAAGGTTTAAAATCTATCATAGATTAAATTTTTTTTTTGCATATTTTTAGAGGCTCCTGTGGTAGCAGACTTCTCATTTCCATCATCCCTTAAAGAAGGTGAACGAGGTAGTGCTACTTGCACCATTAAATCTGGAGAAAGACCAGTTCAATTTAAATGGAAAAAAGACGGTCAGGATATTGTCGAATCTTCTCATATAGAAATTCAGTCAATTAAAGATTACTCAATTCTTTTAATTGAATCAGTGAGTGCGAAAAGTTCCGGAAACTACACATGTATAGTAACTAATGCTTTTGGGAGTGATAAATTCACAGCAGTTTTAACAGTTACAGGTATGTTTTTTAAATAATGTAAACCTATAATGTAATGGATTATGTAGTTTTTCATAAATATGTTGAATGAAATGAAGAATATGCTCTATTAAAAATCCATAAGGGATCTCTATTTTAATACGAATTAACTGAAATAAAACATAATTTAGAATTAATTAACTGATAATAAAGTATAGTCTCTTAGTTAGAAAACAATTGAAGGTTAAGAAATGTATTGGCAATATAAATAAATTTATACATATTTGTGGTTTAACTTGTTCCATTAACTACCTTCTATCTTTTTAAATTCAATATGCTTTCAGATTTTTACACCTTTGACGATGTCAAATATTTTTGAAGAACCAAGACATCAAAGCAGCACCTTTACATTCAAAACTCAGAATACGAAAGATTTCCACATATAAAATTGCTGTTTATATAATATGTAGCAAATTGTAAATGTATAATTTTAGAAAGTTGCTATTATTAAATGTCGGAAATTTACTAATAAAATTACAAAGAACTAAATAGAAAATAAAAAAATAATTAAATGGAAATGGGAAAATATAGTGTATTTTTATGTTTCTTCTTTCGTTTCATGCATAATTATTTTACTTACTTTTTAATACATACTTTTATATACTTAAAGCAAATATAAAATTTGCAATTAATCAATCTTGAATGTACTTTAAATATTACAATTATATAAAATGTTCATTATAATATATCAAATGATTACATTTTTTGGCGAATCGAAAATATTTTTTTTTATATATTTAGACTGTAATAAAATATTTTAATATTTTTATGATCTATTTTTTTCTTCAGCACCTCCTCAATGGATAAAACCACCGGACGATGCATTTACACAGGAGGGTGAAAGTCTTGAAATTGAATGTACTGCTAGCGGAGTTCCAGTTCCAGAAATTAAATGGAATTTAGGTACATTATTTATATAAAATATATCATAAATGCTTTTAATTTGATAACTTGTTGAAGAAGGGATTTTATGTTCAATCTTTCGATAAATGTAATACGCAACATCAAATAAATCCCTGAGTGTCTTAAAACTAGAGGGTTACTGAAGAATTTATTTAAGGATTAAAAAATAATGATAACAGCTTTGTAGGGAATTTGAATTAATGTCATTTATTACAAAGAGAAGGAATCTATGTATAAAAATGTCAAATATTTTGTTGTCAAAACTTTGTAAAGGACATTTATTTTGACTTTATTTTTTTATATTTATATTGTATAAGGTGTATATAATTTTATTATAAATTTTTTACCATTAAATAGCTAAATACTGTATATTAAAAATAATTGTCCGAAAATTTCATTTCAAAGTATTTAATTTGATTAAAATTTTACTTTTACTAATTTTGAACGCAAAATTATTATTTGAAAAATATTTTGTCCAATCTGTCTTTTGCCCATTTTCCTTTTGTGAAAACAATAAACATTTAATTTATTTTAGCAACTATTTAAATATTTTGATATTAATTTTGATATTAGCTTTTCATATATATGTATATATATGAAAAGAGAAGACGGATATATATATATATATATCTCCATCTTATATATATATATATATATATATATATATATATATATATAGATATATATGAAAAGAAGAGATGGATATATATATATATATATCTCCGTCTTAGATTTGAAATTAAGGTAAAAGTCTAAAATTTAAAAAATTCGAACTATGGGCGACGGTATAGGGGAATAATAAAAAAATTCAAAACCACACTGCTAAATTATCGCGAGCACTTATACGTTGGTAGAATCTTGGATTTGGTCTCATTTGATTCGTCTTATCTTCGAAATCAAGGAAAAAATATCAATAATTTCAAAAATTTGAAGTAGGGGTGACAGTGCAAAGGAATAATAAAAAAATCTTAAAACTACTTTGCTTAATTTTTGATAATTTCAATTCTATCTAGAATCTTAGTTTTGGTCTCATTTGATCTGTCTCAGCTTTTAAGTAGACAAAAAAATCTAATATTTTGAAAATTCAAGTGAGGGATGACGATGCAAAGGAATAATTAAAAAAAAAATGATAGCTACTTTTTATAAAGATCGAGCACTTCAACTTGAACCAGAATTTCGGTTTTGATCTCATTCCATCCGTATCAGATGTCTTTAAAGTATTTAAATAAAACAAAGTCATTTTATTAATATACGAATGTAGCATGTTCTGTCATTGAACTGGATGCAAAGCAAAACATGCTTTACTGGTTTTCGTAAATGTATCATTTTATTTAGAAAGTCTAGTTTAGGATGTTGCACCACTTTTGGTTGATATCCTATGAAAATAATTTTATAATATTCTATAAGAAAAATCGAAATGGCGTTTATTGTTCTTAAAATTTATTGATAATTCAATAATATAATTTTTACATTATAATAAGCAACTACCAATAATATATTTATAATAATATAATATTAAATAATACTATGTATTTGTTACCGTGAGATATCACAAATTAAAACTTCTAGATCCACCATTATTTCAAATAATAGCATCCATGGACCGGTTTTGCACCTATTAGGTATTCGTTAGCATAGAAAGCCGATATCTGCAATGGGAGTAAGAAACGTGTTATAAGCGGCAATTTTGTGAATTTCTATAGGAACTAACAAATACAGTCTTACCATGTAACCGGCCTCAAATTTAAATAAAATTTCACGTTGACGTGCTCTTAATAAGCACGAAACCGGTCCATGGAAACTGCGAGGTAGCATATTCAAAAATTTTTGCGAACGCCTCTATCGGCGGGTTCTGTGACTATAGATAGATTAAGAAATTTATTTTAAATTCACTAATTGATCGGAGTGAAGTCGCATACCCGGAGTTAGAATCTTTTATTAGTTAGTTTTTACATGCAGTTATTCTACACTGTGAAACATTCTGAAACCTTTGCTCATTTTTTTCAGCTACTTTGCTAATAATTTCGGCAAACTGATAAGAAAAGCCATAATTTTAGGCGTTCATGAAAATTTCAACTTCACTTCTGAAATATTCAGCTAATTATCGTCTTTTCATATATATATATATTATCGTAATTATCAGGAACCTTACTCTCCATTACCGACAGCTGATCCCCCTGAAACTTTCAGTAATATGCTTGCTCATGTTTTTTACAGTGTAGCATGCGGTAGAAAATATTATCGTAACTATCAGGAACCTTACTCCCCATTATCGACAGCTGATTTCCCCAAAACTTTCAGTAATATGCTTCTTCATGTTTTTTAGAGTATAGCATGCGGTAGAAAAGTGACAAAATTCACTTTAGAAAGTGTTTAACAAATAAATGTATTCCTCCTTTTAAGGATATGAGCTCATATTTTTCATAGTTGAAAATGACGTCCTTGAATTATTTTGATACATGTAATTTCTTCCATGTTAATATTTAAATATATAATTGAATGTGATTCGTAAATATATTTGTAGCATATATTCACATACTTTCCATTTGTTTATACAGGTGATAATACAAACAACTTTATATCATCTGAAGCATCTTCGTCAATAAGGATATCTTCCACTGGAACACTCATCATTAGTAAAGTGGATGCGTCTATGAAAGGTTCCTACACTTGCGAGGCAAATAATGGATTTGGTAAACCCCTTACAAAAACCATACAAATATCAGTAAGAGGTGAGATTTGTTGAAACTCAACAATCATATAGGGTTTTCAGAAGCAATGTTAAGCAAGAATCATGTCAAACATATAGAAATTTCTCACAGAGGTTGATATCCAATTATATGTAAATATTTTGAATGGTATTGTTAGTATAAAATTTTCTGAGTGTGTGTGAAATGAATCATATACGTACCTGACGAATTTCAATACGTTATTAATATTATTACTATTATTTAAAATGTTGTTTGGCACTTGTACCTAATATTCCTTTTGTATAAAATCTGCTTACAAAATAGAAGTATATTGAATTATACGTTCTTATAGTCATGGTTCGAACTTATAGTTATTTTTATGCTGTAACTTTTGTTTTTGTAAATAAAATTCTAGAGAAAATGTGGTATTCGATAGTATTTTAATGAAATAGTTTATGTGCTAGTGAAACCAGAGCAGAAGAAATGTGATAAAATATGCTATATGAAATTAGTGTGTTATTTAATTGCACTTGATACTTTATTTGGTGTCACTATTTAGTAAGACAGTATTTTAATTAAACAATAAAGTATTTAATTATTAGTTTTTATAAAAAGTGTTTCTCAAAACATATTAATATTACAGTTATTGCTTATAGTTTTAATGATCTTTATTACTATTATGAGTTCTAAAATTGATGTATCAATTATGGTACAATTGTCTGTGAGCTACTTTCGCTGAAAATATTCTGAAATATGAATAAGACTACCAAAGTAATATAATTTGAATTCTATTTCTATTCTTATTTTTCATTTGCTGTGTTTGAAAAACTAATTTTATGACGTATATATATGCTTAATTTTTTCTAGTTGTACAATTTTAAAATATCCAAAAAGGTTGTATTTATTATTCAAAGTTTAAATACTGTTCTAATATCCATTTTGTTAATAACGCGAACTTGATATATTGAATTTTTTTCTCGAATTTATCAGTAAATGTGTATTTTATTTTCTATTATTAACTTATTAATTTAAAATTAATTGTTATGTAGCATTCTTCTGTTACATAAATTGAAATTTTCTCCGATATGTGGCGCTACACGACCGTTAACATTATGTGTATTGAAGGAGTTTTTCATAACGCCATGTTGTGGATAAAATACAGTCAATATTACTGTTCACAAATGACTGTCTGCTCTATTAAATCTATTTTAAAATTTGAAATTTTTTGTTAATATTATGTGTATTGTGCATAAGATTACAAAGGAAAGTCCACGTTTTAATGAATTAGACACGGTAGAAGGCAATTAAGAGGATGATATCTCTACTGTCGGCCTCTATTATTTTGATCTGTGTTTTTGGAACGATTTTAGCTGGAGGTAAGCTTCATTTTACTTTCATTTATAAAATTATTGAAGTATCCTTGAATTATTTATTTCAGATTTTAAAATTTAAATGTATATATCTTTAAGCCAAAGCGATTCTCTCCAAAGAAGATTGTATTATGTGCATGCATAGATCATATTAGTTTTATGTATTTGAGTGATGTGATTATTCTAAGTCGTTTATCAATAAATGCGTAGTGTATTTTAACTTAAATTATTATCAGTTTCACGAAAAATACCTTGAAATCGTGGACGCATGGGCTAAAGATTAGTTAATTAAGTGCCCGGCCATAAAAAAATTAAATTGTTTCTGAACATAGAACTATTCATTATCATTTTTCAATAATAAAATATATTTTTAAATATATATTGCAATTAATTTTTTTAAAGGAATACAGTTTATTTATGTTTAATAGGCTTTTTCTAAAATTAGAATTTTCAAATAAAAATAAATAAAAATGGTATAAATATCGTGGAGAAGTAAAATGTATATTTTATGATTTATACATTTTATATAAATTATAAATTTATTAGTAATGCTTAAGAGAGCACTGAATATAATAATCTGTGAATTGTATTGCATTACTAATTTTTACTTACATTTATTTTCTGAGTGCCTGATTTAAATATTTTTTAGGAATGCCTTTGGTGCTTTTACCAAACTTCTGTTTTCTTATATACACCTGTAATGAAATAAAAGCAATTATACTGCTTATTGATAAATTTGAAATACTTTCCATAAATAGGCACTGTAAATGACTAAACTATTCCGTACAGATGCTCCTGTAGTGGCTCCTTTCATGTTTCCTCCAGCCTTGAAGGAAGGTGAAAGAGGCAGTGCAACTTGTACCATTAAATCTGGAGACAGACCGATGCAGTTTAAATGGAGAAAGGACGGTCAAGATATTGTGGAGTCTTTAAATATTGAGACGCAATCTATAAAAGATTCTTCCATTCTATTTATTGAATCAGTGACTGCTAAAAATTCAGGAAACTACACTTGCATAGTGACTAATTCATTTGGTAGTGATAGATTTACAGCAACGTTAACAGTTACAGGTACGTATTATCTTTATATTGGACTCTACTAAACGATAGATTAGCTCAAAGCAGTACAAAACAGTACAAAAAAAAGACATATGTTAAAGAAAATAGGATAGTTTTAATCTGGAATTTTAAAGTAAAATAGTCCATTATTTGCTTATAATTATAATACATGAGTTTTACAGAAATTTTATTTATAGGAACGCTAATACAAAAAAGAAAAATTAATGCAATTCTTTCCTAAATATTATTTATGAATTTTGTTATGTTGAGAACAAACTCATAGTAATTAAAATGTTTTGTGGAACTAAAAATATATCAATATGAAATAATATATGCTTGTTCCTATATTTTCGTGAGTGATGAAAATCTTTAACTCATATATGCTTTATTAATAAAGATTTATAATTAAATATAATAACATTTAGCATAGAAACTTGTAAATTTGCATGCAGTATAACCAAATATTCATCCTTTTATGAAATATTATCTTTAAAGAATGCTTAAGCAGAAGGTTTGGGTAACATTATTTTTATAACAATTCTTATTAATAATTTATAATTTTAGCACCTCCAGAATGGATTAAAGAACCATCTGATATGTTTACTCAAGAAAGTGAAGCTCTTGAAATAGAATGCCTTGCTTCTGGAGTTCCAGTACCAGTGATAAAGTGGCTTTTAGGTAAGTGTATTCGGGAATACGTACTGCCATAATATATTTAACAGTACTGTGCTATTTTCTCTGATATAAAATGTTTCTTCTGTATAAAAATGATGCATTCTAAAACTTAACTTATTTCAAAACTTAACCTATTTCAAAACTTAACTTATTTCAAAACTTAAATGATTGAAAAAAATTATATTAATATTGTAGTTGAAAATTGTTTATATATATGTTGTAGTTGCCCAAATTTGGGTTTAATGCTATTTATCTTGTTACAAAACAACATTATAATTTAAAAAAGTTGCCATTTCTAATATGCTTATAGTGAATTAAAAAGTAATTTTCTTACTTAATAGCGCAATTTCTGTGATAAAATTTGTTTTTTAAGTAGCCAAAATGGTCGTTAAAGGGGTTAAGCATCCTAAAATTGACGAAAATTTAAATTTTGCTTTAAGATTTTAATTTGATTTTACAATGATCATTGCACAAGAAAATAAGAGAGCTAGAAGTATTTAAAAAACGTTCTACTATTTCTACCATGAAAATCTACCTAAAAAATTTACTATTTCTACTATGTATAATGTATTTTTATAAACAGATGCTGATTAAAAGTATCTAACTTTTAAAAATTATTAAAAATAAAATTGTGTTGTCTTTATAGTAAAATTATGAATTGTATATTAAAAATTTACAAATTAAAAAAAAATTAAAATATTGATAAACATATTTGAAATGTATATAATTTTCTAAGAAACAACTGATAAAAATTTTGCTTAAAAATATCTGGCAGCTTTAAAAAAATACACCTAGAAATGCCTATTTGACATGAGGTGCAATTGAGGGTATCGAATTGAGGGATATGATTGAAAGCAGGTTTAAATTAAATCATTATTGATTTAGGCCTAAGAATGAAATTTTATTTATAAAATAATTTCACAATAAATTTTTTTCAAAACTTTCAATAAATACACTTTTTAATAGAAATACTTTTTAAATGAATGAGAAAGCGACAAAATATGTATTCTATCATTTTGTTAAATTAAATTCTTAAATATTAAAGTAACCTTTTCACTAAGAATATTACTACTAGAACAGGAACAGTTATATTTGCAATTTTTTAAATTTTTACAATTTTTATCTCAATAATTTATGCTAAAAAACCTTTGGCTCTATATATTTAAAGGCACGTGCAGGCATATATTATGCTAAAAATAGTTATTTATAAACAAAACTTATGCTATTTTGATGCGAATAACATCTACAGTTAATCTCACAGGTGCAAAATTATTTTTGGAAAATGAGTGTTACAACCATAAAAAATGTTGTATGGAGTATTTAGTTTGCATTATCAAAAGTATAGACATAATTTATTTTATATATATTAGAAAATAATAATAATAAATATAAATTCATTTCTGATGTTTAATAGCATTTCTGTTATTGCGTATTACTTCATAAATATACTTTTCCATCGAAGACCAAATTTTGAATAATATTAGGACATATTTCATACTATGTTTTCTGTATGGAGCCTTTTATATCTTTTATCTAGAAACACTGCTTTCCATTTGCCTACACCGTACGGCCCAGAATCCACCATGAATTCTCAATGTAATTTTGATCTGGGCTCAGCGCTGGTTAGTCTAAAACCAATATATTTTGTTGTTGAAACCACATTTTCTAGAGTTTAAAGTTTGGATGGATCTATAAAATCTCGCAGCAAGTCATCTTCAGCCTCGCATCAAGTCACCAAACGGACTTAAATTATTCTTAAGAGTCTGGTAGCTTTCGGACTTTATTTTTTTTTATTCAAAATTCTAGAGAGGTTTGACTAACAAATTAAACTTCCCCCACACATGACTGATTCGCCATCTTGTTTATTTAAAAAAAATGTAGGTCCTCTCAGTAAATCTTGTCAATATGATGCACAACTATCAGAACTACCAGATTACACTATTTTTTCATCACTAAATATAATATTTAGGTAGTCAACTAGATGTAGTTAATACATAGTGGTAGTCATTTATCAATGTAGGGCATATATTTCCGTGTTGACTTCCATACCCCCATTTTATGTCTAGATTTTAAAGCTGGTTTTCAAACCGTTTTTTTGGAAATAAGCGTGCTGCCTTTTGCAATCTGATTATGAATAGTTTTTTAGAAAGTTGCAATCTAGTTTCTGTTTGAATTTGACTTAATAACAAATTCTGGGAAGATTCCATTTGCAAAATCTACCTGATGAATCTACGTAACACGGAGCCTTTCAGAGTAGCGTTTTGGTAATCAGCTATTTCCACCGGCTAATATTCTATAGATATTACATTTATATCTATTAAATTGTGTTGCAATTTCCTCTACAGTCTTTCAGACTTCAGCCTCCAAATTTCAGAAACCTTCTTGCTCGTCAATTGTGGAGCATCGTTCGTCATTTGCGTTCGTTGATTTCATATTATAATCAATTTCTATATTTTTAGCCCCTTTGTTCAAAAATATAAAGATAGGAGGCTTTTGTTGGAATTCTACAGAAATGTAAAAGAGAAATTTCCAAAATGTTCCAAAATTTTTTACAATAGCAACATAATTGTGTTAGTTTAACAATACTCTTATATTTTAGTAGATCGAATAAATGCTTAATATGGAACAAAGCAATTTTATCTCTTGAAATGTCGCTTATTCTTTCAAATGGTAAACATTATAAAATTGTAAGATTGATTGTAAATAGTATCAAATTGTAGGTATTGATTCAAATGAAATCATGATATTAAAACAAATACTTATATAAATTCTTTCAAATAATGTATATGTAAATTTAATTTATTAAACACATAATACTTAAATGTTATGACTTATTATTTTAGGTGATCATACGTCCACTAACCCAGTACCGATCGATGCATCCTCTATAATAAGAGTTTCATCCACCGGTTCTCTTGTCATCAGCAAAGTAGATGCTTCCATGAAAGGTTCCTATACCTGTGAAGCAAACAATGGATTTGGTAAATCACTTGTAAAAACAATACAAATTTCGGTTCGTGGTAAGTATGTGATAAAATACTTTGACTAGTCATTTTATTGAGTGCAAGGCAAGATTCATGTCAAATAAACAAAAGAAAAAATATGTGCTTGAAAATTTATGTTATATTTAAGAATTATGTGCTTTCCGAAGAAATTCCTTAACTTTTGACTAACTATAATATAAATGCACTATTTATATAATAATTATCTAACGTGTTTGCGACTTTCCAGATGCTCTAGACGTTCTTCTGTGACCTAGAAGGCTCATTATTTGCACACTTATCAAATCGACCACTGAATAGAACCCAACGAAGAAGGATTATCGAATCCCTCTTTGAAAGCAGTCAAAAATGAGAGGGAAGGAATTTGAAAATTTTTTCGAACTATTAAAAATTTACCAGGCGACCTAGAAGTCTGAATCTTTGCACATTTATAGTATAGACCACGTGAAAGAACGTAACATAGCCAGATTTTCGATTTTCCTACGGATGGACAAAAGTGAGGGTTTGAAAAACCCTAACCAAACTCTCCAGAAGCACCCTGGTGAGTGTCTGAAACCTATTGTAAGTATATTATATTTATGCCATTTAGTCTTTTTGTTTTCGAATTTGTTGGTTATATTTCACTGACGAAGGGGATTAAGCGTGTCCTCGAAATACCCGTATGCTGAATTATTAGTCCATTTGTGTTTTAATACGTTGTTCAAGATTTCCTTTTTAAGGTACATAAATTTTTTATTTGTGTTAAAATTCTCAAGATCAGAATGAAAACGATGTGTATTAAATTGGGAATTAGGTCACTCACGCCAGAAATAGAGACCTTGTTCATTTAAGGGTATATATGATTCCAATAATATTAACAATAAATAATGCATTAATATTTGATATAAATATTTGTACTAATATTTGGAAACCATTTGATTTAAACGGATGCATTTATTGCATGTAAATGACTTTTGCTTTATGCAGAAGATTAAAGACTTCCTCAGACTGTTGCTAAAAAGAAATTGATAATTAAGTGTCTTCGTTGAAATACAAGATAAATTACAAGAATAAGAGTGCCAACCGGCTTGCGAGACAAAGTGAGTTTACTGATTCGGGAGAAAAAGACAGCAATCACATCAACAAAATCAAGAAAGTCTGACAAATGAGATTTTAGCTTTTGCTGGTGTGGATGCTTTGTCTTTCTGCCTTGAAAGCAGCGGATACCTATATTTGTAATTTATGCTGTATTTTAATGAAGATATTTAATAATTAAATTACGCAAGAAAATTATTTTTTTCCTTCCAGAAAATGTTTAAGATTTTCACAAAAATATGAATTTCATATCCCTTGGAATATACTTCTCCAATTTTGGAAGTTTCACAGTCTTATCTTTAATGTTATGGGGTTACTTACATAGATTGTTTATAAAATCATGCTGAGTGTCATGCACTACTTAATCTTTTGCTTACGGGTGGGACAGCGTCCATCCCAAACGAAGAATCTCTCAAAAAGACAGGTATTTGACATACCCTATCCCAAACAATTCGATCCTCCCTTTGCAGACATTGGTGTCCATGGACGTCAAATATTATTTATTTGGGGGTCCCCACTGGGTTCCAGTCTAAATTGGGTGGCACTGTCCCGTCCGTCCGAACAGATACCTTATGCCTTTGGGTAGGTCGGATGGTCTGGGTCGAAGAAGAAAAATATGAATGCGCATGTGTTCAATTATTTTGTGTCATTTTGGTTTATTTAGCATTATAAAATAAGATGTTTGTGTGTGTGTCTTCTATAGCGGTAAATCTAAGGGTTGGGCAGCAACGAGATTTGATACAGAGGTACTTCAGGTACTACAGAGGTACTTTATACGTTACGATAAAATAAAATATTTTGTAAAATTTATCATAGATTGATATGTACGTATTTTGTAAAGTTTACTTGATATGCAAATACACATACAAAAAAGCATACACTATTGCCTTTTGATTGTAATATATACTCGTAATGTATGGAAAAGTACATCTAAGCTTTTTTGAAAATATATTTAGCATTAAGATCACGCCATGTTTATATAATTGTAATTTAATTGGAAATTTTAATTTGATATAGTGTAAAGTTTTATGTCAAAAATTCAATACACTTTTTGTTAAAATGTTGTTTAATGACAATGGCTAAAGGAACTAAAAATATTTAAATTGCGCATGCTCAGATATTTTTATCCAGTTGCTATCTGCATTTTAATTTTGATTATTTTGTAAAATATTATACGGCACATATATTTCACTTTCAGTTTATGGAATATGTTATATAAGGTTTGATTGCTTTGTGAACACCTTTGTTGCAATGCTTATTATAATGATAATTAAAATTTGAAGAACGTTTAATTTGCTTTAATTTTCTAATAACACTACTTATACCATTGCGAATTTCATGTATCAATTTATTAAACATAATATACCTGCTCTGTATATCTTGTTGCTGAACTTGATATTTTCTCCGATATGTGGCGCTACACGACCGGTAACACTATGTATGCGAGCATTTATACCTAACGCCATGTTGTGGATATCATACAGTACTTCTCTTTAATTAATTCTGAAATGAGACGTTTTGTCTTAACATAATATAAGTTGTATTATAAATTCAAAAAGAGAATGTCAGATATTTTTTTCATTTTATATAGAAAGAGATAACTGAGAATGATTTATTTACTAACAGCATGCATTATTCTGATCTGTGCGTTCAAAATATCTTCAGGAGGAGGTAAGCTTTTTTTTCTATCTAACAATGAATTTTTTTCAATAGTACAGTATATGATAACAACTTTAAATATATTTTGAGTAAAAGTGTATATATTGTGTTTGAGTACACCATTAATATGTAAGTAAATCGATTCTATGAATTACTTCTTCGTGTTCAATTAGTTGTTATTCAATGTTTATGTTGGGATGTTCTCTGTTTATAAAATTTAAAGTTGAGATTAATGTTGAAACATAAGTATATTGGACAGGTTACATTATTTTACTGCTCTTTACTTTGTACAATATATGCAAGATTTTATAAAAAATTGCCAACATTTTACTCTGATTAGTTTCTAAAAGCATTGCGATCTGGATTAAACCTATAAATAATTATATAGACTTCTGTAATAATTTGTTGTGTATTCTAAAATGTTCTATAGTTTTAATGCATTGCATTTGAACGGTATGAAGGAAAAGTTTTTCAGCAATATTTGTAAAATTATGTGAAGTTATCTAGTTCCTACATTAATTTCGATGCATATTTGGATTTTGTATAATTTACAAAATATAAGCATTAAAGTATAGTGAAAATAATTTTGCATTTTTGCAATTTTAATTTCCTTTAAACTCTATAACAGCCTATAAATATTAATGTAATTAAAACTTTCGAATGCATAATTCAAATAAAACTTAAGTACAAAAATAAAAAACTTTGTTTCTTTCTATTTTCTTTTTATTATTATTTTTGTACTTTTTCAATCCTGTTTTGAAATTTTCTTTTTTATTATTATTTTACTATATTCATACATTTTTATTTTATCTCCTCAAATTATCTAATATTTTATTTCTGATTTTTTTATTCATTCCCATATTTTATTATGCATTATTACTTATAATTGTTATTATTGTAGAGTACAAAATCTGTGATGATTATATTTCACTCAGCATAAATAAGAGATAGATTTTCTTTTGTAGATGCTCCTGTTTTGGCTCCTTTTATTTTCCCACCAGCCCTAAAGGAAGGTGAAAGAGGCAGTGCTACTTGCACCATTAAATCTGGAGAGGGGCCCATACAATTTAAATGGAAAAAAGATGGTCAAGATATCGTTGAATCCTCCAATATTGATATTCAGTCGGTTAAGGATTATTCAGTTCTTTTAATTAAATCCGTGACTTCAAGAAGCTCAGGGAATTATACATGTATAGTAACTAATGCTTTTGGTAACGATAAATTCACAGCAGTTTTAACAGTTACAGGTACGTATTTTAAGATTGGTTTGAATATGTGTAATGGAAATGCTTAAAGTAACAATTTCGTGATAATTTTTTTACATTAGATGGAAAAATAATAATTTGAAAAGTTTTGAAAGATATTTTATTTTATCAATGTTTGCTGTATGACGATAATGCTGATTTTAAATATAAATTTAAATATAATTTTGTTAATTTAATTCGTAGGAAAGCTATATCATATATTTATGTAGTTATGTGTATTTGAGAATAGTTTGAATATACATAAGTTTTACCATTCTAACATGTACTCAAAAGTAAATTGCATATCTGAAACACGGCTTAGTCATTTTTATGATACATAACTAAATGATGATAATAAAACATTATTAAATGATAATAAATAATCATCTTTAATATGAGGTTGAAAATTTTTAGTTCTATAACATCTCATATAAAATAATGTAACCGTGTGGACAATACTGTATAAAAATATGCAATTTATATTTACATACAATTAAATTAATTGTACTTAAAATATATTTAATATCAACAATTCATGATTGAATAGGTCAAATATTTTTAAAAATATGCAAATAACTATTATTTTATATTTCTAGGTTGTAGTTAAATAGATTTAACTATTTATTTTGATTTTGTTTTCATATACAGCTCCTCCACAATGGGTAAAAGAGCCAGATGATGTATTTACACAAGAAGGCGAAAGCCTCGAAATTGAATGCATCGCTTCTGGTGTTCCAGGGCCAGAAATTAAATGGCTTTTAAGTGAGTATATTTTTTAACACATATGTATAATGAAACGGTATTTCAATAATTCATGTAGTTAATAATCTTATAAAATAAATGTAACAAGATTTCAACTTGTACGGATTTATAGATTGTCGAAGTTTTTTCTCGTTTATTTAAGGGAAAATTTTAACCCAGGAAAGTAACTGGCAAGAATTATTTCTTTCATGATAAAGTCCTTTTTCGCCATGTTATTATTTAAAAAAATACTGTAAATCATAGTGATAGATTTGCATGTTCTTATTTTAATATAAGGTGTATTCTAAATATTATTTATCTGGTGCTCTTTGTTTTCTGTACTACAAAAAAACATTAGATTACTGTGTGCCATTTAATTATTTGAAAATATCAATATAAAGCATGCTGCTTAAGCTTAATGTATATATATATATATATATATATATATATATATATATATTATATATATATATATATAATTTTTTTTAAGTTATGGTTATTTGAGTTACAATTTATCTCTAATCTATCATTGTAATTTCATATAATATTTTCATTATATATATATATATATATATATATGAAATGTATTACTGCAGGTGATAATTCGAACAACTTGATACCATCTGAGGCATCTTTAGTGAGGGTATCAACCACTGGAGCCCTCATCATCAGCAAAGTCGATGCTTCTATGAAAGGTTCCTACACGTGTGAGGCAAATAACGGATTTGGTAAACCACTTACAAAAACGGTACAAATTTCTGTACGAGGTGAGACATTAAAATTTGCCAGCCTCAGGTTGTTAAGAGCAAATATGCTGAGCAAGGTTTCATGCCAAACAGTTAGAAATGTTGAATCGTTATTAATGTACTAATCATTTTAAAATATTTAAATGGTAGTTTGAGTGGTTTATATGAGATCTAATGTATATATGCAAATAACAAAAAAATTGGATGTAATATTTATGTAATTTAATATTTATGTAATCTGTATATTATAATTTTAAGTATTGTGCAGTATAAGTATCGTTGTTCTCTTTTTTTAAATATATATGATGAAATATTTTGTATAAAAGAAATCAGCTTTAATAGTATGTCAATTTTGATTAATTACATAAATTTCACATTATATTTTTATTTTTCAGAAATAAAGAACCTAAGATGTTCATTAGTATGTTAGCACTTAAATAAAAGTCTGGAATTGTAGTAAATTGGTGAAATATATTTTGCTGATGTTATTTATTGCTTTCTCTTAACAGTTGAAAGTTTTCTTCTATATTAATGTATCTTGATTTTTCTAATTATTATATGTTTTATCTCGCGTTAAAATTTTCACAGATCTTAACAGAAAGTTTGTTGCATGGTATTTTTTAAACAGCCAGTAAGAGAAACAGTGTTTAAATTTCGTAAGTGTAAATTCATTACTTATACTCGAATTAATTTTATTTATTTAAATTTATTCCACTCGTTTAGTGCATTACTTGTTTAATTTTATATTAATTATAACGATTTTGGTGGCATTATTTTGCTATTTAAATTAACTTTTTCTCCGATATGTGGCGCTGCATGACCGGTAACACTATGTATACGATCAGAGTTATACCTAACGCCATGTTGTGGACATTACAGTCAACAGTATTTCTCTTACTTATTTTTGTAATAACATCATAGTAAGTGTGCAATAAAATGTGAATTAAGATGTTACCATTTTATCAATTTGGCGTTTGAGAGACAGAATTGAGATGAATAGTTTAACACTGACTGCTCTTATTACTTTTGTAGTATGTATATACCGAAGTTCATCAGCAGGAGGTAAGACATTTTTCGTTTTCATTCAAAGTAGTATTTTAATTATGTATTATATGCTAAAGTTTTAAAACTTGCCTGCATTGTCTAGAATTATATTATGCCCTCAATAGATGCAACTAGGTGTTGCATTTTTTATTTAAACTGTGCAATAATTAAAATATTATTCTCTAATAACGAAATATGATGCTCCAATAGCGAATGTCTATTTCAAAGAAATGTAAAGAGAATATTACATTGAACAAAGATATGTTTCCATGTATAAGTTTTGAAAAACGCTATCGTTATACAGTGTATCTGATAATTATCTTTTATTAATTAGTATTAATTTTTGGTTTAGTCCAAATAGACGTACTTTTATATATGGTGCAAATAGACGTACTTTTTAAAAATAAAGTCTTTCCGTGCTTAGAAAATCCAAACATTGTAATTATTCTCTATAAAGTCTTAAATGTATTTTTAAATATTAAATTGAAAGCATTCAAGATTTGTTTCATGATATTTAATATTTGTTTGCTTATGTTATAGTAGTGTATTTCAAAGTGTATTCCCTTGAACGCTGGGGTTCTGCGACAGTATTCTTAATTCTAGGGGTTCCATGACGTGATAGTTTTGAGTAAGTTTTCTTATAAATTAAAACAATGTGTAAAATTAATACATAATTCGGGCCACAATTTGCTTTTTCTAATTTTGGGGTTGATCCATCAAATTGAATTTTAAAAGTGTTCCGCGCCCAAAGAAGTTTGAAAAACACTGTGTTATCGCAAACAAATATGGATGGTTATATCAAACAATAATATATTGTAATTTTTGAATTTCTATTTCAACTTCAGTTATTAGGAAAAAAAGAAACATACTAATCAGATATATAATTTTATTAAACATATGTATGATATAAATTATATAATTTACTAAGTAAATTAACCTATGAATTTAGTTAAGCTACTACAACTGCATTTTAAGCGAATTTATTTATCGTTATCCAGAAAAACTATTACCAGAAATTTTTTTTTAATTTACGCTAGTATGATTTGGTCTTAAAATATGAATTTGTATAAATTCTTAATTAAATAAGTAAACATTAGAAAAATGCAGAAGCATAAATTTCTCTTGTGGGCTATTAATATCTATATCTTTTTCTGTAGAAGCTCCTGTAGTAGCCAACTTCATATTTCCTTCAGCTCTAAAAGAAGGTGAAAGAGGCAGTGCTACTTGCACCATAAAATCTGGAGAAAGACCATTGCAGTTTAAATGGAAAAAAGACGGTCAGGATATTGTGGAGTCTTCCAATATTGAGATCCAATCCATAAAAGATTCATCATTTTTATTTATTGAATCGGTGACAGCTAAAAGTTCCGGAAACTATACTTGCATAGTAACTAATGCTTTTGGAAGTGACAGATTCACAGCAGTTTTAACGGTAACAGGTACGTTTAGTTTGTTATACGGAAAAGCAAGAACATTTTATGTATTGTGGAATTTTAAATATGCAAGGATTGATATTTGTATTTATTAAATTTCAAAGCAATATTGCATCTTGTATGACTTGACTGTTTTAAACAAAAGTAATAAAAAATGATGGCGATGCTAATTTAATTGGTTTCATTGCAAAATATTCGGCATTTTATTATGTGAAGCAAATATTGTTTGCATCAAGGAGTAATTACTGTTCTATGCAGGAATTACTATATGATTACTCTTTTATAACTTTGATAATTTTGTATATTAGATAACCGTTTTTCATTTCTCAAAAGCTCTTTAAATAAATGAGGAACAATTTGCTAATTTTTATGAAGGGTCCGTATAAAAAATTTAATTTTATACTATTTACTAAAGCGTATTACGTGATCAAAACTGAATCAGTAAGAAAGGCTATCTTATTTAAAGCCTATCTTAAATTAGAACCATAGGTTTGTGACCAATCCTTCGAAAGGTATTTTGTCATGTAATCTTCTTGAAACATCCTGTATATTTCATTCTATAAATTTATAAATTTGTTACTGGATCTTTAACGTTAATCCCATAAAGCATTTTCATTGCAACAATAATTTTATTTCAATTTTATAACCATTTTATAGCCCCTCCGGAATGGATAAAAGAACCTTCTGACGTATTTTCCCAAGAAAGCGAGAGTCTTGAAATCGAATGTCTTGCGTCTGGAGTTCCAGCCCCAGTTATTAAATGGATTTTAGGCAAGTTGCACCCTTTTTTAATGTGGATATCTCACTGTTGATATCTCACTGTTTCGTAAAGAATATATACATATATTTTAATAAATAATTACTTTTTTATTATATATTTTATTGCATATATACAGATTGAAAATGTTGTCAAAATGTTCGTCACACATACACTATTATACTGATAAAATTAAATATATGTTATTACATTCTCATATTAAAATGAAAAGAAAGAACAATATATTTCGAAAAACTTTGAATTTTATATTTTATAGAATGATTTAAGACCTCAAGAACACATTTCTAACACTATGAAATAATGTCCACGCGAGTGTTTGTATATGCAATTTGTGGATACAATTTCTCAAGAATATGGCCATTACAAAATATTATTTATTACCAATATTCACCTTAAATGTCTACAATACATCATTGCCTGACTGATTTCATTGACAACCTGAAATTAAAATGGTTTAAAAAATTTTAAAAATACATTTTATTCGACTCAAAGCTCATAAGCAAACATATTCACTTCTTGCAATACTTCAAAATTTTACATAATACTAATAATACTAATTTAAAACTATTGCAATAAAATTACTGTAAACATTTTGCAATCGTGGAGAGTTTAACACTTTGAGATTTGCTATCTATCATAACATAAACCATGTATAACATCAGTGGACCTAAATCATGGACTATGAATATACGAGAAGCTCGAGCGTGCGTAGCATTCCATTTGGATTTTTGATTATGTTAAATTTTATAAAACTTTCAGCGTTTTAATTCAAAATATTAGTGAATGAAAAAAAGTTTTCTTGCAATTATACTGTATTTGCTGTGAAACACGTTTTACAGGCATTGTTAGAAAATGCAATGCTGAGATAATATATGGGTTCCTTTGTATAGTCAAAGAATAATTACATGAATACTTATTTATTTAATATTTTAATAAATTAATTATTTAAGATAAATATTAAATGCATTTTATGATATATTTATGAAATTTATTACAAATAATGTATAAATAATATAGAATAATATAATCAATATATAAATGTAAATATATATAATTAGTATTATTAATATATATTAATAATATTAATACCAAAAATATATGCATAATTATTAATTAAAGTTATTAATAATGATTGTTAATATGTGTTTTTAATAATATTTTTTAATAAACATGTTTACCAATTAATATTAATTAATTTTATAATTAATTTAATAATAAATTGTTTTAATTTAATAGCTAAACAGTTAAATAAATTAATTCATTTATTTAATAATTTCGTTAAATAACCTTTTTATAATGAAGATTCCATGGTATTAATCGTTCAAGTGCAAATGGGTATGTGTTTTATGTATTGTAACATATTTTTACTTTCCTTATATACATACTGTATAAGGAAAGTATTGTGACGGGGTCGAAAATTCGAAATCGAGTTTTCGACGGAAGAGCACGTTTCAAGCATCCCTGATCACGAATCAAACATTTTTGAAGTGATGTCTGTGTGTGTGTGTGTGTGTGTGTGTGTGTGTGTGAAAGTATGTGTGTGTGTGTGTCAGTGAGTCTGTGGAGACGATAACTGACCAACGAATGGACCGATTCGAACAAAATTTGGTACAAAAATCACAATCCATAAACACTGGAAGCCTATTGTTTTTATATGTAATCGAATGTTCAGAACCCCCCCACCCCCACCCAAATTTTCGAATAAAATTTTGAAAAAATCGTCAAAAAATCAAAACCACTAATAAAGTTACGCAAATAGACATTTCTTATGTAATTTTTCATTAAAAAACGATTGACATAAATTTTAGAACGCTAACATAAACCGTTCTCGAGATATTGCACATTTTTCAAAAAAAATTATTAAAAAGTCATATAAAATGAAAAAAAAATTTCCTATTGAGAAACATGTTCACTTTTCATATGTAATACCATGCGATAAATTGGGTGACATCATTCTCGTGGATCTAGCTCGTTCCATTCATGAAAAAATATACTTTGAGGAATACTTTTGTATTTGAACGCCAATAGTAATTTATCTGCTGTAAGAACAACTTATTTCTTCGTCCATAACGCTTGGCGAGATTTTGACGACGAATATGACGGAATGTCGCCAACTTGGCGACTTTTTGAAATGTTGCCAAATTAACGAAAATCTCGCCAAATGGATAAAAATGAAGCTAAATCAATGAAAATGACGGCTAATTGTAGAAAACTCAATATCTTGGAAATAATATTAGTATCTACTATAAGAAAAACCTATTTATTTTACTGTAAAAGTAGTAAATTCATTACATTATATAAGGAAAGTCATGTGTTGCCCACATCAGATTTTTTTAAATATAAAATGCATACGAAAAAATAGTAACTCTAAATTTGTTTCACAATTACAGAATCTAGGCATGAAAATGTTTTTTAAAGAAACTTTAGCCATTTAATTCATATTTATATCAAAATAGATTTTTTAATTTTTTCAAAATGTTTATCCCTTTCTGTCAAATAAATAATGCTGTGGGCAGTCCTCAAACTCCGAATAATATAAAGGTTTAATTTATAAACATCTACAGAAATTCCTTGATTTATCACCTTTAATGTATTTGCCAATTTCACTTTACATCCTGATATTTATGTTGATTGATTGATGATTCTTTGTGTGATTGATTTTCTTTGAGTGCTTGCAGATCTAATTTTATCACTTAACATTTTCAGCAGTTAATGTGCTTACGTTGAATATTAAATTATGGATCAAGGTAATTTGAAGGGACAAATAAGAAAAATATATTAATAAGTTTTACATTTTTTTCATCCTCTCTATGGTATTTATTCCATTTAAATACTTGTTTAATGATGAAAATGATGTATGAGCATGCTCTCTATATTAATTTGTAATTGCTTGTTAGCTTGTCATAGAAGGCAACGAAGAACTAAAAAACATAAAACAAGTGCTATATATCAATCCATATATTATTTTTGTATGCATTTTACTTTCCCTGCAATACATGGTAATGTATAGGGAAAGTATTGGAATCATGCCGAAAATCACAACTCGAGTTTTCGATGGATCTACACGTTTCGAGACCTCTAGAATACGAAAATACCATTTTTAACGTGACGTCTGTGTGTCTGTCTGTGTGTCTGTCTGTCTGTCTGTCTGTCTGTCTGTGCAGATTTTGTATCCACTCTAATTAAAAAACTAATGGACCGAATTTCACAAAATTTTGTAGGTAAGTCACTTCTGGGCGGACCTGGTGCTGATTAGTTTTGCGTACGATTCGGAATAAAAGAACCTGCCTTTTTTTGCGAAATGGCCCGCAAAAGCTTGTATCCACTCTAGTTGAAAAACTAATGGACCGAATTTCACAAAATTCGGTAGATGAGTCACGTATAGGTCACCCTGGTGCTGATTAGATTTTGGTATGATTCAGAAAAAAATAACCTGCCTTTTTTTGTAGAATGGCCCGCAAAAATTGCCAAAATCTAAACTAAAAAGCTACATATGCTCAAATATATCCATTAAATGCTTGTTTAATGCGTAATTTTTAACGAAGAAAATAATAAGACCAACCCCATTACACTAGGACTAGCCGTTCTCGAGAGATATTAGTTTTTTTCGTATTTTTCCACGCCACCTTTGAAAATAAGTCCAGTTATCAAATGAGAACGAAAATTGAATTAAAAGTGAATTACATTTAATTGAAATAAATAGAACGTGGATATAAGTCTGCAGGGAAAGTCATGTGCTGCCCACATCAGATTTTTTATTGTGCATTTGAGATCTTGGGTAATACAAAATACATATCAAATTGACAAAACTCGATTGAATGAGTTTGTGTGATGCGTTTTAAGAATTGGATCACTAATTGTTGTTCTTGTAAAGTTTATTGTGATCATGTTGAATAATTTCGTCTTTCAGTGCCAGCATTGGGGCGATATTGTAACCAACAATAATTTTTATACGGGTTAACATATGAAAAAACAACTTTTGTAATATTAAAAAGTATAATAAATTACGCGACTGAACCAAGCGTCAGCTATTTAAAAATAACAAATATCGATACCACCCCTCAATTTTCAAACACCCTGTTCCGAATTGAAATCATTTCCGAGCTCCGTTTTTTCATGCAAAACCATACCGATTGTATATAGCGTTGGTGTAATACGTCCTAAATTAGTTTCTTTGATACGCCCCAAACATGTGCAGTGCAATTCGCCACGTATGCGCATAAACATATGGTTTGTAGGTAGAACGACACAAAATATCCTATATGCTTTACATGCTATATCTTTTAAATTCGCTAAGTTAGAAAACCGATATTCAAGAAGTTATACTTTTGAATTGCTTGGAATGAACACTAATAAATACAAATACCAGAAGTCACAAAGAGGAAAAATTTCTTTTACCCCAGAAATAAAATTAAAAAATGCTATCTCAGCGAGCTTTCATCCGATGAAAGTTAAATCTTAGCACAATATTCATAATAATAATATAATACCAAATTAAAAAGTTAGAATAAAATCTTTTAAATTTTGGAAGTTAGAAAACTAATAAATTAAATCTACTTTGTTCGAAACAGCTACTTTTTGTCTAAACAAAATGTTAGTCATATAATCAAAACACCTATTAAAGTATTTTACATTCGAATACCGCTTGCTTGGATTAAAACTAATTCCGAAGTTGGCATTTTGACGGATTTTTGACTTTAAATGCTCATTACTTTTAAACTAATTCAAATGAAAAAAAATTTTGCCGAGCCGTATTGTCTGTGGACTTAAAGTGTCCTCTGTACCGAATTTTGCCACTGTCTAAACTTCAGGTTTTCCACTACAGAAGACATAGTCAGAAAGGCACACAGGCATTTCCTTTTATTTTGTTTTCCTTTTAGTTTCAATTATTGCGGGCAATATAGAAATATTTATTGTTAGAATAGATTATGCCACTGTCACACCAATACTATTGAAGCACCAGTACATTATAAATAAATAAAGTGAAATGATACCATCTATTGTCGTCTAAAAATGTTTCTTAATACGTGCTCATGCAATAAGCATGCCAAAAGTTGACAAAAGTATCCAGTGTTGATCCTGTTATTATCGTGCATATATCATTATTTTACATGTCGAATTCAACGTTTTAACATTAGCATAAAACTTTGATTGCAAACTTGGAGCGAGAAATTTCTTCCGGAAAGACGCGTAACGGAACAAAGCAGATTATGCTTGGACTTCAGAAGTGATTAATATATTAAAAAAAAGTTTAACATTGTTTATGTGCCAGGAAAATATCACTTTCTTTTATTCATGAATATCTCCATTAGTTTGGAATTGTTGTTTTATGTTTTGGTGGTACTTAAGGGAGAATGGGTGAAAGGGTAACCGAACTTTTAATGAGTAGGTAAGCATAGTTCTAAAAAGAAACGTCTGAAGCATTGGTTTTGCTTGTGAAGAAACAAATCATAATTTGAGTTCAGAAACTTTTTAACTACATATTAAACACTTTTGACTACTACACTTTAACTACGTACTAAATCAAGTGACTACATATGATATCAATGAAAATCAATTCTATTTAAGGTTCAAACGTCATGTGTACTTAATTCGACGAGTATTTACTATCAACTTGTTATTTTAGGTGATCATACTTCTACTAATGTTGTATCCACTGATGCAACATCTACAATAAGAGTGTCTTCCTCTGGTTCTCTTGTCATCAGCAAAGTAGATGCTTCCATGAAAGGTTCCTATACCTGTGAAGCAAACAATGGATTTGGTAAATCCCTTGTAAAAACAATACAAATTTCAGTTCGTGGTAAGTGTAAGACAAAATTGTTTTGAAAGGTCAATTCATTTAGTGAAAGACAAGCATCATGTCAAATGAGTAAAATCACTATATATATTTAAAAAATGATTTTATATTTGTTAATTTAATTTATTTCATTTTTAGATCTCAATGTTCGTTTATAATGTAAATGTATCGTCAAATAACTTTCTTATATTTCCATGTGTTCTGCGTATTTTAGATGAAAATCATAATGTTTGATTAAGATGAATATTAAAATTTTTTTCTATAAATTAATGTGTATATCTTAATAAGTTGCTTTCAATGTTTTGGACAGAAAGATATATGCAGTGATAATCTTTTCTGTTTTGAAGCTAAAAGTTTCAGACTTGTAAAATAATGTTTTTAATTGATATTGATAATTAGTCAAGATACTGATATGTAAGATATATATTGGTATTTTCTCAAATTATTAATCAAACGCCTGTTTTCTATATTTTGTAAATTATTATACGATTTTTAGTGATTCTCACGTATTGTTTATGTAGCATTATTATGTTTGTGCAATGTTAATTGTAAATATAGAATATATACAATTTTCGAAAGTGAAATTTTCAGTGACGTGCAGTATAACTCTCGGCATGCAATTTTTTGGTGTTAATCATTTCAACGAAAACAAATATTTCATGTTCATAGATATTGACATTGGGGATACAGATACTATTTATATTACTGTTATTTGATTGCTGGATCGTTTTATACAGCATACGGTTTTCGTTTTAATCAAATGCTTTTAAGATATAAAATCTTTCTAAAACCTGCTTAAATATTTGTTTTGCTGATATATTAAATTTGATTGTTCTCATGATGATATTTAAATTTATTAATTTTATTCCATGCAATTATTTATTCAATACAAAATTTTTTTGCTGTATATTTTGTTGCTTAATGTCACGACGTATTCTCTGGAATTGAGGGGGGGGGGTGCGTTCAGGAATAAAAAATGAGTTCAAATTTCTGGATAATTAACACGTGTATTCACAAGCACAGCGTAAACAGAAATAATGTACAGTAAAACAGCACTCAAATGCTCCACTACTTTCACAAAATAAAAGAAACTATTCCCAAAATATTGACGTATTTTATTTCACAAAACAGCAGTTACAATTCTCAATACATTGTCAAAAATCTCAATTCAATGTAGGTCGTATCATGTCAACTGCTCTGCAACTGAGTGATGACTTCTTTTATTGGCTCTTTCGGAAACTTTCGGAAATCTCTTCTATCTCGTATAATATTGGTTATTTTGAGGTGTTTCTCGAACCTTCGGGAAGCCACCAAATGACGCCAAAATGGCGATAAATCTTCAAATCTGGCAACCATTTTTTGAACTTCATCGTAGGGCAATCCTAGATTCATGTGATAGGAAGGGTTTCTGTATGGGTGTTTTCTCCGTCTGGTGTTCGAAAAAAAAAAAACGAATATGAGAAGGGTAAAAGGAAAGAGACTTCAGAGTGTTTCAGTGTTTCACAAGTTCGTAACATGTCATTCATAACAGTTCGTAACATAACATTTTCCCGATATGTGACGTTATATGACCAGTAACACTATGTATTGATATATACTATCAAATCGAGTATTGTGTTGTAAAATATATGACATTGACATCAAATACACATTAAAATATACATATACATATTTCGCTATATCTTATTTACATAACTGTTATGTCATATACAATGTTGCGTAATTATATAGATAATGCCATGCATATTAATGTAATGACGAAAACCATAGTTCTTGATTCAGAGGCTTATAATTTTTTTTTCTGTAAATTAATGTACATATATGAATAAGTTGATTTCAATGTTTAGTAGAGAAAATGTATGCAATGGCAATCATTTCTGTTTTGAAACTAAAAGATTCAGATTCGTAAAATAATGATTTTTAATCAAGTCATCGATATTCAATCAATATTTTGATATAAAATTCATATTGCATATTTTGTGAACAATTGTACTATTTGAAGATATTCTCACGTATTGTGAGGCGTACTTTTCTGTGTATTTAAAAATATAAAATAATTATCCAACGGATTCGGTTCAAAGCTCGATGGAAAAAAGTTCTTTGGACTGTCCGATGGTGTCAAGATGGAAACTCTGTCATAATATTTTTGATCCCAAATATACCAATTCACATGAAAATTGCTCAAAATTGAGCTTCAACATAAAATAACTAAAAACTAATTCGAATTAAAAAATAATCACATCTAGGTATCTTCAGATCTGACTAGAACTATTACTGTACCGAATTTCTTATATGTGAGTCGTATAGATTTTCTGCTGCGAAATCAACAGACAAACCAACCAACGAATGAACAAAGAGATATCTTATTTTATTAGGTAAGACAGAATCTTTGTAAAACGTGTTTGAAAATTTATTTTGCTGATGTGTCAAATTGGATTGCTTTATTTTTCTCATGATTATATTTAAATTTATTACTTTTATTCTATGCACACATTAAATTATTCAGCACAATTTTTTTTTAGGTATATTCTTCTGCTTAACTTAACATTTCTCCGATATGTGGCGCTACGTGACCAGTAACACTATGTATACGATCAGAGTTTTATCTAACGCCATGTTGTGGATATGACACAGTCAACTGTACTCTTCTTGCATAGCTTTATTTTTTACAATCGACATTTTGTGCTAACATGATAAGAGTAGTTATTTTGTAGATTCGAAAGCATGATACAATATATTTATGAGTTGGATGTGTAAATAAATAACTGAAATGAAGAGTTATATACGGATTGCTTTTATTAGCCTGACCTGTTTATTTGGAGGAGCTTCATCAGGAGGTAAGACATCTATTTTATTTTCAATAACATTTATGAAATGATTTTAATGCCTTTAAATACCAAGTCCTTGCACATAATTTTAAATATGTTTATTTCTAAAATTGGATGTATATTTTTCTTTAAGATAACATTACTCATATGTGTGCACATAAATAAATTATTCAGTGTGAATACATATTTGAGAAGTGAGTTATATAATACTATATGAAAAAGTTTTGCTGTCTTATGTATATAATGTGAAATATTTATTGATGCCATACAGCAGTAGGTTGTTTGGTTTAGCTTAAAGCGATATGTAGTTATATGCTTCTATAGTTTATTAATATTTGCGTTGTAATATTTTTTAATTTTACTGTATTGTATGTAAATTTGAATGAAATGTTGCTTATGTTGCATAGTATATATGGCAGATTTTACGAGGCTGATGCTTATAGTGCAATATTTGTAATGTTTTACGAAAGTTTGTCCAATGTTCACTTTGATTGCTTTTCGTGAGCTTTATGGTTTGGCTTAGATCTGAAAGTAATGAGGAATGTCTACAATTATTAATATTTTCAATTTTACTGTGTCCTATATAATTTTGAACAAAATGTTGCTTTTTAGATAGTGCACTTGACAGTGGTGTTCATGGACATGTTAATTAAGTTTTGCAATATTTACAACGTTTCATGAAAACATGTGAAAGTTTAAAATTTTCATAAGCATTATGGTTTGGTTCAAAATTGTAACTAATTATACAATAATTTATTATTTATATTGCAAAGTATTTGAGTTTTATATTAATGATGATAAATTTGAAACAAAATTTTTGTACGCATACTATATTCAAGAGGTTTCAAAATTTGTTTTTTTTTACATTGTGCGATATTTTCCCGTTTTATAAAATATCATAAGCATCTCATTTTATTTATATGTCATACTAATTTCTATAAAACTAATGTATATAAGGAAAAAAAATGTATTTAAGTCTTAGGTAAACTAAAAATGCTCAACTTCATATTATATTAAGATTCTCATTTAAAAGGATGCGCCATATATATTTAAAGAGAACAAATATTCATTTCATTTGAAACTTTCTGAAACTTTTCTTGAATATTCTTCTTTGTCGATGCATACTTATGTAGCGTTTTTAATTTAAATCAATTAAAATCTGTATTTATTTATAAGCCCAGAACCTGCATAATATTTTGAGTCAGGAAGACTAAGAGTTGAATCTTCTATTATAGATGCTCCGGTTGTTCCACCTTTTATGTTTCCACCTGCCTTAAGAGAAGGTGAGAGAGGCAGTGCCACTTGCACCATTCGATCTGGAGATACACCTGTGCAATTTAAATGGAAAAAAGATGGTCAAGATATCGTTGAATCCTCCAATATCGATATTCAGTCGGTTAAAGATTATTCAGTTCTTTTAATCAAATCCGTGACTTCAAGAAGCTCAGGGAATTATACATGCATAGTAAATAATGCTTTTGGTAGCGATAAATTCACAGCAGTTTTAACAGTTACAGGTATGTATTTTACAGTTCACTGAAATATGCATTTTATATTTTGCAGTTATAATTTTAATTTCTAATGAATCCATTTTATGTTTTTCATATAAAACTAACTAATGTTTTAAAAATTCTATTGCCTATATAATATTTATTTTATTAGTGCTTTGCTTACATGAAGGTGACACCGATTCTTAAAATATAAATTAAAGTACATAATTAGAGAATTTAATATGTATAATAAAACCTCCGTAAGTTTTGGAAATAGAATGTTGCTTTGAATGGATATTTTTGTGAAGCAAAAGAATACTTAACAGCCTATACGAAATAAGTCTAATTATGATGGATCATATTTTCTGTCCCTGAAGTTACATTTTCGACTGGATTACTAAATAATTAAATATACTGATGAACAATTAAATATAATAATTAAAATAAATAATTAAATAAATAATAGTTAAATAATAATTAACGATTAATAAATAATCAAATATGCAAATATTAAATGTGTCAATTTTAAAGGATTTTAAATATTATTTGATTTAAACTCACAGAATAAATATATTTGAATCACACATATGCGATATAAATGTATTGAATAAATGTGCATAAATGCCCAAAAATGCATTTTTAATCTAATCTTTTGCTATTTTCATCCAACATGATTTTAAAACTTATGTTTCAGTTTTATAACTAATGCAAAACATATACCTGAATTTAATGAAAAACAGCAAAGTAAAATTGTTTTCTATACTATTACCAAATTACGCTATAAGACTTCAGGAAAAATGTTTCTTATTGCATGTTTTTTATAAGAGGTTGACATAATTAAGAATTGTGTTAGAAAAGAACAATGTCTTCTTTTTTTTCTTTATATAATTGTAATGTCATATGCAGTGTTAAATGATTGTTATGCCATATGCAGTGTTAAATAATTGTAATGTCATATTTAATTATGTAAATTGCCAGGAAGCGTATATTTGTGAATTTCATTAATTCAAAACTTTTAAAAGTATAAAGAGTGTTTCAATGGAATACCCAGACATTTTTCACGGAAGGCACAAAATATTTTAATAAATATAATTAATTATTATTAATAATATATTTCTCATATTGATAGTTAATAGAATAAATAATAACAATAAGCAGAAGATGCGTTATTATGAAAATCTAGAGCAAGTTTGAATAAATTAATTTTCTATTTAAAAATTTCTAGATATTCTAATGAGCTGTATTGTGCTCAGAAAGCGAAAATGATATACAGACCAAACCCATTAGTTCATTTTACAAACACTTGTGAATTAAGTATTCCGAATGGGTAGATATAAGAATAAAATAATATTTGAACTACGTACAGCTCAAACTGCTGTTAAAGTAATAAAACTAAACTAACTTCGTTAAAAGTAGCCTATAACACGAAATTATTAGTGTCCACCGGTTTCGAAGGCGAGAAACAGACATTTTCTTCAAGATATAAAAATAGATATATCTGATTTAAAAATAGCAAAGGCGTTTGAAGCAGAGAAAGAAGGTTTTCAACAGTGAGAGAAGAAAAAAGAGATAAAAAACCAAGAAGGAAGGAACACGAGGTAGGACACAATGAAGGAACAGCAACCAAAAGGAAAGTGGACGTCCAACGAATTCAAAACACTTGTTTAGTGAGCAAAACTACGAACATAAGAACCCTATTAAATTAAAAAAAGTGACTAACAGGGAACCTTTTAATATTTGAAAGGTAACTTTTTAGCATTTAAACTGAACAGATAAAAATATTTTTTTCTGCTCACTCGTCTGGTATCATTCAATAGAATTAATAAATATAAGATTAAATTAAGCTTAAAATTGAGAAAAATATGATTAGAAATAATTTATATTAAAGGGCAAAATTTTTACATACATATTAATAGTAGTAATGCTATATAATTTTTAAATTTAGTGTTGATCCTTAGGCATCCCCTCTGGGTATGCCAGTGAAATTTCTCTGCAGACCTTATTTGTAGTTTGAATATATTTAATTTTATAAAATATCCATATTCATCAATAGCACCTCCTGAATGGATAAAAGAACCAGCTGATATTTTTACACAAGAAGGTGAAAGTCTTGAAATTGAATGTAATGCTTCTGGCGTTCCCGCTCCTGATATTAAATGGATTTTAGGTAGGATTTTTATTAATATACAAATGTAAGTATATGAAATTGGTATAGCAGTAAATATTTACATTTTTATACTACTGTCTAGAAGAAGTATTGTTTTGGTAAAAATTTTTAAATTCGCGATTTGGAAAGTTAAGCACGCTTTAAGAGCTCCTAAACCAGTTTCGATGCCCATGGTTTGGATTGAACAGCAAAATCTGTATAATGATTGTTCTTTTTCAATGTGCAAAATTATTTATCTTAATTATTTAATTATTAAATCGTTAATTGTTAAATTGTCTATCTTAATTTGAAATGAGCTATACAACCCTTTGTGAAAACTTGCTTGTTCCAATTCCGTCTTAGAGTTTGGATAGTATTGATGTATAATCTGATTTATAACCTGATTTATGTTGTCAAGAACAAAAATACAGTCTGCACTGTAGAGGAAAGTGGACCTAATTGATAAATTAAAAATAATTAAATGATCTAGTTTGGCACGAAAAGTATTCAGGCACGAAAAGTATAATAGACAAAGATTTGGTGAACCCACAAAAAGTATTACTACCGCCACTTCATATATTAGGGTTTATAATAATTCGGTAAAAGTATTTTTTAAAATTCTTTTTAACGCTAAATATTTCTCACTTTAAATTGAGTCAGCGATGCATATTTTCATTTCATATTTACCATAGAGAGCAAATTTTATAATTTGTCTGTGCTTTTTCTATAACAAAATCATATACATGTAGCATTGATGCTATGGTATTCCTGCAGTTTCGGGTTATATATGTTACCCTCAGAATTTTTTGTAAAATAAAACGTACTTAAAATTAGATAATGTATCAGAATAGTTTATTTTATATGTTTTACACAAAATTGTACAGAAGTACGCACTGAAGTTATAGCACTAACATTATTAAAAATTTTTTTACAGTAAATAAATCGTGCAATATATTGAGTTTTTCTGCGATCTAAGTCAATACAAGGTGAAACCAGTTTTACAGGTTTTTGAAAAATTTTCGGTACTCATATTTACAAATAAATCAATTATTTGAAAAGTATTATGGATTTATTTTACTATTCCTATAATAGATTCTTAAAATTTAAAAATTTAATTTATATGAAATTTAAATCGTAATACAAGTAATTGTTGCTTATATTTTTATTTTACCGAATAGTGTATTATATTCTCAAGAATGGCCGACTCTAGGCTTGAAAAGCGTATTTGTAACAACATCAGCTTTACAGAGTTTAAGTACTTTAAAAACATTTTTCGACTTTATTTTAATTTTAATAATTGTTTTAACATGAAATTAATTTAAAAATAAATAAAAAGCTGACGTGTCATTCAAAGTAATTTTATTTTAAATGTTAACGGTTCAAATCGATATTATTGAATTTATTCTTGAGCAAAACTATAAGATAAATTATAACTAATATTTAATTAGAAAAAATTTCATTGAAAGATTAATTATATTCAAATTAATTTGAATAAAATTAATTAGATGAAAATAAAAATATACTAGAAATGCTAATGATGTAAATTCAGTTCATTTGTCTGAAAAATTGTATTATTTAACTGCTTTAATATCTAAATATTATTCAGAAGCGAATATAGAAATATAAAAATTAGCTTAAATTAGTCTTTGAATCAATTTGAAAATTAAATGCTTTGTGTAACAGAATACAAGGTTGATTTAAAAGTCTGATTACAAGGTTGATTAAATCGTAAAAGTCAATCCAAATTAGAGTTAATTTAATCAATTTTGTATGCTGCTAAACTAACATTAATTAAACTATGTATGCTGCTAAACTAACTTTAATTAAACTATGTATGCTGCTAAACTAACATTAATTAAACTATGTATGCTGCTAAACTAACATTAATTAAACTATGTATGCTGCAAAGTATTTATTTTTGAGATTTTTAAAAATAGTTTTTCATTTTTGTTTATAATTAATTGTAATACAAGTATAGTGCATTTAGAATTGTTCTGTAGAATTACGATTACTCGCTTATATTAAATAATGCATATTTTTCACATAGGAGCTGTATATGTAAAGATGTGCATAAATAATCTTAATCTGACTCATACAAGGTTGCTAGTTTGTTTTAGATTTGATATTTAAAAATTGCTTATTTAAAATTAATTAACTATTAAAATTAATTTACTAATTAATTACTTTAATTAATTAGTAGTTATGTTTATTTTATTGGTAGTTATATTTCTATTTGTTTTTTATTTATTTATACAGGTAATGACGGAAACAATGTGATTTCGTCTGAAGCTTCTTCGTTAGTGAGGGTATCATCCAATGGAGTGCTTCTAATTGGCAAAGTAGATGCTTCTATGAAAGGTTCCTACACCTGCGAGGCAAACAATGGATTTGGTAAACCACTTACAAAAACCATACAAATATCAGTTCGAGGTGAGAGCTATCAAAATTCACTTGTCCCTTCTTGATGGTTTAAGAACGAAAATGTTGAGTAAGTTTCATGTCAAATGACTAGAATTTTCAAACTTTCGTTTATAAAACGTTTGTGGTTGAAATACGAACTATATCTATATATATATATATATATATAATATTTTGAATAGTTCATATGGTATTTGATGAATATTTGTACAAATAACGCAAATAGGTAGTAACCATATTTTAGTATATTTTTAAAGATGTAAATTTTTTTAGTTCTATGTACTGAATATTAAAAAAAGTCTGGCCTATACAAGAATGTATTGCAGTTTTGACTGATTATAAACAATCCACATTATATTTTCCAGAAATATTGGAAAAAATACCTCACGGAATTTGTAAGATATCACTTAAATATTTGAAATTCTTCACAACAGTTTTTTTTTTGATGGGGGGGAGGTAAGTTGTAACAAAGTGAGTGCAGAAATCCGTTGAGATTTATTGTATAATTAGATGTTTATTTACTGTCTGTTTTTGCTTTCTATGCTACTATTTGTGTCTCTTAGTAGACCCTTGCTCTTAATCATCATTTATAAATTTTATATCTCATTAATACCTTCATCATTTTAGTCTTGGTATAATCGGTATTATGATTTGCTTATACTAAAATTGAACTCGACTGAAATTCATAATTTTTTTAATATTCTTGGTAAGATGTTATAAAATATTCTGAATCTATAAAGAAATATAGTTTAACTTTGTTTTATGTGCCATGATTAGAGTGCAGCAATTGAATTACTATAAGTAATGTTAAACAGTTTTACTAAAAGCATTGACTTGTACAAAAGTTATTTTACTTTATTTCAGATTAGTTCATAAAAATATATTTTGTAAAATAAATATAATAAAATATATTATTAGTTCATAAAATTATAGTTTTGAAATAAAAAAATTGGCATTAGTGAATCGAATTCCAAATTTTATTCCATATGTTGACATTTGGAATAAAATGAATACTTGGACTGTTAATGATTTAATGTAGCTACTTTAAACTTTTTATGACTGTTTAAGTTTATCACTTCTTTATTTATTGCATTAATTAATCACATAATAACAGTTGTTATATTCAGCTGTATAAACTGACATTTTCTCCGATATGTGGCGCTACACGACCGGTAACACCATGTATACGAACAGAGTTATACCTAACGCCATGTTGTCGACACAACACAACTTGCATTGTTCCTCTTGAACTACAAAACATTTTTCAAATGTGACATTTTGAATTAACATAATGCTTGTTATTCAATGAATTTTAATTGGATATTATATATTTGTATGAATTTGATATTTAAAAGCGAGAGTTAAAATGAAGAATTTCATTCTGACGGCCTTTATTACATTAACCTGTATATATGAAGATTCATCAGCAGGAGGTAAGTTAATTTTACTTAAATATTAATTGAATGACTAAAAACTCTATATTATATACAATTATGTATATGTATCATATGTTTCAACCTTTAAAAGGGTTCTGCATTGTTATTAAGGGATGTTATCGTTAAGACATTACTATTCTTAATAAGCAGAATGCATTTAAGCACTACATTTTAAACAATGTAAATAATAAAATATAATTCTATAATAACCAAATGTATTTAAAAAAATAATTACATTGAAAAGAGCAAATTTATATACGAATATTTTTGAACAAGTATTGAAACAAAAAAAAGGCTTTCAGTACACGGTGTACTTAATGATCATTTTTCATGAACTAACTATTATTTTTTAAACTCTTTTTATTGGTATTTAATTAATTTATCGTTAAGGGTTTCATTGTTAAAATATAATGCAATAAGACTTACTTAAAAACCAATAAACTATTTGTAGCTAATAAACGCGACCTAATAAATATTTAGAGTATTTTGTATTTATTTTAAAATATTACTTGAATACAATTGAGAATTGTTTTGTAGTATTTGTGATTTGTATGTATTTATACTATTGATAAATATTATAAAATAAATTTCAATTTTCTCTTAATACTATAACACAAATAAGCACGAAATAGATGGTTATAAAATGATAAATTATAGTAGTGCATTTTGACTTGATGTTTTAAAAATTGTATAGAAAAATATACTTATTAATCTGATTTAAAATTTTGTCGACTATATGAGTTGTACAAAAGTTTTTTAAATAAAGTCAAATATTTTTCAAATTGCTTTGTTTTATAGTTTTTAATAGCATTTATTTAGTGAACTTAATAGATATTTTAATTGCAATTTGATAATTCCACAGGTATTTTTGAATATATACGAGTAAATGTATCAATATTTTAAATTAAAAGAATATGGAAATGATCTCTTAATTTATGGACCATAAATATGTTAACTCTTTTTTACAGAAGCTCCTGTGGTTGCTAATTTCATATTCCCTTCGGCTCTCAAAGAAGGTGAAAGAGGCAGTGCCACTTGCACCATTAAATCTGGAGACAGACCTATACAATTTAAATGGAGAAAAGATGGGCAAGAAATTGTTGAATCCTCCAATATTGATATTCAGTCTGTTAAAGATTATTCAGTTCTTTTAATTGAATCTGTGACAGCTAAAAATTCCGGTAACTACACGTGTATCGTCACCAATGATTTTGGAAGTGATAGATTTACAGCAGTTTTAACAGTAACAGGTATGTTTTATGAAATAATAATATGCATTTTGAGAATGTAATAAAAGTTTTAATATTTTTTTGTTAAATGTCTTGCATGAAATAAAAGAATATACTCCAATAAAAGTGTTTTAGAGAATTTTATCTTAAAATGTCTTGCTTTTATTAAGTTGACATTGATTTAAAAAATTGAATTGGAAATAAAATCATGGGCTCTTAATTAAAAACTTATGATACTTTGTTTAGAAATATATTAATTACAGATTGTAAAATTTATTTTACTATTAAATTAAAAAAAAGTGTGGAATGTATGATTTATATAATTTAAACATTCTTCCCCACCGTCTAATGTGTATGAAATTATATTTGATAATATATTTTTGTTTTAGAAAGGTTAATATGCTAAACAAAATTATAAAAAATTAGTTACTCTTTTAAGACGGCTTATAGGTCTCGTATGAAATTTAAACTCACCATTTAAAAATATTATATAAACTACTGAAACATAGTGTTTCAGCTTGAAAGATTTTGTATTTATTTATCACATTTTGGCCTATGAGCAGGCTGAATAAATATAAAATATAACTTCCGTAAGGAATTTATTTTTCAAATATTTTTTATTTGAACTTAAATGTTTTACCTTTATAAACCTTTTTCTGGAACTTTATTTTCAAAAACTTTCAACCTTTGAATATGAAATAAAATATAATTTACTCAAAATTAATTTTTATTATAAATTCTAATAAAATACACTTTTAAATCACGTTATATTACATATAATCAGTCCTAGTAAAATATTTATTGTGTATTGTATAAAATGTATCAATGATTGAATTTTTAACTTTTTTAAATAGATGTTATTGTATAGTACTAACTTTTAAGAAATCGTGTATTACGTTCACATTTTATATGATCAGACGATAATCAAATTGCCTATCCTTCTAAAATCTTAATTTTTACTGTAGTTTTTACAGCAGTAAATTTGAACATTTATGAGTAAGACAGTCTTAAGAGATACCTGTTTCTTATTTCAATTATAAATTTATTTAATTTTATAATTATTCTCAGCACCTCCCGTATGGATTAAAGAACCAGTTGATATGTTTACCCAAGAAGGAGATAACCTTGAAACTGAGTGTCTAGCATCTGGAGTACCAGCACCAGTTGTTAAATGGATTTTAGGTAAATTACATTGTTTAAATCCACATGAGTAAATTTTGCAATATATATTAATTTTGAAGAAAATGTATTTTAAGATTCTGAAGGGGAATAATTATTGTGGTTGAATTGTTTAAAAATATTATATTTTTATTGGGAATTCTTTTTATTGCATATTTATTAGGTTATATATTGTACATTTATTGAAAATTTCTTTTAGAATTTACGGTATATTCAATAAAAAAAACTGTAAGGAAAATTAAAATGTTATTTATACAACCCTAGTTCAACATGATTTAAAATGCATTTCCTGCAATAAAACGTTTGATGTGGTATAAATTGTTCATCAGGCAGTTCAAGTCACTTTAAGCAAGTTTGGAGGTAGGATTTGAATTTTATGGTTAAAAGTAAAATTGTTATTTATAAAATCCTCATTATAAAAACTATTAAGATTTTTAAAGGAAACAACTTGTTGTATATGGATATTTTAAGTATGAAATGCATATGTTTATAGCAGGTGGTTCAACTTTTTCGCTTATTCTTTTGACGGCATTATTTATACAACTACCCATCATGTTATTAAATATTACCTATCGTAAAAGTATTTTGAGTAATTAAGAATCAATAACATCTTAAGGTTTCAAAAATATTGTCCCGTTATTGAACCTGCGCTACTCAATCTTAAATGTTCCATCTCTAAGCTGCAGGATTATGAAAATTTTTCATCTTTATCCTCCTAATTTGAGTTCGAGGATTGTACTAGAAATCTTTATTGTTTTACTAACTTTCTCTTATACTCACTATTTTTTTACAAAATCTTCTAAAATTTTTAGTATTTTCTTTTGTAATTAATAAATTATGGTATGTATGGCTGAAATTAAAAAAATAATTGGGGAATAACGATCAATATTGTATAATAGAATATTTAATATTATTTTAATACTTTTTTTACTTTGTCAAATAAACTAATTTGTCAGAATATTACAGACGTCATCAAGAAACGTCAAGTTAAAAGTTTTAGATATTTATGATTGATTACAAAACATTCTCCATTTATAATCATAAAGTTATTTGTCATTTTATCAGCATATTCTTACATTTATATTTATTTATTTTTCCTAGCTAAAAAGATATATGCTATTATTTGAAGATCCAAATTTACTTCATTAAATTTCTTTAGTCAATTTATTTACGTTTAGTATTAAATTTTTCATGTGTTATACTCAGTAATCGATCTGAATTGAGTAAGTGAAGTTATGCTTCTTGTCGATCCTGATGAAGAAAGCTGTTTCTGGCTTTAAAAAACAACCTGTTTAATTTTGTATATATATGCTATATTTAAGATGTCTTAGTTTATCGTATAAATAAATATTTTTAGCTTGAATTTACGCTCCCTATCTCTATGTGGGGGTAAAATCTACGCACCTAATCTAGCTTAAAAATTAAAATTTGACAGTCAGTTTCACGAGGCATTAACCTAGTGTTGATGAGATTTTAGTGCAAATTGGAAAAATAGAAGTGGCTATTTTCTTCAAAATTATCCATAAAAGTAAAAAAATCAATAAATAATCAATGCTTTTATTTATTCGTATTAAGTTTCTGATTGTTTAACATGTTGTTGTTGTTGAGACCCAGACCGTCCGACCTACCAGAAAGGTGTAAGGTAACTGTTTGGACGGCCGGGAAGTGCCACCCAATTTTGACCGGAATCCAGTGGGGGAGGCATCCACAGGGACCGTACCCTCCTCCCCCTACCACCAACCTCTCGGAAGGACTTACGGACCCACATGTTTAACGTGATCGTACTCCGCGTGAACACGGCGGCAGTTTTGGCAGCAGCTGGAATCGAACCCGGGCCTACCGAGTGCAACTCCAGCGCGCTAACCAGTGGGCTATCGCGCCCTGATTGTTTAACATGTGTAATTTTTCACAACAAGAAAGAACGCAACTACTTTTTCTGTAATAAGATAAACCGTTATCAAAATATTGTAGTTTTTTAGAATATTGGGGAAGTAGTGTCTTTAAAACAGCACAAAGTTCCCAATTTAAATATGAAATTATTCATTTGGTAACAAAACACTGAAAATGCTGAAAACTTGATATACATTTAAATAAGTATTTATTTTACTTAATATTTGAGCAATATAACGATGTATCTTGTATCAATGAATATAATTATGAGTTATGACTGAGCATTATAACTTGTTATTTTAGGTGATCATACTTCTACTAATGTTGTATCCACTGATGCAACATCTACAATCAAGGTGTCTTCCTCTGGTTCCCTTGTCATCAGCAAAGTGGATGCTTCCATGAAAGGTTCCTATACCTGTGAAGCAAACAATGGGTTTGGTAAATCCCTTGTAAAAACAATACAAATTTCAGTTCGTGGTAAGTGTAAGGAATATCCCTTCTGACAGACCTTCATTCGATGATAGGCAAGCATCATGTCAAATGAAAATCATTTGAAACCGAATTTTATATGGTCCGTTCGGACACCAAAGCTAAGTTTCATTTTCAATTCAAAATGGTATTTCAAATGGATCTTAAAATTATTTCCTCTATGTATAAAGAAACTTGTACTTAAAAGTGTTATAATAATTAATTAACCTATGTATTTAAAAGTGTTATAACAATTTTTTTCATATGTATATTTAGCCTCGCTTATTTCTCAGTCTAATCCATCAAAGTCCTGTGAAAAGAACAATTTTTATTCTGAATAAAGGCATTTTAGATTTATATAACAGTGTACATAAGTTTTCCATATATTCAAAATATTTTGTATGGTTTGTAGGAATTAGAATTTTGTAAAACTTGTTTGCTGCAATTTTTAAATCATTTATATGTATTAAACGAAGATACGTTACATGAGTTTGATGTTAACGTGAAAGTTGACGTGGAAATATATTTGAAAAAAAAATGTGGAAAACTGTTCAATGTTATGCAAATGCTTTTCATTTCCTTGTGGTTTTAAGGAACAATATTTTCTTATATTTAATAAAAAATTCTTTTTATTACGATATTTAATTTAGTTTATAAATATACGTTAAACTAACAATTTTTCATAAAATAACGTTACAGAAGAAACTAAATGGTGTGTTAAATGAATTCCAAATAGATAAACACTTTGATATACTTTATAATTCGAAATATGTTTTTTGTGTCCAGCGTTGTGATACAGTTTATTTAGCGATTGAATATCTATCTTTTAAATTTACCAAGGCAATAATTTTCTTCTTCTCATTTATTTGATTAGTAGTTTAATAAGATATGCATTTTTACGTGTACTCAATTTATGGGTTATATTATAATACTTTATTTCTCAAATGTAATTTTTATAGGCTTTTTAGAAAATACTTAATCTACTTATGTGTTTATAAATTGCAAGTATTTTTCGACTGAGTATGGCTATATATATATATATATATATTAGAAATATGTAATAATAAAAAAAATTATGTAATAATAATAATAATAATAATAATAATAATAAAGAAAGCAATATCAACACCACCATAGAAGCAAAACAACGGCCACAATGCCGACAAGAGTAGAGAACAGCACCAAGCCAAATTCGATAATTTGTTAGAGTTAAATTCCTCCTCAGGTCTGAGTATTTAACTCTAACCAACCCAAACATATGCCTGTTTCAGATTGGGCAATAGTACATTACTATAAATACCCAAACTCAGACTACAGGCATAAAAAAAATGAAAAAATGAAAATAGGATACATTAAGAAAATTTGTATTACCATGCGGCATGAATCCTTCTTCTTCCACCACGTGTATACACGATCAACCTCAACAGCTTAATTATCTAGAAGCACCGGAATGAACAAGTCGAAATTCTACCAGGGAGGCAGTACGAACGTTCACAGTAATACTCCCATATATATATATATATATATATATAACAAAATTCATTTATATGTTTATATTTCTCGTATTGTGATACTATTGCGAAAAACTTCTTTCTGATTTTATAATTATCGAACACAAAGCAATTAAAGTAAACTGCTATTGAAAATTACTCATTATAACATGTTAACGATTTCTTGTTACTTGAATTAGAATGTTAAAATAGTTTATTTGGTCGAATATTTTAATATGAAAAAATAATGAAACAAATCAATAATGTATAACGAAATCATCAATTCAGTATCTTAAGTTATCGTTAACATATCGGTAACATATAACTATAATTATGTAAAACGAATATATTTTTTTTTTGATGTTTGAAATGCCAAACTAATGATGATATAAATTGGAAAGTATGTAGCAAAAATTTTGGGTGAAATCTTATAGCTTTATAATGTGTAACTCTTATGAGAGTTATTTTATTTCAGACTGTTTACTTTCTGAGAAAACGCCTGAATAATCCATGTAAAATCACGTATGATTTGATATTATTACGCAATACTTTCTAAATGCGTCACAGACTGTATATTTTAAAATATTGAAAAATATTTGGAGTGTATTAATAATACTTGTAAGTTATATTGATTATAAACTTATATTACATAATAAACTTATGTATTATATTAATAATATATATGTTTTATTTTTTAAAGTTCAATTTATACCGTTTTTTTAATTTGATATCAATATTTATTTCATACATACTTTTATATTTGTTAAACGGTTGAACATTTTGATTATGACAATTGTCCTTTGAGTCAACCATTGTTAATTAACTTTGTTATTTGGTAATATCTGTATTGTATAACATACAATAAATATTGTAAACTAAATTTCAAACAGTTAATATGGAGAGTGATAAATATACTTACATTTTTCTCTCATTTTGGCCGATATGTGGCGCTGTGAGTTCACTGTTTGGAAAAGTAATAGTAATATAGTACGAAAGAAAAGACGCCATGTTTGAGCACTGACATAGGCAATTTCTGTCTTTGTCATACATTTACTATCTTATAAATGTAATCTTTTGCTAGTGATTGCTTTTCATCCTGGCTGTGAAATAAAATATGCATATTATACCGCTTTATCTTTGGATTACACAATTCATTCTACTTCTTAATGGAGTCAGAGGGAAAGGTAAGCTATCATACATTTTATTTTTATTTATAAATTATTTTAATATGTATTTTGTGTAAAAGGACAAATTTAAAATTTTTTAAGGACAATTATGTAAACGGACACATTTTTAAGGAAATAAAGCTTATTTTAAACACATCATTGGTGTGTTTAGTTCTCTTCTTATTTCAGTTAACTGCTGTAAGTTATTTGATTATGGCTTTTTTGCTTATTCGAATGATTTTAAGCTTGATATATAATGATTTTTAAATAGTATGTTACTTTGCAGAAGAATTATATTTGAATTTTATCAATATAATATTTAAAAATGTAAATAAGTGTAAGATAGTTTCATAAAGATTTTCATAAATTGAAATCATTCAAAAGTGTATTGAATTGCAATATTTATTAATCACACATATAAGGTTTTGAGTTTAGCTTACAACATTTTTAAAGATAAGTTTTGTAAACATTTTTAACTTTAAATGTTTACTTTTATATATATATAATTGGGCTGGTTTTGCATTTTTTTTATGTAAAAAATTTGTATTTATGTTAAATTATGCTATTATAGAAATATATTTTATACATTTTTATTAATTTATTATTTAAAAAAGGTATGTTTAACTTTGCCACAATCAATCAAAATATTCTTCTAATAACCTTGTGGAAATTTAAGAATTTGAACATCTTGAAGATTTTTTTGAAGTTAAAAAATTGATATTAAGATTCGTTTTTCTATAAAAACTGGGAGACTACTTTCTACTCATTTTTATTAAATGCTTTAATACACGCATTTACCAATACTTGTTTACCATATGTGTATATAAAAATTTAAAAAGTAATAAACCGACATATTAATGTCTTCAATTCGCTTTTATTTTCGAGTTACTCTATGTAATAATGAATATTTCTGTAGTGTTATATGATCAAAATCCAAGTAACATGTTTAAAAAAACCTTTATTTTATGTAAGTGTCTAATTTGGGATGTTTACTATCATGCATAAAAACTGTCATCAATTATTTGATAATGACATAGTTATTGTTAATGGTCATATTTAAAAAATTCATTTTTGTTAATCTATGATTGTCACTTTCATATCAAGAAGTCAGCACTTTTTATTTGGATTCGTGCTGAAACGGCTATGTAAGGAATTAGCTATTTATAGGAATTTTTTTTATTCAGACAAAAGATTGAAAATTTACTAAAAAATTAATCCAAATAGAAAAGACTAAAACCATGGAATTATTAATTGAATTTCATAATATTATAAAATTTCTAATGTTTGAAATTTTATAGTATAAAAGACTTGGCAAACCGGGAAATTACTGTTATAAACTAGTGATTAGATTACGTAAATGATTAAATAGTCCTGAATGTCTCTGTTACATATTTACTATATATCACACCCTATAAGTGCATTGTTGTGTAGAAAACAAAATATATAAAGTTAGGATTCATATAAGAATGTAATAAATTTTCTCTTCCCAGTGTTCTGCATAAAGTTTGTATTGTGTTTAAATGTAATAATTTTTTAATAAATCCAAGAAAAATTAAGAGTTTAAAGCAATTGAAAAATAGTTATTAATAATTTAACTTTACTTTTTACTAGTTTTCATTCTGTGCTGATGATATGTGAAAGTGATCTTTTTTAAATCGTAGAAATTTTTTTATAAATATAAAATAAGTATGCTGTGAACCACTTAATTGGGCTATATTTAATTTAGTAATTAAGTTAACATCACATAAAGCACTTTTAATACATCTCAGGAATTTTTGACTTTTTTAAACGTTTGCACATTTTGTATGACATTTGTGAGATAAAACAAATATAACTCTTTTTAATGAATAAAAATAATAAAGACTTTAATTATACAGAGAAAATCATGCATTATCTAAACCATATGTTAAGTTACCTTTGCAAAAACAATCTTTCTTTAGACTTACAATGTATACTGTAAAGTAGAATTTATAGAAAATATAAGCTTACTTTTAAAGTTTATTGTTCAAATTTTAACTTTAAAAATAGCTTAACAATAATTTTAATTGATATTAGGTGTCCCAGTTGTGGCTCCATTTAGTTTCCCTCCAGCTCTTCGAGAAGGTGAAAGAGGAAGTGCCACTTGCACCATCAGATCTGGTGACAGACCATTGGAATTCCAATGGAAAAGAGATGGACAAGACGTTTCTGAACTTTCGAACGTCAAAATACAGTCTGTGCCGGATTCGTCAATTTTGGTAATAGAGTCGGTGAACTCAAAAAGTTCTGGGAACTACACTTGTATTGTCAAAAATTCATTTGGATTGGATCAATTTACAGCCGTCTTGACGGTAACAGGTTTGTTAAATTTGAATTTAGGTTTTTCAGTGTAATTAAACTCGTCTATGTGTAATGCAGTTATACAAAATAATTGGGAAGATAAATTATTCTTAATAAAGCAATATTGGTTTTAATTATTATGACTAAAAATGTTTAATTATCATCATTTATTGATGTATTATATTTTTTTATATTTATTTTATTTACAATACAGTTTGTTTACAAATTCAGGATTCCTTATAAATGAAAAATTAAGCGTTTAGTTATTGCTTTGCTTGAATAATGAAATTTTTTTTAATGTTCTTGCTCTGATTTTAAATCCTCGTTAAATTAAAAATTGCTTTGTTAAAAGATATGAAAGTATATTTTTAACAAGGAACTGTGTACAGTGTAAGGAATTTGAGATAAAATACATTTTGTAAGACAATCTTTACAACCATATATAATACCATTTTAATTTCATTTGTTGACCTGACTAATTAGTAATCAGTTTGTATACTTTTAGCTAATTTAAAATCATTAACTTAATTTCTTAAACCTTCTGCTTACTGTTACTGATTTATGTTATTTTAGAGCTACAGCGAAATCTTTGATGTGGAATAGTGAATTTTGTTTAAATTTCAAAACTGACCGAAAATTGATTTTGTGTGAAAATTTTAAATATTAGAAAGATAATCAATTATAAGTTTTTATTACCATTAAAAATCGTTATCTAGCGAAAAAGTAATCTTTATCCAGCAAAATAGTTTTGTATTCACTACATTATGATCAGTGTTTGGGCAAAAGTTATGACATTTCTTTTGTTACGAAGATTTCAAGGAATCTTTTCCATTTTTTTTTTGCTTGTATTATTTATACCCCTACGTGATCCACATATTCCTTTTATAATTTATTATAAATAAAAGTAATTTTTTTATGTTAAATTCTCTATTTATAAATTGGTAATATTTTTTATGACCTATTCAAACTTTTAATTAAACGGCTTATTCCAGGTGTTGCTTCAGTTGGGTAAATGAAATTTGACAGTATAGCATGTTGTTTGGTAAATACAATAAGGAATTTTTGTTTGATATTAATTATTTAAAATTTGTACTTTAACTTTTATTTAGATATATTTAGATAGATCTTTTAGATTTCATTTTGAATAGAACATGAAAATATATGATGTATAATTGGTGACAGGATCTATTGTTAAGCAAATTTAGATTGGATAGCTCCCATTCCAGAAAATAGCATCCGTGGATTGGTTAGTCGATATATGATATGGCCTCATGAGAACTTGCTATGCACCTCAATTTTACGAATTTCTAAAGGAACCGACAAGATCAGTCCCACCATGTAGCCGTTATCAAATTTCAGCCGTAGCTATGCAGTTGACTTCACATTTTTGTTTAAAAAGAAATTTGAAGGCAACTACTTGGTAATACTGAATTTATCAGTCCCCATACAGGTTCACAAAATTGTCGCACATAGCAAATTTTTTTTGTTGGCATTGTAGATATTAGCTATTTCATGCTGACGAGCTCATACTAAGCCCATAGTTTCTATTACCTGAAATGAGAGCTATGCTAACTCTGACAACTATAGGTGAGTTCTGTGAACATAAACACATAAGATTGCATTTAAATTAAATAATCTGTATCACGATTTTGATGTTTCATATTATCCTATTTCAATTTTGTTGTAGCACCTCCAACATGGATGAAAGAACCAGTAGACACATTTGCACAAGAAGGAGAAAGTGTGTCCATCGAATGTTTGGCATATGGAGTTCCTCATCCTCACATTTCCTGGACATCAGTTAAGTTTTCTAAGGATTCGTTACTAAATAAATGTGTATTATCATAGCAGTTAATGAAATAAAACATTTTTAATTATGCAGAAGCTTATACGTAATATCTTTGAATTAGCACTAACTGATTAGTTTAAAATACTTCTTAAAATTATTTTAAAAGTCGTCTTAAATTACTTCTTAATTTTATTCCAAATACTATTCAAACAAATATTGGAATACTGTGTCGTAACATTATTAATATTGTTAAGAATGCATAACATGATACTGCCTCATCTTGACTCCATGCAAGGAGAAAACATTTTTTCAGACAACCATTACGTGAAAGTAGGTTTTCCAGAATTTAACAACTTTTCGGGGTAGGGTTGCCAGATTTGGCGAAATATCACTTACCTAGCGAGTTTCCGAATCTAGTAGAACTTTCTAAAAATATCAAAGGGTTCCGGAGATAGGAGCACTTTCTACAAATATTTTCATGGAAAGTATATATATATATATATATATAAGGAAGTCATGGAAAGTATATATATATATATAAGGAAGTCAGTTGGAAAGAGTTAATGTGATACGAGGTAAATTGAATTGTGAGATATGCCAATATTTTAAGAATAACATGTGTTATTTTGTGAATTAGTTGAAAATTTAATTACTGTTTTATTGTACCTGATAGTTATTTAGTGCTTTTGTAAGACAGTTATCGAGCTATTCGTTGTATATTATTTCTGTTTACGCTTATTAATGCTTTTAAATAAAAGCGGTTGTTATCTAGAAATGTAGATTCGATTTTGTATCCCGAGTGTACACCCACGATTCAAACGGATACATCGTAAAAATGTAAAAGGGTATCAAATTTGAGATATATTTTTACTTTCCTTATATACATAGCATAATGTATAAGGAAAGTATTGTGATGGGGTCGAAAATTCGAATTCGAGTTTTCGACGGGAGAGCACGTTTAAAGCATCCTTGATCACGAATCGAACAATTTTGAGGTGATATCTGTGTGTGTGTCTGTGTGTAAAAGTATGTGTGTATATGTGTGTGTGTGTGTGAAAGTGCGTGCGTGTGTGTGTGTGTGTGTGTGTGCGTGCGCGTGTGTGTGTGTGCGTGTGCGTGTGTGTGTGTGCGTGTGTGTGTGTGTCTGCGTGTGCGTGTGTGTGTGTGTGCGTGTGCGTGCGTGTGTGTGTGCGTGTGCGTGTGTGTGTGCGTGTGCGTGTGTGTGTGTGTGTCAGCGAATCTGTAGAGACGATATCTCACGAACGAATGGAGCGATTCGGATGAAATTTGGTACACAAATTACAATCCGTGAATACTGGAAGCCTATTGTTCTTAAACACAATCAAAAGTTCAGACCCCCCCCCCCTCCCAAATTTTTGAGTGAAATTTTGAGAAAATAATCAAAAAACCAAAACCTTTAATAAAGTTACGAAAATAGACATTTCTTATGTAATTTTTCCTTAGAAAACGATTGCCATAAACGTTAAAACGCTGGCATGAACCGTTTTCGAGATATTGCACATTTTTCAAATAAATTTATCAAAAAATCCCATAAATTAAAAAAAATATTAACTGTTGAGAAATTTGTTCACTTTTCATATGTAATATCATGCGATAAATTTGGTGACATCATTCTCGTGGATGTAGCTCGTTCCATTCATGAGAAAAGATACTTTTAGTATTACTTTGTATTTGAACGCCAATAGTCATTGATCTGCTATAAGAATGACTTATTTCTCCGTCCAGAACGCTTGCGAGATTTTGGCGACGAATTTGGCGGAATGTCGCCAACTAATTCAAATAAATTTATTAAAAAATCCCATAAATTAAAAAAAATGTTAACTGTTGAGAAATATGTTCACTTTTCATATGTAATATCATGCGATAAATTTGGTGGCATCATTCTCGTGGATGTAGCTCGTTCCATTCATGAGAAAAGAAACTTTGAGTATTACTTTGTATTTGAACGCCAATAGTCATTTATCTGCTATAAGAATGGCTTATTTCTCCGTCCAGAACGCTTGGCGAGATTTCGGCGACGAATTTGGCGGAATGTCGCCAACTCGGCGACTTTTTTAAATGTTGGCAAATTAACGAAAATCCCGTCAAATGGATAAAAGTGACGCTAAATCAATGAAAATGAAGACTACTTGACGAAAATTCAATATCTTGGAAAGAATATAAGTATCTACTATAAGAATAGCCTATTTTTTATAAAGTAGTAAATTCATTGTATTATAGAAAGTCATGTGCTGCCCACATCAGATTTTTTGTTATAATTTTGTAGCAAAAATTTCAATTATTGTTTTCACAAATCCCGTGAACTCGAAACATTCTGAATCTTGGAATCACTTTATAGGGTATTTTTCTCTGTCGAAGAGCAAATTTCACTGTCATTGGAGCTAATTAGCAGTGTATAGTAGTTAAGAGAACTAGCAGCTAGTTGTGCCATAATTTTATAAGCCTCAATTGTGACAGATGAAGATATCCATAAAATCGCCTCCTACCGTTTGGTATTGTGATTGATCATAAACCTGGATTTGCAGTTTTGTTTATTTTGAACTGGATTTCCTATAAATCTATATAATTACATGGTACAAATGACTTTGATAGATGTTTATAAAATTGCTGTATATTGAAAGTTTTCTTTCTGTCAGTGCAATTAACAGTGTCCAAGGGATTTTCAATGCCTATGATTTCTAAAACTGTAGGTATATCAATGCTGGATACAGTATTGGGAGCTTTCATTCCAGATTGTATTTTTTTGTTGTTTAATGGTTATGATTTTATTAAAGATGCCTTATTTCTAGCTTTCCGTAACAGGGATATTATAAAAACCATAGAACTACAATTGCACATTACAGCATTCATGGACTAGTTTCACGCTTATTATACAATCGTCCGCATGGCATAGCTGATATCTGCGATGACAGTAATGAAACTTTCTACGCGCCACAATTTTACGAGCCTCTGTTGGGAACAGATAAATATTCTATCTTACCGTGTAGCTGGCTTCAAATTTATTCATAATAAAGCTCAGACCACACAAGTCCTAGCAGACTTGTATGGCCTGAGCTCCATTTTAAAGAAATTTGAAGTCCGCTATGTGCTAGGGCAGAATTTGTCGGTCACCCACATAGACTACCAAAATGTGGCACATAGCACAATTTTATTTTTGCCATTGTAGGCATTGGCTATTCTATGCTTACGAGGAAATAAAAAGCTCGAAACCAATCTATAAATGTTGTTATCCGCAATAGAAGTGCAGTTCTAACTACTCCAGGAACGACACCTTTAGAAGAGCTCTGCGAGTTATAAAACTACGTAAGAAAAATTATATCTAAGTTGTTAACTCTGCGAATGTTTGTTTCTATATTTCTGTGGGGGAAAATTGGGAATATTCGTATTAGTGAAGTAGTAGTAATAATTGTTGTTGCGAACCGACATATAACCCACTTTTTCTGCTGTCCGGCGTCCACTTATAAAAAAATCTGATGTGGGCAACACATGACTTTCCTTATATAATGCAATGAATTTACTACTTTTACAGTAAAAAAAATAGGTTTTTCTTATAGTAGATACTTATATTCTTTCCAAGATATTGAATTTTCGACAATGAGTCGTCATTTTCATTAATTTAGCGTCATTTTAATCCATTTGGCGAGATTTTCGTTAATTTGACAACATTTCAAAAAGTCGCCAAGTTGGCGACATTCTGCCAAATTCGTCGCCAAAATCTCGCCAAGCTTTACTGACGGAGAAATAAGTTATTTTTACAACAGATAAATGACTATTGGCGTTCAAATACAAAAGTATTACTCGAAGTATCTTTTCTCATGAATGGAACGAGTTAGATCCACGAGAATGATGTCACCCAATTTATCGCATGGTATTACATATGAAAAGTGAACATGTTTCTCAATAGGAAATATATTTTTTTAAATTTTATATGACTTTTTGATAATTTTTTTGAAAAATGTAAAATATCTCGAGAACTGTTCATGTTAGCGTTCTAAATTTTATGTTAATCGTTTTCTAATAGAAAATTACATAAGAAATGTCTATTTGCGTAACTTTATTAGCGGTTTTGATTTTTTGACGATTTTTTCAAAATTTCACTCGAAAATTTAGTGGGGTTCTGAACATTCGATTACGTTTAAAAACAATAGGCTTCCAGTATTTACGGATTGTGATTTTTGTACTAAATTTCGTTCGAATCGGTCCATTCGTTCGTCAGTTATCGTCTCCACAGACCCACTGACACACACACACACACACACACACACACACACACACACACACACACACACACACACACACACACACATACTTTCACACACACACACACAGACATCACTTCAAAAATGTTTGATTCGTGATCAGGGATGCTTGAAACGTGCTCTCCCGTCGAAAACTCGAATTCGAATTTTCGACCCCGTCACAATACTTTCCTTATACATTATGTATATAAGGAAAGTAAAAACATACTAAAAGATAAAAACATTAAAATGAATAACACATTTTTGGCAATTTAATTATTTTTTAAAAATATTATTTTCACTTAAATTTTCATTTTGCAATTTTACATTCATTATTCATTAGATTTCAATCTAACCTGGAGATGAAGTGTGATGACTGCGTGGGATCTGTTATAATTAATTGATTTTTAGAAAACGAATTCCTCATGGGAAATAATAGGGGTACCTGCTCTATTGCTATACGGGTTGCAGAGTTGTTAGTAGGAGTCATCTTGGCCAGAATTATTTTTAAGAGTCTTCCATCTATATTAAACTCATACACTTTAGAGCTTAACTATGTTGATTCATGACGAATTTTCACTCATCTCTGATTTCATGTTTCTCATGTTTCTCTCACCTCTGTCCATTTATCTTTCCCTATTTGATTTTGTGCTGCTCTTAAACTTTTCTGCTGGCGTCTCCTTCATTTCTCGCCGTTGTTTATCTTTGGCACATCGGATGATAGCACCCGCATGTATCTTTATAACTCTGCTCTTATTGGCCGACGATACCTGGTGCGAGTAAGTTTTCATTGGCCTGGTGCGAGTAAGTGATTTTTCGATGTGTATGGGAACTTTTGTTGCCCACACATAAATTTATTTGAGTCATATGTCAACCACTGGCACCCGTTTAACTGAGTCGATTGTTTGAAGCGTTCAAACTGTCAAGTCTTGGTACTTGTACTGATTCGGAAAAACGTTTTATGGACTGAAACCATTCAAAATGCAAAATCGCGAACTTCTGTCATTACAATTTCTAATAAATGTTGAAAGTATATGTTATATTTAATATTGAGAAATATGTCAGTTTTTCATAATGATAAATTACAATTGCAGGTTCTCAAGAGAATTCTGTATCTTCGGATCAAACATCTGTGATACGATCTGCATCGTCAGGATCCTTAGTGATATCAAAAGTAGAAGCTTCCATGAAAGGATCCTACACTTGTAAGGCAGATAACGGTTTTGGAGACCCTTTGACGAAAACTGTAAATATTTACGTACGTGGTAAGTATTGATGGTTGAAAAGATACAAATATAAATTACTAGCTAAGCAAGAGCCATGAAAGACAAAATGCCTTTTGCCTGAAACTATAATTTTGTATTTAATATTTTCCTTACTTATGTAAGTTTGTAAAACGTAAAAATGAAATAAATATTAATTGTATCCTGTCATGATATCTTTAATTTTCTTGTTTATTTATTTATATATCTTTTTTCATTCAATAACAGATGAACGTCGTTTTAATAGCTTATTATGTGGATATGATAAATTTTTATTATTACTATTGTTCTTTTTTTTCCAGTTTATTTTTGCATTTGTGTACATAAGTTGTAAGTAGAATGATTCAATTCGAAATTGGTAAAAGAGGATTGGCAAAAATTTTATAATTGGATGATCATAATTGGGGCGTTTAACTACAGGGATATAATTTGTTTCCAAATTTCTATATATAAAATCATATAGATTGCTGTACTTGACGAGAAGGGCTTTTATCTATATTTTTTAATATGAGAAACAGCTATGAGTAATATTCTTGCATCGACGATTAAACGTATATATATTTTACAAATTTATTTTTATTAGAACAGAAACGTTAATACTAGGCAGTTGCATTATTAATGTAACTGTGATAATTACACACAGTCCTTTTATAAAAAGATATTTTTAAGGAATTTGATTGGATAGTTTTTGTAGAATTTTGTCCTATTGATATGACTGTGATTATTAAGAGTTATGGATTCGTTAATATGAAAGTTATGACATTACATTGACTTAGCTCTGCATATAGGTGATTTATATTATTAAATAAGTTTGATCAACATTATCTATATTTTGTATTTCTTGGATAATTTTTATATTGAATGTCTCGATTTCATATGAATTTTAATCTAAATAAATTGTGAAATTTCAACGAAAATTGAAAAAATTTACGAAGTTTTACACAAATAATTATAATTTTATTATAATATTGCACTTTGAATGTAATGTTATATATATATATACCACAAACTACGGAATTACTGCATATCCACTGTATATTAATGCACGGATAAATTTCGTGTCGAATATGATAATGCAAATGTTTTTGTGATAAAACAGTGTTTAACTGTTATAAAACATTTATATTATTTGTTTTTCTTGCTGATTTTGTTCCTCACAATAAAAAAAATTGAAGTTTAATATAAATATTGTGTTTACTACATGTATTCATAATAGTTTATATTAATATCACCAGGAGGCGCTTTAACCATTATTTTGAAGCTCCGTACGTTTCATAGACGCCGAAAAAATGACGCTCTGCAAAGGAAATTGACATTTGGTTCTGTTGAAATGTGTTTAACTCAGAATTTAATTTTGATTCCTCTGTGTTCACTTTCAAAAATAGGATATTTTACATGTCTTACTGAATACTACATTGTGAACCAATGAACCTATAGAACAATGAAAATCTACCTTTCGTGCTGCTGTTCTCTTGTAATTTTGTGTGCACTATGTACAATACAGTTTGTGAAAGGAAACGGTGAGTGCAAATTATTTTGTTCATAATTGTATTCTTTAATATTATAAGTTATTAATAGTACATATTTGTTAACAATCATATTTAATGTTTAAATCATCTTTCAAATAATCAAATGCAGAAAATTCAATATTTACATCTCATTTTTCGTTAATTAAGTGTCTCAGTGATTACTTATATATTAAATTTCTAAGCTTTTTATATCAGTTTAACTCTGCAAAGTAAAATGTCAGTTTTTGTAATGAACGTACTTTTAATACCTTTATTTATATTTTAATAGTGTTGAGAATGATGAAGTTGTTTTAGCATTTAATAAAATATCTAGTTATACATGAAGACAAATTATATTATAGATGAACATTTGCTGAAAAATTAATTCAGCTAAATATTTCTGAATGTTTGTCATCTTATTGTAATATATGAAGTAAAACATCAAAATGTAATGTAAAATGAGATGAATTTACTTAATGTCCTATAAATATTCTTATTTGGCTTTAAAACACGTAAAGTATGTAAAATATAATGATGGATAATTTTCAATGTCAAGTATAAATGTAAAATTATATATGCCTATTCTGCATAAAATGATAGTATGGCACAGAAAGTAAACAATTTATAAATAAAAGAGATATTAATGTAAGTTGATCGACCTTTCAGTTATTACATGTATGTATCAAAGTAATCATAAATAAACTTCATGTAGAAACCAAGAAAAATAATTTTCTGCATAAATATTTTTTGTTATTAACGCAAAATTCTATTTTTCAAACATTTTGCTTTTCATACGTATTCAATGTTTACTAAAGAAGTATTTTATTTATCAATTAATTCAAACTGCAATATGGGAGAATTATTTTATAATTTATATTAGTTGAACCATATGTAAGGAGAAAACTTTTGGGACCAGATTTCTGTTGTGTAGATTCTGATTTATTACATAAACGTAAATTTGCAATTAAAAGGTCTGGTAAAATTCTCTGCAGTAAACATAATTTTGAATAATACAGATTCTGACTCATAAAAGCGTATTAATTTTATCATTATGAATTAAAATTTCGAAGTATTAAATATTTCTAAAGAATATTGACTTTAGTTCAAGAAATGTAGCAGTTTTACATCTTAGATTCTATTATTAACATATTTAATCTAATAGATTTATCATATTTTTATTGTATCTAAATTTTGGTATTTACATCTGTATATATATATAGCTCCTCCCCGGCTTCAGTTGTTGCTGCCCGACATGGTATCTGTCGGCGAAAAAGTGATTGCAACTTGTTCTGTGAGAAGTGGCTCAAAACCAGTGACTTTCAAATGGTCAAAAGATGGAAGAGATTTAAAGAGTGATCCTGAACTGACCATGGAGGCTAGTAATGACTACTCTTTATTGACCATATCATCGGCTACGAAAGAAAATATGGGAAACTATACGTGCAAAATAGAAAATTCTTTTGGGAAGGATGAATACACTTCTACACTTATTATTAAAGGTAATGTATTTTAACTTTATGTTAAATGTAGAAGTTGTTATATACATATATGTTAATACTTATATATAAGTATATTCAAACTACATACACACTATATATATAAAGTTTATTCCCGTATTAAATTATTAGCTGAGTACCCATTCCTTGAAAGGTTTAGCTGAATTTTAGGCATATTTTACAAAACCAGAGTGTCACCGAAGAATTGCAAACCAGCAGGGAGAAATGGTGATCGTGCCACTATGATACCACTATCGATAACACTATTTGTCAGGTCTTTAAAGGTAGGAGATGGAAATATACTATCTTAATGTTTATCTATGAGCCATGTGGAATATTATTGTGAAATTTCGGGTTCCTAGGTTGAGGGATTGCGGAGGTACTGTGGTCATGCTTCTTGGTCAGCTCATCCTTCCTCGCCTCATTAGGGAAGGCTATGATAGAATACATAATTATATTCTAATAAAACACTATTTTAGTATTTTATTATGATTTATGAGAAGCATTTCTGAAAAATTTCAGGTGTTTAGTTCGATAAATTGGAGAGATATTGTTTATATGCCTTATGGTCAACCTGCCTCCATCTTTTTTTAGACCCTTAGGAGTGGGAAACAGTATATCTCTTCTTATTATTATTCATATTTTATGAGGATAATCTCTGTAAAATTTTAGGTTGTTATCTAGGGGCTGCAAAGACACGGTGATCATAACTTTCTTTCTTATTTTTGAGAAACGATGATAACTCCCAAAAAATGATAATAAAATTAATTTTGCAGGAAAATGGAAGATTGGTCTCTAGCATTGATCATTCAACAAAAATTGAAAAAAAAAATAATACTAAAAGTCATGAAAATAATATTAAAATAGCATTTATTATACAAATAATTTCAAATTATATTTGATAGGTAGCTGGATGGTGCATGTGTGGGATCCATTGTCAACTTAGAAAATTAAAATAAATTGCTTTCGAAAAAAGTTTCCCATGAAGATGAAATTTTAAACATTGGTATGCTGACAGAATTTCTGCATAATTTTTCTTGTAATCAATTTTGAAGAACTAGATGGTATTTAACATTAAGGTTTAACGTTAAGGTTAGGTTAAATACAGTTAAATTTCAGAGAGCGTTGGAAAGACACGGTGTTCACAATTATGTCACACATCACTTTTTTTAATGTTAGAGAAACGATGATAATTCTCAGAAAAATAATAAAAAAATATTTCTTGCAGGAAAATGGCAGACTGCCCATTTAATAAAGCATATTTATAAAAATAATCCCGTATAGGTAATATAATATAATACACACAATATTATGTAAATATACTGCTTTCTAAAAATTAATCATGCGTCAGCAAATTTGACATAACTCAAAAAGCTCTATTTTGATTGACTATAAATTTCGAAAGAATTCAGCTCGTCAATTGAGTACTAATATATTCATGAGTATAATAATGAATTAATTATATATGATTAACTTCATATAGTATGATTAATTTTTGGAAGACAGTGTATTTTGCAATTATGGAGACTTGCATTAAGTACGATACTATTCTTAACGTGGATTAAATGGAGCTGTAAAGTGTGTAATATGAATATAAAGTATTTTACTCAAGATATTTAAAATTTTTTAGCTCCTCCAGTCTGGATATTGAAGCCCCAAGATATAAAAGGATCAGAAGGGCAATCAATTCTTCTGTTCTGTTCTGCTGATGGTTTACCAAAACCTGATTATATATGGAAGAAAGATGGAAATAACGGTAAATTCAAATTTATGAAGATTGTTTTAATGTTTTAGAAAGCTTTCCTGTTGAATATAATATCTGCCGTATTTTCAATGTTTTATTTCGTTTTAATGTTTATATATACTAGAGTTTGAGAAAAAATATCCTAATTTTTTTTAAATAACTTTATTAATGTACAGTAAATCGTTTAGATATTTTAATTTAAAGTTACAGTAGATGATTTTTCATAATATTTTATCAATGCATTTATTTATAGTTTTTCATTCAATTGTAATAACTGGGGTAATCGAGTTGCGTTTTAAATACCGAAATCGTTTGATAGCTATTTTTGAGATAAAACTATTGAAAAAAATGCTATAATTAATTGATTATTTAATTTAGAATGTTTTTGTTAACGTTGCTAATCAGTCAATAGACAGTGATCGGAGATGGAATATAGTTTTATACATTTTTAAATTTCCATATTAAATGAACTGTAAAATGTGCATCATTTTTATGCTTAAATTTGGAATGGTTTTTGATATTTAGAACCTTCATTAAAATTTTGTAATATGTAGTGTTTACTAGCCATTTTTTCCGTGCGAAGCGTGGGTGGAAATAGATAGTTTTATATATTCATTTTAATTTTGTTGTGTCAAATATGTCCATCTGTATAACTTAATTTTCCCTTTTGTCACAGTACTCTTAAAAATTTTTATGTCTTTAGTGTAAATAATAAGATTTATTCATAAGAATAACTTCATAAGAGAATGAAATTAATCGCTACTAAGTATCGAATATTTCGAAAGAAAAGTGTGATATTCGTTTTTGGCATTTTACAATGACTTTTTAATAAGGAAACTTATCTACACCATTGAAACGTGTCTCGAAATTTTTCAGCAAGACCTTTTTCGGTCTGGTTTTTAGGACATTTTTCTGCAAATAAAAATGTATGAATTATTTTGAATTTGGGATTAGCGAACAGTCTTCTCTAAAAACGTGCTTTTATAAGATACCAACTTTATTGGAGAACGTGAATTAGCTAAGAAAAAAGGAAAAATAGATACATAGATACATGCATTGTAGCACACGTTTTAATAATATAGATATTTTTAATTTCCACAATACACTACAAATCAAAACTAACTTAATTTCGATATTTGATGTTCTCTTATATGTAAATTATGTTTTCTGCATTACATTGGAGGAGTTTAAGTCTTCTGGACAAACAAAAGATATATCAGTTCTTTCAAACGGTCTATTTCATTGCCCATAGCCAAGAAAAACACACATAGACACATACATTGTAGCACACGTTTTAGTAGTATAGATATTTCTAATTTACACAATACTCTACAAATAAAAACTTAATTTCGATATTTCAGGTTCTCTAATATGTAAATTGTGTTCCTTTGTGTTACAGTGGAGGAGTTTAAGTCTTCAGGGCAAACAGAAGATATATCAGTTCTTTCAAACGGGTCTCTATATATTGCTCATATTATGAGGCATCACCAAGGCGTCTACACTTGTATAGTCAGTAATGGTGTAGAACCAAATCTAGAAGCAACATCAGCAGTTACTGTTAATGGTAATATTTAAAGTAATGCTTGTATTAATGCATTTTAAATACTTTTTTAAAATTTATTTAATATGTATATTTATTTTAAGTAAATGTATGAATAGATATACATATCTAGAAATTTCTATTATACATTTGCTTTGCATTGTTAAGTATCAATTTTATTTGTTGATAAAACTTTATTTTTTTTTTTGCTTATTCATGTGTATACAGTTCTGTAGTATTTCAGAAAAATAGAATAAAAATTTTCAAATATAGTTTTTGTCTTCTCATTTTGTCACTAAATGGCGCTGCAGTCACGGTTTACTCAGATATGTCAAGCGTTAGTTTTACTCAATGCAACATCTCTCTTTTGTGCAGTTGCTATATTATATATAATATTATCTATTTCATTAATGATGGAAAGTAATGCTTGTATTTATAATATATTCATTTAAAAATGATAACAGATTACCAAGCCATCTCGTTCGATTTTGCTTGAAAGATGAGTAGAATCATACTTCAGTTTGTTGCTCTTATATTGGAAATCGGATACATATATGCAGATTTAGAAGGTAAGGCTTGTTAATTGTTGCACATTTTATACTGATTTTTTCATAATAATCATTAGTCGAAGTTGTATAACTAATTTGTTTCCTATCATAAATTTGATTAATTAGTGCAATATCTAAAATCTATTCATCGTTTCATGGATAGGGTTGTTGAATATAGTTTGTGATTATGTAAATTTTATTTTAAATATAATTTTTTCAAAATGCATTTATTTCGAACTAAGCTCTATCGTAATACAGAATTGAGTCGTTATTTATTTGTTAATAATTTAAATTGCTGCATCCATATCGCGAATGGATATAGTAATCGGTTGAGTCTAATTTTCAAGTATGCTGGAAATATCATTTTAATAAGGATAAATTAAGTTAATATTTTCTCTTATCTCCTATTAAGGGCATCGGTTATGTTTTATGTTATAAATATCAATGCCTCGAGAGATAAGTTAAGTTTATTTACCTCGCGTAAACATGGAATGTCCAATATGCCGTGTAACGCCGACTTTACCGATTATTTACCGATTACTTTACCGATTATTGCATTTGATAGCTCAATTTAGGAAAAAACAAAATCTATCGGTTTTTGAATTCATAAAAAATTTCATTAGATTTAACTTCAAAATATTTTTTCCCTATAAAGTAATTTTTAATTCCTATACAGTACTTTTCTCTGATTTGTAATTAATGCTTATTTCCAAAAAGTTAATTTTTACTAATAGTATCTAACATTGTATTCAATATAATACTTGTAGACTTTATCTTTATAAATTACTTAATACTTGTAAGGACAAACGCCCATTATATTGGCTTTATAAATTTATATAAATAGAATAGGCATTATTTATATTTTAATTGGTTTTATATCCTCAAACATGGATTTGCATGTTGGTTGTTCATGGTTTTTCTGACATGTAATGCAAGTGCGGCGCAGTTTTCCTTAAGAAGTTCTTCCCTAAGTTCTCAACTCTTTTAATAGAATTAATAAATGTTCCATTTGCTTAAAATCGTTCATTTATTTATCTTTACGAATAATGTTAATAGTTTCATTCTATATATATATATATATATATATATATATATATATATTACCATTTACGTGTATATTTGTATTTTTTGTGCATAAAATAAATAACAATTTATTTACATTATGTTTGTGATTATATGCATCATGTAATATTTCATTTTTTGTTACTTTATTTATTTATGGTGTAATGTGATAAATCTATAATTTTTAAATAATCGCTTCATAAAAGATAATATTTTATTGAGAAAATCCAAGTCAGTTTCGAAACCTCAAATTTGGAACACTGTAAAAAACTTAGTTTTTGAATTAATTATATTTCGCATGTAGTAAAGTACTTTGTAATAATATATATTCCAAATACTTCATATTTTTACCTATTATTAACTCTAGATAATTATTTTATAGTAGAAAAGTAATATATTTCAAATTTAATATTGATTGTTATAATGAGATATGGAGCTCGCCTGGATTGCTAAAAATATCAGAGAAAATAAAAATTTATGATTGCAAAATAAAATTTATTTTTGTAAAGGTTCACATAAGTTGCTTTATCTTAATATCATTTTACTCTTTTCGAGGTTACTCATAATTATTAGATGATTTTTATTCTTTTAAATTGTTGGAAGTTAAACATTGCCTTCTGTCACTCAGAATGTGTTCTAGAATTGAAAATGATCTTCGACTTCTAGGAGCGTATTTAAAACTCATGATATTTATAAGAATCTATTTAAATAAAATTTGAGTTATCAGTATGATTTTATGACCTTTGGTTATTTTTAGATATGTCTTTAAATATTTTCAAGTCAATATTTGCTAAAAGAACTCGCTTGCATTTTTTACTCCCGATGTGACCTTTTCACCCGAACAGATTCGATTTCACTAACTACGTTATTTAGTAACTTCACGGTCTTCACAAACGTTTCGTTCTTTTTTAGAGAGAAATAGGTAATTTTGAAAAATATACTAGAATAAAAGTTAAATCGATGTTAAATCGATGAAAGTAAATAATTCCTTCAAGTGAGGATACAGACTGTTATTTTTCCAGCAATCGAAAATGTTTTCATTTGGTGGGAGCAAACTTTCTATGTATTTACGAATTTCTTCATCTGGGGTATTTTGAATTTCTATTTTAGAACCTGCTGCCAATCATGGCACGATATTCCAAATACTAAAATTTCTTAGAATGATGATACATTTTTTCGAGATCTCGGAATATCCAAAACTTTTTAATATTCGAAGTATTCACGGATAGTATTCGCCCATCTAATAATCTTCACATTCGAATATTATTCTTTATTTTTCCAGTTAATATGAGTGTTTTTTGTGTATTTGACTGTTACTTTTCTATTGCAAGTATCATTAATTGTTAACAATGTATTTAATATTGCAGCAAAACCCGTAATACAACCGTTTGGATTACCCCAGTATGTAAACGTTGATGAGAGAGTCGCTGCTATATGCAATTTGAAGTCTGGAACAAAACCTTTCCAGTTTCGTTGGACCAAAGGCGAAGAAGATATTAAGAAAATTCCAAATGTTTCAGTCGATACACAGTCAGACTATTCTTTGTTGACAGTAGATCCGATTAAAAAGGAAAATTCTGGAAATTACACGTGTACGGTAACAAATCGATACGGGAGTGATAGTCACACAGCTGGCTTTGAAACAAAAGGTAATTTTTATTTCATATTAATTTTTCAATAATATTTAATTGGTACTGACAACAACGATTAACAATTTAAATTATATATCAGTAAATAATTTTAAATAATAGAACTAATATAAAATTCCTTATACACAAAAACTTACACTTTCTGAAGACTAGTTTCCTTTTCTATTTCTAACTTCCTTTTGACATTTATGAAATTAATGACTAGTATATGTATTTTGTATTAGTTGTTTTGTACTAGTATATTTACTATATATGCAATTCATGAAAAATTGCATATATGATATTATTAATTTGAAACATAACATTGCTATACGATTTTTAATTGGTTCTTTCTATGGAATTTTTCAATTCGCTATCATTTGTGAAATTGCATGAAAAAAATAATTATTTGATGCAGTAAAATTATTTATCTCTATCTTTAATATTTTAAAATGTTGCTGGTCAGTTTGGAAAATGTCTATTTTTACTTTCCTTAACTTATATTGTAATAGGAAAAATACGGGAATGAAGTTGAAAATACTTGTAGTGCAATTCTTGTACGCAATAACTTGTATCAAACATCGTCGCAGAGGCAAATTACTTTGGTTTTCGTGATAATGTCTTTTCGCAAACCATGAGCGCTTCTATGGGTAGCTCCTTATCTGGCATTTTAGCAGAGGCTGAATTACAGGAGCTCGAGAACGAGATTTTGCCTTTTTAACACTTTACAACAAAGTTGAAAAGTGTTTATGACTTTGTTCATTCTGTCTGTCTGTCTGTCTGTCCGTTAGCACGATAACTGCCGTAAAAATGACTTAATCAAAATGAAATTTTAGTATGTTGTTCAGACGGTCTATAGGACCTATGGGAATATAAATGAATAATATCACCCAATTAGTTTTGGATTGAACGCGGGTTGAAAAAATGGAATACATTGAGCCCTATGGGACCTAATTTTTCAAGCATTTTTTAAGCGGATTTAAAATTCACAAATTGCTTCGAAAATTTTAGGCAATATTCAAATTGTTCCATAAAATATATAAAAAAAAATTCAGCGAAATATATTCAGTTGTTTTTTAAATAAAAATTAATATAATAATAATAACACCTCTTATATGAAGCGATCACGTGTCCATGATATGAAACGATCACATGATCCACTTCAAAATGATATATGGCATCCATCTTGTGTCAAAATCGTGATTTTTAAAGTTCTTTTTAATTCATATTGAGTGTTGTATCCGTCCTAAAACTACTTTATTTTTGCCTAAATTCTGTGCATCTACATACTGAAACAACGCAATGACAATATATTTCAGTTTAAATGCTCTTTCAAATTTGATTATTTCTACTATTAAGCCTATTTTTCACCTATGTAAAATGTAAACAGCAAAATATGTAGAATGAGTTGTATTAGAATCGCTGTAATTCTTTAACACAAAATCATTTAGTCCATGGAGTCTGCTTAGCTGATGTGATTGAAATATTTATTGATTTTAGAAAGAGACAGACGATATTTTTCGATGAAATTTTACGCATAGAGTTTACTTACTTGTAGCTCAATGGTCTTAATTTTTAAATAAAATAAATTATTATAGTATTGTGATGAATGACATGAATGGGGGAATTATTTATGAATGAAATGTTGCTTTTATAGAGAGAGCCAGGCGTGTTATTTTTTTATGACGTCATTTGAATGAATTTCAGTTGTTTTCGATGAAGTTTTCAAATATAATAAATTATCGTAGTATTATGATAATTCTAAAATTATTACCGAGGAATGTATTACATTTTAGAGATGTTTAAACCAGGCAATTTATACTTTAATGCCGTCATTTGAATGAAGTTATTTTTTTTCGATGAAGGTTTAAGGTTTCAAATATAATAAATTAATGTAGTATTGTAATAAGTTTTAAAATATTACCGAGGAATGTATTGCATTTTAGACATGTTTAAATAAAATTGCATTGAAGTTGGAAAGTGTTTCATAATCAATGCTTTAAGCATGATTGATCTTTCTTGTTTATTCCTTAAACCTATTCTTTAGTGTCGTTACGTGGATGATGTGTTTATTATTTGGAACCATAGTTAAAGCCTTGATCTTTCGGATAATGTCAATGATTTTCACCCCTCGATTAAATTTAGCGTTGAACATGAGGCTAATTTTTCTTTACCGTGTTTAGATGTTCTTGTTTTCCGTAACTTTCTTGGTTTTCATACTTTTGTTTTTCGTAAACCTACTTTTACCAATTCTAGTATTTCCGCTAACTCCAATCACCCAATTTCTTCTAAAAAAGCCTATTTTAATGCTTATTTTAATCATAGCTTTAACGTTTGTTCCTCGACTTCGGCTTTAGTTACTCTTTCGAGCTTATTTATAAAATATTTTCCCATATTCGCTATAATTTTATTCATCTTAATACTAACCTTGTTCCCGTTTCTGATCTTATGCCGTATAAATCCAGTCTTCAGTATCATCCTGCGATTTTTCGTCCTATTATTCATTTTTGCCATGAATTTAACTTTAAGCCCGCCCATTCTACCTTTACTACGTTATTTAATCGCATTCGTTCAGATAAATTTAAGGATAAAAATAACTTTAAGTGTCAGGCTGGGGATGTATCTTGTCCCCCTTTTATCTCCCGAAAATGACTTTAAATTCCACATTGGTAGTACTAAACGTTGCAGAGTCCACTTCAAAGACAAGAACTTGCAATATCATCCCAATAGCTCAACGGTAGAGCGTCGGCTGGCCAGTTCGAAGATCCAGGGTTCGAGTCCCGGTTGGGGCGGCAGGCATCTTTACAATGGTGCTCGAACGAATTAACCCTGAAGGTTAGAGCAAAGATGTCGAAAGTATGAAAGTGACTTCAGTATGAATAGCACCGATGCAGTGGACTCTGGAATATGCAGCGCCGATAAAAGGATAACGACCACACAGGATGATAACCTGGGTAAAAATAGTAGTAGCTGGATAGCCTGGATAAAAATAGTAGCGGCAAGAGACTAACCTGAGGTAATAATAGCAAGGAAGTGATCGGGCAGATTTTCAGTTACTCACCAATCTAACAAAGGGTGGAGAATGCAGAGTCCACCTCAAAGATAAGAACTTGCAATATCGTCCCAATAGCTCAACGGTAGAGTGTCGGCTGGCCAGTTCGGCGATCCAGGGTTTGAGTCCCGGTTGGGGCGACAAGATTCTTTACAACGTACTGTCGGTATTCGTTTAGCTGAGCATGCTCGCGATGTTAAAAATGATAAACTCTCCACGGCTCTAGCCTAGTATGTTATTAACGATACTTTTTAACCTATGTTTGATAAAACTTTTCTTTAGATTAGCTGCAATAACCCCAGTAATATTTTATTTTATGAATCCCGCTTTGTGTATCTTTACCGTGAGTCAATTTGTAATTTTGATCCCGTTCAGACCCTTAGTTATGTTTGGCGTTTCGTTCTCGACTCACTACGTTGAAGACCCAGACTGTCCGACTCATCCAAGGACATAGAGCAATCGACTCGCTACGTGTCAAACTTTTATATGATTTTCTGAAAATTTAGTAGTTGTTTTATTTTGTTTTTTGACGACATTCCTATTGGTTACCATTTAATTCATGAACCTTTTCCTTTTATTGCAATTTGTATTTTATAATTAAATTATATTTTAAATGCCTCGTATTTAAAAATGTAAAAACGTAAATTGATTGATATGTAAATTTTGCTTGGCGGTTATGGCCTATATTTAAGCACATATTCGCACCTTGTTTTCACTTCTCCAATGATGAAGGGCACACTAGTGCCCAAAAGCGCTATGGCAGTGTGATTTTATACGTCGTAAAATGGATATTTTAATAAAATACTTTTAAATCTATTTTTTGGTTGTTTTTGATTTTAAAGTATTAATTAGTTGACGTGTTTCCATACTATTTCATTCTCATTACTCCAGAATAAGTAATTTTCAATACACTCAAGTCTTTGGAATTTCCGTGATATTTCAAAATCTGCCACGTTGTCAAATGAGAAAGGACATTTTTTTCGAATTGCAAAATTTATATAATTTCAAATACGTATCCATTTCACGTATTTCATGTGTTATTTTGTGTGGTACGAAATCGACCCACATCAATGTATAAAAAGTGGAAAAGAAAAGAAATAAAAAATGAATTTGAGTTTGCAGAGACAGTTATGTGTTTCTCACCTTAGATTATTCCTGTTTGTAGCAAAATCTGTTTACGCTGGTATCGAAATGCAATGATTTAATGTTCTAATATTCTAGCCTCTCCGGAATGGATTGTTTTTCCACTTGATACGACTGCTTCTGTGAATGAGAAAATATACATTGTTTGTAGAGCTGAAGGAATACCAAAACCTGTGATAACCTGGAAGAAAATTCGAGGTATTTTTACTTGAATTAATGCATAAAATTTATAAAATTCATTGTCCTTGATTGTAAAAAATGTATTTGAATTTAGATTTTGAGTGCATAACATGATGTTTAAGGAATAAAAAATGAGCAGTGAATCGGAAATTATGATTAGATGGAACTTAGTAATTTGAACATACTTTGCATGCAGGACCGTTCATACAGAAGATGTGTGTGTGTGTGTGTGTGTGGGGGGGGGCACTACTAGAGTAGAGGGGCCCGGCCTCCAGAAGGCTGCTAATATTTTCTTTTTGGGATAGAAAAATACATGAAAAATTCATAAAAAATGATAAAATCAAATATGAAGGGGCCCATGTTGTATATTTGTAGAGGTTCCACAATTTCTATGATCAACTATAATGCTCGACTCAAAATTCTGTTACTTTTTTCCTATTTGGTTCAAAGTTAGAGACTAAATGGGTAAAAAATAAGAAAAGGGTTATTGTCCTATATTTTGCTTTTTTTCTCATTTTGTCTCTGTCTTTAAGTCTTTTCGCCTGTCGTTGATGAAGGATATTCATCGTAACATTGGGACAGTTTTATGCATCATTGTATTTTATTTGTATGTATTAACATTAACTATTATCTTTTTAAAAGCTTTTATTATTGTCTGTTTCAACTTCTTTGATAGTATTTTTAGCATACTTTCCTACGCCCCAGAGAGCTGAAATTTTGTACACAGTTTAGTCTAGTGAAACATTAAAACACTTTAATTTATCAAAATTTGACGGGTACTTAAAAATAGAACCGGCTTTCTTTTAACAAAATGACCTGCAAAAATTGGCCTGCAGAAACCTTTATATTTACTTCTTACCTTTTGCATAGAGTTTTACAATTTACATAGTTGAAAACGACATACTAGTTTACGTGTGCATTAATCTGAAATAAGTAAATTTGTTTCCTGAATGTCTTTAAAAATTAGACACTATTATTCTGCATATAGTGAAAAGCATACAATACACATTTAATAGACATCATTTGGATAGCTGGTTGTCTTTTTCTGCATCATCAATGAAATACACATTCTTTTGTTGCTGATTCAATTGCTGCACATATGTTTATGATTTTAGTGAGTTTTTGTCTTTTATACTTTATATATTACATGTCAAAATTAGTAATATATTTAACTATTAATTAAAAATAAAATACAATTCATATGGTGCATTAAGTTTTATTTTGAAATTGATGTAAGCTGTTTATATTTTACAGATGAAAATGCACATGAAGAATTGACATCTGGAAATAGAATTGAACTATTAGCGAACGGAACTCTTATAATTAACTCGATTACTTCTCAAGATAGTGGGAATTATGTTTGCGAAGCGAACAATGGAATTGGCAATGTGATAAAATCATCTTTCAAAATAAGCGTCAGTGGTAAGTTATGTGGCATAAAAATAGAAATTTAATTTAAAAAAAATTATAATATACTTATTTTTCTATTATTATTATAATCCCATCTCAGTTTCCTCTGTTTTAAATGTATCCCTGCATTTAAGAGTACCATATATATTAAATAGTATTTTATATACATAATTTGTATGAAATAAAAATTTGCATTTGTTTTGTTATTTGCATTGATGTGTCTGTTCCAAATTTGGATTGTATTTTTAAAAATATAATAAAATAATATATGTAGAGTTTTGTATTTATTTGCTAATTGTTTCACCTTTTGTGTTATGAATCGTTTACTAGCAATATTTAGTTACAAGAATCTTGTTTTTAAATTTAGACTTCCAAGGAAAAAGCAATTTTATTCATGTAAACTGTAAGTGATTCAAGTACCATTTTGCGTATAGCATAGATTTAATTTTTAATTTCATTTCTGCCCGTGGTGTGGCGCTACTATTTTGAAAACTCTCGTTTTACACACAGTATATCAAAAGCGTTCGTGTATGATTTTACGTAAGCCAGAAATTAACACATATAAATATGTTGATAAATGCTGTAAGATACTTTAGTTGACGGTGAAAGTGATCAAGAAGATGTGGATTATAATTGCGTCTGTACAAGAAAAGTGTTAAATTTTGTGACAGAACCGTAATTTCATCAAAATGCATCCATTGCTTTGGATTTTGGCGACGTTGGTGGCCTTTCTGCTACAGGAGTGCTACTGCTCTGAAGGTAGGTTTATACTTAAATTTTATAAAGTATTTTGTTATGAAAACCTGTATGAAGTAATGCTGAAAATTGTCATTTACATACTATGTGAGACGGTTATATATATTTAGAATCGCGAAAATCAGACTAATTTAATATAATTGTTCTCACTTCGAATATAATAAACAGATAATTTATTATCCAATGTTAAGCCAATAAAATTATCAATTTGATGTTATTAAATTATATATTTTTTATTCATAGTCTTTCTTTCAATATAAAGTTTAGAAATTTTTATCCAATATTAAGCAAATAAAACTATCCATTTGGTGTTCTTAAGTGTTATATTTTTTTCATAGCCTTTCTTTCAATACACTGAATAAAGAAATTGTTATTCAACAAGTTTAGTAAAACTATTTTTTAGATGATATTGTTAAATTTTATATTTTTATGCATCTAATGTTTTTCACTATATTAACAAAATTCAAACATTTCAGTATTTAACTCTAATTGCAAAATGCTTATATGCAGAAAAGAAACTATTGTTATATGGTAGTTTTATGATGGTAAAAGAACCAAAATCGTTTATCAACTTCAATGTGTGTGGTTAACTGTGTTAGCCCTAACATTTTAGAGCTTATATTAATGAATATTGTATTATACTATTATATAATAACATTTATAAGGTAGTAATTTAATGCTTTCAAATAATCTAATTTTCATTGCAAATATTAAAACTGAACATGGTTATGTCTGTATGTCACAAGATAAAGCATGAAATTTTATGTCTGTGATAATTATGTTACATTTTAAAATTCAAAGTTATAAGATAATATTTTATTACATTTAAAGAATTTCAAATTTGCTCATTGGAATTTTTATTGCAAATATTAAAATTGGACATGACAAATAGAAACTTCGTAAATACAGAACTAGTCTACTATTTTTTAAAGGCAAATTTACTATTATTTTAAAGGCAAATTTACTATTACAGAACTAGTCTACTATTTTTTAAAGACAAATTTACTATTATTTTAAAGGCAAATTTACTATTACAGAACTATACTACTATTTTTTAAAGGCAAATTTACTATTATTTTAAAGGCAAATTTACTATTACAGAACTAGTCTACTATTTTTTAAAGACAAACAGCCTTTTTCTTAAGCTTCCTACTTCAGATGCCGAGTTTACTTGAGTAAGTGTGGCCGCGTCTCTTGTCGGTCCTGAAAAAGAAGGATATTATTTGCCTTTGAAATTAGTAGACCAGATTTTTGTATAGATGCTGTATTTACGAAGTCTCTATTGTGTTTTATTGCAGCAGTTTGTGAGATTACTTGATTAAAACCGGAATTAATTATGTCTGTATAATGTCACTAGAACAAATGTGAAATTTTATGTCTATGATAATTATAAGTTTCTAAATTCAAAGTTAAAACAAGAATATGGAATTAATTTTGCTGATATTTTATAAGTATTTTAAGATACATATTAAACAAAAATAAATTTGTGTTTCTTTTTAATCTGCACATTTTCTACAAAGAGATAAAAATTATTTAGAAAAACTGTAAATAATTATTAAAATTTTTATCTTATGTACGTAATATATGTTTGATATCTTGGGTCAGACAAGTACAGCATACTTGCTTTTGTACTTACGATAATAATTACAAAGCAATTAAATTTCATAATATAAAACAGTGCCACCTGCGCAATATAGAACATGAGATGACCTATACTCAAAACTTATTTTATAGCCATATTTTATATTTTATTATAATAATGGATGATTTTAAAAATAATTTTCTTATTCCAGGATCTCCTAAACTTCAGCCTATATTTTTACCCGACTTTGTGTCAGCAGGAGAGAAAGTAACAGCAGTGTGTGCTATTAAGAGCGGCGTTCGGCCATTGAAATTTCGTTGGGAAAAAGACGGTCGAAATATTGAAGACTTACCCAACTCTACAATAGACGTGCAGGCAGATTATGCCGTAATGACTATAGATCCAGCTGCAAGAACAAATATTGGAAACTACACGTGCGTTGTAGAAAATTCTGTAGGCAGAGATTCCTTTACAGTACCCCTTATATTGAAATGTAAGTACAGACGTTTTCAATTGTGTGGAATATTTTAAACTCTCTCTATAAATTTTGTTTATTCATAAAGGTGTTTAAGAATGTTTTCTAGGAAAAATATGATGCGTTTTATCTTTATCTCATGTGCTGTGTAATGCTAAAAAAACGAAATAATTTCTACCTAGTAGAATTTCTATTTAATAGAATAAAACAATTTCCAATAGAAATTGTTCGAAAAATCGGACTACTTTGGGAACTGTAAGATTTTGTATTTATAAACTTCTGTGCATTTATTTTTGTTTTGAATGCTGTACGAAGTACAAGGAATATAAAATGTTGCGCACGTGCGAGCACAAACACACACACACGTACACACACCACACACACATATACATATATAAATATATAGAGGGAGAGAGAGAAAAAGGAAGGGAGAGAAAAAGAGAAAGGGGAAGAGAGAGAGGGATAGAAAAAGAGAAAGGGGAAGAGAGAGGGGGATGGAAAAAGAGAAAGGGGAAGAGAGAGAGAGGGATAGAAAAAGAGAAAGGGGAAGAGAGAGATAAAGAAAGAGATAAAGAAAGTGAGAGAGAGAGAGAGAGAGAGAGAGTTGCTCATACCAAGTAGTATTGACCTTAATATCTAAAGGGGAGGAAATATATGTAAATTCCGTTTTGAGATTCCCTCTTTACTGACTAGGTTACCTGCTCGGGTAGCCTGTCCAATAAAAAGGGGATTGTGAAAAGATACATATTGTTTACAGAAATGAATTGCTATATACGTATGTATATATTTTATTTTTTTCTGTAAATTTAATAATCAAAATTTCTTTCAGCCCCACCCCACTGGATTATTGAACCTCATGACATCCAGACATCTGAAGGACAAGCAGTGTTTATACATTGCAAAGCTGATGGACTACCGAAACCAATTGTAAAATGGCTTAAAGTTACAGGTCTCTCTCTCTCTCTCTCTCTCTCTCTCTATATATATATATATATATATATATATATATAAATAAATATGTATAAAAGAATGAAAGTTAAAAAATTCCTGAAATCACACGAATAAGGCGCTATGCTGCACTACAATGTGGATTTTAATATCATACCAGAAAAGTATAAAAATGAAAGAAAGCAATATATCAAAGAATGGCTGGGGGGGGGGGAGGGGGTTGTGGCCCCCACTCCCCGGTTAAGCCAGCTTTGCGTCTAGACAACACTCCCGGAAGTCGATATATTGCACAAATATGAATACCGAAGTATCAAAAAATTTTTTAAAAAGGATTTTAAAAAAGGATTTTAAAAAGGAGGTTACAAAACATGAAAGTGTGGAGTACCCAGAAGACACGTATTTTAAAACTGTACTATTAGTTTAACTCTCACAAAAATAAAGGCAATAAGAAACAAACATTACGTTAGGGAGTCTGAGCCATCTTTACACAGGTTATGAATGAGTACACTCTTATATACAATAGATAATAACACGCAGATGGATTGATGCTGGATTCGTCATGGTGAATAGTACATCTGGGTTATGGTACAGTATCTACTTTGGTAATAAAAATCTATATGTTTGTTTCTTATTGCCTTTATTTTTGTGAGAGTTAAACTAATAGTACAGTTTTAAAATACGTGTCTTCTGGGTACTCCACACTTTCATGTTTTGTAACCTCCTTTTTAAAATCCTTTTTTAAAATCCTTTTTAAAATTTTTTTTGATACTTCGGTATTCATATTTGTGCAATATATCGGCTTCCGGGAGTGTTGTCTAGACGCAAAGCTGGCTTAACCGGGGAGTGGGGGTCACAACCCCCCCCCAGCCATTCTTTGATATATTGCTTTCTTTCATTTTTATACTTTTCTGGTATGATATATATATATATATATATATATATATATATATATATATATATATATATATATATATATATATATATATATATATATATATATATGAATATTTTCAAATTTATGTGTTAACTTTGACGAGAACATGCTTTACATTGATATTTTGATATTTTCAAATAATTAAATGACACACAGTAATGTAATGTATTTCGTATTGTACAGAAAACAAAGAGCACCAGATAAATACTATTATAGCATTTAGAGTACAACTAATATTTATTAAAATATGAAATTACAAATCTATCACTATGATTTACACCATTTTCTTTATTAAAAAATTTATTTGGCTATGAAGGACTTTTTATCATAAAAGAAATAATTCTTGACAGTTACTTTCCTGGGTTAAAATTTTTGCTTAATTAAACGAAAAAAAAACATCAACAAACTAAAAATCCGTATAAGTAGAAATCTTGTTACATTTATTTTATAACATTATTAATTACATGAATTATTGAAATACTGTTTTATGACAGATACGTGTTAAAAATATACTCACCTAAAAGACAATTAATTTTGAGCTTTATATATATATATATATATATATATATATATATATAAATATATATATATATAACTTTATATATATATATATATATAAATAAAAATTGAAGGATTTTAATCGAAAATTATGCATAAACTACTGTATGTACAAAAAAACCCATCTCTAGCATATCTGTTACAAATGAGTAACTATAGGCCAAGACTAAGGATAAAGATAGAAGGTAACATATCACTACAATGGAAAGGGGGATGAGAAGAATATTAGGATTCAAAAATCACAATTAAAAGTATATAAAAGTAAATAAAAATAAAACTCGGCAAAAATGAGAATAGGCAATAATAATCAGCTCAAGATAAGAGATTAAGAATAGAGAACAATCAATTGAAACTACTCAAAAAATGGCGGTTAGTTCGAAATTGCATTCTCATCAGGACAGCCATAGAATTCAAATTAAAACCGATAGAATAGCCAGTTTCTGACAATGGCGATAGTATTTAACTATAGACACCATTGGAACTGTCTACTAGCTAGTGGAAGGAGAAAAATAAATCAATTGAATTATACAAATCTGAAAAACAATACCTCCTCGAACAGAAATATGAAATCACAAGCATAGCACCTATATATATATGTATATATATATATATATATATGAATATACAATGCACTCTGGTTAGGATCGCCCTGACATTGAAGATAATAACTTCCATAGACCCAATTCGCGCTTATTATGTGCTCGTCAGCAGATATATACTACGGTAACAAGAAAATTTGCTTTGCATCCCACTTTTGTGGCACATAGCTGCTTTCTATGTTCTACAATGCCCAAAAATGTACTAAATTGTGGGGTACATAACAAGTTTTCTTTCCGCCATTCAATCATAGGTTCTTTTACGCTGATGAATGCATAATAAGTGCAAAACTAGTCTATGGATACTGCAATGAAAGCGAGATCGTAATTCTGGAAACACACCGTATAGGCGGGTTCTTTGGGTATAATATTATTAGTTTGAAAAATACTGATTTTAATTTTTCTTTGATTTCACAAAATCGTGTTCATATATTTGAAATTAAAATTAGGAAAATATTGCAGTTCTAACTCAGTTAAAAAGGCAATATATATTCCCCTTTTTCTATTGATCACTGTTGCATATGATTTAATTATTACTTGAAGATTTAGCTCTTTTCTCTGTATATATCTTTTGTATTATAGTAGGAATGTCTGGAAGAGCACGTTTGAAAATAATTGAGGTTTTTAGGGAAGATTTCAATAATATTAATTACATGTGTTGAAATCTAATTTGCATCTGCATTTGAATACATTTTTTAATGCAACGTATGAAAACTAAAGCAAAATGGCATTAATTATTATGTGAGTATTTATGATGGACTATTTAAGTACAATTACATTGAATCTGGAAAAATAGGAATTATTACTATATACTTTATTTTATCTAGCTTTGCTCATTTTGTTTATTGGGCCAATTTTTTATTTTAGTTGCAATTATTTTCAATGTGGATTGATTTTGAATAAGCTTTAAAAACAGCATTTAAGTATTTGATTAATATCTATTGTATTGAATTGTGTAGTTTGCAGTTACTCAGTGAATGAATTAAAATGCCGTTGCAGTTAATGTATGAATCTTCTTTAAAATATTAATTTGAATTATTATAAATCTGTGATATATGTTTACTTCCAGAAAATGAAGAAAGAATAATAAACAACGATAATCACTTCTTTCTCTTCGAAAATGGAACAATATCTATTCAAAGTATCAGAAACAGCGACAAGGGTACATACAAATGCGTTGCCACAAATGGAATAGACAAATCTTTGGAACGCAGTATAACAGTATTAGTTCATGGTAAGATTTTAAATTCAAACTTGTGTTTCAGAATGAATTAAAATCTTTATTTTTAGAAGCTAGAATAGAATCCAGTTTGCAGAACAGCTATTTAATTAGGAAAGTCTGAAAATTTTTTATAAATATATTCACAAATAACAATGTAGTATACTAATAAATAAAATTTTTATGGATTACAGTATATGATTCATTATTGCGTCTGTATTTTATTTGCATACATTATTTATATAATACTTAGATAATAATGTTGTATGAATACATGATTTATTTGTAATATTCCATTGCACATTCTTTTACTAATTGTATATTTTACTATATTATAAACAATGCACAGTTGAAGGGACAGTTATGGAATAAAATGTTATGACATGAAATTTTATGCAACATTTAGATATGGAATGAAATGTTATGATGTTGGAATTACACATATTACAATTAGTTTTATTAAATAACGTTTTTTATTCAACGAAAAAAAATGTTGATTAAATGGTTCAAATTTAATTTTATATTTTCAATACATTTAAAATTCACTTTAAGTAATATGAAATCGCTTATATTTGCCACATGTGTATGTAAATATTTTAAGCTTTTTACTCGAATTTTCTCCACTACGTGGCGCTAATAGTTCCAGTGTTTCACATCATATCAAATATTTTTTATTTATCATGGTATATAAATATTACTGGGTTTTGTATCACACGAGGAATAAAAATTCATCGTAGTGAAGGCTGTTGATATTTATACAACAGCACAGTTCATTATTTTATATTATAATATTTTAGAAAGATTTAAGAATTAGAAAAAAATAAATTTTGCTTTCGCAGTTTAATATTTGCTTAAGCATTTAATACATAAATTTGCGAAAAAAGTATATTGTAATATTTCATTTGTATATAGTTGTTATGTTTCACATTTTGTTATGAGAATGCTTGACTGATAAACCAATAAATATTTACTCTTTATTTCAACAGATATCCACAACGTGGCGCTGCTTTATTTCTAAATGCTTCATATAATGTTTTTGTATGGTTTAGTAATGATTTACCAAACTTAAAATTAGCATGCAAAGGTGTTTGTTATTACACACATTATGTGGGAAGTTAACAGTATTTTAATGAATCGGTTAAGGATACCTTGAATTTTTAACTGAAGATCTTGTAATTGAAAACCATGCTGTACTTCTATCTTTGCTTCGCCATTCGTATTGCGATCTCTTATTCTGAAGGTAAGTCATTTAAATTTGTATACTATTATATATAATAAACTCACAATAACAATTTATACTATAGAATAACTGTTACCATTCATCTAAAATGTGTGAAAACCAATTATTTTAATTATATTTTGTAAAATGCAAGTTTTGTAATTAGCTTTTATTGATTATACAAATCATTGGCTCTATTTATAAATAAACAGTACAGTTGAAATAAGTTATTTTGGAGTTAAACGTTTAATGAAATAAAGTTAGCATATAAATTTTTACATTCTTATTACTTTTTATTTTTATTAAATGAATAACAAATTATGTGTGACTGAATGACCGTTTAAAGTAAATAATAAATTTAATATTTAGATTAAAACATGAATTAACGTATTATATGATAAGACTATTATTATTTAAAATATTTTATTTCAGGTTATGTCGAAATGAAATTTATCTCGATATTTTAAACATTTTAGATACAATTTCAATGATTAATGCACCGAAGGATAAAATATATTTTATTATATTTCTATAAGCGATTGTTCAAGCTAAAGATTTAATTCAAAACAAAGCTTTATGAAGAATTTTTGTACATACTTAATATTGCATTTGATAACAAATTAAGCTGTCTATAAAATGATATTTGAGTACTTATTTTATATTGCATGCTTATATGAAGTGTAAATAGTTTCTTATTGATCATTCAGTTGAATTATTCCATTGTTAAAAAAATGCCCATTTTTTAAATACAGTGAACTTCCGATAATCTGACACTTTCGGGATTTCAGCAGTGACGAACAACCAAATTTGCAGAATTATCAGATGTCAAACTAAAATGGAATAAAAAAATAAGAAAATTAATTTAAAACAAAATAATGGATAATAAATGTGATATTCATTTGTCTGTAACGTTGTACAGACTGGACTACATTATACAGGCTGTGAAACATTTTTATTAATTAAAACATTTTAAAGTTGACTTCAATGAACATATATATATCTGCATATAAAATCAGTTAGTCTATTACAGTAAATGCACTACTTCAGTACAGCCAAATGCCGTTAGAGAGGCGTACGGGACTATCAGGCGTGCCGAATCATTAAATGTCGGATTAGAGGAAGTATAATGCACTCAAAATGTTACTAATATTTTACTTGTAAAATGTACTTGTCAAAAATATGACAGTGATTTTTGATTTCATTTTTATATAGTTTCAGAGCCGCCCGTGATACAGCAATTTACCTTCCCCGAGTTCTCGACTGTGGGGCAGACGGCTGTCGTCACTTGTGCAACATCCCAAGGCTCGAAACCCATTGATTTTAAATGGGTAAAAAACGGCAAAGATATAGAAAACGTTCCAAACACGTCAGTGTTACACCAGGCGGGATTTTCTGTGCTAACTGTTGGACCTGCAAGTAAAGACAATGTAGGGAATTATACTTGCATAGCTAAAAATACATTTGGAAAAGATTCTCACACGACAGCGTTTATTCTAAAAGGTAAGATGCTAAATATTATTTAAATTTATATAAAATGTTTACATACAGTGCACAGAACGTGGCCTTGTGCAATAATAATAAGGAAAATGCAATGCAAATTGTTGAGCAAATACAATGGTTGTAGCACAATGTCTTATATTATATTTGCCGAGAAATTTATGTTGTGCTTTCATTGTGCTTAAAATATTATTCTGAAGAACAATATGCTGTGTGTATTAGTGATATTAATAAGCGTTTTGAAATGGTGATTATAAGTTTTTTATTACTCTAGTTCATAAAGATTTTTTCTATTGTTGCTTCAGGTTTAAAAATTAGTTTAAGTACAAAACAAATATATGAAGTTTAATTTTAGTGATTAAAATTGACTATTTAAGCATCATTTCTTTATATATTCTGCTGCATTTTATTTAATTAATACATTTTAATTTTAAACGGATGTATTAGTTTATTAAACTTCTGAAAATCATATAATTTATTATTTATGAGTCCTTTGGTGACTATATGCATCATTTTCACATAATATGTATCAATTTGTAAATTATTTTAAATGATTAGCTTTGATGAAGTAACTTAACAGCAATAACGTTTACTGGGTTTATTCACTATGTAATTGAAATAGCTTCATATACTTATTTTTTATTTAGTATTTTAAATGAAAATAGCTATATAAAATATGAAATAAAAAAATAGGCTATAGGGTCTTAAATTAAAATGTACGTCAAAGCAATAAAATGCAATGCAGTGTAATTTATATCATAAAGCAACATCATACTGCACTGTTATATAAGTGTTATTAAACTTGCCGTTCTATTATTACTTCAAATTCTTCTAAAAATATAACTTCATTATTTCTATAGAGCCACCGATATGGGCTCAAGAACCACAAGATGTTCATGTGACCGAAGGACAGTTTTTAGAGTTGCTATGTTCCGGAACAGGACATCCTTTCCCTCAAGTGACGTGGACAAAACTTAAGGGTATAATTTTGCCTCTATTATTTTTGCATTTTTGTTTTTACATGGTTATATTTAGGTTGGTCAAATCTTTATATTAAATTTTGGCCCACTTATACTGAGTCGATTTTCTTGAAATTTTACAGATATACGTACTTGTGATGACCAATATTTCATCAAATTTGAGTTGACCCTCTATTCTTATTCCTTCCTTGAATCATGCCCGGAATGACCCGCAAAAATCCCACTGTTGTAAGATTGTTAAAACGAGTCCAACATGCAGTTTCGCTTCTCCTTCTCTCTCTTTTATATAGTTTCATTGTTGTAAGATAGTTAATAAGGAAGTTCAATATTTAGCTTCGCTTCTATATATATTATATAAAAGAGAAAATTTTCAACACATAATACTGCTCATGGTGAGTTAGGGATTAATGTTTTCATATGTAAAAATCCTCTATAAATTTATCTTTTAAAAGCTTTGATTTGATATCTGATGAAAAATTGCTTGCAAAAACTAAAACTAAAAAGTATGAAATTAAATATATAAAAAAAACTTTCTAAGTTACACGGTTTTAGTAAAATGCACTAACAAGTAAAAAATAATTTTTAGTTATCCCAGCATTCTTGGTACTATGTGACTAAAATACAATCGTAGGGGCCTTATGAAAGGATTATATTCGGACATTAAAGTTATTAAAGGAAAAAACTTGTTCCAAAGCGCAATAAAACTGCTGATTGTGATAACAGTGTCTTTATTAAACAACCGGTTTAACAAAGTTTTAGTTGTTCAGCGGTTTAAGAAAGTTTTAGTTGCTTAGCGGTTTAAGAAAGTTTTAGTTGTTCAGCGGTTTAAGACAGTTTTAGTTGCTTAACGGTTTATCAAAACTACTTCAAAACAACTGTTGTCACCTATTCTACGCATGTGTGCTTTTATAAAGGAAATATTGAAATTATTGCTAGTTATATATGTTTTAAACAAATTGCCATTGCTATGAAGCTTTAACACTTGATTGATGACAAATTGAATGAAATATTAACGACTTAGCAAGTTTTTGGAATTTTTCTTAGCGGTTATTTAAGAGCAGTGAAAAAAAGTTGTTTCAGTTCAGATGCACGAGTTATTTTCGACCTGCAAAAGTTTAATGTATTGTGACGATATTAGTATGTTCAAAATATGATTATCTGGTTTGTGAATTCGTTGAGTATTTAATTGTTGTGTCACTGTATGTGACAATTGTTTAAAGATTTTTCCAGGTAGTTAAAGTTAATATTTTATTTTTAGCTCCTGTTAACGTTAATTTTTGATTTTAATAAAGCTGAAGTACTAGAGAAGTTAATATTTGAGTCAAAATAAATGTCTTCATAAATAGCTTAGCACAATATAACAGAAATTTACTTATAAATTGATAAAACTGTTGCGAAATCTTAATTATGTTAGCTAACAATTGAATTCAAAACAATCGAAAGAGTATTTTGTAATAATGTTATGTAAACATTTCAATAAAAGTTATCTATAAATTGTGATATGAATTTTTTTTATGCCTAACAGGTGATGAAAAGGCCATTTTGTCTCACCCATCAAGGTCAAATACAGAAATTTTCCCTAATGGTTCTCTTATTGTGTATAACGTGAAAAATGAAAATGCTGGTAATTATCAATGCGAAATATCTAATTTTGTTGGGGAAGATTTAAAGAAAATTGTTCGGATATCAGTATCTGGTAAGATTAAGAATGTGTGGTTTTTTTTTACTCAAGCTTACTTATACAATTTAAAAGATAATTATTATTACGTGCGATTGTTTAATTTTTCGTGCATTAATATAATTAAAGATGTTTTCTAGAATTTTCTGTTCTTTTGCAGATTTTATAATGTTTGAATTTTTGTATGTGATTATGGAAATAAAATATTGAAAAGTAAAAGACTGTCTTCTTCATTTAAGTCTTTTGTATTTTTCTGATTATAAATAATAGCAGTTAGAAATGGAACACTTATAAAGTGATAAAAGTTTCAAGTTTAAGTACATCAATGTTCATGTGAAATAATTAATAAATTGTTTTTAATGATTGAATATTTTTTATTTCAATGATTTATGAAATGAAAAGCAACGCTACGCTTTTGGTTTCATGCGATGTATGCAAAAATTGGGAAATATTTAAAATTTATTTTTTATAAATATGCATGTAATTAATCTGTGTAATTACTGTTTGTGTAATTTTCAGTACGATTTTTCCTTTGAATTTTAATATATTTATTATCATTTGCATTAGTTTCCTATTCTGTCACCAGAAGGCGTTAGGGGTCAGGAAAAGTGCAAATTCTGTAGAGCTTCTATACATTATAATCACTGATAAAAGCGAGAATTTTTCTTTTGCATTCATAACAGCTAAAATGAATTGTTTTTACAAAGTATTATTTCTATTTTATCTGAATTTAAGGTATTAACTTTTCCTTTCAACAAAATGTTTTGGATAGCCATCTTATCGCTTTCTATTCTATGTGGCGGACCATTTTATAAAGTTATTAAAGGTAAGCTGATTTCTTTTTATTAGTTTTCATAGACTATGTTCATATACTATTAATTCTGTTACCCGATTTAAAATAATGTGTATTAAATGTGCAAACTTGGTTTAAAAATATGTACCATAATCTAAAAAAACCCAGCTGGTTTTTTTCAATTTGTTTTATATGTGTTAAGCGCAACGCTATCTAAATGATATTATTGAATCAATGCTGTGTATTTTACTGAATTTCTCAAATTTGAAAGATTTTTATGATATTCTTGTTAGTGTCTTTTCTTTTATCTCTTTATTTGGTAACTAATAACAGTAGATGTATAAATAAAACAGAATTTATGAGATTTTATGAGTATTTTTAGAAATATATCAAGGGAGCTGTAATTATATTTTAGTCTTATAGCTCGGTCAGTTAACTATTAAAAACAAAACAAAATCACATCGTATTACAGACACGTTATAAGTAAATACTTTTCTATTATTACGTTTTATCTCTTCTCATTGAAAGAAATAGACATGTTTTTATTTCGTATTCATTTGCTGATCATATTAACAATGAGAATTTTATTATTTTAATATATAAATCTTATGAATTTATTTTTCAATAGCTGTAGAGCTCATATCATGATAATTTATGTACAGATTTGTTTGGCATTACAATATGTATAATGTAAATAAATATTAATATTTTATATTTCATATTTTAAAGCTTTGTTTTAACGTATTCGTTCTGTATGTAATTTGCCAATCATTATTTATCTTTACAACCTATCGCATACATATATGATATCAAATGTAATTAAATTTACGTGCATACTGATAGGCAATATCTGGTGAATTACCAATAAAGTAAAATGTTCTATTCTTTTTTACTTTTTTAATGTTTTAGCACTGTTTAAGTTTCTTTTAATTAAACAGAATAAATAATTAAAAAACTAGAAAATGTTATGAGCGATGTAACATACGTGAAAAAATTAATAAAATTTTACTCCTTAAGGTCAAGAACTGGGTGTGCTTCCATTCTTATTCCCAAATCAAGTATCAGAGGGACAAAAAGTTTATGTAACTTGTACACCCACTAATGAGGGAGGACACCTTAAGGCTAAGTGGTATAGAAACGGATCGGATATAATCGAAAACGAAAGAATTAAGATAACGGATTATGCAGATTTATCGACCCTAGTTATCAATCCTGTTGTTGGACAAGACAGTGGTAATTACACTTGTACTCTCAGTAAAGATCACAAAACAGCGAGCTACACATCTACTTTGGTTGTGCAAGGTAAGTAGATTTATTGCCATTCGTATGGATGAATAGATATGAATTTATTAATAGATATGAATTTATCATAGTTGAAAATTAACAGATTTAATTTTATCTTTGTTGAAAACATAACAAGAACATTCATTAGATGTCAAAAGTGTTCTGATATTTTAAAATATGCCAGAATGTTATCTAAGTTGGAGAGTTTTAGTTAAAAAAAAAGTTGAAAAAGTTAATGAACTGTGTAACTGGATCAGTACAACTGCTTGTCTCTCGACAAATGCATACAGTTTCTTCTGATCCGATAAAGGGGGTTCATACTGCCATTGAGGCAGTTGTAGTCACTTAATGTTTATATGTATGCTAAAAATGAAATATGAAATATTGCATTTAAATTAATACTCAAGCTAATTTATTATCGTTTCAATATGGCAACAGTGAATACTATAGGTTTAAAAGACGTTCAGACGTGAATTATTTTTACTGTGGAAGATTATTATGTTATTTTATCATCTTTATTTACTATTTAAATCTATTTTTAGCTTTCTGCAGGTGACTTGTGTTTGTGCATTTACGCAACGTAATTAACACAATTTTTTAAGACTGAATTAACGGTTGAATATTATTAATACTTTTCTTCTGGATTATACAAATTCTCATCTATATGATATTATATATAACTTGATGAGGAAGGTATCAAGCATATATGTGTATGTTATGAACGGAATTAGATTGGTAGAATGGACTAAATGCACAAAGTTTTTGCTCGATAATCTTTTAAATATGAAGTTATAGTCCAGTTTTCAAAACAAAGATTATTGAATGTATACAATATGCAATTTGTTATCAGAAACAAACGAATTAAATCTAGCAACTTTCTAGAGTACTGCTACTTATCTGCAGGTTATTTAAGGAATTAATGCAGGCTATTTAAGGAAATAAATGTTGGACTATTTTTCTTTTATTCTTGAGATAGGGTATTTGAGTTTTTCATTGTTTGAAAATGTTTTTAGAATACAGTCAGCATTTCTATCTAGGGAATAATCAGCTAATTTACATGAATGTGAATTCTTTGAAAAGTCTGTGTATATTTTGATTTTATGTTTCTTGTGAATATTCGTATTATACTATTAGGTCCTCCAATTTGGATAAAGCAACCGCAAAATATCGAGACTGTTGTAGGCAAGAATGTTACTTTTGAATGTGCAGCAAGTGGAACGCCTGCTCCTTCTGTTAGTTGGAAGAAAACAAGAGGTTTTAATTTCCTAATATTTTCTTTTACTATTTCTTTTTAATGAACATTATAAAATATCAGTGTTTTACTCCTATTTAAATTTTTGCTATTATGATTAAATTTGAAAAATAATAAAATGAAATCTGTACGTAGTATGGTGCGAAAAATGACATTAAAATTAGATAAGTGTGGTTTAACGAAATGTTGCTGTTATTTGTAAAAAAATTCATAAATTTAGTAATTTAATAAATATAAAAAACTGATAGTTTGAAACAATTCCTTGAATAAAAATGTGAGGTGTCATATTTTAAATATCTTCCGTTACCAATAAGCTTTCATAGAAATTTTTGTATAAATACAAATTTATATAAATAAATACTTAGAACCGTCATGTGATTATTTATTTTTTAGAAATATATATTTATACAACGTGTCTTCGCGAGTGTACTTTTAGGATACAAGAATAAGTGCAAATTTCTAGATAACGAACGCTTTTATTTAAAAGCACTAATAAACGTAAATAGAAAGAATATACACCAAATATCTCGATAACTACCTTATACGACCACTAAATAACTGTCAGATACAATAAATTAGCAATTAAATACTCAACTAATTCACAAAATAGGACATGTTATTCTCAAAACACTGGCGTATCTCCCAATTTAATTTATTAAGTATCACTTCAACTACTTTCTAACTGAGCGATGTTTATATACTCTTCGTAGAAATTTCTTGACGGGACTCATATCTACAAGAATATTCGATATTTTGAAAAAGTTCTAGTATATTTGAAAAGTCACCAAGTTGGCGATGAATCGCAAAATCTGGCAACCATGTATCCTACTTTCACGTAATAGGAATGGCTATCTGTAAACGTGTTTTTCCACTGAGGGCTTAAAGAGAAGTGAGAGCATTTCACATGTTCGTAACAATATTATATTTTATTGTCAGATAATTAAGATGAAATATGTTAAATTAAGATAACAAATGTTTATTGAAAATAAAAAATAAGTGCTGACTTTTCACTTAAGGGACTTGTAAACTATTTTTCCCTGAATTTCACCGTCGAATTAAATGATGTAGTCATTGGATCAGTGGGTGTAGTTCTTATTTTCTCAAAGCCTGTGAAAGCTATGAATTTTAAGCATAACGACATAAAAAATAAAAATATTGAAAAACCTTTTTAAGAATTAAAAAATACTTACTTTGATATTTTGGTAGTTTTTAATTTTATTGCTCAAAATGCAAAGGAATAGGATATACGTGTCAAAACAAATCAAATTTACAATTTTATCATTGACGCTATAAGCACTATTTCTAATTATGTCAACTCTTTAAATAATTTATCATTACTTTAGAATTTAAAAAAGTATAGCATTCTGTTAGTCACAGAACTCGTCAATTGAAAAATTGTCGCTGCAAATAGTAGGGTTCTAAGAAAAATCTAAATACAGTTCAGTGATCCCCTGCATCTATGCAGAGTTAATTTCGGCCGTCACTGCAAAAATATAGATACATATATCCATTTGGCCAGTCGATGCTGTTTACATTGAGCTACGAATAATGTATTCTTATTTTTATGTAGTAAGAGTGAACCCTACAATGCTTAATACTGTCATTTATGCTTAAAAACGGTATTCTATATAAACTGTATCCTGCAATGTTTTTAAAGCATAATTTAACTGTAATAATTTTTT